>JAOXNO010000001.1:110691029-110717668 GCA_028565335.1 Limnodromus scolopaceus
GGTTGCCCAGGGAAGTCGTGGATGCCCCGTCCCTGGAAGTGTTCAAGGCCAGGCTGGATGGCTCTTTGAGCAACCTGGTCTAGTGGGAGGTATCCCTGCCCATGGCAGGGGGGTTGGAACTCGATGATCTTTAAGGTCCCTTCCAACCCTAGTGATTCTATAATTCTATGATTCTATGTTTAAGGTAAAAAGCCCTCTCCAGAGCAAAGGCTGCATGTGCCCTGGTGGGAGAAAGTCTGACCTGACATCATGACTGTCATTTGGCTAATAGTGCAGCCTCCTGAGTTTTGGCATGTGGTTGCATAAGTTTGGGGACACTTGGGATGCTTGCTTCTTCTAGTATCTACAAATACAATATAAAGCCTTTAAGAAACTTAATTGCCTTAATTCCATTTAGGTTAAGAGATATTGCAACTTAGGATTTCAGTATGGTGAAGCTGGAGGGATGGGTTTAGTAGAAGATGTGATGAATGCATTACGTAGTTTAGGCAAAATCCCAAAGGAATTCGGGAAAAACTTTGCATGCAGCCTGAGTAGAATTTATCTTTGAGGAAGCTGGAGGACAATAAAACTGACATAAACTCCCGTAACTTTGCTTTCCTGTAGGCTGAAATGGCTGGAAATAAATAAGAATAGGTCAGCAGTAATATCTACCTTTACTTAATTCCAGGGAAAATTATATTCATGGTGACAGATGCTTTCTATTGCTGACAAAATAGTTACCAAAGGTAAATTAGAAAAGGTGTTTATTAATATTAAAAAATCCAACACATTTTAAACTTACCTTTCTCAATGAAAATGATCAAACTTGTATATAAACTTTACAAATGTACTTTTGGTTCAAAAGAACACAAAAGTGTATTATGATAATGTTATCACTGGAGACTCAGAAACACAAAATCACAACCCTAACAGCTTCCCAGTTCTATGCAAAGTAATTCAGAAACTGCAGGAGCAAAAATCAACATTAGTATTAGTTATAAGGACTTCAGCTTCTAGAATAGTCAAATCTTACTGTTAATTATTTCTGGTGGAAATAAGAGCTGAATATTCTTGGTCCATGGTCACATTATATTTCTTGACATCATGTATAAGCCATAGATGCAGTAAAATCTGTTAGTCTGCATACACAGTACAAAGAAAAAATGAGATTCTATAGTACAAGCAATTTTTAGGTATATAAAACCTTTCTTTGAATCAGAATAAAAAGCTGAGCTATACTTTGTATGTCTTTTTTCTTTATATTTTTTTCCTTGTGGAATATTTTGTGTCTTAACCAAAATCATAGAAAATAAACTGTGCTGAACAAGTTCTTCCCTTTTCCTGAGCATGGTCCTAATTTACCTCTTTGTGTTTATGTCATCATAGACTTGTTCTCCTCTAAGGAAAATACATAGTTCTAAAAAATTGTTGTGCGATATCCAGAGCGTCATGGATGCTCCTCTGAAAAGGAGGAAGTAGGAGGAAGTATTTGAACACATGCTTTAAAACGTTTCTAAAAACTACCTATCACCTTACTTATAACACATTTCACAAATACGCAATACAAAGTTTCCGAGGAATGTTGGATGTTATAGTTCAAAATACAAAATATATTAGAAGCTTTTGTCATAGCATTTGCTTTCTTTTTCAATTTTAGGTAAATCTTGAAACTAATTCTCTGAAAAAGCAAAGCATTTCTCATTGTCTGCTTCTTAAAGAAAACTTCCAAAAGGTAAGATTTAATGCACAAAGGATTCTTAGAATAGGCATCAAAATGTCACTTTATATTTCAAAATTTACTAAAATGCTTTGGCACGGGCAGTGTAGGAAAACAAGAAAAACTATTGCCAGTACAGTATCTACACGAGTGGTAAAAGATGGCATAAATAGATGGGTTTCAATCAGTCTGCCACTGGAGGTAAGGAACTTTCCCCTTTGGTTTTAATACACTCAAAATTTGGGCTCAAGGTTTCAATATCTATTAATGATTCTTGCTACCTGAAAAAAAAATATGAATTCTGCAGTTATAAAGTTCTAGCTATTTAGTTTAACATCCACTTAAAATTGTGAATACCTAGTTTGTCATATTTCATCTCCAGTTCAAAGAGTTACAATCCCTCTTCCTCTGTTTATTACCTATGCAAGCAGCCAGTTAAACTTTCTTAAAGTGATGGTTCTGACTAACTTTCATAGGGAGCATTTTTGTTGCCAGTGCAATTAAGAATTCCAAAACAATCTAAATATCATGTAGAACTGTTAAGTAGTAACAATTATGACTGCTCAATGTAACCTGTGGTCCTGTGTACCAAAGCTGTCTTATATTCAGTGTGTTTAGAGACATGGAAATTTTCTAATCATTATGAGCATAGCAGAGAAAAAAAACCCTGACTTCACTGGGACCATTGCCTCCTTTTTTTGAACATATGTCAATCTCTTTTCTTAGAAAGGAGGAAAACTGTGCTTTTTAAAATGTTACTTTAAGAGTAAATGTTGTACAATATTAGCAGTATCCTGTTTATTACCTGTGACTCAACAACCCCCAGTGAGTCACAGTCTTAAGAAATTTCTGTTGCAACTTCCAGCTTGACTAGAAAACAACTTTCTATAAATAATCAAGTCACAAGTACTCAGATGCTTTTTTCCAGATGGAAGTAAAGCATGTTCAAGGATTTAGCTGAGTTTGGGACTTAGCACGTATACCTTTGAAGGGATTAGGCAGCTGGGTGTGGTATGTTTCATGTACTGTTGTAATACTTATAAAAGAAAAAGTACATTTGTCTCATGAAATTTGGAAAATGACCACAAAGAATTGAGTCTATAAATGAGATGATAGACATTTAAGTTAAGAAATTCTTCAGTGTCACACCTTGTAAATAAGCATTAGTAGTAACATACAAGTAATGTCGAGGTACATAAATTGCACAATTGCAATTACCTTTAAGGCGCAACAACCTTACGAAAGGTGAATAAAAAGATATAGTAGATATACTGTGAAGTCACTCCTTCCCTTTTCAAGGACAGTTTGTTTGCATGAGCTGTCTCTTCAATCAATATAAAAGCTATTTACTCCACTGCGTTGCTCAGAAATATTTATGGCATTGTTCTGAATTCTACATTTCCTTCCAAGTTGAGTGTTCAAGTCTTTTTATTTTCTTGGCTTTTTTTGATAGCTCCATCCATTATTACTGAGAAATGAAATAGTCTTATCAGTCTAAGAGGTGAACTATTTTATCCTGTTGAGGAACACACCCTCATTTTTGTTTAAATCGGTACAACTATAAAAAATTACATTACACTAATATCTGTGTCTTAATTTTTTTCTGTGCAGTGTCATATCTCACCAGAGCAGACTTTCACAAAATTTCAAGTGCTTCCTGTTAGTGGCTGAATTTGGATCCATGCCAGGCCTGAGGCAAATGGAAATAAATAAATAAAGGGAAAAAAAAGAGAGAGTGCTTTCCAAATTAAAAGAAAAAAAAAATTACAAGTTCAATTTAATTTAAAGTTTTAAAGAAAATGAATCAGTTTTCATGATGTGTTAATTGAATAATGAATTATAAGATATTTATAACGTACTATTGCTCTTCACTGGAAATTGTACCATAAACATTTTGGTTCTATTTACAGTGGAAAGTCTTTAAAAGTTATAAAAGTAAATCCTGTTTGGGGTATTAATTGGCAGGAAGCAATATAAACAAAGACTTTGAGCTGTATCAAAAGCCATTAAACTACTGAGAATATGAGATTCTTGATGCTCTGTGGGAAGTGTGATTACTTATACTGTAATAGTTCTTAGGAGTCCAAAGAGTGAGTCATTACCCAATGGTGTTGTCTCTGTACAAAATAGAATACTAAATGCTCTCTCTAACCAGTTTTCAATCAATGTGACTGAAGTATAATGTCCTCAGTACTGAACCTGATAAACTACCTGATAAAGTACTCAGAACAATCCAGCCACACTGAAACCCAGATTGTTCCACTGACTTCACATCTGTAATAGGCTGGTCCAAACTAAAACTCCATATCCTTCCACAAAACTAGTCTCTGGTATTTGAACTCAACTAATCCATCCTGCAACAGATCTTGGATGCATGTATCATCACAATCCAATTGTCTCAAATTAGAAAAAAAAAGAGTATATTTTAAGAAATATTTTTAAAATTAGAAGAATGACATATCAATAGCTGCCCTTCATTAAACTATGAATGATATCAAGGCTTAATATGCTCTACTTGGACTATTTTAAGGACACCATCCGGGACTTTCGCTTGAGGTGCTTGCCAGTGTAAGACTTGGCCTTACTTACAGGACTGTGTTGAAAAATGCTTGCTGTCTTGCTGTCTGAAGTGCAAGCATTAGGTAAGTGAGAGGAAGGGTGTCCATGAAACTTTGTATACATTAGTAGAAAGCTGCCCATCATACATTGCTATCAGCACTTGTAGGATATCCAATTCTGGAGTGGTTCCCTGGGTTTTCCAAGGCCTATAGCTTCACAGCAACCCAGCTGCACAAGGACATTCATTCTCACCACCACAGAGCTGTGGGAGCCCCAACTCTCTCTACTACAGAGCTCTGACATAGAGCTTAGAAAGCAGGCTACTGACCCCAGCATTTCCAGACACTTGGATAACTAGGCAGCACTGTGAGATTTCCCTAGAACACATTCAGGCTGGAAACAAATTTTAAATGTTTCCGGTTAATTAGGTGTTTTGTTTCTTTCAGCCATTTCAACTATTGGTTTCACTGACAGTTTTGCCACTAATTTCAGAAGGGTCACCATTTTACTTTAAGTGTACTATGAGATTAATGATTAGAAGATTAGTGAAGTTTAACTTGGTTTAAATGAAATCAAAATCACTTGTCAGAATTGATAAATACCAATTGGTCAAGGTGTGTCTGAATGGTACAGAAGTTCACCACATCAATCAACAAACTGAAACCACAAGCTTTCTTCTGCTTGCAAGCAGAAGAAAATGCACCACCACATGGATATCTAAACCTGGAGACTGTGAAGTGTATTACACAGGAAAGATGACTGGCACAAGCACAGGATGTTACCGAAGCTAACTAGAAAACCCCAATGAGGTTTAAAGCTGCATTAAACCTATGTGGTCAAATAACCATAATATGAATTGTTCATCACTGAAAACAAATTCATGCACAAATAGTTCAAAATACTTACTCTGATGGGGAGAAAACATATTTCCTGGATTTAATAACTGTATTTTGTTTTTTCTTTCTGAGTAATGTAGATTTGTTTCATTTGGATCCCAAACTCAGTGTGACTTCAATTTTTTTTTGAAGAATAAAAACAACACAAAGCAAAATATTGCATGTTACTTCAACAGAGCACTGGGAAAATTCAGGATTTCTAAAGCTTCCTTGCTGAAAGACACTGTCCAGTAAGTAATGCTGGCAGTATTTCTCATAAATGCCAAAAAATAATCATATTAAAAACTGCAAACATTACCTCAGAACTCAGCAGGGCTTAGAAACTTTTCCAAATGAACTCCTCTCAGCTGCTGCTGAAAGGAAGTGTGGTTTTTTAATTTGTGGCCACCGTCACTAGTACAAGAAAAGGAAGTGATTTGGTTTGGGTTTTTGTTGTTGTTTCGGTTTTGTTTTTTTAATAGATGTACAGAGTTTAACAGAAAGTAGGTGGATTTTTCTGGGAAACAGAATCCTTTGGTCATCTTGAATTCAAGTACCTCCATATATGTTATATTCACTTACATAAATGTTTAATGAAAGAAAAATTAGTATAAAATCTGTCTGAATAAAAGTTAATTTCTCATTCTTCTGCTTCAGTTTAGCTGTGGTGAAAGGATGCAGACAAACAGTGTCAGAGGCTGTGGCCTTATGTTCTCTCAGCAGGCAGATATGGGACAATCTGTGCTGCAATTTTTCTCACACTGTATTGTGTCTTACTGCTGTCTGAGGGGACCATTTCTTCCAGATGACATGATAGCTTATTTGTGATATTATTTCATTTTTTAAGACTTTGCTGAATGAGCCAGTGTAGACTAGGCCAAGCTTTACACATATGTCTTTATCTACAAGTATATCTCTTTCTTTAGGAATCTGCAGCTAACTTCAAAAACACAGTTGCCAAATGGTACAAAGGAAAAAGAAGTAATTTTGAAAAAGAAAATACTACACAGATTTAGAAACTACAGGAGAAAAATTATATGCAGAAGACAACTACCCAAACCAATCAGAACAATGGTTTTTCATCTTACCAAAGGGCCGGGGATTCTTTATTTTTAGGTAACCTGCACCTCACTTTTCACATAAAACATGTTCTGGAGAATTTGGTCAATGCAGAGGTGGAGCCATAAAAAAAAAAATTAATTCTTTTAGTACATAAGGATGATTGATTAAAACAGAGAAAGAAAAAAAAAAAAGTAAGACAAACTTCAAATAAATTATCTGACAGTTGAAATAGTTTGTAGTCATATAAGCACTTATTTGGAACTACATGCTTTATTGGGAGGGAAGGGGAGGAAGGGGGGGGAAACACAGTAACCAAGGAAGAGGAAAAGGCTGAGTTACTTGATGCCTACTTTGTCTCAGTCTTTAGTAGTAGGATCAGTTGTCCCCTGAGTACCCAGCCTCCTGAGTGGGAAGAAAGGGACAGGGAGCAAAATGAAATCCCCATAATCCAAAGGGAAATGGTGAGTGACCTACTACAGCGCTTAGACACACACAAGTCTACAGGGCTGGATGGGATCCATCTGAAGGTACTGAGGGAGCTGGGAATGTGTTCACCAAGCAAGTCTTAAAGAGGGATCTGGACAGGCTGGATCATCTGAAGTTTTACACATATGTCCGAGGTTTTATACATATGCCTCAATTGTCTGAGGCTAATGGCATAAGATTTAACAAGGCCAAGTTCTGGGTCCTGCCTTTGGGTCGTGACAACCCCATGCAGTGCTACAGGCTTGGGGAAGAGTGTCTGGAAAGCTGCCCAACAGAAAAAGACCTGGGAGTATTTGTCGACAGCCAGGTGAATATGAGTCAGTAGCATGCCCAGGTGGCCAAGAAAGCCAACAGCATCCTGGCCTGTATCAGGAATAACACAGCCAGCAGGACTAGGGAAGTGATTGCTCCCCTGCACTAGTGGGGCAGACACTGGTGAGGTCACACCTTGAGTACTCAGTTCAGTTTTGGGTCCCTCACTACAAGGAAGACATTGAGGTGCTAGAGCACATCCAAAGAAGGGCAACAAAGCTGGTGAGGGGTTTTGAGAACAGGACTTATGAGGAACAGCTGAGGGACCTGGGATTGTTTAGCCTGGAGAAAAGGAGGCTGAGGGGAGACCTTATTGTTCTGTACAGCTACTTGGAAGGAGGTTGTAGTGAGGTGGGGGTTGGTCTCTTCTCCTGAGTAACAAGCAATAGAACAAGAGGAAATGGCCTCAAGTTGCACCAGGGGAGGTTTAGGTTGGATATTAGGAAAAATTTCTACATCAAAAGGGTTATCAAGCACTGGAACAGGCTGCCCAGAGAAGGGGTGGGATTGTCATCCCTGGAGGTATTTAAAAGACATGTAGACGTGGTGCTTCGCGACATGGTTAATGATGGGTTTTGTTGGTGTTAGGTTGATGGCTGGATTTGATGATCCGAAAGGTCCCTTCCAAGCTAGATGATTCTATGATCCCTTCCACAATCAGATGTATTATATGACTTTGAAGTTGCTTGAACTTGTTCCTTGTGGCTTATGTGTTCTGGAACCTCTGCCATAGAGTTGATACACTTCTGCCACAGTCAGTGTCATCTCCAGTCTTCCTTTATAGAAAGGAAGTTCTGTCCTGATTTCATTAGACCACAGAGCCCTAATTCCATTCCTATGTTCTTCAAGAGATTTGTATGGCAAACTTACTTCTAGTTATAGGGAAGCATGCCTGTTATTAACCACCTGCAGTAGCACCTGCCAAACTGTGACCACTAAAATCCAAAACTAGTGGCAGCCTAGCATGGAAGAGAAGACTTCATTCACAGTTTCAGTAAGTGACTGGTGTTTTGTTCACAGCTTAGATCACCAGATCCTACTATACTCCAAAAAATTAGTAGAATGGAATTTTTCTTTCTTGTGCAAGATAACAGCACTGGAGTGGAAGAAGTATGTGTAAATTTACTCCTTGGATACAACTGCCATATTTCTCCTCTCTTTTTATGTCTAATCATTGATTCATAGATAGCCCATTTCTCACTGCTGAAGCCTAAATGAGAATGAGGAAAGCTGCACTGCAGTCCCTCTGTTTTTCTCAGACAACCATGGGGTAAATAAGTCACAAAGGTGGAGAAAAACATACCTTAACCATGACCCAGTTAATAAGGGACACTTCAGTGAAAAAGCAAACCCATCTGTTCTTTTTACAATTGTTAATATTTGGCACAGTAGTCAAATTGTGCTTCAAGAGCCTCTGATCTTGTCACAGGAAAGGATTATCAGCTGAGATTCAAAAGCTGCAAAGTAACATTGTGATCATTTGATTGGGCTGTCCATGTACTGTGGACCCTGGGTCCTCATCTTGTGTGTTTTTGCATTCTGTCAGTTGTTCCTATTTAAACTCCATGTTTATTTGTAACTTACTCCTCTTTTACAGATTATCAACTCACAGGCCATCTTCCATGCCTGTTGTTAGACTTTCTAATGGATAAATACTGTCACCATTAGCTGTGACTATGTGGTCGCCTGGTCCTTTCCCCTTCCATTACCTCAGCCTCTGTTGCTGGTCTTCAGTTTAGGTGGGATTAATTTGGTCCAATTTTGCTAACCAAAGGCTGAGCAATTTACCTCAACTAGTTGTCATTCTTCCCATGTAGTCAATGGAAGAAAAGAAAAATACCACGGAACACCTTTTTTTCAAATTTGTTAAGTACCTATGACAGAAAGGCCTTTCAGTGTACCTATCTGTCACGACAGACTACAAGAGAAGACTGGACAGCTATGTGATACACCTATGCTTACACATTTAAAGTTAGATTTAATTAAATTCATCCTATTAAGAAAATTTCAGAAGGGGAATATAAAAATAAATCACTTTTTGTCCACAAAATGAAACCCAACTGAAAAAAGATCTAAGGGGACAACACATGGTCAGGTTCATAGAATCATAGAACCATAGAATGATTTGGGTTGGAAGGGACCTTAAAGATCATCTAGTTCCAACCCCCCTGCCCTGGGCAGGTACACCTCCCACTAGAGCAGGTTGCTCAAAGCCCCATCCAGCCTGGCCTTGAACACTTCCAGGGATGGGGCAGTCTGGATTCTCAGTCCAACATGTCTTCCTTTCAGGCCAAAAGGGAATTTAACATTATTATTGGTGCTTTGTTCTCTGAGTCCATAAATCTGCAGGGCAGTAAACTTATTAGGACTTATTATTAGGACTAGGACAGAAGCTATCAGAAAATGTAGCTTGAAGCCTTGCTGAAAATTTACTGAGCATATTAAAACAACAATTTGCGGTTCTACAACTTGGCTCAACATGAGTAGATTCTTACTGAGATGACAAAGAGCCAGTTGGTGTCATAACGCATGGAGGTACTACAGCTCTTCAAAGAAATACATTTTAATATTGGAAAATCAACCTATTTTTTCTCTAGTCTCCTTCTTGGAAAAGGCAGGGTGGTTGTCACTGAAACTTCCCCAAAAAATTTCACTTGAGGAGCAGTGTGGAAAATTCAACCCAACCAGTAATATCTGGCAAAGCAAAAAGGAACAGAGTTTATAATGGAAATTTCATGTAAACTTAACTGCAGACAAGTCTACCAAGTTCTAACTGCTGTTGTGAGTGACACTAGAAGGTATTATGCTTTTGTATAGCATTTTGTTTTACTTTGTTCCTTCAGTCTGTGATCAAATTTAAGCCTGGAAAAAAATGCTTGTAATGGTATTCAGTGTTGGTTACAAAATGGGGAACAACAGTGGCATCTAGCTCAGCTTTACTCTTTTGCAGAAGTCAGAATTTGGGACTCATCTACTGTATGGAAAGAAGGTTCTAGTTGGTCTAAAATTCTTAGAAAAACAGGATGCCCTTAAAGTCTCTTTAATGATTTCATGGTAGGATTGACATGTGAGTGCATAAAGGTAGCTATACTTAAAAAGTACCTGTACTCTCCATTGATTATTTTTGTGACTTAGGAAGACAAATTGCAAGTTCATGGACATGTGTTTCTGCCTGAGAGAGAAGTAATACTACTATGCAGATGGGAAATGTATGGTGGATATCACTAGAAGCAACACCAGATTGTTCACATTTGAATAAGGTCCATATTACTTGCAAACCTCTGTTGTGAAAGGCTCCTTTGTACTTGTGCATTTACGTATTTATATAGGGGTGTGTTTGTGTTTAAACATATTCATCAGCCAGGTGTTTTTTACTCAAGTGTGCATGACAGATAAAAGTGGTTGTGATCCAAGATCATACAGTGACTTATGAAGGTTGATGCAAGTTGCATCTTATTCTTGCCTAAGAAGGTCAGCAGGGAAGAAGCTACCAAAGATCCAAGTGTTTCCCCTAGGTAAGATGCAGAGAAACCATGGAGGCTGCCTGAGAAGAATACCAGTGATGTGTATTGGAAGGTTCACAATAATCTTCTACCAATAATCAGCATGTTAAGAAAATCTCTGAAATGCTGCAATCACATGTATTGCATTAATGTGGATCTAAATTATTGAGAAAATACTTTTTCTTCAAAAGCATGTCATGAAAGTTGTAAATTTTAAATAAGGTTTTTTTTTCCATTTGAATGTGAATGTTTTGCATTTATCTATGAATTATACAGAAAAAAAAACCCACCCAAACAATAAACACCCCTGCCCAGCTGTCATCTCTCCTACTCAAAAAGTTTTGATAATAACTTTTTTATAGTCTTCTACATGATTAACTATAGAATATACCTAAAGTTCATACTCATCACTCTCTTAATTTGTTCACTGGCAGCTCTCCCACCAAGGTCTGAAAGCTATCTAAAACTTTAAGATGTGAAGTTCCAGCACCCAACTCAGTTCTAAGCCTGCTCACACGTACCTTGAATTTGGAATATAAACTGGATGCGTAAGCCCTGATGACAGAAAGTCTGCTTGAGGCAGTCCCGCAACACTGTTTCTGAGTTCTCACACTGCAGCCATGCTCTTTCTTTATATACATGTGATCATACATCATTGAGTCTTGTAAGGGCTCCACCCTCCATCTGAGCGGTCTGGTGCTTCTGTGAAAGTATTTTATGACACTAAACTGGGTGAGGGTGACTAGTAAAATGAGCCCTTCTTATCAGCATAGCTGTAAATCCTGTGAGCCCTGTGAAAATACAAGCCGAATACTTATGAAGAAGAGAAGGAAAGCACAGAGACCCTTCTAAATGCTTGTTAACATTTGAGCAGCTTCATGCTGTCCACGCTCCAGTTCTACAGAGGCGTCATACAGCGTATGGGAGATTTCTGCGTGTAGAAAAGCATTGAATGGAAGGGGGTACTTCTGACAGCCTTCACGTTTCCTGGTGTGATAAATTGCATGGTGACATACACACAGCCAGCCAGTGCTGTTTCAACATATTTTTTATGCTCTCTTTTATTCTTATACACTGGGAGAAGAGCAAGCTCATATAGGATAACAGCAGTGCATTTCTGAAAGGGTGGTAAATAACATAAACGTGATGATATACTGGAGAATTATCATGCCCATAATTTGCACAAAGGAGTCATAATGCAAAGCTAAACTATTTTTGAATATGGACCAAATGTACACTGCTAATTTAAATTTGTCAGATGTTTAATTTCCCAAAGAAATAAGCCTTAATCAAATCAGACATTAGTGGAAATGATTTCACAGGACTCCACTGAAGTCCAAAGAAAACAGTTATTTTAAGTTTCAAAAAAATCATATCCTTCAAGCATTCAAAACCAAAACAATGAAACATTAAAAACTCATACTTGAGACAGACCATGAACAAGAAATACTATGATGCAGCATGTACAATAAGGAAACAGTGAACAATGTCAAATAGACTTGATTTTCTTTGTTCTTCCACCACAGACTCAAACTGAGAAGTAAAGCTGATCACAACACGGGATTTTAGCATTCAATGTAATCTTTTCTCTAGTTTCTACCATATTGATTGTACAATACGGTTGGCTATAGATAGCTAATATAGTAAATGTAACAGCTGGCCTGCTTTATATGAAACCTGATTCAGTAAGGACAAAAGGCCTTACTTTGGTAAACTTCATGTCTTGTGAATACCCTTCCTTCCTTTGCCTCCCATTTACATCTGGAGAACTCCTCTCTCAACCTCAGAGTATCAGCTCTGAGGGGAACCACCTACGTGCTCCAGATATGTACATAATTCCTCCTCAAGCAACCAAACAGGTCAATTTATTCTTTCCATCAACTAAGAAAACTCAAGAAAAGTGTCCATATTTTGCAGGTGGAATTTATTTTCTTTTTTTTTTTTTTGAGATTGATTCTTTTACTTACCAGTGGTGTATCTGCTTCAGTTAATTCATTTTCACAATGTTTCTGATGCATTTAGGATAAAAATCTGACCAGGAAGGAATGTAATGGGAGGTTTTACATTAAAATTTGCAGCTTTCTCCATTGCAAGTGCCAACCTGCAAAGAGGGTTATACTGTCAGGTCTTTGTTGTGGTAAAGGGCTTCTGGGTGTCAGGGCTCCCTTGCATGCAATTTCTGGAAGCAAGGGACTTAAGTTTTAAGTATTGACATTGAAATGGAAAGAGGAAATACTTAGAAATTATCTTTCTTTTCCAATCACAAAATAAATCAAAAAAACCCCCTAAAAACGGACAACTGAAATGTTGGATTTTTTTCTTTTTCTCAGTGTTCTTCAAATCTACAAATTGGACAGCCTCCTGAATTCACCTGCTTTAGTTTCAAATCATAAATGAAGAAATTTTCAAGACTGAAGTTCAACTAGTCAGTCACTGGAAACTTGCACATACTTATCTGTATGATAAAAAGAGATGAGATATGGTAAAGCAGAGGAAAGAGATAGTGAAGATCTTTGAGGCACTACTACTAAATGTGAGGCATTTGAATGGAAAGCAGCTGTAAGTAGTAGAGTTATAAGACGGAGAACAGGAAATGCAAAGGCAGCAACCAGATGAAAGCAAATGATGAAGATAATTGAATGAATCAGAGGTCAGATATAAAATAGTGTTATTCTAGGACTCATCACATGATTCTGTTCTCCCAGACCTCCATATTCTCCACTTTAACCTCAAAATATTTTCCCCATGAAACTTAAATATTAATTATTGCATACAGTCATTTTCACAGCAAAAGCATAAGTAGCAGGAAAATAAAAGAATAAGTTATAAAACTGAGGAAACAAAGCCAATAGAAAATAGATGAAGTTACACAACACAACTATTTCCAGTACTCAGGCTTTATCTACTTTTAATAAACCATGGAATTCAGAACCGTTTAACAAAACAGGCAGTAATCCACACTGCCAGTTCTCCATTACCCCTGCTAGGTGTACCACACAGGTTAGAATGATACTTTTACTGCAATCAGACTAGCAATAGCATTGGCTTTCTACCTGTGCACTTAGATGTGCTCATACTGCATGGTGTGCACTTCTGCGCTTGGTGCATTTTGTGAAGACTAGATACATTCCTAGTATAAATCACAGCATCCCAAAGCCCCTCAGAGCAGAACCTGGCACATGTGTTGAACTGCAGACTGCAGACAAAATTAAATGCAGGCCTACATCTTTTCTGAAGGATGTCACCCTTCATCGCATACGTCTTTTCATAAGGGGATTTCCAAAACCAAAGTATTTTTTGCTGCTTTTATTGCTTTGCCTGCCACAGCAGTACATAGTAAATGAAACACGAGAATGAAAATGAATGAAGCCCAAGCTGGTTGCAAACCCAGAGGTTAAACTAGTTTCCCTGCTGATATCAGCAAGGCTAAGGTGTCACCTTGCATCTGCTACAGTTCTTAATGTTGATAGCCAGTCTTCTCTGATGAACACCAGGTCTCTTGGTGGAACAGTAACCAAAGAGAGCTGTCTAGTTTGACACAAAGAGCCATACCAGACAGAGAGGAACTCCATAGTGTTGGTCTTAGCCCAAGGATCCAGATGTACTGGAAATGAGCCTTTCTCCTTCTAACTGGAAGCCACCCGCACAATATTTCAACACTTTTGCTCCCCCTCTGGATCCAAATCATGAAATGCAGATGGGAGAAAACAGGGTTTGTTGGGGCATTTTCCAGTTTAGCTAAGACACTGATTTGTTTATTTTTCTCTTTTTGCTGTTGTGTTAGAATATTCTGAACATAGCCTTCAGCAAAAGCTTATACTGGGTCGCCTTTGCACCATGAGGTGCATTTGTGATCTCACATCCAAATACCTTATGTGCTGAAACATAAGATGCCATGAATTTTGTTTTATAGACTTAAATACTGTGACTATTATAGTGTACTCAGTCCATAGCTTGCTCTATGAATATTACAGTCTTAAGGATTTTAAACAGGTAAAACAATATATTTTAAATAACATTTTATCCAGAAAGATGACCCATGTTTCCATGCCTCCCCATTTTATTTATATCAGCCATGCTGGTACAGAGTTGACATGTAACAAATATATTTATAGAAAAAAAATCCCCTATAATGGCAGCTAAGGATTGCATCATAGTAATTTCCTATTTTTCTTTAACATTAGTTACTATTTATGCAGCCACAATTTTATGTTTAACAGGATTTTTTGTTACTTCTTCATTTTTTATCTCGGTTCTGCCACTTTCAAATTTTGCACATGCTGTCCTTCCAAGTCATGGAAAAGCTTCTATGAGGCAGCAGGAATCTTTTCTGGTTCAGGAGTAAGAACAGCTGACTGCATTGCTATTCACAGGCATATCACTTTACTATCCCTACCTTTAAAGAGGACTTTCTCTGTGTGTGTATATATATATGCAAAGAGATTAATTACCATACAAGGGATTAATTATATGGGGAAGTCTCTCTTGCAGATCACAGTATCGCTAAGGTGGTGAACACCCTTTTAACTTTCGTTTGGCGGGGTGGGAGGGGCTAGAAAAGACATCTCTTTGCAGTTAACATGAAGCCACTCTTTCCGGCTGAAGCTAAGCAAGGTGGAAGTAGATGAATCCAACTGCATATGCAGTTATTGAACCAAGAATCTGATGAAAGTCATCATAGACAATTAGAGCAAAACTTGTTTAAAATCTTGCCCATACCATCTAGAGTCACACATTTTTAATTTATTTTGGCTTTGATACTGACTACAAGCCACAGATGTTATGCTATTAATGAATGCCTGGATCTGTTACAGTCCCCGAGAACTATGTTTTTTAACACTGTGGTGCTAGGATACTTCCCTCAACACATAATGATACATATGGCATCAACTTTATTCCATCTCACAGCTCATTGCCATCACACTAATACTGTTATGCTAAAGAAATCTCTTTCAGATGAAATGCAATTCTCACATATAGCAAATGCTTCCCTAATCAATATACTAAAAAGGGTTATAATGAAAGTAATGGGGAAAATCATCTCTCCTCCTCTCTTTGAGGGAGACTAACCTGGGAATCATAGAATCATAGAATGGTTAGAGTTGGAAGGGACCTTAAAGATCATTTAGTTCCAACCCCCCTGCCATGGGCAGGGACACCTCCCACTAGACCAGGTTGCTCAAAGCCCCATCCAGCCTGGCCTTGAACACTTCCATGGATGGGGCATCCACCACTTCCCTGTACAGCTTGTTCCAGTGCCTCACCACCCTCACAGTAAAGAATTTCTTCCTAATATCTGATCTAAATCTCCCCTCTTCCAATTTCAAACCATAACCCCTTGTCGTTTCCCTACACTTCCTGACAAAGAGTCCCTCTCTGGCTCTTCTGTAGGCTCCCTTCAGATATTGGTAGGCTGCAATGAGGTCTCCCTGAAGCCTCCTCTTCTCCATGTTGAACAACCCCAACTCTCTCAGCCTGTCTTCATAGGGGAGGTGTTCCATCCTCTGAAAATGGAATGGGAGAGAGAAAGAAAACTGTTCAAAGATGAATGAGTCTTAATGGAAAGGTAGATCTAAAAATTAATGACAGACTTGAAGCAAATGAATCATAAATGAATACTAATATACATATAAATATACACACAGAGTTAAGTCTTACTTTTTCAGGGTTTGTATTTTGTTTGTGAAAAATAACACATACAGAGCTCCTTAACTAATGCTTTCCTTGCTCTTTTAGCTTGCTAATTAGAAATGTATTTCACAACAAACTTTTTGTTTCAATAGGGTTTTTTTTGTCTTCTCAGAGTTCAAAATTCTCTTAACTGTTTACTTAGTCAGTAGCGGAGTATTGTGATATATCAGAAGCAGTGTGCAGTTATCTGAAGTAGGTCTATAAAACAGCAAATACAGAATATCAAAGATAGAATTATCACAAGTATTGAACAACAGAAAGCATGACATATAAATTTCACAGTGTTCTTCTTGCTCAAGTCAAACATTTTACCTGAAGTAATCCCACTCATGGATGGTTTCTTTAATTTTTCCTGTCATTTTGTACCCAATCAGAGAATTTAGATTACACAGAAATGCAATAAAACAGTGGGAGTAACTTTCAAAATCACAAACAGCATCTTTGCCCTGCCCACACCTAATGCATCACACCTTTTATTATACAACAAAAAGCAGTGGTGTATCAGGGACTAGGAGGTTGGGTAGACCATTTAAATGAGAGGATTTTTTCTGAGACCCAGATTTCTAGTGGGGATTTCATGAAGTCTTTCTAGGCACCTTAATGTTTACAAAGAGGGAGTGAGGAGAATTAGGTGCTGTGAAATGGGTTCCACATTTAAGAAGGGGCATCTAAGTAAACCAATGAGCAATACTGAAGAGAAAATTTGTTTAAATTGCTCCCTCTCCACCAGACACAGAATTAAGGAATCACATTGCTTTTAGCTTCTCACTAAAGTTTTGAGGCTAGTGATACTGTTAGGTCTACTATGGATCCCCTCTGCTTTCCGAGCAGGTGGCAGCTGTTTCATCATGTCCAAAAGTGCAAAATTAGCTCAAATAGTTAGAATAGCCAAACAAAAATGTAGTAACTCTGCATATAGCTGGGAATCCAGTGGGCTAACTGCTTTCTTTGGCTTGCAGGCAGAGAGATGTGTTTTGTAGAGCAGTTTCACAGAGGAATTCATGATGATCTTCACTGCAGGATGCAGTGAAAGAAAACAAGTCTCAGAGCCAGAAGGGATGTAAATGGTGGCATGAATATATGTTCCTTGAGAAGAATATGGAGTGTTAACAGCTGTCTGAGAATCTGTAGGAAAATAACAAGTGGGTAGCTTTTGGCAAAGAGAAGACTATTTCATATTGTTCGGTTTGATACATATGTTTAAAAGGGTAATAACAATAAAATAGCCTGAAATAATCACTACTGAGAAATGACATGGAAGTAAAATGAGATGGTAAATAACCTATTTTAATATCCATTTAAATTATAAAGACCATTAATGGACAAAAATGTGTTTTATTCACAACTTTCTTGAGACTGCTTCTAGTTGAAGGATGGGATTACTGTGGGTACTAATGCAACCTTTTGTCTATTTAAGATCCTTATGTAAAGAGATCTCAAGGTATAACGATTTAGAACTGTATGACAAGGACAACTTGCAACTGCTAAGACAAAGAATGGGATTTTATAAGCCTTGTTATTTTTCACACCACACCACCCCTCTGAAGTGCTGTGGTATGCTTGTCCATGTGCTCCAGTAGCTCGATTACCCCAGTTTAAATAAAGCATCTGTCAATATTCCCATTAAAGTCTCCATCAGCTCTGAGCAAAACCACATATCCAGCTGGAGTTCAGCATGGCTGACTTCAGTGAGGAGACTTTTTCCCCCTTCTAGTGCTAACAGACTACATATGGCCCAGTTTAAAAGTCATGTGGGGTTTCTGTGGGAACTGCCTCCACGCTGGCTGGGTCCCACTGCAGCTGCCTAGAAACAATCATTAATGGGACACAGAGGGAAATAATACAGCTTCCAGATTTAATTTCCATAGTGGTGTCCAAGTCCAGTATAGAGTAACACCTCTTTCCTTCCCACCCTGACGCTGGTTTTGCAACCTCCACAGGACTCTGCCCCAGAAGCTCCAAAGGAAGGCAGGGAAACCAGGGTCTCCCAGCAGCAGTGTATGCCCCACCAGTTCCAGATGCAGTGTGCCAGAGCTGTCTTTAAAAGAAAATGTGAGGTCAGTTCACTTTGTCACAAAAAGGACTCTACTAGCACTTAGTTAGGGACTGACTATCCAAACACAGCCTTCCCTTATGCCCAGGTGAAAGGAACAAGCATCATCATCTGTTAATGTGGCGTAATCAAACTCTCAGATACACCTGCCAGATTTAGGAGTATGCACTGATCACCATCTGCTACCACCTCCTAGCCAAGGTTTGGGAAACCAAGAAAGTGCAATTGATGCAAGTGACAGACTCCCTAAGCTCCCAAGAGTGTTGGGATTGTGACTGTCATTTTATTTTTGCACAGATTACACATCATGTAAAAGACAGTCTGGAGCTGTCAAGGCAGGATGTGCAACACAAGTCTCCTTTCACACAATAAAATAGCAAGGCCTATACAAAGCAACAGAGCTGATGGAGGGGAGAGTGAGAATGCCTTTGTAAAGGATTATTGTGCACATAGCCATGTGCAGCAACACAGTTGTTGCATAGGAATCCCAGTTGGATGACTTCATTCTTCAGTTTTCTCTCTCCTGCTCTCATATGCCTCTGTGTGTGTGTGAGGTGTTGCCTCACCAACTTACACCTCCCTGGTTTAGTTTTCACAGCAGGAATCACTACTGTTTGTTTGGTTGTTCTGCATATAAAACACCGTGTGTTTTCCTCACTCATGTCATTAGTAAATGCACATGCTATGGGCAAGCAATTACAGAAGGCAGCAGTTTAATAGGGGAAACTGCAATAAGGCTCTGTGCTGTGGATGCCTGCTGGGCAAGACCCCCAACAATGGGTTTATGGGACTTGTATGGTCACATGAAGTACGGAAGCCACTCGATGCTTTTATGGAAAATTCTGCAGTTGCCACATGTTCGCAATGTATGCTAGCATCATTAAAATTCTTACTTGCTTTGGGTGAAATTTATCCACGTAAAGTGGAAGCACTCAAACCTTGTCATATTTACACAGTAGGAGATTAAGCTACACATGCTTTTACACTGTCCTTCTTGTATGAGAAATTTATTGACAGGATTCAAGACCAGTATCCAGGGATATCAAGGATGAGAGCAGAAAAGGCATCAGTTACCCAGGGCATCAAAATTCCTTTGAGCAAAAGTGCTGCAAAACTTGAGCAACATATTTAAAACAACATCAACAACTTTAAAAGATATTCCTGTTGGATTAAGTGCCTTTTTTTGACCAGTAACTCTACATCGAATTTCAACTTAGAGTTAAATTTTTACATCTGCTTTTGAAAGCTCCTGTAAATAAGAGGTTATAATGAAAACAATGCCACGAATTTAAATTGTATTGTGATGCAATAATATATCATTATAATCAACAAATGCTTATTTCTGGAAGTGTGCACATGATTTGGGGGCAAAGACTGAAGGAGATCCATTATCATTTTTGCTGGAAGCCATTGCCTTTAGGTTAACGTAAAGTAGAACGAGGCAAGCACTTAGTTTGTAATAGTGATTTTGCTTCTGGACATCTGGGATTTTGTGTGTGAAACTCCAATTTCCTGTGGGATGTGCAATTTTGTTCTCCAATTTTTTCATTCTCATAGATAATAGTTTGATATGAAAGGTAGTATTTTAGGTCTTTTTATCATGTATAGTCATAATCCTGATTGGCAAACAGCTCAATACAATGCCCATCACACTGAAGTCCGTTGAAACCTTATATGTA
This sequence comes from Limnodromus scolopaceus, assembly GCA_028565335.1. Lineage (NCBI taxonomy): Eukaryota > Metazoa > Chordata > Aves > Charadriiformes > Scolopacidae > Limnodromus > Limnodromus scolopaceus. The sequence goes on from JAOXNO010000001.1 coordinate 110,710,949, forward strand.
TGAAGTCATATGTGTATGAAGCTGCTTGTTGGTGCAGAACCTCAATTCATTTCCATAGTTAGAGAGCCAACCCTCTCATGAAACGCATATGCTAAGTGCAGACATCAGAAATGCACTTTCATTTGGCCTTAATTGTGAATATCAAATATATTCTTGTTCAGAAATCCAGTTCCTTCCAAAACAAATTTAAAAATAACTTTTTAAAAAATATGTAAATAAAAATTAAACTGATACAGAGCTGTATGAACCACTTACTGGATCTGAGAGGATTCCTTCAAATCCACATAAATATAATTTGCTAAAAATAATCTAGAACTGAAGATCATTATCAGAAATCACAATTCAGATAATATTCTGAACTAACAGATTCTATGGTGTGAATTACTACATTTACTGTGTCTCTTTGTCAATCTGGAGCATTCATACCCTCAGATATTAAAATTATTTCAGTATGAGGAACAAAATTTTCAAATATTCTACTTCTTTTTTTTGAGTGCACTTGTTTCAAATTAGCAGTGAAGAAAAGTACTAACCTCTTGTTTTCCTAAAACTCTGAGAAACTTTTTCACGGCACAGTCCTTCCTATTGTCTCCAGCTGGACACTCTTTGGAGGAGGAACTTCTTTCACTACCCATTATTTAAAATCCTGGCCAACAGCTGAGTTCTAACCTCTCCTTTAAAAATACCATTTCTAATTAAAATTTATTTAATTTCTGAAGGTTATTAGTAGAATAAGAGATTCTGGTATAATTTTGTTTATAGCAACAAAAGTGGTAACTCTGGCTCATTCTCAGTTACTGTGAGTCTAAACTATGCTGCTGTACCCAGGAGGACTTCTCCAGTGTAATAGACTGTCACTGAGAACCCGCACACACCTCCTACATCGCTAATCGACTTTTGCTGTCAAAGGAGGGATAGCAGCTAGGGAATACTATGAATATGCTGGCCTCCAAAGCATCTTCTCAGAGCTTTTTACAGTTGGCACAAATTATTCTGCCCTTAGATATTTGAACCCAATGAACCCATCTACTTTTCTCTTTCCATGCTGGTGAATACAAAGTAGTAGGGACCGTCTTCCTGAGTTAAGTGTTTATATGGTACGCTACCACTTCAAAACTAGAGCCACTATATAGCCTCTGTGCAGGCTGTCAGTAGCAAAGGCATGTGGTGAAGGTAGTAAGGACAAAATATGAGAGTATAAAATCAGTATGGACACTCTGTGTTGAGAAAAGTTATATGTACTTATAGAGTCCACATCGCACATTTTTCTTACATAAATATGAACCATACAGACTTTGAAAAGAATATCCATTCGTCATGGAGGTTGGTTGCCACTACAATACCTCATACAAAGCCACATGTACAAAAAATCTGCTTCTTAAATTTTTTCCTTGACATATTGTCAGAGCTGGTGAAAAAACTTATTGCTTCACTTTTAATATGCTCTGTCCTCATAATTATGCACAAATGAAATTGGATTCACTATTCTCTAGCAAAGCATATGTCATTGCTTGGACTAGATAAAGTCTGCATTGCTATTCCTGCCAGATCAGGGGAGAGCATGGAACATTCAGATCCTCACTAGTGCTACCATGGGACAAGCCTTGCAGCATTAAATAGCAGACACGCAGTCATATAGTGAATTGTATTCAACCTGCCCTGGCTCCAAAGAGGACACAGCAATGCTTCATCTGACCCAAAATGAAATCTTGCATGATGTCATGATTATATGCAGCCTGCAAGAAGTTTCACACTTGTACTGTGTCCAAGCTAAATACAGATGAACTGTGTGCAAATGGATCAAGTCACAGATCTCTGAACAAATGGATATAAACAGTTCCAAGTAGTTTTATATAGAGTAAAATTCTCCTCACATACTAATATGTGTTGGATTTTCCTTCTATTTTAATATAGATGAATAAATCAAGAATGAATAAATAAATATACCCTCGACACAGGAGTGTTCCTGTAGTATATATGAGTGTATATGAGCTTCCTGTTATTCAGAGTTTACAAGTAGGAAAGATGAGAAGAAAACAGAAGTTACAATATTACTCACCAGCTCTAGCAGTTGTGCAATCACTGACGTACACTAGCACAGATCTCTTTCCACATGGTCCCATGCGATGACTCAAAATCTGATTTTGACTGGACGTTGAAACCCCTCAACAAGTTCATTGCAAGGGCTTTAGGTGAAACACAGCTTACAGGACTGTCTAAGGGAGCAATTATTTTGTTCATAAATATTTTTCCCAGCATTTCCTATGTTTTTCCTGAGTGACCAAGGGAAAGGGAACCAACAAAACTACTCTTACTCTTTCTCCCCTAGAGTCTGTTTAGGGAAGAGGAAGCTTACAACAATTTTACCTCCGATTTTGAGTGAGGGTATAGTCATAGTAAAAAGGGTCCTACTCTCCTGCTGCACTGGAGATGATGTTTGTCTCCTTGTCTGAAAAAAAAAAAAAAATAATTTAGGTAATGGGATAATGGTTTACTAGTCTAGCCATTTCTGCCATCTCTTCTCCTTTAGCAACTGCTCAGAAAGGCTTGGATCATGCAACTGTGTACAGACGCTATAGGCTCATTTGGTTAATGACCTTTTCACTGCACCAGCCAATGAGTAAGTAGAAAAAAATATGGCTCTGCTGTTAGCTTTACCCCAAAAACTTTAAATCAAGCCAAGATAAGTTCTACTCCACCCTTTAACCATTATGTATTCCCCAGCTCTTATCGAAGCTCTGTATTTAAAATGTTGTAAGAACTGTACTGAAAGCATTGCTTTTGACAAAACACCAGTAACAGGCCAAGGTATTTTAAATATAAGTGTGATATTTTCTGTGTGAATTAGTGAATCTGCCACCATGTGGTTATCTTTAAACATTTATTGCAGTTCTTACAACACAGACCATTTCTAGGATACTTTGAAGATTTTACATTCTGTGCTTTCTGGACAGATAGCAGAGAAAGAATGACATAATTTATAGCTTTATCATCAATTAATCTAGTTTTTAGTAACACTTGAAAAAGTGTTTCAGCTTTTGGTTGGTGCATTTACAAACTTGTTTTCCTTAGTTATTTATTTCAGTCTCTTAACAAATATTATTTTTAAGCTATGGGTTATATTTACCATGTCACCTAATACCAACTGCAATTGCATAAAAAAGAAAATTTGTGCTAAGCCTGAAACAGAACACCAGATATGAACATTCTTGAAAATTTCTCTGGCTCCCATTCCAGTTACTACTGCTATACCTATATTTTGCTGAAGTACAGATTCATCTCAGTAAAAAAGGAGACAAGAGCAACATATGTTCTTGCAAGACTTTCCGTATTTTGTTGCAGCTGTTCTAAGAACCTTCTGATATAACAACTGATGCTACAGTCTCCACAGAAAAATATCTGTGGTCATATAGACCGTATCTGAAATAGCATGCAGAAGGATATAACAGCTTGACTGTAAGCTCTTACTCAGATTGGCAATTTACCCATTTGCAGTAAGGTTATGTACTAGGAAAACCGATACACTGAGTGGAATGGGCCAGGGGTCCACACCCTGATGTGGAGTCAGGCTGTAGCCAGAAGCATCACTAATTCCCCTGGTGTTACTACTGAAAGTCAAGCCAAGGTGTAAAATTGACACTCTGGCATTGAACTTACTTGGTAGAAGATTTCCTGTAGTACCAAAATGACAAAGATTTTTCTAGGAAACTGCAGAGACCATACTGTACTGCTACGATACGACTTCTCAGGAGGTAATTGCTGGATGACCTCTGCATAAACACAACCTTACACAATCCCTTATACAAGGATGTTGTGGAACTTCCCTGGCACCTGGTGCTCCTTCACACACAAGCTTGAGACTTTTTGCTCATTGTAGGTCCTCAAAATGGCACAAATGCAACAAAGATATCCAGAGGTTGCCACTGATCTTTTAAGGTAGTTGCCCTACTGACACTAGCTCCAATCCTGGCATTTTTGCAGACATTTCTGATGTGCTCCGAGTCTGAGTGTCAACAAGGAGCAGCTGACCATGAGTGTTCCTAGTTGCTGGACGCATTTTGTGTTTTACTTTTTCTAAAGTTAAGACAGTTCTAATAAAAGTTTGCACAACAGTCTTATCAATGTAAGATGAGGAACACATGGAATTAAGACAAATCCTCACTGGGGTGGTTCAGTACAGCTTCTGTAAATTGCCCCCAGTTTCAAGGGTACTACTCCATATCCTACCAGGACACCTAATCATAAGTTTATGAGGTTGTGTCCACTTAAAGGTAGAGGCCAAACTTTTTAATAATTCTTTCCTTTCTTCTTTGCCAGTGATCTCGACTGCAAAATTCACTACTGAAGTTGGGGAAAACTGGTTACTAAACAGAGCTTGAAAAACAAAACTGTTCACAATTTAGGTATTTGAAGAGGTGATGATAGACACATACATATATGCCAATAAAGGATACTGAACATTTTTCTTGAGTGATTCTTAACTTTGAAGGAGCTGGCATAATTCTCAACTAGCAGATTTATACATAATATTCTGTACAGTTTGTAAGAAAATCCTAATTTGCCGTCTGCCAAGTACTGGGTGAGAGACAAACCTCAAATGTTTTTTCACATTATTTCTAAATCTGTTTTTTATTTAATTTTGTTTACAAGATAACATTTTGTGAAGTTCTCATTCCCTGCTGATGAGTTCCTGTATATCAAAGTGTGAAAATACAGACTAATGACAGCTCCCTATGTTATATTATAGCATTATATACTAATAGGATGCTCATTTAATAAGTGGTGTCGTTTGGCAACTGGGTAGAAGACTCAATTGTACATGTAAGTTATATAAAAATTACATTAGCCTTGCAAACTGTTTTTCATGCCATTGAGGAAAAAAAAGTGTATTACGCCCCATAAATTTTGAAAAATTTTGTTTGGCTTTAGTTTAATAAAGCGTTTGAGATAAACAACCTTATACATAAAACAGCTTTAACATTACCCACAGAATGAATATGTCGTGCAGACACACAAATTAATACATTGCTCAGGATGCTATGTATCCTTTTTCACCTTCTCTTCAACTACTTTTCAATCTTTTCCAAGTCCCTCATGTAGGAGAAACTGTGCTGCAGACTAAGATAAAGGGGCCAAAGTTTCCTGTAGTGTGCTTGTATTTCTCATTTTATGGTCAGTTCCTAAGCCCATTGCCACCCACAGCAGAGAATGTCAACACTTTCTGGGCAGCACTTTAAGAAAGTCCCTAAAGGGACAGCTGGAATAATACCCGTCTATTGTGCAGAGGCCAATGACATGAACTGCCAAAGTGCTAGGACTCTTACAGCGGGTAGACTCTGATATTTCTAGACTGATTAGCGTTCAATGGAAATACAATAGCTTTTTCTACAGTGTTGTTTTTCAAAGACTACAGCATGTGCAGCATTCAATATCCATGTGATGCACGAACTTAAATGTATGTTTTGGAACTTGATTGATTCCCTAAGTTACTTCTGCAAAAAAAATGACAGACACTCTAAATACAAACTTATTGGAAGAACGAATAGCTGTAGACAGTTCCTATGTTTGAAATGCTGTCCCCGGAGAAGTTTACTGGAATTTTTTCATGGACTTCTCTACTACCAAGATTAGCCTATTGTGTGAAATATGACGTTATTTCTATCCCAGGCAATTGACTTTCTGATCATGTTTGAAAACATCTAGAGTTTGAACTACAATGTTATATCTGTTCTGATGGCTATATCAAAGAAAACTGGACAGACTTGATTCATTTACCACCTAATAGAGTTTAAAAAAATTAAAAAAAAAAAAACTTTTCCACTTCTCTGTGCTGGGTTCAAATGCCTCATATCAGGAGTAACAAAGACAAAATCTGTGCACCGCTGTTCCTTCTTTCATTTTAAAGAATGTTAATTTTTGTCTTTAAAGCAAAACTTCTTTGGAAGCACTGGATATATAATACCCTCATGCAATCAATACGAATGTATACTTATGGGGATGGTGATCGTGGATTCTAAGTGTGTTGTACATTTCACAAGTAGTATCTCATCTACACAGAGAATGAGCCTTTAGAGTATCATTTTGAACACTTGAGTATGATCTGTGTTGACTTTAATAATACTGTTTGTATTTGAAGAGAAAAATAATCATTTAAATACATGGACAGATTGAATGAAAATGGTATCACTGCAAATATGGCCGTGCCAGCTTGCATGTTGTTATCAACAATGAGGTCAAGTACAGTTTACTTTAAGCCCAGAAAATAAACAGAAGCTACTTAAATAACAGTAAAACACGGGCAAAGATTTCCCTAGCTTCAAGCTCAGTTCAAGTCAAAATTTTTAAAACAAATGACCTCACAATTCTCGGTCATGGATGATTCAGGAACACCATACAAAATATACAAATGTGCACAGTAGTGTAGTCTGAAATAATACAATTAAATAAAATGGAGAGCCATTATTTGAACTGGAAGTGCAATGAAAATCTAAATATTTTCTACTTCAGAATGAGAAGGGACAAAAGGATACGTGTCTTGCAGTGCTTACAGTTAACGGTCTTATGTACCATTGACTGACTGCGAGCATGAAGAACGAGCTGGTAAAGATTTCTCTACAATTATAGAATCATAGAATCATAGAACCGTCTAGGTTGGAAGAGACCCTTGGGATCATCGAGTCCAACCATCTACCTTACTCTACAAAGTTCTCCCCTACACCA
>JAOXNO010000001.1:110722318-110733316 GCA_028565335.1 Limnodromus scolopaceus
TTTCTTTCTTTCTTTCTTTCTTTCTTTCTTTCTTTCTTTCTTTCTTTCTTTCTTTCTTTCTTTCTTTCTTTCTTTCCCAAGGCTTTATGTTTTCAATTCTTGGGAGCCCACTCTGGCAGCATGTCGCCAACATGACAGGTGATATTTGTCTGCAGGAAGAGAAACCATATCCTTCTTAGTGAGCACTGTGTGGTGGGTTGACCCTGGCTGGGTGCCAGCTGCCCCATCGAAGCCACTCTGTCATTCCCCCTCCTTTGCTGGACAGGGGAGAGAAAATATAACAAAAGCCTCGTGGGTTGAGATAAAGACAGGGAGGTCACTTACTAATTATCATCATGTGCAAAACAGACTTGACTTGGGAAAATTAGTTGAATTTATGAGTTACCAAAATTTAATTTATGAAATTTAATTTCAGTTTTAAGTTTTTAATTTACCAATAAACAAATTATCAGTCCAATCAGAGTAGGGTAACGAGAAATAAAAACTAGATCTTAAAACACCTCCTCCCCCCTGCCCCTTCTCCTCTTCCTAAGCTCAACTTTACTCCTGATTTCTCTACCTCCTCCCCAGCAGCGGCACAGGGGAATGCTTTTGGTTTTTTTTAAATCAGATTACTAGAACACTAGTTAGGACAGAGAGGAATAAATGTGAATGCCATTCAAAGAAGCACCACCAAAAGAGGTAAATAGAAGTTCTAGGGACTGAGGGAAAAGCCGTTCTAGGGACTGAGGGAAAAGCCATTCTGTGACTTCCTTCAGTCAGTAAGTAACTGAGTTAAGTAACTGAGTTGAGTAACTAAGGTAAACTTTCAGAGAGTTACTGAAAAGGAACACTCTATTATGCTTCAACACTGGAGGCCCAAAGTAAGTGTCACTTCTCTGCTTCAGTATCTCAGTTGGGTGACCCTAATTGTTAGATACGTGTTGGATTAAGCATGCCTTGGAAGAACTATAAATAGGCCAGAGAATTACAGAAAGTGAGTATGAATAAGAGAAACCTCCATGGACAGTGCTACTAAATGAATGAATACAGTAATAGTGTAACGAGCAATAAAATGAGAATGGAACTGCAGGACAACTGCAGAGAATAAGAAATAATGACATTAAATAATTCTCTCTCATCCTTCAAAGTGCCCATATAATGACAAGATTCTTCAGTGTTTGTTATGGACTTCTAGGGAATTGTGATTCCAACTGGCTTGGGTGTTTATCTCCAGCTCCTTGAAAAACCTGGAAGTGTATGAAATGACATCCAAATGTCAGCTGAACACAACTCAAGTAAGTGATGTTCAGTTTCAAATCTCAGCTAGAGTGTAATTTTTGATTTAAGGCAGAAGCTTGGAAGGAGGTTAAAAAAATGAATAAATGTAAAATGAAGCCTGTCTTATTCCACAGATAAAATTATTTTTTCAGGTCAAGTTACACCAATTTTTCTTTACAATTTGATATATTATTGAATCAACAGTTCTCTGCTCATGAGAGTTCATCCAAACTCACTGTCAGAGAATATAACGTAGAAGGAAAGCCCAATAGGCTCAGGCTGCTCATGTTTGCAAAACGCCTGTGGTTTTCTCTGCTCCATCCTTCACTACTCATTAGGGAAGAGACCTGAGGGCAAAGAAAACCTCTATGCCCCACACAGAGCCTGTCTGAAAGATGGCCACCCTTGCTTCTGAGAGGAGTGCAGGAAGGAGAGGCAGACAGTATTTCTCCCCACCACTCTAAGCTGTGACATGAACTGATGCAATCTTTCCTGTAGATCTCTAGGGTTCTGAATGAAAGACTGAAATAGAACAGCAAAGTGCTGTGAAAAAACTTTCCATCAGAAATTTACATGTCTGTATCAAAAGAAATTATCAATGTCCCAATTATTTTTAATCACGTGACATTGACAGTGCTGTGGTAGAAACAATTGGGTTGTCTAGAATCATGATTTAAATTATTACATTGTACTGTCTTGATTGCAACTAATTTTTCCTTAGTTTCCCCCCCTTCTCAGTTTATATGCACTAAGAAATAGCTAACTTAAAGTCTCGACTTCACCCGCCCCCAGTGTTTCTCTGTTACTACAGTAGTAACAATGAACAGATGAAAAAAAATCCTTTTCCCAACAGGTCACTCTCATATTGTACTCCAGAGGGCATCCATGAATTAATGGCAAATAGCCATTCAGAGAGCTGCCAAATACCATTAATCAATGCACCAATGTAGCAACATCGAGCTTTGTGACAGGCATGATTTAATCTATTGTTTGGTAATCAACCTCATCTATGGACATTCTGTAATTCTTATAAATCCAAGAATTACTGTTAGTCTTTTGGAGCAGAACAGTACGAGAATGTCTCACTTAATAATCACAAATTGCTCTTTTCTTCACTCAAAGAGGTAGCCATTTCATGATTATTTGAGAGAACAGATTATGTCAGCTGGACCTAACAGTGTGTGCTTTGTCTCATTGAATACTACTTTCCCCCGACAAACCCTCCCAAACCTCTGTGCAGTCTTCACATTGGAAGTTGCTCAGTAGGAGCAATGGATAATAATGTCATTCATCCACTGTCTGATTCAGATTTAATAATTAGAATGACTTACCCCTCAATAAAGGGGCAATGTTACTTCCGCTGTTTATTGTTCCTGTGATTTGCAACCTAGTACCATAAAACACGCAAAGTTAAAAAAAACCCCAAACCTTTCTGGTCAGTATGCAATAATTAGTGGATTACTTCATACTTGACCTTATCTTCTGAATGAAGACAGATTATCCATTTGATGAAGGAAGGAGTGAATCAGTTTGTCTGTCTCAGAATGTGCACTCAAAAGTTTTAAAATATTCTGAATTTATATTGAGACAAGATCTGAGAACAAAACTCTCATTTGTAATCTCTCTTTCAGATTGCTAAGTAGAAAGCTATAAAATTAGATGCTTTCAAAGACTGAAAAGCTAGATCCCAAGGAAAATAGAAATATCAGTAGAAAATACCAGAACTTGTTCAGATAATTCAAATATAGTATGCATGTGTAAATTAGAAGACCAAATGAAACTGTTCTTTGTTGGCAAAATGAAATGCTTTCCCTGGTTTCCAATGGCTCAGCTTTTCTTTTTAGCTTACTTATCAATGCCTATATTGCTATGATAATGTTTGGATTATTCAAAATATCATTTTACTTCTCAAATCTCTTACGGACATAAATTGAAATTGCTATCCACCTGTGATGCAAATTAGAATTGGAAAATTGCATGATTCTTCCTTTAAATAATCTGTATTTTGCTAGTTAAAAGATCTCTATAGTTATTCCTACTTCCTATATCGAGACTTAAGGTCTGAGGAGATATAAACTATACAGTGGAAGTAGATGAATAGAACTTTGCCTGATGGCAACTTGAGCTAGTGAGGCTGGCTGCTACAGCAAGGTTTTGGTGACCTCAGGTCAGATAATGAACAATCATGGTGTCATTTACTGAGTTGCGCTCTAAGAAACTTTGCCTCCTGCCTATCATCTTTGTGCAGCTGCTTGGATTTAGTTCCATGTCGTACACTTGTAATTTTTCCCTTTCTGCACCCAAACAGCTAGTTTAATCTGCTAGTGTTCTTAGTGCAAATAACTGAGCAAAGCCGAAAGACTTTGCCAAACTGAAAAAAGTTCCTCCGTTTATCAATTTTGAGTCTCGTGCGTCAACCATAAGACATCCTGCCAACTGTATAGTAAAGAAAGTTGGTCATGAGGCAGAATAATGTCACCTGTAATTGCACTTTTAGAAATAGGTAATGGTAAAAAAAATTGTATGGATTTAAACATTGCGCTTGGGGTAGTACTAGCTGTACTTAAGCATATAAAAAGCTTTTTTAACATTTGAAATTGCTCATCTTGGGAAATAATTCAGATTGATGTTCCTACTTTCATGATTATTTTTTGTATTGCTCTCCACCTTTTCTCCCCTACCTCTTTAGTAAATTTACATCATATGAAAGGGAATTGGAAACTTCAGCATCTATTCTAATGATACTGATTAAGCTACTATTTTATCATTACTTTGCCAAATCCCTCTCTTATCAATAATTTCTACTCCCTTAAAGCCTTTTTTTTCCCTAGTTTCTTATAACTCCAGATGATATCAGTTGGTTTCCCTTTGTGGAACAATAGCTCCTTTCTTTCATATGGCAATCTATTCCTCACAGGTTTCAAAATCATGTGGTATGAACATCACAGGACTAAGGTGTTGGTTTTTTTAAATTACCTGAGAATCTTTACAAAAGATACAATTTCTCTGCACTTTTTCACTTGCACACTCCAGCCCACAATATAGCTTATTTGAACCACAATGCTTATCAATCCTAAGCATATTTACAGGGAATTTCTGCAAAATTCCTCTTAGTCACAATCAGTGGTGTGTTTTCTGTGCTGTTTGACAAAACCTTTTAATTGCTGAAGATTTAAAGGAATATTGGATTGTTTATTTTTTTTTTTTCTGCATTTCTGAGAAAGCCTATAACCTGCATTTACAGTGCAGAACAGATGTGCTCCCTGGTATGCCCCGAAGGTCGGGTCCCCAGCCTCACAGTGGTTATGTCTGGAGGAGACAGGGCTGGTGGACATGCTCCTGTGTACCCCAGGGTATCTCTGCAAGGGAGGAGTCACAGTACATTTCCATGGGTCTGCCATTCCAAATAGTTGAGTATGTTTTTGGACTGCAAAGTTGACTTGTCTTAGTACACTTTAAAATGGAATAATTTCTTCAAGGCTTCACAGCTCAGTAGAATTACCTGTTTTCTTAAATCTGACCTATTGTAATCAGCACTGGGTTTTGAAGACGAGAAGTAACTGCAAGGATATTACAAAAGGAAGGGACAAGTGTCACAGATGAAAATGATGACTTACTTTCATACATTGAATCCAGGGGAGAAATTCATTGCCTAAACATAGATATTTAACTCTCCCTGAGATGTCCTGGGCTGCCTGAGGGAACCTGGGGCTGCCAGATAAAGCACAGAACCTGCAGAAAATTTCTGCCCTTTGGAGGAGCAGCTGAGAGCCAGAAGGGATAGCTAAGGGCATGAAGTGCCTTTATTTGGGGAATGAAATCAAGCACACAGTGCTGGTAGACACTCCATCAGTGTCTAATACAGACAGAATAAAAGCCAGGCTTTATGAATCAGAGCATGCCATTAGTGAAGGAATTACCTAGAAAACAGGGGCTCGTTTGTGCTTTGTGAACAATGTAGGTTGCATGGAGAGAGGTAAAAAAACAGAAGAATTCAGCTTTTGAAATTTGAAGGAGAAAGAAAAAGAGGTAGAGAGTCATAGGCTTTTTGTTCCTGACTATCTTGACCTGTTTTTTCTTTTTTAAAATAAACTAAGTTGGTTTCAGTTTGATAACCTCTGTGATGAACAATTCTGATTAAAATAAATTAATCAAATTAGCTGTTTATATCTGTTGTATTAAAATACAACAATATCCAGAGTCCAAGATGATGAAACCAGTGACAGTATGCGATCAATACAAATGACATACAGGGGCAGGCACAGAACCTAGTTTTGATAAAAAATAAGGTGCTTTTATTATTAAAAGAGTGCTAGTTGCCAATTGTGACCAGCATCACATATTTAGATCTTTCACTCCTTTTAAAACTGTACACAGTTTTAAACTACTATTCTCATTTGATTGGTGTTTTGTGGAAGTCGTATAGCTCAGCTATCAAGTCTACAGTGCATATAAATATAGATGTTACATATTACCCCCTATAGGAAACTCTTAATACCAGCTCAGATGTTCACAGCTTACATATGAAAATTTGTAGAGTGGAAACAGATTCAATCCTCAGCATTTTATATTGCTGAGATCCACGTATACAGCTGAAAGAAATGAACATTTTATCGATCCCCAGAGTAGATAATTTTGATGTTTGTCAGAATACAACTATCTACATTGGACAGTTACACAATAGGATGGGTTCGTCCCCAGACAATGCCATCTCTAACAAAACTATGCGTCATTTTTCAATCCTGAATGTTTATGCCCCTAAAGTATTTTATAGTTGCTATTGTATATATATCTTCTTTCTCTGGCCCAACTTTAAAGGTACATTCAGTACAGATCAATTGTTATATAGAAAACATTAAAAGTCTACATAGAGCATTGGCAATATTTACTGAAAAAAAAAGAATCACAGAATTCTTGAGGTTGAAAAGGACCTCTTGAGATTGACTAGTCCAACCCCTGCCTACTCAAGTAGGGTGAGCTAGCACAGGTTGCTCAGAACCATGTACAGTCTGTTTTTCAATATCTTCATGAATGTAGACTGCACAATCTCTCGAGGCAACCTGTTGAGTGTTTGATCACCCTTAGTAAAAAAAAAAATAAAATAATGTTTTCTTGTGTTCAGATGGAATTCCATGTGTTTTGATTTGTGCCCATTGCCTCTTGTCCTATCATGGGGTGCCACTGAGAAAAGACTGGCTACCTCATCTTCATTTTCCCCCATCAGGTATTCATACACATAGGTAAGATCCACCTGAACTTTCTCCACTCCAGAATGAACAGACTCATCTCTCTGAGCCTCTTGTCATAGGTCAGATGGTTCCGTCCTTTAATCATCTTCATGCCCTTTGTGAGACCCAATTAAGTATGTACGTGCCTCTCTTATACTGGGGAGCCCAACACTGGGCTCACCACTCCAGGTGGAAGGGTCACCTCCCTCAGCCTTCTGGCAATACTCTGCCTAATGCAGCCTAGGATGCCACTGGCCTTCTTTGCTATGAGGGCACATTGTCAGTCTGAGTTCATTGTCAGTCTGTTGTCTGCCAGGACACCAAGGTCCACCTCTGCAGAACTGCTTTCCAGTTGGTGAGTCCAGAGCCTGTACTGGAAGATGAGGTCATTCTTACCCAGGAGCAGACTGGACACTTCCCTTCGTTGAATTTCATGAGATTGCTATCAGTTCTTCAGCCAGTTGAGGTCCCTGTGAATGACAATAGACCCATTTGGTGTATCAGTCACTTCTAGTTTTATATCATCAGAAAAATTGCTGAGGGTGCAATTTGTCCCAAACCCCAGGTCATTAATGAAAATGTTAAATAGTATTGGCCACAGTATCAATCCCTAGGGTACACTGCTAATGACTGGTCTCCAAATGGTCTTTGTGCAACTGATGACAACCCTCTGATTCTGAAACACCAGTAGATGAAATAAAGCCAGCCTTCTGCCAGACCATGTTTCTTTTAGCAAAAAATTTACTCAAATAATGTTATCAATCTTCAGCACAGTTGCAGAAGCATGAGGAAGGGGAAAAACTCCTCTTTCCATATTATTGTATGAGAACTAAATGGTCAAAAATTAAATTGACAGGGGAATTTAAGATTAATCCAGATGGATGTGCCAGCTCCAAAACTGCATTCTGTCTAGTAAAATAGGAATGATAATTTAATTACAATTATGCTGACCTACAAGATCCACAGAGCTGTCCATAAGTACAGTATACATCTGTTTGACATCCATATATATTTTTTTGACTGAACTACTTTTTTTACCAGCAATATATATATATATATTTGAGGAAGAGAAATATCACAATATGTAATGGCATTAATAGTTATAAAGGGATTTATTTATAATCCCTTCAATATTACAGCCTGAAGATAATTCAGTGATGAGTCAAACTGTCTCCAGTGTAAATCAGGAACCAAATGGCAAAAGAACTGGCTTTTAAGGGACTGGAAAACTTGACATATCTGAAAAGTGCTTCAAGGCCTGAACGGTGTGAATAACGTTTAGCTTACAGCTGTTGTGAATCCAGTTGTACTGGCAACATGTTATGCTCTAGTGTTACCACCCTCTTCTCTTCTGATCTAATTCCTTTAACATCTGATGGATATCGTTATAATGAGCCCCTCAAGACAGTTCTGTTTTCACTTAATCAAGCAAAAGCAGTCAAATGTTTCTCAGAGGACCCCAGTTATGCATTACCACCTATCTTAATGTTTTTGAGGCATTACTGAAGTTCAGAAATTCACATCACATTTATATCCCAGAGTTACACAGAGGGTTGGGTCTAGGCTTCTGCGAACAGTTACAAGTAAAAGCTGTGGCTGTAATCGTAATTCAAGGAGATCCACCATCTTCCATGTCTAATGTGGTAGCAACACTCACTGGCTGCTAGCAAGGGCTGTGGTCTTCCTAGTATGCTCCATTCTACTAATGCAAGTGGACAAAAAGAGCAAGTGAGTATCCTACTGCTCTCCCCACCTTTCTGGTGACATAAACACTGCCATGACAAGTGCAATCTTCCTGTCCGTGCAGGCTCATCTCAGTAATGACTCCTCAAAGAGCTCTGAAGAGCCTCAAGATGGCACCTAGATTGGCAGTAGGCACTGTAACACACCTTGGCATTTGGCTCAACCAGGCATCCACAGACTAGGCCAGCATATGTCTCAGGCCACAGAAATGCAGGCATCAGATGATAGAAACCTTTGCTGAATAAAGAATGCAGCTGGAAGGAGGTATCTGAAGCTTAGCCCTCGAAGCATGTTCTGCAGACTTGAAGACCTAAAAAAGAGGGAGCATATTTCATCCTTCCAGCAAAACAAGAAAGACAGGGGAGGCACTTCTGTCCTGCCTCTTTGCTAAAAATAGTCAACTTGCTAAAAAGCTTTAATTAAAAGAAATTGCATTGAAAAAACTACAAACTCTCATATTCCCCCAAATATGTACCTCTATAGAGAAGTACTTGTATGTTAGCAATACTTGTATATGTGTTTCATTATAAGGTGAAAGAGTGGGAAAGACATATGTATAATTAATAAGTTATGGCTAATAAACACTAACCAAAACCATAGATTTTTTTAGTTGATTTGCTTTATTACAACTATTCAAATAATCCTCATCTTCCTTTAGCTAAAACCAGGTAGAACTAGTTTTGTGATTTCTACTAGGTCTAGAAAAAAAGACCTTCACTGAATGGATGTGGACATTACTTTGCGACTAATATCTTAAAATTAATGGTCCAACACTTCTTTTGATAACAGTCCTTTCACCACCTCCCATTTTCAATTTATGCAAGAGCTCCAATTCTTTCATTATTTGGAGGAAGCTCTTTGCACTGGTCATGACACCACCATATATGTTTGCTATTATTCTCGTAAAAGTCCATCCCAGATGTTGGTACATTTTAAACACAGAAAATACCTGTTCTCAGGTCCATTAGTAAAAACTTGAACTGCTTAAAAAATGTCCTTTATATTATAATCTATGCACAATATAAAGACTGTTACCATGGATCTTGGATGAGGTTGACATTTCAGTGTCCAAGTTATAATTATATATATTTATATGGTTTGTTAACAGTGCTCTTCCAAGGAAGAGGGCAAGAGACATTTTTGCTAAAATTCAGCAAAACTTGAACAGAATTTCGTTGGACTAAGAAAAGATATGTAGACAAACGCCCATTGACCAATGGGAATGTCATAATATAGTAGATGACAAAAGATCCCTTAAGGAAAGGTTTAAAAACAAAAAAAAGGACAGTATTAGATAACCTAAACAGAGGATAGTACTGGCTCATCAGAATACAGACTCAAAATAGTTTTGTTACTTTCAAATCTGCAAGTTTTTTTGTTGCAGTGGGGGGGACTATTCTGGAAAAAAAGAACAATCAAAAATGCAGACCACCCTTAATGGTGCTTTTGAACCACAAAAATAAAAGTTTTAAAGTGTATGATGATTATACTGTGATGTGGTTATATAATGACATATGTCCTGTAAACACTTTTGTAAATTTAAATTAAAATTACTTTTAATTCTGAGGAAACCATACAGGGCAAATTTCACCTTAGAATATAAACTCTTACTTATTTTATCTATGAAATAAGGCTACTGTTTCTAACCCCCTGTTCTGCAGAAACACATCAGGGTTCCTTAGTCATTCATCTTTTTTTAATGGAATTCCTTCAGTGTCTGAATGGGATCTGACATACTTTTTATTTATTGGAATTCATCCTTAATTCATGGTGAATATCTCAAATACTACCAATACTACCCTTTTCTCATAAATGTTTTTTAACTGTGACTCACCACAGACACTGAAAGACTGAGTGAGGAGTGCTGCATGAATTCCTCTTTCATTACAAGAACAAAGACAAGTATACAAGAGTACTTTCAAATATATGAACATTAAGAACATAAGATTTCCCCTTTAGAAAGAAGTTTCTGGATTATATAGTGAATCAGGCTTCTTCTAAATTAAGGACTTTCCTTCAAAAAGGAAGTGATCCTTGCATAACTAAACTATGATTTAATGAATTATTGTGGACCAGCTCTGATCATAGGTAAAAAATTATTCCTGCCTGTATAAGGGGTTTTATAGACTTTCAGAAACTAAATTTTGAAAGAATAACCTTAATGTATTAATTCTACAATGAAAAAGACTGAAATTGACCAACTTAGCAAAACTGTCAGATAATTTGGTAAATTGCAGTTATCAGACTCAAAGTGGAAAATACTACATGTATTTGTATTAAATATGCTGCCTCCATATTTGAAGGAAATTATGATGAAACAGGCATGCATTTCAGCATCACTAAAAGAAAGTTCTTAAGATTTTGGTGGGTAAACCTTCCAACTTTAGCTCAGAATCAGTTTTGAGAGGCTTAATCTGAACACAACCCCCTCAGCAAATCATGGACTGTGTTACTGTCCTGATTAATTTCCAAAAGCAATACAAGTAATTTTAGTTTAGGTAATAAATATTTACAATAAACACAGCCACCTTAGTGTATATATATACCCATATCAGAATGAAACCTGATGATGAGGTCACTGGCAATGAAGGCTGAATTCAAGCATTTTGACATAGGTATAAGAAAACTTGAAATGTGTTTAGACTCAGAAAACACGACTGAGGCTTTAGAATAGAATCATAGAATGGTTTGGGTTGGAAGGGACCCTAAAGATCATCGAGTTCCAACCCCCCTGCCATGGGCAGGGACACCTCCCACTAGAGCAGGT
>JAOXNO010000001.1:110735546-110751647 GCA_028565335.1 Limnodromus scolopaceus
GCCACCATGCTGAGCAGATCATTCATCTGTTCACATCTGAGACAGCAGGTCTCACAGCTGTCATCTGTTACCAGTAATAGGTCCTGGCACTCCCTGCAGCCTGTGACCTGGACAGCCGCGTGTTTCCGTGGGTGCTCTGTCTGGGTTCCCACATCCATTCTGTTTAGGGCTGAGCGCATGACCTTCCTCTGGGTGGAGACCGTGGCTGAACTCCTACCAAGGGGGTGAGGATAACCAGGAGGACTCACCTGTCTAGATGACAGCGCTTCAGGTTCCTCCCCTGTGCTCCTTGCCATGGCCCGTGCTTGCGTGCTTTGCCGTTGCCCAGCGACTGGTACTGCCTCCTGAGAGGCCTCTTTTAGCCTGGGTTGGGGGGGGAGTGGTTCCACCCACGCCGCCTCCGCAGCCCTCCCATAGGCAGCCAGCTCCTGTCAGGGACCAGTTGCTGCTACCGGTTTCTAAAGTCCTCAAAAAGAGCTCCTTGCCGGTCCTTTTAGGTTTGTTTTTTTCCCCTTCCCGCAGTGCTGCTTACCTCCACTGCAGCTGATCTCCTCGGCAATAAGCTAGTCTTGCTCTGGTGGCAACAGTTTGCTGAGAAACTTCAGCTTTTCACCAGAACAAGCACTTTGAAAGTGAGTCATAAAAAGTAATTCACTTCTAGCACTAAGGAAGACACATGTCCTTTATGTGAAATAAAGCTTTTCCTCCTGCAACCATACTTCCAGAAATCCACTCAATGGGCTGAACCTCTTCTTAGATGGTTCTTCCCACATGGAAGTTCCCAGGCTATATGACAGAGCAGTTTGAAGATGCTCTACAGCAACAGGTTGCCCTGCTGAACACAGTGGCTAGTTGAGGCCCAACATTGCACCACAACAGGGGTTGGCACCTGAAGAACCAAGTCCCAGGAAACTTCTTTCTAACTCTTATCCAGTGGTAGTTACCCTACATCCAGAAATGTGAAGATTTTAAGCTACCACAAGTTTTCGGTTCCGCTCTCCAACCTCCACCTAATGGCTGCAGACGTTGACGTAACACACTTCAACAGTAAAACCTTAAAAGAGTATACTTTTTATTTCTTTTTAACCTACCATGTAGACACTGACAGGACAAGACAAAATGATTGCTGTGATATATCTGGTACAAAATAGGAGATAATGAGGGTGTTTGCTGAAGCAAAACACACTGCAGCCTTTCACATACACTTTGATCAGCCCATGGCAGGCCAAACCTGAAACATTTACAGCAGTCCTTAGCATTTCAGATATCCTCACTGGGTTGCCTCCCCTGTTTAAGTGGAACAGTGATTTTCTAATCTTCAGGTTTTTTCTCACCATTCACAAGCCCACCCAGGCAGCATGTAATTCATTCAGGCAGGAAATATTCCATTGTGTGGGCCAGATTACTTGGAAATGATTCACTTGTACCTGAGTTCAAAGCTTCTGGCATAGACCTACAGTACACTCTAGTCTGCAGTCATTCTTGCCTCAGACTCCTGTGTTCAGTGCAAATAAGCTGCTAGAACAAATCTTATATGAAAGTTCAGTGGCTTCAAACTAACTTGGATTTAAAACTCTTATCTGGGACTTATGAAGAGGAAACAGAGAATAAATCTTTTCCTTTATTTTTTTTCTTTTGGGGAGGCGGGGAGGAGGCTGGGGAACCCTGCACAAAAGGGCTACATTTCATGCAATTGCCAACCCAGAAGAGAAAGTTTATTTCCCCCCTAGGCTGTAAAGTGATTTGAAGTCCGGTATCTTAACTCACCCCATAATGATGTGTATATAAGATTACACCAGTTTCCCAGCAGTCTCTTTCCTGGTTTATTCAGTATTATAGAGTGTGGCTGTTCAGCACAATGGAGGAAATAAGATAAACACAACCTTCACTGCTGTTTTTCTGTATTGTTATTAACATATGCAATGAAGGCACCTGTGAGAAATCTACATCCTGCCTGGATACAAGTAGGAAATGATTTTCCCATTGCATGAAAATATTTGACATCACTCCCTCTCTCTTCTCATCTGATACTATTTTGCATCAATGTTCAAAGAAAGATCCCTCAGAACTGAAATGTAACAGAAAGGTGAAAAACAGTAAAGGATAAAAATCTTCTGCACACTTCAGTGACCTAAAGCTTGCACCTCAAGTTGCCTGTGCAATTCTCCAAGAAGAAGCAAAGGCAAGCCCAAATCTCCCTAGGTCATACTATTAGTAGTTTTTTCTGCATCAGTAAACATATAATTTATTCAGACATAATATTTTGAACCCAAGAGACTGAGGAAA
The DNA here is from genome assembly GCA_028565335.1 of Limnodromus scolopaceus. Lineage (NCBI taxonomy): Eukaryota > Metazoa > Chordata > Aves > Charadriiformes > Scolopacidae > Limnodromus > Limnodromus scolopaceus. The sequence goes on from JAOXNO010000001.1 coordinate 110,737,833, forward strand.
TGACTGTAGTCTTTTGGTAGGCTCATATACTAAGAAACAAGATAGCATTTGTCTGCACCAAACTTGTTTTTGCTTTTATTAATTACCTGAGCTAACTAGTTTATAGATCTCTCTTCAGCAACCTGAGCTGATGTTCCCCACAGAAGAATTTTTTTAACAACTCAAAATATATCAGTAACAAACCACTGACAAAACAATATGCACAACTTGCAGGATTAAATACGTTACACAGAATGAGCTAACTCTTCTACATGGATCAGTAAAGTTGCCTGAGTTCACACTGAAGATTTCCATCAGGTGGAATATTAGTACCAGCAAATGGTATACACTCTCAGGGAACAAATATGGAGCACCACCCTTTATCCCTGTTTCCAATTTCCTATAATATTTTGCAAAGCAGTTTGAAAGGAGTTGAGGTTGAGCTGAAATTGGAGGGCCTGTCATCAAACCGCAAGGCCAACACTTGCTTCTTCACTACTTTGTTGGCTGGTCCTCACCAAGAAAACACCCCACATTAAGAGCAGCTGAAAGCAGAGGAAGCTGCAAGTCATGACGAAAATCTTTATTTTGATTGTCATGCAAATTTTGAAGGGGAGAAACAGGATCCTCTCTGCAAAGCTATTATAGGTTCCCCAGAGAGGAATGAATGCAAAAAGTCTCTCTAGGGAGAGACGAATGTCTAGATCCTGGCTGATGTGATGGTTTCCTAAAGATTGGTGGACATAAACAAAATAATTGTATAAACAGTCACAACTGGGCTTCTGTGGAATACCAAATAAAAACTGTGCTGGCATTATTATTTGAACCACTATAAAGAAAAGAGAGTTCCATTTGAAATGTGGGCATATTGTACTAGGCTCCAGACAGCTAGTAAGAAAGTACTTATATCTCAGGGAGTTTATGATTCAAAGACGTAAAAGGGATATGCAGTAGGAGGTAGAACAGGAGTAGATGAAGCGAGTTAACTGACTTCACACTCCAAATCCATGCTGGATCAGAAACAGTCATTAATCTTGAGGTCAAATATAATGCCAATGCACTCTACTACTCTACTACACTGCCTTTCTTGCTGATTCTGAAAGATAAATAGGAGAGAAATACTATACTGGTATACTGGTACTATTTTTTTTTTTTAATACTGGCAATTGTTTTAATATCAAATGGTGACAAGAAAATGCATTGTGGTTCAGGAATTGAACTCCAGGAGAACAATTTACCCTTCACCCTAACTTTTCTGTATTTCAGGAAGAGATGTACAATGAGAAAATAACCAAAATTTAGGCATTGAGATCCTTCACAATCTAGAAAACCAAACTACCATTTCCACATTCAAGAAGCATTTTAAAAGTCCTTGTAAGAATACAGTGTTCTTGAAAGCACCTGACAATATTTAATAAGATGAAAACACTTAGAAAATTATAAGATTTTGTACTGTTGGAATGACTCAGAAGACTTGGCTGTGAAGATATGGACAAAACAATGCACTTGAGAAGCAGAGGGCCATGGGAACTGCCATTTAGAAATGCATTAGATTTACCGTGGTGAAATAAAAAGCATGAAAAACTTTTCCATCGTGTCTTGAAAAAAATCGATGAGGATCAGTAATCTACCTAACTAAAGTTTTCAAAACAGCTGAACAGCATTTTCTAGAAACACATTAAGAAACCAAAATTGCTATGAGTAACAAGAAGTACTCCATGGGAAATTATGCTAAATACAATGAGAAATGTTTGTTTCCAGCTGAGGCCATGTAGTTCTTGAAGTAAAACTCAGTGGAAAAACATCTCAAATTAACAGCTCCTAGATGCACAGGATGTCAACCAGCAGACTTTTCAATATTCTGCTTCCTAAGCCATTGCTTCTGCATCAGAATTCCTTTACCCTGATTCTGGAAGATTACCTTCTATCTTTTTTTCCCAGCTCTCTTTATTTTCACTCACTTTTATAGCTGTGGAAAAAAAGTGAAATTTTTTAACTACTCCTTTTGTCTTGCAGATTTGAACTTGTGCCTATTTACACATAATGCTTGTTTAAATACAACTAGGTAGAAAGAAGTGGCTGATGTCCTCTTTCCGCCGTGGATCTCATTTCTAGGAAAGACTAGAACAAAGTCTCAGTCTCCTCCTTCTCTTATATTCCACACATTTCCTCACATAGTGTGTGTATTATCTTTTTCCCCTAAGCTTTTCTCTGTCTCCAGTATTTACACGGATTCCTTTACATTACAAATTTGACAAGAAAAAGAAAAAAGTGGTTCGGATATTAAAAATGAAGTGCATTATGGTCACACTTTTAAGCCTCTTCTCTGCATAGATCCATCCACTCTTCATTCCTGTTCTCAACTACAGGAAGAACTGTACCTCAAAGCTGTAGGACAAACAGACCAGAAGACTAAGCTCCCCTTCCACTTGCCCCCAGATAAACCTCTAAAGTGTTGTTGAGATAGAAAAGGACAAACTGTTTGGAAAATAAACATGTCACAGGAGTCCGATGAGAAAAGATGAACAGATAAGAGACAAAAGCCAGCAATGTTATTTTTTTCAAAGATTTTATCTAAGGAAATAAGGGGTCATGGGGATCTGTATTAAGTTTCTGCCTCATTAGGCAAGTGCTGATATGCTTTCAATAGGTAAATATAAACTCTGGGTTTCTGCCATGTGATCCATAAAAGGGAAATCCTAATATTGGTGGCCATTATTTTCTGTTGGAAAAAAAAAAAAGACAAAAAACACAATAAAAAGAAACACTAGCAGAACTCCAGACATACTATTTAGGATTGGTCCAAAGGATGATCCCATAAATCTCACCATAAAATCTGAAAACACAAGCACTACATGAAGGCACTGGTGAGGCCACAACTGGAATACTGCATCCAGTTCTAGGCTCCCCAGTTCAAGAGAGACAGGGAACTCCTGCAGAGAGTCCACTGCAGGGCAACAAAGATGATTAAGGAATTAGAGCACCTCCCTTATGAGGAAAGGCTGAGAGAGCTGGGACTCTTTAGCCTGGAGAAGAGAAGGCTGAGGGGAGACCTTATTAACGCTTTTAAGTATCTAAAGGGTGGATTGAAGGAGGATGGAGCCAAACTCTTTTCAGCGGTTCCCAGTGACAGGACGCGGGGCAACGGGCATAAGCTGGAACATAGGAAGTTCCATTCAAATATGAGGTAAAACTACTTGACCGTGAGGGTGACAGAGCACTGGAACAACCTGCCCAAGGAAGTCATGGAGTGCCCTTCTCTGGAGATCTTCAAGACCCACATTGATGCAGTCCTGAGCAATGTAATTCCATGATTCCGTGAAGGGAAGCACTTTCTCAAGGTCACAAAGCCAGCAACAAGTAGAGCCAGTGTGAGCTTGGCCATTCTGGCTCCAACCATTGGCCAACACTGCCCCCACCGTGAGAACTTAGTGTGGCAGAAAGGAGGCTGCACATCCCCACTGCACAGCTGTCAGTGATTAAGGGTGGTAGACAGAAAGGAGACTCAGGCTTTCACCTCCAGGAGCTGTTATTGCGAAGTTTCTCTATGATAGACTCTTCTACGCTTTGACGTGTGCAATGGTTTGAAGCCACAGTCTGGCCACAGACTGTGAATCTCAAGAAAAGGTCAGAGAGTCTCTTATTCACAGATGTTTTTCCGGAAAAGGTGTTTTATCGGGTCAGTGTTTGAACCAAATAAAAAATTTCCATTTAGCTAAACTTTCGCTGAATATTATCAAGGGATTATAACCATTTTACTTTAAAATGATATGTCCAGCTGCTACTTGCTAATTATAAATTTAGGTTTTAGTGCTGGCTTTGAAAAATGTATTTCCTGGGTGGATAATACACCCTCCTAAAATTCTGTCCGGGGAGCAAACACAACGAGACCATCACAAAAGCTTTTCCTATCAGCTATCACATGGACTGAGAATACTCATTTTAGTTCCAAATTTGTGTAACCAGTAAGTAAATATGAACCTCATGTGTGCTTACTTAAAAGTCTGATGGGAAAGTAATGTTTTTCTTGATTGCGGGAAAAGACCAGTCAACCATAGCGTAGGGTAGGAAATCCACTGTGTCAGTTGGCTGACGTGTAGTAAAAACCAAAATGATATTTAAGAACACCTTGTATTGACCTCATTTTCCATCCAAAACACGTGAGAACTGGCAGGAGTGCTCAGAAACATCCACTTGCTACACTGTAGGTTAAAGTCAGTTCATTTTGATATAACCATTTCATTCCTCAAATAAGCAGTTAAACTCTTTTATCTTTTACAGACTAAAAACATCTGAATTTACTGTAAAAAAATCCACTTCAGTATTTCCTTTTGCATTCATTTGCTTCTTTGGTTCATTTTTGATGACAAGAAGACTGATACAAAGGAGAGAAAAAAATACAAAGTGTCTTTAAAACAGACTGTTCTGATTATTGATGTGCTTCTGACTAAGGCACTTGTCTGAAACTCAGTTCCTGGTTAAGTTCTTGGCTCTGCTGCATACCTCCTGCATGAAATTGTACATTTCACAGAATTTATCTCAGTTTCTTCATCTGAAAAATAGAGATAACCTTCATTTTACTGTGATTTTGTCGGGATAGCTTCACTTGTAGGCATCACACACACACTCCTAGACAAAAAGCAGTATCCCTAGTCTCATCACCATGTGGAATGTGCTCACTCTCAGGAATGTTGATGTTAAGTTTTTAAGAAATTCTTCTCAAATTCCTGTAAGTCTTGTGCTGATCATCAATATCCCATCTAATATGGAAACTGAACCAAACTGCTTGGTTTATGACTTTTAATCAGACAGGAGATAGAAACAACATATGGCAATAAGCTAAGAATCAGAATTCTTCTGGTAAATATTTGAAATAACACGTACATTGAGAAAATACAACCATTTGTAACCAGATGGAAACAAAAACAAGAGAAAAACGTCCTGTAATGAGTATTACCTCAGCAAAACTGTTCTTATCTTCAGCAGCAGGCCAGCTGTGTTGCATATTGCCGCAGGACATCTCAGGGCTGAGCTCCAGCTCCGGGATTAGTAATGTTGTGCCGGGCTGGGAAATATACTCCTAACAAGTAAAAGCTTCTGTACTCTTAATGGATCTCTTCATTCTTACAAAGCACACAGGTATTTTGAGGTTGAGTTTGTACACAATGTCAGCTACTCAGGCCCACTTTACTGTGCAATGCTAAACAGATTCAAGAATTCTCATTGTGCTCTCAGAAATTAACCTCATTTCAGAATAACTAAAATGTAAGGCTAGCAAACAAACAAAGCCAGGAGATGAAATCGGTTCTAAATTAATGTTCTACAGGTGGGATATTATGAACGGGTAGTGGCAAGCATAGTACTTTACTGGGATTTTATTGGCAGAGTTTCTGTGAGTGCCAGATTCTGCTGCCTAAGTAAGGTCTCTCGATACGTGTCTAAGTACAGTAGGCATTTCAGAGTTGAAACTGCTTTGGCCAAAAGCCTCATCATTTCTCTTTTAATTTTATGTATGTACATCAAAATATGTTTGCGTAGATATCATTCTTTGTCCTACTCATATTAAGAAACATTTCAAGGCTGCACATTCATAGCCTGGCTTTCATTTGTTTAACCACATTGCACATTTTAGTCCGGCACACCTGCAAGTTAACGGCTGTCTAGAGAGCCAGCCTTTAGACTGATTGGAATTTCATTTAAGACAACAATCTGAGTGCCCTGGCCTTCTCCTGCCTCCAAAACACACATGCTGAGCTTGAAAAAATAGCTGTAAATGTGCTGAAAGGAAATTGTAGAATGCTCTTTCCCCTGCCCCCTCCTCCTCAATGCCCCACTCCACGGCACTATGCTAAATACCAGCAAGGCAGGCTGGGAAATTCCTCTGAAAATGCTAACACATGAGTCTTAAATTATACACTAGCACTGGTCATTACCAGGCAAGGCCACTGAGAACTGTACTGGTGTGAGAAAGTTTCCAGAGCCGTAGTTTATTGCAATGACAATTGTGAAGGCCACTTTGTAGTGTAGCTTATTCCAGAGATTTGGAAACAAGGGGACCTGTCAGCACTAAAAATAATTGGTGCCTTTTTTGGTATTAAAAGCCTTAGGTATGGCAAGGGATATCCAATATTTGTCACAATGTCTGCAGAATATCCAGTCATTTTCAATTACTTCACCTGGCCCAGCAGTGCCACAGTTCTATTGGACAATATTGTGATATACAAGATCTATTCAAAATGTTTATAGGCGTCAGATGGATGACCTTCATTGTAGGCAGGTAGTTCTCTAAAATTCACAAATCTTAATTGAGAATCCACTGTTCATTTTTGGTTTAAACCACCAATGATATAATAGTAAGTTCTCTTCCTTTTTAAGAAGTACTTCAAATAGTCTTGTGATTATGAAGCGTTTCAATATTGAACTACAAATCCACTATTCCAAAGATATAGAAAAGACATATAGGACACTGCTGTGTAGAGTGCAGTCTTGCTTTTGTATAGTAAACACCAGACCTAAAGACCTGTGCAGTACTCTCCAGCGTCTCTGAATGGTTTACCTTCGAAAACCATGAAATTAACACTATGTTTTCATTTTCACTTTCCCATACTAGTGGCCATTATTGCTTCTATCAAAGTAACAACTACTTCACACCAATTGTTTTGCCAATTTTGATTCTCATTTTAAACTTTCTACATTAGCTAAGGCCACTTAAAGTATGATTCATTTGTCACCTTTCAATCAACATAAGTTCAGACAAGATATAGGAAAGCAAATGCCAGCTGCACTGTTAGATGTCCTCTTTCTTAACTAAGAAGGTGATTAGACTCCTGCACAGCTAATAGACAGATAAAGGCAAAAGATAGAACTTCTTTAAGGCATTTAAAGTCTTCAGGATTTAATTTCTTCCTGAATCACAACAATGACTTCCCTTCTTTTTTTCCTTCAGATCTAATCAGAAGTATCATCTTTGATTAAAAACCTATCCAAATAAAATAGTTTTATTAGATAACTCAGTTTTGACTTCTGTCTACAAGACTGTTGATTTCTTTCTCAAATGGCTACTGGAAGTATTTAACTGAGTATTCCATATGCTTTATGTTTTCTGAAAATTAGCCACATTTGGAAGTTCATATTAGAGCTAAATTTAAAATAGGGTTGGAGAGTGCAAGGGTGAAAGTTAACAGATTTTACGTACAAATATATTTTATGGATTATTTGTTCTAGAGTTCTGCTAGGACTGATAAAACCAACTAACCAGAACATTTCTGATTTCTCTTGACATTAGTATGTAAATATTTTCTCATGTACATGTAAGCACACATTGAAAAAAAAGTTTAAAGGTGATCCATACACATAGCGAAATGAAAGTTTTTGTGGTAATTGGGGGAGTGTGGTGTGTGTGGCATGGGGAAAGGTGCTCAGGAGAAAGGTAGATTTTTTTCTCTGAAGTGATGTATTTTAGTTCATTTTACTTTTTACTTAGAAAAAAAACCCACCAATTGACTTCAGGATTTAGGTTGATATCAAAAGTGTTATCAAAAGATAAAGTGTTTTATTTAGCCTTTCAAAGCAGAAAAGTCCCTAAACCTATTGCCAAGTTAAAAAGAGAAAGAAAAAAGAATACTATACCTACTAAAAAGCTTTACAGTGTATTGCTATTTCCAGGAAATATTTCATGTGTATTAACTCTACAGACAAAACCAGAGGGAGTAAATAAACAAACCTAGAGGAAAGTGTTCCTGGCAGCAGATAAAGACACCAGAGACTCTACATACTGTCATCCTTAGGCTCACTAGTTAGGAATTTTTCAGTTTTACAACCATTTTACAGTTGGCTGTGACACTTAAGTAAAGCTAATACAGACAGTAAGAAACACATCTTTTCCGACTGTTAAAGAAACTGAAATACTGGTTCCAAGAATAAGCAATGTGATTTTCTGCTTTGGTTATATGTTCAGTTCAGTTGTAAACACCAGCAAAGTGGTGGGGAGGACGTCGCAGCCAGCTCTGACATGCACACCTCACTTCCTATTCTGATTTCAAGAGGATGCCTGCTTATCAGAGGCCATTAGGTCTGAAGAAGTTAATATTTCACAGAAAGGCCCTGATATCAGTCTGGCACAAACTACTCTCTACTGTTGACAGCAGCATGCATCATTTGTCACATAGATAACAGCAGAACATTCAGTTCATATTAACCTTGGAGGCATCGGAGAAAGGTCTTGGAGAAAGCTGCATATATGATTCCAAAGTTAGAGAGAACAAGGGATGGGAGTGAAGTTAAAGAAATTATTTTCCTTGAAAAGGTGGAGATTAGCCTTGTACCATTTTCTTCCCCCCCTCAGTGCCTCTCAGCTAAACTTCCCTGACCCCCGTCCTTCACCAAATTGCCTCTCTCCACAAACCTCTTTTTCTACTCTATTAGACACAGTATAAGAAAAAAGGTAGGAAAGAGGAAAAAGGAGTCGTTACGGAAAATGTCTTCTATCATAGATCCAAAAATATTCAGGGAAATATTTTCTTTCTTGGTGAAACTAAGGACAGTGTTGTAAGCATTTAGGCATTTTCTTTAGAAATTAGATCTACTTGTAGATGAAGCACAGCCTGGAAACGACCACCAAGCAAATCCATAAAAGAAGAGAAAGTTTCTCTATTAATGCAAGTTTGGTGGCTGGCAGCCAAGAAGGTGTGAAGTCCAGTCAAAATTTTCCCCATATTTAGAAGATAGGTGAACACTTCTGTATCCATAGTCCACAGCATATTTCACCTTTTACTGTTCTATACTTGGCTACTTGTTTTCAAGAAACTTTTAGAACTTGAACTGTCTCTGTGAACACGACTCATCTAACAAATTTAGTTAAAATCAGCAAGTTGGTTCAGGCAGAGGAAACAGACTTACACAATCCTTTTTTCTCACGGGTGACCAAGGCAACAATGTGCTCCTAAAAACGCATTTTTCCTTTAGAAATTATTTCAACGGGGTTTTTGTTTGCTCTTCTTAAACCAGCTCTAACAGGTTTTTTTGCCATATAGTCTGATCAGATGCAACATGCCTTCTTTGAGTGTTAACTAAATATTTATATTTTTTTTCCTCAGTAACAAAGTCTTTAAACAGTTATTAGGGGATTTCAAAACTAACTAATTTGAGGATCTCTTAATCAAAATGTCAGCTTTGTCATGAAATAATTTTGTGTGTTCACTGATTTGTGCAACTGACGCTGTCTGCTCTGAGCAGGTGGTGAAATACAGAAAGTTATACCAAGCTGCAGGGTCCCTGGGCTTAAATTTGAGCTATTGCTTTAAAAGAAATGGTGATTGCAAGCCTCTGTTACAAATTGGTCTTCAGGGATTGTAGCTCATCCAACTTCCTTGAAGATGGGGGCTCGTCTCACACTGGAGAAGGCTTGTCATAGGAGACGTGGGGATAAGAAGGTGACATGACATCCACCATAATGTGTGAAGTCTATACATTTTCAACAAGCTCTGCTTCCAAAGATGTAGAAACCTTCATACTCCTATAAAAGATGACTCATGGAGAAATCAATATTACTACAAACAATCAATTCTAATTAATTTGCTTAGTAAGTAATCTGAATTTGGCCTTAGCCCTTTGGCAAAGTTTAGATTGAAACATTGAAAACAGAATCCATATTGAAACAGAGTATCTCCCTTTAATTCCCATAAAAATGGAGGAAAATCTGTCCATCATCTTTACAGTAAAAAAATTCTGATAGGCAATTTTCACTGAAATACATTAAAACATTTCAGAAAAGAACATAAAAAACCTACTTCACAAACATCATAATTGAACAAGAATAGGTGCTAAAAATCAGGAACTTAAAAGCTTTTTTCCCCTTGTTCTAATTGTAAGAGCATTAAAATGCTATTTCTTTAAACCAAGAAAGGATGCTAAATTGACCATCAATATCCAATTGTCTTCAGTTCTGTCAGAAGCAAGTATTTGGATTTCCAACTTTCAAAAAAAAGTACAGAATAGGATTTTAAATCTAGCCTGGAGCTAAAGGGAGACTCACATGGCACTGAATATCCACACATCTCTCTAATGAGACTTTTTTACTGCACAATAAATCTTAGAACAGTTTGTATATGTACTGCAATTGCAGTATGACTCAAACAGCATTAATCAAGTGTTATGGTAACCTCATTTTAAAGTACAAACCCAGTAAAACTTTTCTATCACTGTACTTCATTTCTTACTAAGATTCTTTTAATAGGAAGGATTTTAGGATGTCCTGTGCATTTGCTTTCCTCATAAAAATGTCAAATCTGAAAGTGTACCTACATACCCAGAATTCTTTACTGTATTTTCTCCTGTTTGCCAACAGTTGACATCATTTCTGCTTTGTTTGAACAGCTGGTCTTCACCCAACTTCAGGAGTTCAGAGGTACAACCAAGGCCAAGACCTCACTCTTCATAAAGAAGAAATACAGAGCACAAGGAAATAGGATGTATTGCCAAACATCCATGACCCTTCCTCGAGGGATAAGCTTGTTAAGTTAAAAGTTCCCTATTGCTTTGTTAATGCAGATTTCATCATATACCTCAGAAATCCAGTGTGTTATCATAGTCATGATTTTCAGTGACTCAAGGATATATGTATTCTTTATTTTCGACGCCACAATTCTGACTGCCTCTATTGCAAATTACAGATGCCCATCATATCCTCTATCTAGACCTTATCTCACCACTCAGGTTTCAGTGTGACACACAAGAACACAGGGGAGGTTTGGCAGATGATTTTCAAGCAGATGGAGAGGCTAAAAGTCGATTTCAGCAGTCATCTGCAAATGAGCAGTGAGAGGAGGGCTCCACAAAGAGAGCAGGCCAGGAGGGACCTCACATAGGGCCCTGGTACTGTGGCAGGATAAAGTTCCATTAAGTCCAGACAGACCAAGGCAATGGCTGGATACAGCTCAGGACACAGGACTGGAGGCGACATAAATGCAAAGGAGTCAGAGCCAGCAGACGAGCTACCTACAGTACAGCCTCGACAAGACTAAGTGCCTGGACCTCAGCTTCAGTGAAGCTCCTGGGTTATTAGCAGATAGAGCCTGGGTAGTGGTCCCAGGACAGACTGGTCAGGGCAATTAAAACCCACGAGGGCCCTTAGAGATCTGGCACTCAGCAATGCAAATTTTAAGTGTTTCCATGCTCTTTCCTCTATTTCTTTCAATGTTGAGAGATCTTTGAGAAGAACACTGGGTAGCATCAACAGAGGATTTCATCTGAGCTAATCGTTGGTTATTCTTTCTTTTGGGTTTTTTAGCCTTTCCAGGCACGTTGTTGACTGATTGCAGGTTTATTTTCATTTAAGTTTATAAAGTGGTTCTAAAACAAAAAGCAATCATCTTGTTGGCATCCCAATCTTTCCTAAATCCACTTCTTAATGTAGTGAAAAAGATCAAGAATGAAACACTCATTAAGGAAAAGAAACTTTCCTTAGCTATCAAAGTCACATCTGTGAATAAAAAGATTCCTGTATTCAAATCTTGTAGACCTGAGCCCTAAATCTTCTACTTCTTCAGAAGCCCTGAAGAGCCAACTGTAACATTTTCTGCAAAATTAGTTTTCCTTTGAAATGTATTCATTTCATTTTATCAAAAGACATCTACATTTCTGAAGCTGATTTCTGCCCAATTCAGAGTGAATCAGCAGAGCAAGGACCTGAAGACAAACCAGGGGTCTACCTACAGAGGTGAACCATGTCAGGATATTGGTTTTCCTGTGTGTAACACACTCAAGCTCTGGTTCCATTTGAAAGTTTCTGAATGGTAGAAATTGCCAAATATCAGAATCATATTCCCCCATTCAGGTTCAAAGCACATCCAGTCTACCACAGAGCTACATTTTGGACTGCTGGTTTATGTCTGCATTTACAAATAATGCATCTGTAAAGTGAAAGATCTGGTGCTGAGGAGCTGACATCCACACTGTGTATGTTTCAGGGATTTATGGTTTGGATTAGCTCAAATCTGACTGCATGTACTGCATACCTGCCTACATCTGGAATGTACCAGGTACCCTTTGAGCTTAATTTTATCTAAAAGGCGTCCTGCTCGTGCAATAGAGTCTGCTCCATGATACAAACCAAAGCACATTAAGTGAAGATGATCTGAAGAGTCTCCTTAAAAGCACACTTGTGATATGAACTAAGACAGTAATGTAGCTGGGTGCGGGAAGATCCCTAATACAGATGGAAGCTCGAAGACTCATGCTCCCCACCTCCAATCCCTGCCTTGGAAACAGGGGAGCTGATATTTGTGGCAGATTATTGAGCACATGGACAGAAATACTATTTTGAATTCAGCTTTTTAAAAACTTTTTTTCATCTCTGTGTTCCAGCAAAAGATACACCAGTGACACATTCTTCAGTAGCCATCTCATGTATGAAAAAAGTGACAGAAAGTGTATTTACCCCTTCATCTTTGCAACCTTCTTATCCAGTGAAATGCAATGTACTCATAGAAACACAGAAAACAACTTCCTTCTACTCCTATGATTTTCAGTGCATCCATGAGAATGAAGCTCACAAAGCATAGATGAATCTAAGGAAGGTGAGATGGCATTGTAGGGATTGAATTAAAACGAAAAACAAGGTACAGATGAAGTATGCAATTCATTTTCAGCTCATAAATCCTGATTTTAAAGTGAAAAGGGTACACAGAGGATGTATAAAAATTTAGTGGCTACAGTCCTTCTAGTGTCAAAAACACATATTGACATAAGAACACACACTTCTGTGGAAAAAAATGTGAAGCCAATAAATTGTAAGATGTTAGTAAATCAGCTTTAGTTAAACTCGGCTCCCATTGTGCACCTGCATATGTATTTCACTATGTTCCAAACCTTCTTTACTACGTCACTCAGTAAATCAATCTATGATTTACTGAAAGAAGAAACTTTGAGCAAGGAATGAATCATGATATTTATTTGAATTTCATTGACCCCTGGTGGGAATGAGGGAAAGGGTGGCACTGCCCATTTCTGTGAATGCAATGTTTTCTTGTTCCATGCCAAGACACTTTATTTTTACTGGAACAGCTTCTGAGTTGGAAGCATAAATAACAAAACCACTATTCCTGTTGGCCACCTTTTCAAGTTAGTGAGGGTTGCAGGGGAAGGAAAGAGATTTAATTCAAATTTGGCAGTCACCAGGCAACCGAAGAATAAACAAAGCGACACAGGGCCAAGGTAGAATGGAATAAGGATGTGTTGTGTCTCTTTAAATTCTCTATTGATTACTCTGTGTACAAGCATATATATATATGTATGTATATTTGAGTGTGTGTATAAAATTCAGCAAAGGTTTATACTGCTTTATGTATGAATGCTTTAGATATGCCTTTCAGCATCACACAAGATGATTTGGTAGAAGAGCTGAGCTGAAGACAAAACCTTTGCTTAGTCATGTCTTTGCTCTATTTCAAAAATGGCAAACATGGCAATGACTGAGGTGGTTGAGTTCCACATCATAGCACTTACTAACCCTAGACAAACATACAAAGGTGAGCTATGTATGTGCACACAACTGCTCCACTGAGGTCTGGTTGCTTTGTCAACAAACTAGGGATGTACCATCAAAGCCTATAAAACTACAGAATAACTCCTGTTGTTAAGATTATTCTATTGCATCCCTTGTTGGTGAGGAAAGTAGACAAGGTAGACAAGGGCAGAGCAACTGACGTCATCTACCTGGACTTATGCAAAGCATTTGACACTGTCCCGCGCGACATCCTAATCTCAAAATTGGAAAGACACGGATTCGATGGATGGACCACTCGATGGATAAGGAACTGGCTGGATGGCCACACTCAA
>JAOXNO010000001.1:110761142-110800781 GCA_028565335.1 Limnodromus scolopaceus
CTGAAATCCTGGAAAGTTCATGGGAGATTGTGTGTCCTTGAGAAACTACGTAGCCCTGGCTTTGCTGTTCTCTGCAAGCCCAAAGACATGGCATGGGCATCAGCTGCCAAGCTGGCATGAAGAGTCCAGAGTATTAGCTAGCATTCAACATCATAGGAAATGTTTTGCCTTTGTGAATATGAAGAAAAAGTTGATAAATAAGACTGGAGTGGGACGTATCTGGGTCTGAAGACTGTCCAAAATGAGAAATCCCAGAACTGCTGATGGCTCTGCTCACATATATTTTGAAATCTAGTCTGAACCAGTATGTGCAGCCACAGAGACAGTGGCATGAGGCTGATGAAACAGCATAGGGTCTCCCCTCACTAAAATAAATAAATAGTCCCTTCAAATCAACTTGGAAGCTGAAGTTTTACAACTGATAATTGATAATTTCCATTGTTAGAAACTGAACAACAGATTCTTATTTTGGCCAGGCTGATAGGCACATTTCAACTTGGCAATCAAGAACTGTTTTGGTTCAACTAAAAAAGAAAGAAACTGTCAAGTGATTTGCTTTTTTTTTTAATCAAAAACATTCTTCTGTATATAATATATTGGAAGTTCCACTCAAATATGAGGAAAAACTTCATTACAGGGAGGGTTACAGAGCACCGGAACAGGCTGCCCAGGGAGGTCGTGGAGTCCCCTTCTCTGGAGATTTTCAAGACCCACTTTGATGCAGTCCTGAGTAATGTGCTCTAGGCAATCCTGCTTTAGCAGGGGAGTTGGACTAGTTGATCTCTAGAGGTCCCTTCCAACTCTGTCAAATCCGTGAATCCATAATACTGATTTAAACTCTGGAAAACTTAGCTAAAATTTTATCTTAGAAATTGTTTTGGTGAAGAAATCTTTGATTTCATCAAACTGTGGGATCTCACTGTAAGATGCACGTAGGATCTTTAAACGTTATAATATAACTCTGGCTCTTACCATTTTAATAACAGCAATATAAAACATGTTTTAAGTTTCTGTGCACAACCACCCCACGGAGCTGAGAGCTGATAGAGTTGTAAAATTTGTAGTAAGCTGTCTGAGAGCACAACTACAACAAAGCACCACACCTCTGCTTCATATAGCCTGCCTTCGCTGATACAGCTGGATCACAGCGTGGTCAAGGATGCTTCAGCTGATTATTCCAGATACGAGCTGAGGATTGTGATTAAGTAAATTGTTACTGGCTTTTTTTTCTCCCTTCACAGGAGGTTTTCTCAAAAGGAAGTAATATCTCTTCTCTCCCTGAGTCCCAGTGCCCTCACATTTCTTAAACAACTTCAGTAGGGCTCTGCATGCTTATTAGACTGTTGTGCATCAATTTCCATATAATCTCTCACCATAAGGACGAACTTCACATAGAAGTAACAAAATCTGAATAAAGGAAATAAGTAATACATATATGTATACAGATTGCACATATATATCAATAAATTTGATGTTAGTTACATACATAATATGTACTTAAAAATATATTATGAATGATAATGACAGTGATCTCATTATATAATGCCTTTCAAAGAAGTTTAAGTGACTTTTTATTCATATCTACCTGCTGTTTTAGAGAAAAGAAAAAGAGCTACTGAGCTAAGCAATATCTGTTGAGGGACTGGGTATCCAATACTTTCACACTTTAGAAAGACTGGAATCTCTCAGCTTGATACATATGTATTCATATATACATATATATATGTATATACATGAGACATATAAGATCTGATTATCCTTAATAATTTAGAGCATTCCTCTAAATGACAATTTCATTTAAACATCTAAAACAAGGAATAATGCAGTTTTCAAAAAAGTTTCTATACTTTTCTATGATGAGACACACGGCTTCCATTCAAAGACAAGGGCTCCCTCTAGATAACAGCATGGGGAATTTTTCTAGCCTGCATTTTGAAGTGAACTTTGAAGAAAACAGAATTAAGTCAATGGATATGGGAAGCGCCAAAGCACAGTTGGCACTCTTCTGAGAAACCCTGTAATTTGCCTCTGAGACTTATATTTTAAAAGAACGAATGGTTTGTGGGAATAAAAAAAAAAAATCAGCACCTTCAGGATTTTGAAGTGATTTCTGTTGTACCACATTGAGTTATATAGGTCATGTCCCAAAACTCATAGTAGTAGATCAGGATCTCCTGACTTCTTTTCACTTAGATTTCAGTGCAAAATCAGATATGATCAGGTCCCTCCCTCAGACTTTCTCTCTGCTTAGCACTGAAATGGTCAGGTTGGAAAGCTGTAATCAGTTTTGGGGTGACAGGTGCTGCATTGCAAGGAACTTAGGGACCAACATGAATTAGAAGATTTACAAGAATCTGGCACAGAATATGGCCTGCAAGAGAAAATAGAAGAAAATGGCACTATTTTATCTAAAGAGACAGAGACTGAGAAGAAACAGGACAACAGTTTTCAAAGAGTACTGTGAAGAACAAGATGATAATCTGTTTTCCATGTCATAGGATGTTGGGGCAAAACTAACAGGTTTAAGTTATCTAGGACAGTAGTTTTGAGGCAACTTTAATTTGTTTAATTTGAGTTTAAAGACTTCCAACCATGTCAGGAATTGCTTAGATAAAGCTGTTTCTGCCTCAGTGAAAGGGAATGGTTTTCACAACAGCTTTTGATGTACCATCCTTCAGGACCTTACTGTATTGTAAGTACACACACACACCTCTTGTCCGTATTTCTGTTCACACCTCCACTTGGTTTACTGCTTTGCAACAACATGACATCCTTTTTGAGGGTAAGCTAATGATTCACTACAACTTCTAGATTCTTTCTTTAAAAATCCTACTTCACTGCAAAAGCATCAGGCAACTTGCTGATTATTCCTTTCTCTGCATAGAATGTTGTATTTATTTCCAATGAATAATGGCCGTATCTTCTCCAGGATTTTGCCTGAAATTCTTAAGGGTCATATTGAACTCTGTTTATGTCATCCAATGTGCTAGCAACCTCTCCCAGTTTGGCCTCATGCAATTTTAGTAAGAAGATTCTCCATGAACTGTTAGACTTGTTCTCTTCCTGTTTTTCAGTACCTTCTCTATTTTCCAGGAAAATAGGATTGGAGATGTCAGCTACTGTGCATGTAAACTCTCAAGAAGACTGTAAGGCTCAATGAACTCTAAATCAGCAGATTCATCTAAGTGTTTTCTTGTTCTCTTACTTGTTCCTTCCCTATATGATACTGAAAGCTTGTTCTTTACCAGTGGCAAGTATAAGACTTCTGATTGCATTTTTTGCTTTTTGCTGAAGATATGAAATGAAGTGTCAAAAAACTTAAGCTGCTTAGACTTTCATTTGCTATCAATATCAAGCTACTCTTTTTTGGGAGTGGGGAGCATATTTTTTATGACTACTATATGGCTAGAAATATTATTTTTTACATGTGATATTGCTTACTAGTTGTATTTCAGTTCGCACAAATGGGAAAATTCCAGTGAACAGTTCAGTGCTGACATATTTTCCCAGTAAGCAGTAGTTTCCAGTAACCAATAAGACTGAGAAGAAATATTAATATCAAATTACAAGGTGGTTTGAGGGAATTCTAGACAAACAAGAATTAAAGCATCCATCATCAATATTCTCACATAGTGATTTACATGTCTACATAAACGCATAGTGAATCTGAGCAAACAAAAGAAATTTGTTTCTCCAGCAAAATGAGTTAGTTTCTAACCACTGCGAATATTCAGCTTTTTAAAATGAAACTGTGAGCCACGTATTTATTAATCTGGTTTGATAATAGGTATTGTAACCATAGCACTAAACGCAAGTTCTGTCCATCCTCTTTATAGAGTACTTTTGCAGCTCTTTCTATTAAAAAGTAAACTCTACGATAAGGCTGAGATTTCTGTTCATTTGCAGGAATAAAAATTCACTTTACTGAATATTTTCTAGATATTTAAATTAAAATGTTTTAATATTGCTGTCAAAAACTTTGCCCGCTACAGCAATGATTGTCAACATTTTTTGTTGTCTATGGCCTTATTTTACAACAGAATGTGTCTGGGAGGACACACGCCATCTCTCCCCCCCGCCAATTTAGTTGTAGAGGAAAAGTTATAGCTGTAGGGGGCATTTTTGACCCTGTTTGTGACTGCCAGCAGACCTTAGTTTGAGGAACAGTTCACTGGGAATGTTCACTGAAGGTACTTAAATGAGGAAGGAAAAATATAATGTTCAAGTGAATGTTCATATAACTTTTGGAGATGTTTTTCCAGCTTAAATACAGAGACCTGGCCATCTCTGTCTTGCACATAAGCAAACTGAACACATACACTAAGCCCTTTAGCTGGTGAGAAGACCCTTGTTTGCCTAGTGAATAGAAAGGATTGGCAAAACACCCTGAGCACGAGTATATCGTTCTGTTTAATAGACAGCGGGAGTGTACTGACATGTAAGCCAGCAATTACAATACAAAATATTCACGTGTCTGCCAAAGAATGATGTCAGTTCCAGGCTGTGGGGTTTGGTACATATCAAAATACCCTCACTACTAGAAACAGAGGAACATATGTGTGAGCTGTATATGAATTTCCAAACTTAATAAGGCCACACACCTTGAAAGTGGATCATTTAATGGCCAGCATCAGAGCATACATTTATCTGCAGTGAGACTCTTTTTTAAATGTTAAACGTAGGTTAAAGTTGGCCTTTTTATTTGCTCTTACACACCTGGAAAAGATTAATGAGCATTTAGTTTTCCATTCTATAAAAGAAGTTCTATTTCATTAAGAGCTTGAAACAAGTTATACAGAATAGGGAATACTTCTAACAATCTAACTTTATTAATAGGACACATCTTTCTTGTTATGTACTGAGTTTAGGGGTCAGGGGAATTCCCTCTGCATCAATCATATGAGAAGATTAAAAGCATTAAAAATATGAGGAACCATCAGGACATTGTTTCTGGAGGTTCCCCAAGAAACTACACCAAATTCTAACTGGGATTTTAAAAATTATGTGGGTATTTTTCTTCTTCCTAAGCAAGGCTACAGTTTTCATTTGCTCTTTCCTAAATTTTCTGAGTAAGTCTGGCTCTTGTTATTCATATCTTATGGCTCCTGAATGGATATCAGACCTTAATACCCAAAGATTTCCCAAATGTAGTTTTGATACCACAGGTCCAAAACAAAGTCCACTTTAATCTTCGGAAATCTTTCAATGCATCTAAAGGGATTTTTAACCAGGTCTGAAAAGCATACCAGTTTAGTCTCTTTGCAGGTAATTTCAGTTGCCTTGAAACTGATTTCACAGCTTTGTGATTGAGAGATAGCAGAATGGGAAGGTAGGAATCAGTTCATACAAAAGACAATGGGCTGTAGACATAAGACAAACAGTAATCCAAAATGCAGCAACGTAGTGGAAAGTCATAATTGATTCTGAATAACTTCCTTCTCCTCCCACACATCCAGGAGCTGAGAAAATATTGCAGGAAAGATGAGAAAATTCACATCCATTTCACTTGAGTGTGGAGCCAAGCCTTGGGAATCAACTTTGCCTGTCTGCCTCTTGTCTCCCTCCTCCCAGTGGAAAAAAATGCTGTGACCATCTCCTCTGGAAAACTGGTGAGCATGAATCATTGTGCTGATGAATAATTCCTTTATTAAAACATTTCTAAATTGTTGCCAGCTTTGTGATTCTTTTACCACTGTGCCTCCAGCAATTCCTGTACCTGTGAGAGAGAGGGAAACAACTTTGTTGGATCTGCAGGTGACTTATACAAGAGTCAGTACTTCAGCTGGGAATGTAAGATAGCCCATTTCTGAATGGCTTATGCTGTAACTTAGTACCCCAGCTGGATAATTCTACAATAAAGAACAATGTCCTCCAAGAAAAGGAAACAGACTATCCCCCAGTCTGGCACAGACCAGCTTTCATAGAGGTTAAGATCACCCACAGGTGTTATGGGAAAGAATAGGCTCTACCTTTCTTCTCCACCTGTCCTGGTTGTGTTCATACTCCTCACTGAAACATTGCACTAAACAGTGCAGTCACCTTCAGGTTGTCTTGTAAGTCACACAAAATAAAAATGTGGTTTTCAAACATGGGATAGTGACACAAATTGTAAAAATAGTACTGGCACTTCTTAAAAGCTCTTGGCTGAGCATCTTTTTCCTAAAAGACTTGTAGGCAATTACACTGTGGAGCTAAGTATGGAAATACCCACAATAGCGGTTACAGCTGTGCAAGTCCATCTGAATCCGGTTCACACGGAAATCTGCTGACTTTTTTATTGATGAGCTCCATTCACACGCTTCAAGGAAAAAATGAATAAATAGTGACCTCTAGGTGAAAAGTCACGTAGTCCTGAGCCATTGCCATGACATCCTTTATGCATGATCCGGCAAGGGAATAGGAGGGCTGGGGTTCAAACAAAATAGGGAAGGGGAAATCAGTGAAAACAGTAAAGATTTTTGATCAGCTTCTAAGAAAATGTTTGAGCAGCCCTTGACCCCTAGGTTTGCATTTGAGATGTGGAGTGATACAGCTCATTGGGTCATGATGGAACCGACACCTCTTAATAGAAGCTGAGCTTCTAAAAATTGGTGAAGGTCAGGCAGATTTTCCCAAGGAACTTTTGTTCTTTCTCAGGAAAAGGAACATCCTTTCAGTCCTGAGAGTCCTCATTATGCTGTACCTACATCCAACATCCTCTATTCATACAAAATGCCAAAGTGGGGAAAGGATACACCTATATTAGGAAATTAAACTATATCAGGGGATATTCCTAGGCATTGGTAATGTGATTGTGTACTTGAACTGCAAGAGCAGTCTCTGGCTTTCAGCCTATGGCAGCTAGCACTCTCCCAAATGACTCCTGGGCATGGTTTAGGCAGGGCACATGAAGCCACCCCTTTTTGAATGCTCAAGGAGATTAGCTTTTTCCATTTCAGAAAAGACAGTGTATGGAATACAGTATATGATGCTGAGGTCTGAGTAGCCACCTAAGAACTTTATTCTCTTCTGCAATTTCAAGTTTCATTCAAATATCCCCATGATCATAAATCCAGTATTATTATCTTCATATAACAGATGGGAAATTGATAATCTAAAAGCCAGATTATCAGAAAGCATTTCAACACTGAAATAGCCTTGTAAATCTATTGGACTTGCCAAGACTATACAGGAAGGAAACTGAAGTAGAAGGTTATTGAAAACAGATCTCCTGAGTCCTTTACTGGCACTATTGTCAATGGGCCATCCTTCCTTCCCTTCAGTGGAACAGTTTATATGCTGTGTAGAAGTTTATAATATGCACATAGTCTAAGAGGTCACTATAAACAAATGAAATGAGACAATTCTAGTAACAAATATCAAGAGGTGTGCTTTTGAAAAATACTTTTTTCTGTTTGATTACACTAATTTATAATGGGAATCAGAACACGGGCTATTTATATCACTCTCCATGGAATGGCAGTAAAGATATTTGGTTTTGTACAGCTAAGGCAAATAAAAATAATAACTGATTAAATACTTTGTTCATCTGTTGACATGTAATTAATTGCTGTGCACAGATCAGCAGGAGATGATGCATAAAATATTGTCCCAGCACATACCAGATATCCTACTTTCATATAATGGAAAAGAAAAATGCAGATTTAGCAAAGTATAATATCTCTCAGATTATCTCAGCTCTAGAGAAGACAAAGGTTAATGATGGATGCCTATAAAAACATGCAACAGACTATTCAGCATTCCCAAACTTTCAGGCAATGACAATTTATAGTGAGTTAGAGAGACCACATAGAACATGAGAGTTTTTTTCTTTAACTGAACACTAATCTTCTGGCTTTGGAGATCTGGATCTGTGTCTCTAAGGAAATCTGTATTGGCATCAAGAGGAGGAATTAATCGGGTAATATAATTTTGCTATTGACTGCATTTAGTTAGGGAGTGGTACAAAAGCACACCCCTATGCAATAGCTACTCCTAGGAGAGGACTTGCAGAACAGCAAGCTGAGCTTCACTCAGCTTTGGGATCACATAAGATACCATATTTTTAGTTTGGTTCCTTCTTCAGCAAGACAGAAATATTAGGAAAGCTATCCTTTGTACAAGTAAGTATAGAGCCAATACACCTAAGTATTCAGTGTTTACAACTCTAATTCCACATATATCAGGGAAAAGGCCTAGGCAATTCCCAGTATATACTACAATTTAATGGTAAATTGCTATTGACCATGCCTACCCATCAAGATTGCTACACCCCAATGAATATTTCCTATTTCCTGATAGGTTTAACTTCAAATCTTAATAATTTCAGACTATAATTCAGTGTCTCAAAAGAGGCGACAGAGTATTATTGTTGAAAATTGCGTATAACAACAGATATGTAGCAGGCATGCTGATTTTTAATTAGCTAGTAGACAGATCTGCCAAATTTACCAGGCATGTGGGGTTTATGTCTGAACAGCAAATACAATGTAAAGAAATTTTAAGCCTTTCCAAAAGACCAAAAAATTTAAATTCAAAGTGAAGGACCAATGAGGACACTTACCACTTCGTTTGATCAAAAGAAATTGGTGGTGGACAGTTCAACAGACACAGCTATGTAGATCACTCCATGACAAGATTAACTTTAACCACAAGGAGATATAATGTATAGACTCAAACAGAGAAGTAATTTTTTTCCTAAAACTATGCAAAAAGAAAAGTCCTGCTCAAACATATAGCACAGTATAAAGTTTTATGCGTGAGAGAAAGTGATTTCTATAGAGAGATAGGCTAGAGAAGAAAAGAGAAGATATTTTTCTTAATTTACCCTCTCAGTTTCCCCCCCAGGCTTTACTAGTGCTACACTTTCCAATCTCAGAAGTTATGTGCTTTTAAAGTCCCTCTCTCCTTCCTGCCCAACACAGAAGTAAAATATGTATTTAAATTGAGAATAAAATTCCTGGGGATTTCAGAGGTTGCTGACTCTATTTAAGTTAACAGCTGGTAAATGACATGGTGGCTGTCACATCTTGATACTCACAGCTGCTTTATTAAATGAGAGTTTTACAGTTACATTAAATTTTATCGTTTATTACTTGATGAATCCTCTAGCATTCTTATCAGATGATATATCTTATTTTCTATCAGAGTACACTGTATTTCAGCATCTAAACCTTCATTATCCAGGTTTCTGCACCACTCAAAATTTAGTCATATCAGTACGAGACAGTTGTGGAATTTTACTCCACACCATTCAAACCCCTAACACTTCTGGTGCTCTAGTCCCTCGTTTCACAATTGTAACAGCCTGTGATTCTCCTGGTGGGTTATTGATTCTGCTAGTTCTGGGGATAGTTTTCTTGGGATGAAAGACTCTTCTAAATTAATATTTAAAATAGCATTGGCTATTTTTATTATATCAATTCTGGAGTGTTTAACCAGTTAATTTTAATATCTCTTCCTAAATTGCATTTTTCGTTATTCCTGCTGTCTTCCTAGTATAACATTATTTATGCTCAATAATATTTACTTAAACTATTGCCATTAGGTAGCTTGTAAACACGGACAGAACATTTGATATTCATCTCACTTGAATTTAAAAAATAAGGGCTTATATAAAATGGCCACTTATACAATATTAGATGAATCCATGAGCCTTTTCCAAGAACTCTATGGACAAACAGATTTATAAGGTGAAAACTGGAAAGTACAATGCACCTCTTAGAGCCAAAAATTCTATCTGAAACCAGATGGATGCAGGAACCACATTCATAAGCCAATAATCTTTTTATTGCCATAGTTAAGACCTGTGTCTCCCCAGTTTACAGTTGAGAGCTAGTTTGCTGGGCTACAGAATTGCAATGCTCTATTTTGGTCCCCTCCCACTTATTTTTGATTTTAGATGCCCTTATGGTTCCATCACTGCTATTATATCCAAATGCTTGGACTATTATTTGGGTTTCTGCTATAGCTGTGACTTATTAATCCTGGCTGCAAGCCATGAAGTGATGGAAAATGCAGAGGTGGCACCTTTTGATATTGCTTGTATCGTTGAATAGACTTCCTGTGGGCCAGACGCCTTGGGAGCTGGTAGCAGCAATTGTTTTTTTAAAGAAAATGCTGTGTTAATATTGCTGTCTTGAAGATTTTCCCCATTGTCATCCATACAATGTTTGACCTTTGTATATGTAAATTTACAGACATAATACACTCATCAGTTTGTATCTTTAGTATACATGAATTCTGGCTAAATAATAACTCTATTTCCTTTCCTTTTCTTTCTAACTTCCATACAAGTTCAAAGTCTCAACTGCAGATATTTATTATTTCCAGTCTGCTATTTTTATGGCTAAACTGATCTCCCCACTGATCCCCCTCAATGCACAAATCAATATAACCGTAAAAACAAAAGACCAAATTTGAAGATTGAATTGGACATTTGAATACTGAAAGAATTTATTAACTGATTCATAGTGTCTTCAAATGTACAGATTACAAAATCAAAACTTTATGGTTCACTCATAGCTTTTAATTCATATGAATAGCTCTTCATATTACACATCCTTGGATGCACAGCAACTCTTATTGAACAGCCTTTCTGAAACACCTGGGCACTAATTCAGAAACATGCTTAAAAATCTTGAACTAGATTTCATGTAGAGAATTCAGGGTTTATTTCATGCCTATTATATTTCATCTTTGGAATTGATATTGAATTGGTATTAGTAAACATATTAGCCTCTTTTGAAGGCTTTTCAGTTCTTTTTTCCTTCCTTTCTTTCACACAATTGCAGAAGAGTTGAAGTTGAAAGGCATCTCTGGAGGTGCTCAAGAAGGGTTAACCAGAGCAGGTTGCCTGGGGCTGTTTCCAGGTTGGTTTTGAACATCTCCATGAATGAAGACTCCACTGTCTTTCTGGGCAACCTCTTCCAGGGTTTTCCACTGCCATAGTAAAATGGTGTTTGTTTGTATTCAGAGGGAATTTCATGTGCTTGAATTTGTGTCCATTGCCTCTCGTCTGTCTCTGGCATTCCTGAGAAGTCTGACTCCCTCCTCTTCATTCCCTACCACTCAGTGTTTATACGCATGTATAATATCCTCCTGAGCCTTCTCTGCTTCAGGCTGAACATTCACAGCTCCCGCAGCTTCTCCTCTTAAGATGCTCCACTCCCTTAGTCATCTTTGTGGCTCTTTGCTAGGCTTGCTCCATTAAGTCCATGTCTTTATTGTTCTGGGGAGCCCAGAACTGAACACAGCACTCCAGATGAGTCATACTGTACATGACATTTTACTGTAGTCTACCAAAATCTCTGCACTGGGACAAACATAATTCTTTTCACCATGGAAAGAATTCTGTTGACAGCAGTTCCTGTTTCTGATAGGGTTATTGCTATTCTTTGTCTACCTGTGGAACCAACAGTCTTGACTAGATCACTGATGCTCAAAGGGAGAATCACAAAAAGAGTTTTAATTTAGTACATATACATTCTTACTCCTTTCTTCATCAGGATCCCAGTGTTCAATTCTCAACTTGCAAGTGTAGGTAAAATATGCTTTTATCTATAGAAAAATAGGGTGTAGTCTGGAGAAGCTGAATAATTCACTGATGATCAGTCTTGGCTACGGTGATGAATATTTATCATTTTCCTTTAATAACTGTGTTTAAAGAATCTCCTTCTTGCTTTTGATGATTTATATCTAAAAAGGACTCAACCGCTTTCACTTATCTTATTAATGATGGACAACAATTGTTTGAAATATTTTCCTACTGCTGCCTGGAGTTTTAGTCTGTTCTGAGATTATAGGCACCTGTTCATACACCTCCAACGAAATTCCCCATTTCTCAGTGGGAGTTTTCAGATGACTAAAATAAATACTGGTGAATCAGAGTTCTTCTCATCAGTCTGTACAGTTTCTGGTATACTCAGTCTATACAGGAAGCATTTTAATTATATAGAAGCTGACATTTAAGTCATGTCTTTCCAGAATTCATTGTTACACTTAAATGCTTCTAATTCTCGGTTTATACAGCTGTTAACTTAGCTTGTTTTCTAGAGAGAGAAAAACATTTCATATGGCCATCAAGGCTAGATAATTGGAGCTTTCCCCTTTGTAGAATATTAGGGCTGTTTTTGCCATTTTAAAATCCTCGCCTATATATAGTTCCCTCACAGAGTCTGTATTCTAAATCCAGAGCTAAAACTTCCTAGCTAATATCTCGTTTTCTTCTCTCTCTCAGTAACAGGTTCAGCAGAGACAATCATCTTTCCAAAACATAAATACAGGAGCAAAATAAGAAAGATCTCTGGCCATCAGATATTTCCACAATTTTATCCTCTTAGGTACTGGCAAATAAAGGACACTGTGCAAGGACATACTTCAGCCTCTCCAGGAGTTTTGAAAAGTTTCCAGAAAACCAGTCCAAGCTAGCGAAAAACACTAGTGTACAGGTAGGCCTTGCATGCTCTCATATCTATTGTATACATGATTACACAGAGTAAGGGCATATTGGTTTATTAAATTTTTAAAGTTAAACATTTATAAACTTCAGAAAAGCTCTTTGAATTTCTCATGGGAAATAAGCGCTCTTTTGGAGTGTGCATGGTTGTAGAGCTCATTACCACCTGGTATTAATGAAGGAAGTTCTGCTTCAATTTTTAGTTAGGGTTTTTTTAGTTTCTTTTTGACACTAAAAAGATGTGCATCTCCTAATTTCAAGCACTCTGGCTCTTATTCAAGGAGGTTCTTAAATATCTACTTTGTTTTAAGTAGGTACTTACACGCTTTCTCGAACAGGACACTTTCCAAAGTGATTAAACACATGCCAAAATAAAGCTAGTCATTTGTAAGCTAGAATAATGTATTTGGTTTAACTTTTCAGTAGAGTGCATGGAATGAATAGAACACTTTTCTTTTTTTGGCATGCAAAGACCAACTCAAGTTCCACAGCTAAACACCTGAGGACAGAGCTGCTTTGTTTTTTCCATCAGACATTTTTCCCAAGAGATTTTTCTGGACATTCCTCATCTCTTACTTTGTTACCCCAGCATAGCTACAGTCAAAACCTCCTATAGACTGATTGACTTGTTCCCCCAAATATGCATTCTCTCATGCCACTGTGAATCCAAAGCCATGTTAGGCATGGGTTTTAGCTACATATCCAAAACTATAAGTATGAAGTGAGGAGAGGATGATGAAAGAGCTAGATTTTGATAAAGGGGAATGATGATTGTTATTCTCAGTCTTCACAGGCTGGTTTTTCCAGATTCCACCAGGGAACGCTGAACGCCTGCCAGGGCTGATCAGATCCTATTAGATTGACACTGGATACCTCTGCACTGCTTTGCTAGCTAGACTTCTTACTATTTAAAGCTCTTTAATGAGTTCAGAGCAAGAATGGAATAGTATAAAGTATTCAATCTCCATATAACTTTTACCTCTCTATTTGCAGTCATGGAAATTTTTGTTCTAAGTGGCTGCTGCGAAGGCAACATTTCATTGTGATCTTTCTTTAAATTATAAATAGGCTCAGTGAAATGTTTTCAGATCTGCTTTGCCTATTCTTGGCTGGTGGTTGCCCACAAATAATAGAAATCCATATGCATCCTTGAAACTCTATGCAATGACTCTAGAGGTAAATATTGAATCAGTAAGATCAATGTCTTACTTAAAACAAAGCTAAAAAAAAAAAAAGAGTCTCCTATTAACCTCAGTGGCCATGACTGGAAGTTACTTGTTTGACTGTGTGAATAAAATAAAAATTAAAAAGATAATGCACAATTATACCACTAAATTTATAGTTAGCTTTAATTACTGGTCTGATTAAAGGTAGCCTAGCCCAAAGAAACAACACTGCTCTTCAACTGTTCATCTACAGAAGTTACTCTGAGCTGTAATTCAGTAGCCATCTAATCAGAGTAATTTTAATTCTGCATTTCAAAACAATAGTATATATCAACCTTCAAGTGTTGCATGTTTTAATGATTAAGAAATTTAATAACATGTTATGATTTTCCACCCCAATTTTTATTTTCTTAACTAGTCATAATTTTCATTTTTTAATATCTTTACAGGACATCATCTTTAAAAAAAAATTGAAAACAAGTTGGAAAAATAAAAGAAGGAAGAAAAAAAAATCCCTTCAGATGAAAATCTCTTGCAAAAGCAAAATACAGAAAAATCATAGCAATGAAATTTTGCCATAATTCCTTACTAATTCTTTCATGATTATTAACCACACGTTTTATCTTCAGACTGTCTTAAATTTCAATAAAGTTAATTTATTTTGCCAATAATTTCACAATTTTTCATAATTTAAATTAATTCTCTTTTAGGAAGACTTAGTCCATGGGGTGCCTTAACTGTCACTAATAAAGAAAAGCTTAGCAAAAAGTGAAGTTTATTTGGGATATCTTCTTTCAAAGTATTTACCAGAGCACAATTTCAACATCTCACAAAAAAGAAACTGAAGCTGAGATTTTGCATAAGGTTTTCATCTTCCTTCCCTGCCACCATGTACTGAGCTATGTCACATTCTTGCTGTGAGGCTTATATTCATAGGCTCTTGCAAAGAAGACTTGATTGACTTCAAGGCAGCAAGAGAAGCAAACGTTATCCAAATAGTTTTATTTGTGGGACATAAAGAGAAAGGAACTGCATGCATCATTCAAAAAATATGTTTAAATTCTCTCATAAGACCTTTTAAATTACAGTTAATAAATGCTCCAAATTCTATTCTGCTTCAATAAAAAACCTATGGCAGTCCTACACACAAAATGTGTACATGGAAAGTACATGTTTTCATTATTTTGATTCCCACATGATCCACCCATAACTGGTTTTAGAATAGTATGTGAGAAAAAAAAAACATCTCTCTATATTTTTGTATGGACATGTACAGCTTCATTGTCCTCTGAGAAGGGTAAAAGATTTTAAATTGTGAAAGTTGCCACATGCAAATACCTAAAACAAATTCCCCTGATTTTTTTTTTTATTTTTATGTTATTTCCTGATAGCTTCAAAACTCATGCATGCTATTAGGCTCTTTCCTTCATTTTATAAAAGATATTAGTAGCTGAATGCATGAGACAGAGAAGTGACAGGCAAAAATGCACACTAAGAAAGCGGAGAAGAGCTTTTGCCATTTCCAGGTTCTCCTTATTGTAGCACAATAAAATCTTAAAGATTATATATTTGAAGAACTACAAGAATATGGAAACATCGTTAGATTACAATCTTCGTTAAAAGTAATGTGATATTCAGAACAAGAAGTCAAAAGACCCCTGAATTCTGTTAAACTGAAAACTGCTAAATTCTGAAAACTGTTAAATTCTGTACTAATACTTTCATATACAACTAAAGTACATAAAATCTATGTCTGGACAGATTAGTTTTACTCCATTTAATTTAAAATTTTTCATTTGAATTATTTTAGTGATACACTGAGATGTATCAAAAATGCATCAAACTGTGATCAGGAAGAATTAGCAAAGTACATTGTAAGAAAGGTAGGAACATCCAGTAGTAAAATTCCCTTAAATACAACCTTGAATAGGAAAGGAACTTACTTTGCAGCCTTGAATTTTACATGCCGCAGTCTTTTTTGTCTTAGAAACCATCCTCGCAGCATCTTTGGAAAGCTGCATGAATACCAACAGAAAAGACAGATTGTATTACTGCAATTTCCAAATTCAGCTCTTCGTGATCATATGTGGCCATTATCTTGTGATGGCAGCCTGGGAGGAAGGACTGTGCTTTCAGAATCCTGGTACTCCCTAAGAAGAAGAAATAGGGCCAACTCACTAAGCTTGTCATGCAGAAAAAAACATAAACTGTTTCCCTAAGAAAGTCGTAAAATGCAGTTATTCTCTGACAGTAAGACTACATGTGTACACCAGAGTTAGGAGACGGAGTTACTGACCATAAGTGGCTCATCTTATGTGGGAGGAGCACCATCTGGCAAGCCTTCCCCCTCTGGGCACACCTTGAGGGAGCACAATGTCTGCCCCTGTGTTGCTCCTGAAGTTGACAGGCACCAGTCCTTCCCAGTTTCCCAGGCCTGTGTTCAGCTTCCAGATACTTCTCCACCTTCCACTGAGGTCCTGCGTCTCCTGGCTTGGATGGTGTTTGTTTAGGGGGAGCTGCCCTTGTTTCTTTCTGCTTTTTCCTTCCCTGCGATGTTGTTGATGTCATCTGATTCTTCCAAGGTGGGGCTCGTGAACGCTGTGACACTGCCATTGCTAAACTAGACCCTGAAGTTGCGCACAGTATGATACTAGAAAGATAGAGGATGGTGTCACATTTGTATCTGCTTTGATCAAAGGCTCAGAAAGTCCCTACTCTTTCAGGTAACCTCTGCTAAACTTGGCATATAGAAGACCACCTCCAAAGACTCGACTAGCCGGGGATTATTAAACCGTGCGATCCCTGTTATCACAACTGCCTTAACACATACATGTCAGAGTGTACATAAAAAGCTGTCTGTATAGTCGCTGCAGTAATCCATAACCAGGGAAGATGTAAGAACAATGCAGGGGAGGGGAAATAATTGTCAGGATACTAGCTCTGAAGGATCAGGATCCCAACCGGACAGAACTGGGAATCCTAAAGCACTTAGTTTTCTACAGCATCATGCTACTGCACTTTGCTGTTGTGTTTGCTGGGGAAAGAAGACAGACCAATAAGTGCCTGGGGAGAGTGCAGGATGGAAAAGGTAAAGTAAACGAGTGTTTTAGATCACAACATGCACAGCAAACAAAGCAAAGAAGCTATTTTAAAACACATCTTAGTTGGGAAACAAAGAGACTGCAATAACTGGAGAAATTCTGAGTACCTTGTTGCTTGAAATTTATTCTTAGGTGCTTTTTCAAGATATTTTATGCTATGGAGAACAGCTATGCACTAGAAAAGAAAATGAACTGACAATTGCTTCCTTTTCTAACATTGGTAGGGACACAGTTTTTCCCAATTCATAACAGCTAATACAACTGTTCATATAGCTTCACTTAACATTTGTTAAACACTGGGAACTTCTTCAGCTTTCTCACACTTTGGTTAGAACACTATTAACTTTGCAAATGCTGATACTGCAATTACAAATGCACAATTATCAGAAACTTTTTTTTTTTTTTTTGTGGGGGCAATTCAGATCGCATAAGACCCACTCTGGAAGCTTTCAAGCAGAAACTGTATATTATCTCTTTATATGTTTGTTACTTGTTTCCCCAAGACTCTTATTATTTAAGTATAAACTTCAATAACCAGCTGCATGCCAAAGAGCCTTCTTGGTTACTACATGTCCCTACAGGACACATCTCTCTATAACTATGATGCCAGCCCTCCACATAGGTAACATGCAACTTCCCTGTGCATACTTCAGGGAATTTGCTGCAGAAGGTAAAGAACCTCTGCAGGTGCCCCAAGATCCTATAAATCTACAGATTACTGAGATCTGTAAATTAGGAATACCTAATCATAACAAGGTATTTGGAGGTTCAAGTCACCTTGAATCACACTAATTCAGCCTATATCAAGATAAAATGCAAACAAACCCTATTTCTGTACAGAAAATATCTACATACATTTATAATAATTTATAATAGCCAAATAAAAACAGTAATAGAAAAACAGGCTTAATCAACTTACATTGAATTGTATTAGAAACATCCCCTGTCCATTTTGTTTGCCATCTCGACAAGGCAGATATTGAACATCCAGTTTTCATATATACCTTCCTCCTCAGATTGCACTCATTAAAGAAAATACCAAAGAACCTCTCATCTGGGTGGTGTGTATTCATGCCTTTAACTGAGTTTTCTCTAGCAGATTCAGACAGAGTTGAAATTTTTCCCTGGAAATCATTTTGTTTCCTTTTATGCAAGCTAAGCTATTTTCCTAATTACAATAAGCCTTGCTTCATTTCCTGATCTAAGCAGAATATCACTCTGTCAGATCAAACACCATCTCCTGTACTCAAATAGATAATTAGCAAAGTTGTAGGGGTAAAACTCTTATTTTCCCACTCTACTTAAATAACCCAAAGATGGCGGTTACCACATTCCATTGTAAAGTGCTTTTTGCAGTGGTCATTATATTCTATATTGATCTGTATATTAATAAATATATTTTTAAAAATATTTAAGCAGGATTCCTCTGAGGTCCTGTGAATAACTACCAAGATAGAGAGGCATTTGTGAGTCTAAGGAAATAAAACAAAGTTTATTTTGATCACTAATTTTAAGGCAACCGCAGTTTTTAATTTTGCATCTGCTTTGGGTGTGATGGGAGAAATCCTTCAAATTCAAGATGAGGAAAAGAAATACTCAGGTAATATTTGCCTGCACAAAAAGTAATGCTTACTGTCAGAATTCTTTTCAATACTCCACACCTATTAAAGGATAAGTCTGTCAAAGTTGCTTCTAGACTCCACAGTCAGTGTGTTACATATTCAATAAAGACCTTTGTGCCTCTTCCCACATTGCCCCTTGTGATTGGGAAGAATTTTCTCCAAACTTTGACAAAGTTGCCCACGTATTCCACAGAAGTTCATGCGGAATCCACTACCCACAATAATTTGACCCTATCTTGTTATTTGATGTGCCAAGAGTATTAGGGCTTCTAGACATTTGAGTAATAATAGCTACTTCTACATTACTTTTTCTTAAAATCTAATGAAAGATTAAAGGACATCAATATTAACACTGCCAGACAGATACTGGCAAGCTTTTTGATGTAGGTGCTTTCTACCATATTAAGTTTCAATGAGCTGCCTATGGTTCTTTGAATATCAACAAATCTTTAGGTCATGGCAAGGACAAAGGGCTGTCAGGTGCTGTGCTTTCTGCCTTGGGGGGCCTCCATGTCTGAGATGGAATGGGTCTGAGCACTGCTTTTTGGATACCCCAAAACATTAAGCAGAAGTGGGAAGGAAGACATGCTCTGAATGAGTCTTCAGGAATTTTAGTAACTAGCCCCACACCAACCACATTTTGCAGGGACTGCACTGATCTCTATAAGCTGTCTGAAGCTAGATATCAAAAAAAAATCAGGGAAATCTTAGGTTACTTAGTAGCATTGCACAAAATTTACTGCAGAAATGCTAGAGAGCACACCATAACTTCCTGAAGTGTTCCAAACTTAAAAATATTTGATATATCACAAGGAAACAGATATAAGAGTATTTCAAGGATATATTCCTCAAACTTAGGTTATAATTGTGTTAATATAGTGTTCAGGTTTGTGGACATGAAATAAACATAAATACATGTTTAGAATTATTATAGCTGCATCCAATAAATAGATTTCATCTCTATGGTTACAAAAATAAATAGCAGCTACAGAAATACAGTTAATTGGAGACAATGAAGATGGAAACACTTATTTCCCATATTAAACAACATTCCAATGAAAGATTGGCCACTGAACAGACATGAAAAAGCACTGATATAAATTATTTATAGGACCTGGATGAAAATATTAATTCTGCTTCACAAAGTTTAGTAGTCTACATTTGATTGTAAATTATGCAAAATTTCACAAATATTTGTAAAGAGGAAAGGATTACTAGCATTGCCAATTCAAGTTCATTCCATTTTATGACTTGGCTATGGGCCAGGTAGCAGAAATATCGGTGCTTTTCTTGGACTACCATCCTCGAGGAGGCCGACAAAACCTGAGAGAGAAAGGGGTAGCAAGTTCTGAGGAAAGATGGTCATTGATTTGACTTTCAAAAACTGTGGCAGTTCCCTCTTTGTAAGAAAGCTCTGCCTAACCTCTCTCTTTTTTAATATCTATTTGGAAAAATAACTAGTACTATTAGCAACACAGGTTTTAGTGCAGTAAAACCAAAATAAAATAAACAGAAAAAATAAAACCAAATTAAAAGACAAAAAATATCTAAAAATATTTCTGATTAAAAGTTTGCAGTTAGTCTGGTCTTGTGGAGAATTTTTATGGAAATCCATTGGGACAAAAACTACTTGCATGTCCCAGGCCTGATCATTAAAAACTCTTATGTATTGTGTGGGTGGAGGTTAGGGGGAAAGAGTGAGGCTGCTAGAAGGGATGTTCAACCCTTCTGAAGGGATTTTTTTTTTGCATCATTTACCAGTACGTAACAGGCAGGGTACAGGATGTGGGAGTGCTGAGGATGGGTGGTTTTGCTCTGTCTCTGCTCCCCTGCTTCTCTCCTTCCTTAATCCTGGTTTGAAGAAGTAACTGGAAATGTGTGAAGCAAACTGCTTCAGGCATCATCTTCACAGCTGTTTGGAGATCACCGAGAGACAACGGCTGCCACAAGTCTCCAGCAGGATGTCCGGTGTCCAGCCCCACAATACAGGCCAAATGCTGTATTTGCAGATTTGATTTTATTTTTCTGAACAGTCTCAAGACTGTATTTTTTCTGGAGTTTATGATTTCTGGAACAGCAAAAAGATTATTCATATTGCCAATAGTCAGCATTGGACTGAATTAAAAGATAATTGAAAATACTGTGGTGAATGAGAAATCAACAACTGTATTCTGGGAAAGGTCAAACAAGCATTCACGTCAGAAAAATAAAAAAAAAACAGCAAAAAAAGAGAACTGGGAATTTTGTCAGTCTGTTATCTTGGAGAAAAGTAAAAATATGGAAGTGGTCAAAGCATCATAAAGTTAAGACTATCTGGAACCATTATAGTCTACATTGGCCTATGTTTTCTTGTCAAATGCTTTTTTCCTTCCAGAACGAATGAGAACTTCTTCCCGTCCTCAGTCTGTGGGTTTGGACTGACCCTCTCCAAAGGAAATGCTCAGCTTGCGTTGCTGCTCTCAAATCCTAATGGGAGGAGAGAATGTGTTTCTCAATCCTGCTGCGTTAATGAGCTGAAGCTTTCCAGCCAGAAGCCACCCTGATATCAAGCGTAAACTAAAGTAGTCTCAAAACAGTACTGGTTTATACTTGTACCTTGTTTATCCATTGCATCTCCAGGAAGCTGGAAGCAGCTGGAAAACAGCCCACTAAAACTTTGTCTTGTTCCTATCACTGCGGGACTCTCCCTCCCCTGTCTTTCTGCTGGAGACTGTGAGTAGATTTAGCTCGAGTTGCTCTCCTGAGTTCAGTGATGAAAATTTTTTTTCTTCCAGGAATTATTTCAAAATTTTAAATGGTCCCTTTCAGACAGAAGGCAAGATAAAGAAACTCCAGTGTCACAGAAAACCAGTTCTAAGTCTACTTGTAACTGGAAAAAAATACCATTTCCCAGTTATCGAGCATCTTCTTGGAAGTTTTTTGAACTTCCAGGCAGAATGAGAGTCTTGCCATGTTTTTCTTAAAGTATTAACTTTTGGTTACAGTCAGGGAAAAGACATACCAAAAATAAGTAAATAAAAAGGAGAACAGAGACCTGTTTTACAAATACATAGTGTGAAGAAGCAAAAAGAGCATTTCACAAAGTTCGCTCCAAGTAACTTAACTCTCCTGAACAGCTTGCTTAGTATTTCAAAGGGGCAAAATGCCATACATCTGGCTCTTTGATCACTAACACTGTTCGTTGTTTCATTAAAGCAGACATCATTATTTCTCAAGAAGTTATTAATGCTTGTAGTAAGAGGTGTACAGTACTTTTGTCCACAACATGGTGAAAATTACTTTTAGCACATATAGAGGCTTGAAGTTGTTTTTTAAG
Source organism: Limnodromus scolopaceus (assembly GCA_028565335.1). Taxonomy (NCBI): domain Eukaryota; kingdom Metazoa; phylum Chordata; class Aves; order Charadriiformes; family Scolopacidae; genus Limnodromus; species Limnodromus scolopaceus. The sequence goes on from JAOXNO010000001.1 coordinate 110,782,784, forward strand.
CCACAGCCACGGAAGTGGAGAGAGGATTTCAGTAGCACTTTGGCTACCTCTGAACAGATCCCCAAATGAATCATTCATGTTACCCATTTCTGCAAATATCAGTATTTATTACCTGGGAAGTGATTTTCTGAGGAATGATTGGTTATATACCATTTGAAAATCTAAGCCCAAGGAGTTCAGTCAGAAACTGGACATACTGCTGTTTCAAGTAAAATTATTCTAGTTCAGATGTGCCACAGTTGTTCCACACTGGACATCCAAAGAGTAACTCTCCATTGCAAGCACCATGTTACACTACAGAGACATTTACAAACTGAAGCAATGAGTTCCACTCATGCCTTTAATGTTATTAAAAATTCTAGGACATTAGTACTTTTACATGTTTTTTTTTAACAGGGATAAGTAATTCCTTTAGATACAATTATTTAAATAGTGTCTCAAGCATACATGTGATAGTTCGTTAAGACTCAAATGTCTGCATTATATCAGTTACGTTCTGGTAGGGAACTGGCAGCTTCTTCAGCCCAACTATTTGCTGATCTCTCAATGAGTTGAGTGTGTGCTAGAATTTATCCTTAGCATTTAGTAGCATTAATGAGTTTATTATTATCTACCGCTTTATTTAGCCACCAAACGTAGACATTTTTAACCTGCATTCTCTTAATCCCCATTTCCCATTCTCTGTTACCATTTTGAAATTATAATCTTAACTTGACAATGCAGGCAACTGAAGTCGATGAGCACTCCTCTTCTGCTCACTTTCCAAACTCAGAACAAGTTTTTTATGAGTTTCTTTCCAGTCTCTCAAGAAAAAATGGCCTCTGGAGAAATGCCAGGCTTTCTACAAGGACAAAAGCCAGAAGAGGACTCAGGCATAGCTTTTAATAATACAAAGAAAACCCACCTGTAATGTTCTGAAATGTGCTGATTGTTCTACCCTCACATATCAAAAATTTTTCTCCAAATGGGTAATTAGAACATGATAATTGAAGCCAGGGAGAGCAATATTTCATTTTGTTTCTCAACAGGAGGGGAGTTTGGAACTGGTGTACTGTTTAAGAATAAGCAAAGCACAAAATGCTCTTCTTGAAAATGAAAACCGTCAAGGAAAGACAAAAAGTAATGGAATAATAATAATGTTCACATTGATGCCAATACACCAAGAATGGCAATACACTGCAATTGCATTGTATTCAGGGATACAATGTAGAGACACTGTTGTAAATTAAAAAAAAAAAATCATTGATAAATTTCCCACTTCCAGAATTTCATTTTGTTTATTTCTTTGTCATATAAAGTTACAGAAGACTGAGTATTTTCTTCATCAAAAAGATTTGTAAAAGCCCAAACAAGCAGATGTTAGTTGGTACGAGTACTCCACATGAGCTAATGCATTTGAGGTTAGTTTTTCGAGTATTAACTGCCATACATTTTGATTTCAGAGATAAAGACTTCTCCATTGCTCCCCAAAGAAAGCTGACAGCTTGCCTGGACAAATGAAGAGGACAAAGAAAGATGCACATACATACACAGTGTAAACCAAAGTCAGAGCCAATATTTACACTGAAAAGGAATTGAGATGTTAGTAATAATGTAAAGATTCACCAGATTATAGTAATGTTTCTGTGTTACTACACGGGCAGGAGGTACAGTTCCTAAATATTTTTTTCCTTTTTTTCCTCTTCATTTTCACAGTTATACATTGTCTACTGCATTCACATATGAATTTAATTCAATTTTTTAAATAAATGGTGTGCTCAATGTAATTAACTTACATTTCTGTGGTGTCCAAATACACAATAGCAAAAAATGTGGCTTTGATTCTAGTTACAGACACAGGATATAGTCTGTCTAGACCATCAAGTAATGTACCTTTAAAGTGAGAGTTTTACACGTGAGATTGCATCTCTGAAATGGAAACTGCTTCAAGAATATGGGCCGGAGAAGGGAAAAACTAGATTCCTTTACACTGTCTTATTTATTTTACCCACTTGCTCTTGTAGCCAGTTCACTGGAAATCTTATAACTAGGGTATTTGCAGACTATTACATATGCCAGTTTTAACTCTAATACCCCGGAAAAAATGCGCATTTTTCATTCAAAGTGTATAATTATTTTTCATGACCTAATTCAATGAATTCAACACAGACCACAGAAATGAAAAGTAATTATACAAATCAAAGCTTTACATCCAATTCCATGACAAAGTTATTAACCTTTAGATCTAAGTTCATATGAAATTTCAAATGACAATTTTTTTATTTTTCTGTTATCTCTACATGATTTCAATAATCAAGCATGCACTCAGATATGCTGAATTTTGGGCTGGGAGATGCCAGAAATCTTACAAAAATCTGCAGGGACTCATTTTGTTTTCTCCATTTCTACTGCCTTCTCATCCAATCTTTTTAAAATTCTGGCCCACTCACTACCGTATTGGATGCAGTTCCTAGTGCAAGCAGTGTCTACCCTTTTTGGAGGACGGAAGCAGGCATTTTTGTGATGTAGCTAGTAAGGCAACTCCCAATAGGTATAAAATCTACAATCCTTTTTGGTTCTTATAGAAGCTCATCCAAATCCTTCTCGGGCTCACAGAGTGGTTGGTCTCTGCCCTCACTCCCAGCCCGAATACTCAGTGACAGCAGCCTGCCTAGCACCGCCAGCCCACCCAGACCCCCAGATGCCAGAGGGACTGCTGGTCAGGGGGAAAAACTACTGTAGCTGATGTCTAAAGGAAGCAAAATGCACCAAAAGACTCAGAATTCAGACCATAAAGAGACAGGAACCCTCTTTAAACCTTACATGCCTTGAACATCCCTGTCTTTAATCTTCTATATCAGTGAAAGAATAAAGGATGACTCTCAGCAGACAGGTGAACTTGGCAAAGTGTAGATGCAAAGTCTCTGAATAAATTGTGCTGCCCTTGATCCTGCGGACTAAACATCAACCTATTTGGAGAGGTCTATATATGGCTAAAAGAATTTTTAGCAAGTTTCTATCTGTAGAATGTATTGTATCTGCAGAATATTGGTCTAATAACAAACATCCTCTGAGTGCTAAGATCAGGTAGGGTCAGGGCTGCCAATGGCACCAAAAAAAATCTGAAAAATCTCTCACAGGATATGTATTTCAAATACCTTTAGATGTACGGACACTCAGTGAGGCCAAGAAGGGATAGGTGAGGAAGGGGATCAGCAGCTGCCTAAATCTCTGTGCTGTGGCCTTTGCAGTACCCCAACAGCAAGTGTGCCTTTCTGTTTTCGCAGGGTAAAGGAAGGGTATCTGTCTGTCAAACATGCCTCTTGCTGGCAGAGACAGGGGAGAAAAGAGGATCAAGTTTAAGGTAGGAGTGTGGAAGAGGGGCCGTGTGGGAGAGTGACATGCAGGGAAGGGTGAGTGAGAAGAGGCCAAGTGCCTGTGTGTGTCCTGGCAGCAGAGAGAGAAACAACAAGGCACTTCACAGAGAAAGCCAAGTCAAGGATCTGCCAAAGATACTGGGAGATTTGTCCAGCCAACAGAGCTGTCATTCTAAGCGCTCATTTAATTTGACAAAAAAAAAAAATAAATTGGAAGTAACCACTTTATGACTGAAAGGTTTTCATTTTTTATATTTTAAGTCATATTTCTCTAATACCTTCAGAAGGGGCTAGTCAGATCTGAGGTTCAGCTTTTTGGATACCCACACAGAATAAAAATGACTGATTTTCAGCATACTCTGTACCTCAAAATATTAGACAGCATTCTTTCAGTGAAGATGGTACTTTCACTTGATGCAAGGTTTTCTAATTCAGATTTGGGGAAAAAAGGAGGATATACAGATATCATGCTCCCCATGCATGGTATGGGAAGCATACCTTCTGGAAAAAGGTTTACTCTTTTGCAAAAGAGCACTGCAAAAAGTAAGCTTTTTTGTAAATGTAGACCAATTAGGAGATAGTTTTGACACAGCTGCCAGTTTTATTGTTCTTTAAGCATTAACGTTTTAGAAAATTTAATTTTTATTTTAATTCATTTTGCCAACCTATTTTTCTAATCATGACAATTCAGTTGTTCCAAACCCACGCTTTCTTAAATTTTGTAATAAATCAAACAAAGCTTTAGAACTTGAAAGAAATAGAAAGTTATTAAACAAATACTAACATTTTCATAGGGAGAGCGAAAATTTCCTTCACTGTCAAGTGATGTACAGAAACTGCTTTCTGGCAAGCCACTTTGGCACAATTTCCCCTTTGGATATCATCACTGGTAATAGACTGGATGTCTACTACAGGTCTTCAGGAGCCCCATGAACTTCCTGTTGATGATTTTGAGCAAACCCAACAAAAGTATCTAAAGTAACAGTCCTTATTTTCTAGTTTGGGTGCCTAGAGAAATTACAGGCTCATATGTTATCTTAAGCAAATAGCCATTGGTCTGTGTTCTCCAAAATAGGGCTTTCTTGCTGTGAGCACGTGCTTATTTCACTGCTTGGTTATGACCCTAGTCACATTGTTGGATCAATGGCCAAATCTTTACTCTTAGGTAAGAGTCAAAATGTTCTTTTGGATTTTTTTTTTGAGAAAATTGTCACTGAAAAGATTTGATGGATTGGGCCTTTGCCAAGTAATTGACAAAACACTACTGAAAAAGCTGTTTACGCTTAGGGAAAGAAAGTGATACTCCTCAGTATTTCCCAAACATTTTTTGAGAAGCCCATTAATATGTTTTTTTCTTCAATTAGTCCTAAGAGTGCAACTGGAAATAATTGCTGCTCTAATTTTATGTTTATTCAGGGTCTGTGTGTGTGTGTACACATGCACATGTTTGTTTTCCAGAACAGAAACCTCTTGAGGTATAGCAGGTCTGTCCTGGGGTTCCTCTTGTTACCCTACTGTATGACCATCAGCTGATGTGTCTAGCCCTGCTTTCAGGGGTTTGATGGGTTCACATAGCCATCCACCTCACACAAATGCTGGTAGTATCTTCTTTTCACCTCCTTTCCTCTTTCAGCCTGGAATTATGGTTTTAAAAAAATCTTGAAAAATTCAGTAAGAGAGTTCTCACAAAACTAGACTGGGTAGAAGTCAGGTAGACAAGGCTGCATACGGTACCAATCACTACAGCGCAAGTGAAAACAGGCCTACATGATTCTCACTAGTTGGGATCTAGCATAACTGAAACAGAGGTGGATAAAATCAAATGTTTCCTTGCCATGCTCTGCTAATGTATGGGAAGAAAATGGTAAAAATTGAGGCCAAGTACAAACAGAGTGCAATGAAACATATATTCACGAGTGCTCTAGACTTAGGCCACCTGTGTAAATGGCTGAAAACTTCTCATTCCCCATTATATTTGCTTTCTCTTCCCACAGCAGCTCTCTACAACAAGTGACTAATGGTGACAGTCATTATCAGTTTCTCTGTGTAAATAAACTTGCCTTTGTATTATAATTGTTCTACTTCAAATTAAAGGAGTACACAATACATTTGGTGGTGTTAAGTTACTGATTCTGGAAATATTCTGTAAAGCAAGTTTTTTGACATTTAAAATATATTAATGATGTAGAAATTCAAAACTCCTTGATTTGTGGATATGCAGTAAGATTTTTTTTTCCCCGTCATAACGGAAAACAAGTCACTAGATACCAGCTACAGACTATGAGACAAGACACATTTTCAGATTTCATTCAGAGAAATCATTATTCTACAAGACGTGCACAATACCCATTATCTTTCCAGGGACATGATTAAACTTCCTAACTTCAATCCCACTATATTGTTGAAAAAAAAAGGAAGGTTGTGCAGGACCTGCTTTGTGATAGAGATCTGCTCTTCACATTCCTGTGGTGCTTTCTGCTCTCTCTCAGGGACTTACCGTGTGAAGAGAGGAATACACAATACTTCCCCTATCAGCTTCTGGCCTCCACTTTACTTTTACCCCCACACTGCACCAGAAACATAAATGGAGTAACAGCTGATTTACAAATAATTAGAGGTTTCTCTCTGAGAAGAAGAGCTTCTACCCAGATAGCGACATTTTACCAGCAATCAGTGTGTGGTGGTCACAAAGCACAGGGGGCAAAGAAAGGTAAATTCAGAGAATAAAACAAGGGAGATGCTTGTAGCAATAAATGGAACCTTGTCTGTCTACTAGATGGATATGATTTTAAAAAGCAAAATAAACCCATAAAACTCTTTAGCTAATCAGAACTACGACAAGAGCCAAAAGTGTCCTTATTCATTTTACACTGATGGCAGTACAGAAGGACACAACAGAGCAATCACCACCCTGCACGGTCTTGATGCTTAAGTCTGGCACATCAGGAACTATCTGTGTCTTTCAACCAAACGAAGCCATTCCTTGAAATGTTCTATTACCCAGAACACGGAAGAATTAAAGGCATCTGCTACTGATTTCCAGTCATCCAAATAGAGAAAAGCTGCAATTGTTATTTTTTTAGAATTTATGATTAAACCATATGGAAAACGTGTCAAGCTAAAGACACTTCTATCGAGCTTCTACCCCTTGCTTCTATTTCTATTATCCTCATAGATTTTTTAAGACTGCATTTACCATCAGCAAGACGTAGACTTTAATTATATCAGTAATCAAAAAAAAAAAAAAAATCACATTCTGAATTTCATGCCTGAAAGAAAACCACTTTCAAATAGAGCAAAAGTGGGGAAAATTTGTCACCTCCTGGCAACCTATGAAGTACAAAATTACTTACACTGTTCGGGGTCCCTAGTACGAAGAAAGACCGAAGTGGCTATAAACTTCTATTAACCAAATAGGAGACACTCAAAGACAGATGTTTGTGACTCATGCAGCCATGCTATGTGCCCATTTCCTCTCTCAATAAACAAGGCAAGACTAAGTACATGGGAACAATTTATGTAATCCCAGGAATTTAGTAGAACTTCTGTTTTCTTCCCTTTTCTACAAGAACAGCATTAAGATTTGGAAAAAAAATAGAGGAACTACAATAGGTAGTTTTTCTGCTTCCTAAAACTTTCCTTGTACCAGGCAGAAGAGCATACTGGTACATAATTAAAACATGGATCCAAAACATAACAGAAGAGGCAGTAACTACAGATGCTTCCACAAGCACTATCTTTCTACTTAAGTATTATGACTTACAATAAAACTGCAATAGAACATATAACTATGAGCTAAATTTCCTGATAAATTTAGGATCCAAGGGGATAATATATGCAATTTTGTTAAGTGCTTTCTGGCATAGATTTTATTATGTTAGAATAATCTTTTGAAATCTTTCCGTGTATAAAGCCAACAGAATCTATGGGATTTTAATGTCCATTTAGTATCACGCCTGCTACTAGTAAATTACTACTTTTCTTCTCTTTAGTCCTCCTTAAACACATATAAGAATGTTTGTATATGTAAATGTATGTGTGTGTGAGTGCATGTTTGTGTGTGTATAAAAGGCCATTTTCTTTAAAAATTTTTGCTTTGAGCTTAACAATGTCAACTGCATGGTTTTCCATACCATGTCATTTGTGTGGTTCATAAACCTTGAATGCATTTATCCTCATGTCACCTTCTGAAGCAGGGTTGTTCTGCCTACCTGCATTTTGCTGGCAGAACCACAGCTGAATTATGATGGCCAATCCAGTGAACCTAGGAAGCCTGTGACAGAGACTGTTTCTGTTCTGGGATGTACTGTGGTCTTCTTCAGCGTCTTGGTCACCCAGTCGTGAAATAGCTGTTACCTACCCACACACTGACAGTGGAGCAACGAGCGGCAGATGCACAGGCACATGCAGAGCACAGGACTAAGAGCTGGGTGAAGACCAGTACTCTTGGATTAGTGCAACTGTCCTCATTTTCCTAAATGTAGATGTTATCAATGTCTGTATCTAATGTTGCTTTTGGGCAACTGATGCACACATAAACTGGATGTGTACCTGTCCTGCCTGCTGGTGCCCACACTGTTCCTTTCTAGGAACATAATTCTGTGAGCAGCCCCATCAATTTGCACCATGCCCATCTTTTACTTGGCGATTGCTCAAGTGGGATCATGGCAGGAGAGAGCAGCTCCATGTATCACTGTTCCCCAGCAGATTGCCTAATAAGATCATTGACAATTTGACTCACACCAAAACAAACCACAACCACACGAAAATACACTTTATGTACAACGTACTGCTTCTATACTGCTTCTCTTGCTGCCACATATTCCAACATGATTTAACCTTGTTCAGGTGACAAGTTCTCTGCTAATATGTACATTTGGGAGCAAGCCAAATTCAACATGATTCATGCCATGAAGAATCTCACTGACTTCACCTCACTTTTGTGCATTTCTGTGTTTATCTTGTAACTCTGGGTGCTACGAAACAAAACATCTATTTATGTTGTTTATAATTGAAAGGTTATCAAGAAAAGGAGGGAGTCGGTGAGTTGCTAAGGTAGACATTGAAAAGTTCCCCACCCAATAATGTTTCCTTTTATTAAAAAATTCTCAACTATCAGTTGCCAAGAACTCAGGGAAAAGGTGTCTTTTCCTTATCTGGAAAAAAGGAGTTGTTAGTAACATATGCAATACTCCTTTTTCTGTCGGGGCATGGTAGAGCACCATAGATAGGCAGAAGTAAGAGGCCAGTCACTGCAATTTACCACAGATTTGCCCCTATAAACCAGACAGCAGCATGTAATAGAAGCTGTCTAAGATGATTTTTCAGACCACTGTGTCAAAAGCAGTAACTTTTCCTTGGCTCCCAGCTGAGAAGAAATCTGCATCTCTCATGTAAAATTAAGTTCCACGTTATACGGGTAACATTACATCAACCATGACTTAAAAATCCATACTTTTATTACTCTGCTGTTTCCCACAGGATTGGGCTAAATGTAGCAGTTCTCAATATTGAGCTACTATTTTGATTTCTACTCTTGCATTTCTTCCTCATTGGACAAATTTCTAAACCCACCCTAAAAAGATGTTTGAATAATGGACTTACAGCTTTTAGTGTTTCACCTAACTACAGACTTCAAGTATTCTTGGCTCAACCTGAGATGCTCCTCTACCACCACCTTACAGCACCTCATAATGCTTGCTTTTTTTGGTCTCCTCTACACAGGCTGACCTTAGCCTAGTATGGACAGGCAGGTGAAGACCTGTTGGACTTGCTGTGGCTATTTCTCACCTAGAGACTGTTTGACTTTTTCCCTGAATATAGGTAAAAGTCTGTCTTCATATTCTAGCAAGTCCTTCTGGGGAGGTCTTACTGAGGCACAGAAGTCATGTGCTTTCTGCTTTCCCAAATAAGCCTACTGCTTGCATAACTTAGTAACCAGAAACGTCAGTCTAGTCCTTCCAAGGGCATGGAGCAGAAGGGTTAGGGGAAAGTTGGCACAGGCTTCTGGAATGGCACTTAATAACCTTGCAAGCATGAGTTTAATTCTGTGTATTTGAAATCATTATTTACTTAAAAAAAAAAAAAGAAGGTAAAAAGGGGAATGTGCCAAAGCCAAACTTTTACATCTACACCTTCATGTCTTCACTTTCAGATGAAGACAACAGCCCTACTTAAGAATGTATAGTAGTGTGAGAGACAGATTAGAGAACAACTGTGGCTAGCCAAGAGAAGCTGGATACCCAGTCTGTGGGAAAATTAGAGTTCTTGAAATTGGTTTCAGTCCAAATAGGACAAAAATCTAACAGCAAACCCAAAAATCCTCAAGAGCTGGAAGCTCCCTGAATCTTTTAGTAACTCAGTAAAACTGACAATATGGATGTCACATAACAGCTGCAGGGGTCATCCAAGGATGCTGGTCCTAGGGCAGACTTGTTTGTTAACAGGCCACCCATGGCCAAGGCCATAGAGCTCCTCATGCCCCCAACTGCAGGGAGGACCTGCCAAACCCAGCTGTGAGACACCACTTCCTTGCTTCCTCAGTAAATTTCCAACCAGCACTAACAACTGTACTTGCAACAGCACGCCCCAGTCTTGGAGACCAGATGCACTCAGTTTTAAAGGAAGGAGTAATCGGTGCTTGTTGTCGCCACAGAGACTAGTCCAGACTAACCACAGCAGTGACTTCTGTGCTGCACTATCATTTTATTAAGTTGTGAAACATTTCAGAATTAATATTGATGTATACTCAGGCTTAACATCTTCTCTTTTTTTCAAAATTTTGAGCTTTTAAAAACGTGTTTTAACAAACCAGATAACGAAATCAGAGTTTTAATGTTCATCTTGGTGATTCAGGCAAAATCCAGTTATTTTAAGCAGTAAGATCCCATTGAATCTCTATTATGATGGCTAATGGAAAACCCCATTGGATTGTCGTTTGACGTCAAATCTGGCACAACACAACCTGCAGACGTCTGACTCACAGTGTTAGTTGAGACTTGGAAACTTCCAAGGAATCTTTCCTGTATTTAAACCAATATAATTCCCTGAGAAATAACACATCTGAAACCAAACTTGTCATAAGAATTTTTCTTGTGATCCCATTTGGGAAGGGATTGGCCTTCTCTTAAGGAACTGGTGGGGAATTCCCTTCGAGTGTTTATGGTTAATGAAAACGAATATTGTCGTTTTTTCGGTAGATCTTGTAGGTAGTTTCCAATAAATGAGAATTAATAATTTGTACTTAATAACTGTGGTGATTAACTGGGTTCTTTTGTAATTGATGTATTTCTTCATACTCTTCTATGGCATCTATTAGTGCATTTATTTGTGTATATACACACACACACATAAAATTGTATCTAGGTTTATCTGCAGATTTTTCAACAGGAAAAAGTATTTTGACCTTAAACACAACATATTTCCTTTCACAAGTTTTCAGATTCCAATCCATACCATGTTGCAATGTAAAAAACTGGCTGGAGGGCCGGGCCCAGAGAGTGGTGGTGAATGGAGTCAAATCCAGTTGGCAGCCGGTCATGAGTGGTGTCCCGCAGGGCTCGGTACTTGGGTTGGTTCTCTTTAACATCTTTATCAATGATCTGGACAAGGGGGTTGAGTGCACCCTCAGTAAATTTGCAGATGACACCAAGTTGGGAGTGCCGACCTGCTGGAGGGTAGAAAGTGTTTGCAGAGGGATCTGGACAGGCTGGGTCGATGGGCTGAGACCAGCGGGATGAGTTTCAATAAGGCCAAGTGCCGGGTACTGCACTTGGGTCACAACATGAGCCAACAGTGTGCCCAGATGGCCAAGAAGACCAACAGCATCCTAGCCTGTATCAGGAACCGCACAGTGAGTAGGACCTGAGAGGTGATCATCCCCCTGTACTCAGCACTGGTGAGGCCCCATCTTGAGTACTGTGTCCAGTTTTGGGCCCCTTACCACAAAAAAAGACATTGAGGTGCTGGAGCGGGTCCAGAGAAAGGCAACGAAGCTGGTGAGGGGTCTGGAGAATAAGTCTTATGAGAAGAGGCTGAGGGAGCTGGGGTTGTGCAGTCTGGAGAAGAGGAGGCTTAGGGGAGACCTCATCGCTCTCTACAACTACCTGAAAGGAGGGTGTGGAGAGGCGGGGGTCAGTCTCTTCTAGCAAGTCACAGGCGATAGGACAAGAGGAAATGGCCTCAAGTTGTGCCAGGGGAGGTGTGTGGAGCAACAGTGTGTGGGAGTGTGCCAGGAGCAACACGAGATTCTTATTATAATGTGTGGCAATTAGCACTCGCAGCCCAGAAAGCATCAAAAGCAGCGTGGCCAGGAGGCTTAGAGAGGTGATTCTGCCCCTCTGTTCTGCTCTGGTGAGACCCCATCTGGAGCACTGTGTCCATCTCTGAAGCCCCCAACATAAGAAGGACATGGACGTGTTGGAATGGCTCCAGAGGAGGGCCACTAAAATGATCAGAGGGCTGGAGCACCTCTCCTATGAAGACAGGTTGAGAGAGTTGGGGTTGTTCAGCCTGGAGAAGAAAAGGCTCCAGGGATAGCTTCTTGCAGCCTTTCAGTAATTAAAGGAGGTTTATAAGAAAGACAGGGACAAACTTTTTAGCAGGGTCTGTTGTGATAGGACAAGGGGTAATGATTTTAAACTGAAAGAAGGGAGATTTAGATTAGATATTAGGAAGAAATTCTTTACTGTGAGCGTGGTGAGACACTGGAACAGGTTGCACAGAGAGGTTGTGGATATTCCATTCCTGGAGGTTTTCAAGGCCAGGTTGGATGGGGCTTTGAGCAACCTGGTCTAGTGGAGGTGTCCCTGCTCATGGCAGGGGTTTGGAACTAGATGATCTTACAGGTGCCTTCCAACCCAAACCATTCTATCATTCTATGATCATGATCAGATGGGGTAATTTATACACCTACAGAAATCACTATTTCAAGTTAAAATATTTACGTATAAAAAGAATGTGATGGATAGCAATGCAGTCTGAAAAATAACAATGGATAACAATATGACAGGCAAAAATATTTTTTAAAATTTGTAAGTATTCGTTGTAATGCCTCTTCAGTAGGTTTTCTTGGCGCATAGTTATATAGCAATATAGTAGAAGAACAACTGCAAGAAATTTGCTCTTGGCTCCACTCTGAGTCAAGAGGCAACAGCGTCTGGGTGAGATTTCTGAAAGTATATTATAAAGGGAACGCTCTAAACACTGCTTGATTACCCTATATCAGGAAAGTAGTAGTTAGTTAAATAAAAGAGGTTACAACTGAGATAGATGCAGACTTCATTTCACTGGTTTCTCTTCCCTCAAGAAACTGAATTATAAAGTCTAATTTCTTGCTTTAGCATAGCAAAAAGTTCCTGCCAAAATGGGAATTTTTTGATTAAAGCTGTTCCAGACAATAAATAAATAAGATTAAATGGAACCAAAATGTTTAATTGATGTGTTTCAACAATTTGCATCAATCAAATCTTCAAGTTTAAATCCTTTGACATTATTTGAAACTGCTGTTCATTTTGAAATACCCATATATCTTAGTTTCAAATGCAACGTCTCAGGAAATGCTCAGATGTCATTCTGATAAAGTACTTAAATTTTGTGAATTTTCAGGTCACTGAGAGCTTCGGAAGATGTAAAAAATTTTTCTTTCCTCCAGAGCTGCCAGCAACCTCTGTCATGAAGGCTTTGCACAAATCTGCAGCTAGTAAAAAACAGAGTTTGGAAGAGGCATAACACTACAGCATGTATGGTTTGGCTATACCCAAGACAGTTTCGGTCCTTCATCTGACTCTATGTAATATCTTTCCGAGCCTGAAAACAAATCCACTTAAATCAGGAAGAGCTACAAACCAGATGAGAGAGCTGACAACGTAAGTTAGGCCTACTGCCTCAACCGCTGCAACAGCTGGGATTTGTTACCCAAACACAGGTTGAAACACCTGGGAACGAAGACAAGGACTTTGCAATGTGGAAATGATGATCCCGGATGCCTCAAAACCAAATGTTTTGTAGCGTCTACAAAACCACTTTGTCCTCTTCTTTAGGATGTGGGTCTGGTAAGGGATGAGGAGTATTTCAGAGAATTATTAATTCTTCTAAATCACAAATTTCACTGGCTTCATGAATCAACTCTTTAAACTCTTACAAAAACTTTATCTCACAACTAGTTTTTTCTCAGCCTGAGGAGGACTAAGAAACCTGCTTGCATGACTTCAAAGAGAAAATGAATGCCTATGACCAGTGCCAAGTCATATAAAGTCATTAATTTTCCCTGTAAAATTTTGTGCTTCCGTATTTTAAACAGAGCAGTATGATATTTCACCTGAAAAAGGAACTATTCAAAGCATTAATTGTTTCTTTCAAATTTTGCTTTTTCAAATATATTTGCGATGGCTCAGTTGTATTCTGTACCAAACTCTTCATTCTAATAAGGACCAAAAAACTCTGTAGACAGGATAAATTCTCAATGGATGTTGATTCACTGATGATAATACTTTAAACTGGTTTGTGCACCTCTGAGTAAAGGCCCAAAAATTTTATTATACATCTCTATTAGCTTGAATAGTTTTAAATTCAGTCTTCTGAAACTGTTATAATGGTAATTAAGCTTTGACACAGTGTTTTTTAAAAGGTGAATCCTCCAATGACTCATGAAAAAAAATTGTACATCCCACTGTGGAAAAAAATAGTTATGTGCTAATTAAGAGTGGAAGCCGAACTGAATAAATCTTGTCTGGAATATATGCCTTTTTCCTTACATCAGGTAAGGGATGCACACTTTTATTCATAATTTATTCAGGCATGATTGGCTAACCGGAATTTGCCTAAATAAGGTGCTGTGCATATTCCAGGAAATTTTAGCAAGTCCTTTTATGTTTCTCCACTTTGGTAACTATCCTGGAAACTGTTGCTTGTTTCCACAAACAACATGCTTATTTGTCATCTTTGCAGAATAAAAACTTCTAGAACCATTTCACAAGCGAACAGTATTTCCTCCCATTTTATTTACTGCTGAGAAACCTAAATTATTTGGCTTCCCTGAATCCCATTGTAAATTAAATGTTCATATGGTAAGCTCCCATTTTTTAATGACTGAATTGTCACCTCCATAGAGTTATATCGCACTTTAAGGACAAAGAAAACAAACTTCTTTCCCTGGCACCCCAAAAAATTTGCAAAGGCATATGTTAGAATTCTTGGCCCTTTTACATCTTGGCAGCCTCATAGCCTCCCCTTTTTTTATAATATTATCTAAATTAAAATTAATTACTTGGCCTCTTGATTCAACTCTCTATCCTTGGCATTACCACAGACAATTAGCTTAAAGCAAGCTTTGCTGAGTGTAGAACTTACATCCTGAAATTGGCTTTAAATGTGTTCACATTCAATGATTCCACTAAGATTTTGATCTAACAGTTGAAGTTACATACTTATGAAGAACAAGAATAACACAATGACAAACACAGCTAACTATCAAAATCAGTGAGCATGTTCACTACCCCCCAAATCCCCATGTAGAGTCTCTTGGAAGGTGGTTCCAGGAATGAAATAGTCTGAATGCAGTAACAAAGTAGAAGACAATTCTGCAGCCACACTGTGTTCTCCAGGATGAAGAGTAGGCTGATTGATAGCCCGAACCACAGCTCTCTTGAACACTCATCCAAATGTACACAAATTGTAGAGAAATATACAGATTTTACAGAACCTGCTTGTACCCACTCCCATCATTTCTGCAAATGTGGTTGTTATCCTGTAAAGCACAACCGTGTTTTACTTCCTTTTCCAAAAGGTATTTACACAGCATAGGACATACAGTGAGAAGAAAACTGGACAGGGATGCAAAAGGTTCATAAATAAAGTATGTCAACATCAGTGTGACGTATGTACACTCACATTCCTCTGATGGGCCTATCGTAAGAACTACATTTACCCATTGGGCAAAAGAAATGTGCATGCTCTTGGTAAGCATCTATTCAATTAGAATTCCTTTCCAAGACTCCTAACCCCTCAACTGGTGTTGCATAATGGCCCAGGTGCATCACAGAATGAGTATTTAAAAGGTGGCTACAAAAAAAGATGGAGAGTCCTGTTTTACAAGGAGTCACATGGAAAAGATGAGGAGTGATGGGTATAAGTTACTCCAGGGGAGATTCCAGTTGGACACAAGAGGAAAATTTTTCACAATGAGAACAATCAGCCATTGGAATGGCCAAAATCCCAGGGAAGTGGTGTATTCCCCCCAACAGTGGACATTTTTAAGATTCAGCTGGACAGGGTGCTGGGCCATTTTGTCTAGACCATGCTTTTGCCAAGAAAGATTGGACCAGATGATCCTTTAGGTCCCTTCCAACCTAGTATTCTATGATTGCATTCAGAAGCACTCAGTTCCAAGAATCGCTGCTAAAAACAAGTCATCTGGCCAAATATTGTCAAATCTTATCTTATTGTGGAATTACTTAATTATCTCTCTGTCACATACTTTCCTTCCCAAGTCCCGGGCATTGACCCTGTCATTTCATCACAGTCAAATGTGTTTTGCATCCCTCATGACCAAGACAATCACAAGGCACCTGTAAAGGGCTTATCTGAGCATTTCAATGTACTGAACCACGCTGCTGCAACCTAACCCTTTGTGGATCCTTACACAGCACTGGCATGTGCTTTCGGTCTCCCGAAGTCACACAGGTATGCTCTACTAATCTAAAACTTTGCTATTAGTTTTCTATTATACATAATTTAAAGGGAGGAAAAATATCTCAGAATAATCTATTTAGTTTATCTACATGGAAAGCTGCCAGGAATCAGAGTGATTTTTTATAGAATAATACTTAATTAAAACAAAGCCTTTTTTTTTTTTTAAACAAAGTGTCACTTAAGTGTCATTTAAGCCCCAGTATTGCAACACAGAAAAGCTTTTTAGGGGCTTAAGAAGAATTTTGTGCTTCCCCCTGTCCACTAAGTGCTCTTTATTAATATTTGCGCTGCGTAGACATTCATAATCGTTAGTTACCATCAATCCATAGCTGAATGTAGGAAAAAGAATGACACACTCAAGACAGCCTGAATCTATAACATCTCTCAGCGGGGCTTCAATAAGAGCAAAAGATGGCAGGAGGAGAGTAGGAGTGAAGGCAAGGAGGACAGAAAACTGAGTTTTGAAAGGCAGAAAGGAATAAGAAGCACAAGGGCCTTGGGTCACAGAAAAAATTCATAGATAAGTCTGAATGATGGTGGTTCAGTTAGGGTAAGAAGGAGTTATTCAAAAGAATGACTAATGAAAGGGGTGGGGGAACCAGGGAAAGGAAAAACAGGCACAAAGAAATGGAGTAAGGATTGTTTTGATACATTGAGAAGAGGTTCACACAGAAACAAATTTAACAATGACCTTCTGAAGGCCAATGTTTACAGCTAAGGATTTTTGACTAAACAGGAAAGTTTTCTGTGTTATCATATGCCATTTTCAAAATTTGTAACAAATAGTAGGAAATCAGTTGCTCAAAATGTCTGACCCTGAATAGCATGACCTCTGCCTGCCCTCTGATCCACATCAGGGATCAGATGTAGCTCAAAGAAGTCTGCGCTACCAAAGGTACTTCCAGCTCACACAAAGGAAGAAGACGCACTGGGGTTACCACATGTTTTCAGCTAGTGATCTATAAGCACCCACTGGAGGGGAAGCAGAGTGAGCCTTCTACTCGTGTAGCATCTTTCTATGAGACTAGATAAGTCTCACAGTCTCCCATGCTGAGCTTGTTGCTATTCTAGGTTGAAATGCTGTTGAGTCATAAATGGTGCTAACTTCAGTTTTTATGTTACTTCATTCATGATTATTGTGTGTTTCATAAACCGTTTCTAGATGCAGCAGGTCAGGAATTGTTCTGCTGGAAAAACCCTGAGGAGATAGAAACTGAAGTAGTCTTCCCTTCTCTGAATGAGTAACTCTTCTTCCCAGTTTTTTTGAAAATGAAATTCCGTTCTCTCCCACATTACTCAGAACAAGCCACATCCTCTCACCAGTGTGTGAGGATGTAGTATCACAAGACATGTTGTTGTCTTCCTTAGGCCATGATGAAACTGCTTAGGGTGTTTGAATCTCTGATCCAAATTTAAACTTGACCACCTCAAATACATTCAGAGATTATGATAATGCAACCATGAAACCAGATAAATGTCTGTCTCCTGTCTGCCAGTAAATTGGGTATTTCCCAGCAACAAATAGGTTTACTAGACGCTCGAAAGTTTGATTAGCATTTCTTCATATAAACAAAACATATCACACCCAACATTTGAAAAGAAAATCCCTAATAGATAATCCACTCTTGAAGAATAGCATCCACGTTACTCAGTGGATGAGTTATGCTCAGTGGTAGAGACCAAAGGTGAGACATAGTTAGGTGTGTGCCCAGCACTGCAACTGCACAGGCAAGTTGCTGCCCCAGCCCAATGCCCAGACTGCCAGGAGCCAGCATCATGCTGCTGACAGACCCACCGTCCTGTTGCGGAAGGAATTCAACTGTGAAGAAGCAGAAGTCTTTGTGACCCTCCCAGCCACTCTCTAGTTCTACTCGTTCAAAAATTACACCTGAAAGACTGTAGCACACAAATTAGAATAGTTTTACTGCCTAGGAAAATCTCCTCTCAAACCT
>JAOXNO010000001.1:110800881-110822761 GCA_028565335.1 Limnodromus scolopaceus
TCAAAAATTACACCTGAAAGACTGTAGCACACAAATTAGAATAGTTTTACTGCCTAGGAAAATCTCCTCTCAAACCTAACAACGAAATAAACTGAAGACATTAACTGCTATAAACTGTAGTTACTGGAGTTAGTTGTAAAAATCATTGATAAAAAGCCTCAGTGCACATTTAATTCCACCAAAGTCTATTATTTTCATGAAGATATTCTTTAGGCCACCAACACACTGTGAGAAAGCTTAAAACACTCTGGCATAACCGAATGTATGTTGTGACTTTGTGCCTTTTAAAATCTTTACTGTCTTTAGCAAAACAATACATAGATTTGTCTGCATTCATCCAACAATTTATTTCCACTGTATGACACCAAAAAAAATAATCAAAAAATCCAAGCTGAAGAGGTGATGTGATTTGGATTAAGAAAGACTGTGAATGATGATTATGTGGCACTTGGGGAAAAAGCTGGCTGCCTTAACTTTTCATTTCCAGAATGTATGTCTCAAAACAAGCCAGAGATGTAGCATTCCTCTCAACTTTGGGAAAGTTTGTGGGCTTTAGTTTTCAAGGATGAGGGAAAGGTGGTTGAGTAAGCTGGATGCCTCTGAAACACACTTCTATTATAATTGTTTTTCCATTCCATTGTTTGCTAGTGAGGAAGACTTAAAAAAAACAGGCATAGCTTGGGCTTGTTAATCTATGTACCATACTGAAGGATGAAGTGTTTAACACAAGTTGTTAAGGGAGTAAACAAGATTTGTGGGCATTTTTTCTGGTGAAAATGCCGACAGCGAGGATAAAAGTGGTTTGTTTTATTCCAAACACTAAGCGTGTTACCCAAGAAAGGTAACTGTGATTGAGTGGTTAAAGCAAGCCACACCGGGTTCCAAGCAGCACATCTTACCTTTGGATAGATGCAGGCGGACGCGGGGTTTTGCGCGGTCCGTGGGTGCCACCTGGTGACCATTCTCCTGCTGCCGGAGCCGGCCTGTCAAATCACTTCATACCAGCGCCCTCTTTGAACGCTTTTCAGAACTGGAATTTCAATAAATTTAACCAACACGTAATAGTAACTGGAAAGTACTCTGTTAATCAATGCCAGGGAAGAAAATTTATTCCAGGGCTCAACGTATTAGAATTGCCATCTCATAAGAAAAATTATGAATATATTTCACTTTTAAGAAAACTTTAGCCATACAGACAGTTTAACTTGCTACCTGCTCTCACAGAAATATAAGCAGAATGACAGTTTTTGTAGCACAGACGTCAAACAGGTTTTCATGCAAGGAGAGACTCAGCATAAAATTTTAGAAGTGCTCTCAGAATAGGACAATAAAACCTTGCATGATCCTGAAACACTTGCAGGGTTCCTCACTGCTGAGATCCAAACCATATTTTCTATAGTTTTACCTCGAAAAATCTCCACCACCTATGCCAGTATTATTTCACAGAGGCAGATCAAATTCTGTTATTACTGCTACCACTTCTCTTTTCTGTCTGTTTTTGCTGACTACAGATTACCATCAGTCTCACTGGGCTACATCAAAGATTGACTGATGGACTTTTAACATGGTTTTACAGTTGTGGGTACTGGCACTATGACAGTGCTTCTGTCCCTTCTCTGAGGGCATCTTTCCTTCTGGGGAAAGAGGGCAGCGCAGGATATTTATCATTATTACTCTTTCAGACACACCCATGTTCCCCAGCCGGGGACCCCAGACCCAGTTTATCAAGGAAACAAAGGGCCACCATCATAATGCTGTTCCCATTGGCATCCCTCCTGCTGCCCCTTCTCTGATGCCAGCAGCAAACCACACTCCCACTACAGTGCACAGGGTACTCAGCTGGGACCCCGTCAATGGCAAGGTAGAGCGAGTGGGAGATGGGGGGCTGAGGACTATGGGAACATGCAAGAAATAGCCAAATACACAAACTGCTTCCAGGAAGCACAACAGACAGGAAATATGCACTCAACTTCCTTTTGCTAAACCTTGGAGAAATTAAGGATCATCTTCTGTTTGAGGCCCCCCTCCAAGTCATGGTATTTGGAGAAGGTCAAATTGGATGTGGATTTATCAGCTATGTAAAACTTTAGAGCAAAGTTATTTGTCCTTAGCAAGTGGGGCAATATTAGTATAACACAAGCTAAACTAATGCTGAGACCTTATCAGCATGAAAATTAGTAACAGGTAATATTATATTACAGTAGGCCTAGGGTTTAGCTTTAAACAGGCATCTCAATTTCAGATTTCTAGGAATGTTCAGTGCTATTTTCCATTTTCTATTACTTTGTTAATAGCACTTTCTGATCTATTTCAGACCTTTAATATAAATGGACAAAGTAGTCTAGAACAAATGGAAAAATTCACTTTTGATCTGGAGCTGTTTTGCTGCCTGCAGTGAAATAATTTTTTGCTTTGAGAGTCTATCTACAGATTAGTTTCAGAAAGAAAATGCCAACATTTCCTTCCATCTTACAGCTCCCTTTCTTGATCACTTCTCTAACAACAAATTAAATTCCCTCTCACCTTTCTGTCATTCAGCCTGACCTCCATGACCTTCCCCAGGGCTTCTCCTATAAAAGATGCTTTTCCCTGAAGTCTAGTAGGAAACACATTTGCTGTTTATTAAATATTTAGCAAAGAATTTGAAAGAAATATTTTTCTAGTGTAACCTGTATGATGTCAGAAGTCTGAACTCAAGAGCAGGACCAAAAACCACCTATAGAAATAAAAATAAAATAAGCTGCCTTCCTCTTTCCCCAGGAGCAATTTGAACAGGAGTGTTACACTAGAGTTTCATTTCAGAATGCTACAGCATAAGGCATTCATTTTCTTTGCTTGTGTGAGAGAAGGTGAGAAAGTGTTGGAACTATATGAAGAGGAGAATAAAATTCTCATAAAATGGAAAGAGGCAAAAAAGCAGGAAGAGAAGGAAGATCCCATTAAAGCAGTAAGGAGAGAGGCAACGACTCAAGTTTCCTTTTGAAAAAAAAAAAGAAAAAAAAAAAAAGAAACAGAGCAGCTGAGAGCAGATACAGTGAGAAAGCTGTTAAGAAAACTGTCACACCAAGCAGGGAACACTGTTCAGATCCCAGCGACTCTCCTTGCACATCGCAGATACTCATCAGTAAAATTAGGTTTAAAAACTCTGTGTCATCTCACAGCTTAAAGATGGGGGGGATACGTTTTCATACAGCATGATTTAATGTTATTTGAGTTGACCTATTTCCTTCAGTTTCCCTTTTAAGGAAAGCTTGGATTCTGCAGAAAGTGAGAGGACTCAGTTCCGCATTCTGCCAGGAACCTGCTTTGTGTCCCTGATCATATAACCCTACTTTTCTTTGCCTCTGTTTACCTTTTCATTCATTTTCTTGGCTTTAGTCCAGGCCTCAAAGGGCTGCAAGAGTAATTGATGTCTTCAATACCAAACTGAGAAATGTAGTGAGGGGAGGAAAGAGAAAATTAGTCTGCATTATGTGCAATTTTTTTTATTATTATTTATTTTATTATGTTTTTTCCTAACTAATACAAAAAGCCGGGAAGATCATCTCATATGAAAAAATTGACTCAGCATGAGACATTTTGTTCAAGTATTGTAGGAAAAACATAGGAAATGAGCAGCAACCCTGCAGCTGAAATTTTCACCCACGCCCACATACTAGAGGACTCACACGGGACTACCAGGTCCGAGCCCTTCTTCTGCCTGAGGACACCGGTGACATCTCACACCTGTGCACCTACCTCACCATGCTACAGAGCCCTTCTTTGCTTTCCACCAGTAAAGAATCACATCGCAGTCCTAGGACTGCTCCAGTAATAAGGACTTTGAGGGGGCTGAGTACTAAGCCCCACCAGTTTCCAATCAGCATCAGAAAAGTTTATACTACCAGTCACTGCCCTCAATCAGAAGAGAGTAGATTTACAGCTGGGTCTCCCTCCTCATGGGTGGACATCTCAGCCCATTACCCTAGGCTAGAGGGATTTCCACAGTGCCCCTCCGACTGCCTCCACCCTTGATGACCCTCTTAAATATCACTTGGATAGAAGGAAAGTGACGACTCAACTTAATGACAGGGACATCTAGATTTCAGCTGCTGCTTTTCTATTTTTAGAAAATGGAAAGACAACTCACATTGCAGTCACGCTACATAGCCTGGTAATTGATTCCACACTAAGGAAGTGTGAAAGAAGACGGAATTCATCCCAGTTTCACACATTGTAGGTAAAGCACTTTCAAATGGCTAAGATAAAGGTGCACAAGGACATATCAGGTACCAAACTTCTTGCGTGCACCCGCTGTGCTAAGGAGTAAATATGGAAGTCAGAGAACAAGCGCTTAGCTCAAGAAATGTTGAGAGGGTTCACCTATAACACGACGTGAGCAAAGCCTCCTGCAGCTCTGCAGCCTGCCGCTCCCCTTCGCTGGCTGTCTGGAAACAAACCTGACGGCATAACTAAGAGCCTGCATGCCCTCGTGCTTCCTTTCCACCTCCGTGCTCCTTTTCCACTGTGGAAATGTTTCCT
This sequence comes from Limnodromus scolopaceus, assembly GCA_028565335.1. NCBI lineage: Eukaryota > Metazoa > Chordata > Aves > Charadriiformes > Scolopacidae > Limnodromus > Limnodromus scolopaceus. The sequence goes on from JAOXNO010000001.1 coordinate 110,805,403, forward strand.
TGTACAGCCTGCGAAGCTACCACCCCACAGTAAAGTATCCGGTGGAAAAAATAACTACAAGCGAACAGGTAACAAGTGCAAAGGTATATTTACAGACCAACATCTATGACTCACTAACATCACTCAGAATTATCTTCCAAGTCTGACATAGTACCTCCTTAAATTGTTAATGTGAAAAAAAACTAACTAATTTTATCTCCTTTCTGCAAGACACGCAACAACAGCTTTCACCAAACTATGTGTTTGAGTGACTGACTGACAAACTACATAAACAAAAGGCCAGTTACCTATAGTGATTTCAGGCATGCATGACGTTGTTCAGGACCAAACTCTGTTTTGTTCACACAATTCATGCAAAACAGATTTTTCTTTATATGCTTGCTGCCTGAGCAAGTAACGATGGTGAAAATAACTGGATCAAAGAAGACATGTTAATACCTGGTGAGCTTAACTTTCTTGGTCTGCAATTATAAACAACTTGAAGCATGGCAGGTCTCTCTGGAACCAGAGGGAGGGGTAAAACTTTTTTGTTGGGTCTTTTTTTTCTCTCAACATTACTGCTCTAATATAGAAATCTCTGAAATGCAAGGTCTGCACTCTACCCTTTGAGACTCAGCAGATGTCTTTAAAATGCTTAGTATATTAAAGCTTATAATGCATGATTAATGATCTGAGGGATGCTGATTTGAGGTGGAAGACTCAGCAGAATTTGCCCAACAGCTTTTGAAGATTTACGTACTTTACATTAGAAACCAGAACCATCAGTGTAATTATATCACAAAAGCTCAGATGCAATGCTCAATAAAACCTCCCTAAACATTAAAAAGCAACTCAACAAGCAAAGGTGAAGTGATCTTTAGTTTTCCTCTTACTCTAGAGTCCTAGTTCTGTTTGCTCCTTCAACTTTTTTTTTTCCATAGCACTGCAGCAAGAAATTTGCTTATTTATTTATTTTCATAAGACCATGTTACAGTTTTACCCAATTTTAAGAACTTTTTATTGAGATCAAAAAGACATGAATTTTCTACATAATTTTCACCTTAGACAAGGGCATGGGTTAGTGGCTTTCATCATGGGCATTGCCAATTTAAAAAAGAGCACTCTGCAGTGCTAATTTGTGTGATTAAAGCATCACGTAGTTCAACTTACATAAGTTAGAAAGAATATATATGTCAGACAAAAAAAATTGTCCTTTTTGTATTCTTTTTCAGATCTGTAAGTAAAGGGGAGTCATTTAGAGAGTAAATATCATGCTCAAAATAATATATGTGGATGGAGATATGCACTGTTTTCCCCAGAGACCTTGAAATTTATCGCAGTAATTTCTTGGATGCGAGTGAGTTATCTTAGCACTAATGATACTTCGTGCTGTACTTTAACTTACAGTTGGTCTTCAGACCTCCAACTGAGAACACATCCGGAGCTATGTATGAATAAGGAGAGAAATTGGTTCTCTTAAAGTCATTACCACCCAAATGATCAATACTTAGAAAAAGAAATACATGGAAAGAAGATGAAATGGGCTATCTGAAGTTGGTTGGTCTACAACATCAATCTCTGTCACACTTCATAGCCCAAAGCTCCAACCTTCATAAGAATCTGTTTGTCAAAAAGAAAGGCCTTCTGAATGGAAAAATAATATCATAAAAGGTAAAATATATAGTAAAAAAAAAAGTAAAAAGGTAAACCAGATATTTTTAAGACACAATCATTCAGGTTCTGTCTCCACTCAGGGCTACATCACTGTTATTTGTCTTTTGATGTGACCTACAGGCCTATGAGCTAGCCTAGGTGGGACAGTATGAAAAGTATTAACGTATTTCCCTTAATAATATGAGCTGGATGCACCAGGAACTTGTGGTTGGTTCATTGCTGTTTTTTTTTCTCTTCATTCTATCTTTGAAAAAGGTATTATGGTATTTTTTTTCTTTTTGCTTACCTGATGAACAATAAAAGTACTTAGAGTGCTTAGAGTTTTCAAATAGAGCATCTGATCCCTCTAGTGTACCAACTCCACCAGTCAACTTGATGTCATTCACAAACTTGTTGAGGGTGCATTCAGTTCCATTGTCTATGTTATTGATGAAGATATTAAATAATATTAGTCCAAGTACGGACCCCTGAGGGACACCACTTATTACTGGTTTTCTTTTGGACATTGAACTCTTGACTGTAATTCTTTGAATACAGCCATCCAGCCAGTTTCTTATCCACCTAACAGTCCATTCATCAAACCCGTATCTCTCCAACTTAGCAGCAGAATGTTGTGGGGCCTTACAGAACTACAGGTAGATGACAATATGTATATTACTGAGAGGGCTATAATGCCATTGCTTTCCGAGTTGGACTGTGCAGTTTCCAACAATTTTTTTTACAAAGCCAGTTTTCCCAGGTACAAATTAAAAGTCCACATCAATAGGTAAATTGCAAATAAGAATGCAGGTAAGAAACATGGGGAAAGGCTTTGTATTTCTTTTTTTTGCAGAAGTCTACTCTCCAGAACCATTTGAGTGCCCTCCCAGTTCTCTTGCTACAGGGTCTTTTGCCAGAGGCCTAAGCAATGCCTGTCAGCCAAGCCATGCATTCAATGAGCCTTGCAGAGAGATTTATTGATCCTGACAATTCTGAAGTCTTCCATGAGGTCATGAATTCCATACAGGAAGGGTTCAGAGTCAGAAAAACAGGGAAATAATTTAAATGAAATAGGAGACAACTGTAGGGTTCAACTTGGGATAAAGGGGAAAGGGAGAAGCACATATGATTATGAAACTTCCTTCAGGTTACCTAAGCTTGTCCTGAACAGTGTTTAAATTGTCTCAAGTACACCTGGTACAGGACTGGCACCATATGTCTAAATACGTAAAAATGAGTTATTTTTATATAACACCATCACACTATATTGTCATTCAATATTCAAGATTCAAGTTCATACATATTCTTTGACAAATCCAACAAGTAATGTGAACTCTATTCAGCTGTCAAAACCACAAGTATTTATGGACAAATCTCAACTTCAGTCCCTCAAGTCTTTCTTTTAATGGGATTTGTGATTGAGTAAGCATCCAGGTTATAAGTGGATGGGCAATATTGTCTTTACAAGTAAACTTGAAAGGAATGGGGAAATGGAAAGTACTTGGTACTCCTGAGTAGTTCTCATAGCCTTTTGTATGCCAGCAGTTATGCAGTCAGTCTAATCATCACCTAGCCATGGGGCACACAGCTTGTCCTTCTTCCATACAATGCCTTTCTCTGCTGGTTTGAACAGTGGCAAAAGATTGCTTGACAAATAGCACAAGGTAAGCTTGGGCTTTTGATTTCTGGCACCAGAATGATTGGTGCTACACACACTTGCTCACAGAAATATTGGAAAGGCTATCAGATGAACATTATTCTCTCACCAAAAGCAATTTATGAAGTTTCTTTTCCCCTCCCCTCCAGTATCCCCTCATTCCTGCCCTCCTGAACTTTAAAAACCTCTCCTAACATTTAAGGTCATACTGTCATCCGGATTGCTGAAATTATTCAAAGTTGAGGGGGAGGGAAAAAACCCACGCGTACATACACACCTAACTCAGGGAAAAAATAAATTGGGAAACAAAGAGCAGGTTGCTTGCTTGCTTGCTTGCTTTCCAGTTCTGATAATTTCAGTGAATTGGTTTGCACTGCATCCCCACAGAAAAGTAAGTGAGTGGTAAACTATGCTGGCAGGATCTGACACAAACAGCCAGCTTAACCTTGCAGCTGGCAAAAGGTCCATATAATCACATCCTACATTTTTGTCAGGCAATAGGCACATTCCTTGGAGCACCATAGACCTGCATGTGGGCCCAGTGATTTAGGAGTCTTTGAGCTTACTTTCAGAGGGCTCCCAAGGAGGCACAGAAAGCTGTTAAAGGGACACTTTCGACACTTAGGATGACATCAGCAGAATATATCTGGCTTTTCAAATTAACAGTGTCAAAATCACGACTGGAAAATCTGGAGACAGCCTCATATGTGAAAGTTATGATGTTCTGAGGTATGGACCATTCATATTTGTGTGAAAAAATACGTTACATAGGCAAAATAAAATATCCCTTGGGGTTCTGATCAGCTACAGTGTCACAGAAAGAAAAATAATTTTTTGTCAGAAATGTCAACGTTTTCAAACTTTCAGGCACATAAAACATCTTTTAACTTTTTTCATGGGTGACTTGCACGACTGGAAAACACCTTTTAACCTTTTTCATGGGCAACTTGCACGACTGGTTTTAACTCCTTAACTTTTATTTCTGTTCCAAATTTGACTGACCATAATGTCTAAATCAGATTCAGACTTGGGCACATGTGCCGGGATAAAAGTAGTTGAGCCAAGTATCTTCCATGGCCAAGATAACAGCCTGGTAATATCTAGCTGTGAGGCCTTATGTTTAGGTCATACCACATTGAGTCTGTGAACTCTTTCAACTTCCATAATCCAGGTACATTGCAAAACCGTTGCTTTCTTTTCCTTCTAAGGCACAGGCTTTTGCTGGTATTTTTCAGAAATGGGATAACAGATCACTCTGGGCAGTGAAATCCTGCTCAGCCACCCGAAGAGACTGCCTCTTTTTGCCAAGTTCAAGCTTTTTGGACACTCGTCAACAGCTCAGGACATACATACATAAGCACATATGGTGAGTGTTACAGGAGGTTTTCTTAACCCAGGCACTCTTTAAGCTAAATAGCACTTGTGGAGGAGATGTAGGCAAAAGATGATTGATCACCTGCACGCTTTTCTTGCCCTACTTCTCTCGTCACTGCAGGATGTGCCTAAGATCAGCTGCCCTCAAGTCTGCTTTTGGCTGAGAGCCTCTCCCCTGCTGTTGTTTTCTTCCTCTCAGTCAAACAGGAATCCCTCAGCACAGAAACCGTGTCCCTGGGTTGCTCTGCTGGGAGAGTTCCCATTCTCTGCTCTCTCCTCTGTGCCAAGGAGCTTGGTGAAAATAGTTTTTCTACCTAGGCAACCCCATCAGCATCCTGCTCTTTGAGCACCTACACCACAGTCCCCCTGAGTTGACAACTTGTGTTTGGTCCAGGCCAACACATGCATCCCTTGCTACACACAAACTACAGTGCAAATTACAACTGAAATAACTAGAAGTCTCAGCTGTAAAGTGGCTGTCAAAGCTCTCACCAGGCTGGGTGTACACATGCCTGGGGGTATAGTGGTAGGGGTCTGTAGGGTAATTCAGGGGAATATGTATTTCACCAAGAAGTGGAGCAAGCAAGACAAAAACTTGGCAAACAAGTATCGTCCTCATCCCCAGCAACCACAGCAACCCACTTGCAGGATGCCAATTAGGCTCTGACTCTCCTATGAAATAATTAAATGTCTCTTGTATCTAAGCTTATGTTACAATATGGTGGCATGTTTGTTTAATAGGCTTTATCAGCCATCCTGCAAGAAATTAAGGACAACAGAGAATGAAATTTTGGTAATTTAACATGATGATTGTAAAAAAAAATATAAAGCAGAAGCTATAGGTAGAATATTTTGCTCTCTATGGTACAGAATTGAGGTTTTCTACTAAATACCAGTAAAAGATTCAGATATTGGTATCTGTGCTGTCTGGAACAGCTCTAAGAGGGAGATAGAAAGATGCACTGGTTTCACAGCTCTGAGAGGAGGAAGGCAAGGCTTGATCACAGACCTTCATCACCCTAGATACCTATCTAGACTCAGATGCAGATCTACAACTGGGTCTTTCCCATCCTTACCCTCTCTTCCTCCAAGAAAATCTTCACAGACACAGATTTTGTTTTTAACATAGTTGTATCCAGCTCTTATAAAGACTTTTATAATCAAATGCTGCACATTCCATATTCTGCAATTATTTCAAAGTTTATGAAATTTCATTTTGTTTCATTGTGTCTGAGGTTATTCCTCAAATATCTGCCCAAGCTGTCTCCACTAGTATTACTTCCTTTCATATATATTTACCCGGGGTAATTATGTCCAAGATGTGCTCAGCATGGACCTGCATATGTGTGAGTACCATTCTCATATTCCTAGTGTTGTGTGCTAGATAATTTCCCCATGTGAAACAGCCTAAAGAATGACTATGGGAGCCATTTTCTGTTTCAGAGCACACTAAGCACATCTGTGCTGGCAACAGCAAGGAAAAAGACAACAGAGTTGTTAAGTAGTTTGTGGATCCCTCTAGGTTGACGGGTTCCTTCCTTGGCTGCTTGGGGCGGTGTCAGGGCAGCTTTGTGGCACAGGAACGATATAAAATGATCTAATGCTCCAGAGGGCCTGGCCCAATGCATACAGCAGAAAAGTAGGTCAGAAAGGAAATCTCACTACTACAAACACGGCAGTGGCAGCAGTCCATTGCACCAGGCACACAGTTTATGTAAGGCAGTGGCTGGGGCTGCTTTACTCTGAGTTTCACAACCAGCAGAAGCCTGGTGTTAAAAACGCCTAATTGCTTAGAAGTTTAGGACAGCAAACATATAATCAATATTACAGTTCTGTGTTTGTGCTAATCTAAACATTTGAATACGATTAAAGAATACATAGCAAGCCTTTTCTGTCCCTCATTCACAAAGGATATTCTGGAACAGAAGCAGTATCTTTGAAGGCATGACCAAAAATTCAGTCAGTAGTTATTTTTGTGGCTTCCTGCTCTTCGGCTCTATTCCCAGCTATTCCAGGGTTTCTCCGAGACATCCCATGAGACTAAAGAGACCTTAAAAGGATGTAGTCAGCTCCTTGGCCTCTCTGAAAAAGATATAACTAATGAAAAGGGATGGCTCAGCAGTCTTTTCCAGCTCTCAAAGGAAGGGTATATCAGCAGTGTAACCAGAGAAAGTGGTGCTGTTCCCTTATTTTCAGCCATCAAAGGCTGACGAGAAGGGCAGAGAGATACAGAAAGCATTAGGTATGTCACAGAAGGTCCCACTCTGGTGATACTTACGCTGGAAGTTAGTTGAGACCAAGCCAGATCCCACGACAAAGTACGTACAAGTGCCTTAACGCAACCTTAATTTACTTCCATCTTCACCTTTGCATCAGGGTGCCGGGAAAGAGGAACTGGGATCTTCTTTATGCTTACATACAAGCTACTTCTCAACTTCCACTGATTAAATAAACAGATTGGATTTAAAGACGTAGCTTAATTCAGGGAATCAAAAAATAAAATGGACACTTGTCTTCTCTGCAGTGTGAATTTTCACTTGTCAGTAATTCTGCCACTGCCCTTGCTGACAGTGCTCTTTTTTTGGTCCTTACTTTTGATATGCTCCAGTTACCAGAGCCAACACCCGAGCTGATCCCCAAAGGCAGCAGCACATGCTTGGCAGTGGCAGTACCCAGAGGCTAAAATGTATTTTGCAGCAACAGGAGCTTCAGCACATTGGTAAGTAACAAGTTTGCTGGAAATTCTTCCCTTAGACTTAACAGCCTGCCTGGAAAGGGCTGATCAAACAAAAAAAAAGTCTCTTTCTCTAATAAACATACCAGGTAAAACAACATGGGGAAATATATGCAACTTAAGAAACCCTCTTGTGGATCATGTTCACATTTATTTGTACGTGAAGAAAGGAGAATATTTCATTCTGAATGCTTTGAGTTCTGCATAAGTTTACCCCGGGCCAGGTACAACAGCAGAAGAAAAATCAGCCGTGGCCTCCATTCCCTGGAGCAGCCCATTCCCTGTGCCCAGAGACTACTGAGCAGAACAGCAGTCTAACATTTTCTAACTCTCCTAGGCCTGACCTTTAACTTTTAGCCCTCTGCTGACTGTAAATGACTGTGCAGACAGGCGGGAATACTAACGGTAAAATTTTAATACCTCTCATTTATCACAATGGACCATTAAAGTTGATGCCTATAAACACACAAACCGTGGGGTTACCGGGTCCATTCTATAGGCATGTGCTGGTGTTAACACAACCCCTACTATACTATTAAAAGGTAACTGAATTTATTTAAATCTTATTTGACCATGTTTCATTGCTTGAAAAGTCAAGACGATGGCCCCACAGAGCATTGAAGGAGCAACATAAATAGACTTTTAGAAATTTTTTAAGGGATTAAAATAAACATTGCAAACTCTTCATGCATGCAAGCATTAGATGAATATCAGAGACAGGAGTTTTAAGTAATAAGGAAAACAAGTTTAAAGAAAACACTAAATCAAACAACTGTGTAGCTGCAGCTTAGTCAAGGTGGTGTAATATTGGTGTCTGGTTAATGCTGACATCTCTTCACACAAATAAATTCTGTATTTTCTTCTGATTTTTATTTTTAGGAGCTAAACATAACCAATCCCTTTTTAGATCTTCTCTAAGGTGGAAAGGATCTCTCATAGACACTTTCTTTTGGGTACACTTTCTTTGAGTGAGATTCTTCATGCTCCTGTACATAATTTTTAGATGTTGCAAAGTAGTAAAGTTTTTAAAAATTGGCATAGAACTTTGCTGAATATTTATAACTTTGTTTTGTAAACTCATAAATTTAAATGTAATTTTTTACAGCTTGGACCTCCATTACATTCAGTGTGCAAAATCTCTAACAATAGAGTTAAAGTAGCATTTTGCACCTCTGATCAATGAATATACCAGTCCAGTTTTTATTTTTCAAAATCATTTCACACCCATGAATCTAAGATAGATTTTCCATAGCAAGTCTTTCATAGATCAAAAATCTAGGAATCAGTAGCAAAATTACTGCCAAGAGTTGACATTGTAAAACCTGCCCTAACCTGTGAATTTTAAGAACTTGCTAGTGCTCATCACATTCACCAAAGAGCTTTGTAATTATGTTTGCAGAAAATGCCAGAAATACCAGATTTGCAAAATAAGAGGCCTCAACTAAGTAAAACAAAACAAAAAAAAAATTGTGCTAGCAACACATTTGACAGGGCAGAGATAAACAGCAAAAGTCAGGAAGCAACTGATCTCATTTGACACAGACCAAGAGACAGGCATCCTAGCCAAAATGTAAAGCCTCAGACAATAAGCCATCTGATCAATCAAGTAGTTTTGGTATACTTTTGCATAATTTCATCAGAGTATTAAAAAATCAGTCATCCCTTTTCAGTGGAAAAGATCAACAGAATCTGAGATGGTCTGAGTCAGCAAAATCAACAAAGAGGCAGGGGAGCATAAAATACCCCTGTTAGCCCTGGCACACAGACTTCTGCTCTCTGAGCTCCAAAATTGCTCTCATGCTGATGAGCAAAGGAGTGTCTGTGTCAGTTTCTGTCTGAAAGTAATTCCTCTCGTGGCAACCGCTCTACAGTCCATGAAGTGCAGTTACTCCACCGCGCCGCCAAAGGTGGCCATCGAGGATCTCCACAATGACAGCTGTCTCCTTACTGCTCCTTTTCATTCCAGGGCTCCAGAAAAGGAAATGAAAACCGTATCTCACTTCTGTTAGCGTCCGGTTTCTCAGCTGAGTGTAGCATACAGATAGGTGGTGGGTTTGCACTCAAAAGGGATATCTTGATAATCAAAGTCAGTGAGCAAGTATCAACACTAATGGACTTCAAAGTATTTGAAGTCAGGTAAGAGCACCCAAAAGTCTCTGTTCATACATTTTGGAACAAATCCCTGAGAACAGTAATTACAGGGTCAATTTCTGCTCCCCTCTCTCTCCGTGGCACTTCACTTGTGGCATACCACAAAACACATTTCTGCCTCCCATTCTATTCACAATAAACCATAAAAAGCTGCAGATTTCATAAATAAAACTTTAGAGATTTTGAGGTCATGGGGTCCTTGGTTTAGCAAGCCTGTCTTGCAAAATGCATACCACAGAAATTCAGCAGTTCTTAATACTGAAAACATTGAACTAAATGTCTCTTTTATGAAGTTGCTTAATTTAGGTGAGTTAGAGATGGTACTCAACATAGAGAAAAAAAAAAAGGATTCATTTTCTTCTCAGCTAAAAAAGTTACACTAGCTGGAAAGAAATTCCACTGAAGTTCACTTGGCCTCAGAGGGATTAATCCAGATTTACAATATTAGAAGGAGTGCAGAGTCTAGGAAGGAGCTGTCTAGGCAAGTTTTTATGTATCACGGTTACCTTCTATGGCTGTGTGACTAGTCTTACTCAGTAGCAGATACAATTGGATTTTGCTTAACTGGGCATGGAAAGGATTCTAATCTATACTACAGTATTCTGCATTGGCATGAGATACATTCATACACACCTGGCTACCATAGATCATCTGATGCAAAGTGACTTCATTGTGGATTTTATTACCACTGCTAAGTTCCTGTTCTTTTTTTTTTTTCCTGTTAGCATCATTACCCAGCTTAGCCAAAAATTACCCTAGAATATGTTCTTTTTTCATAACAGATCTGGGTTTAATAGAAATTTTCCTCAAGATACTTTGAAAATACCTTTATGTTTTTATTTTTCCACTAAAAGACTGTATTACAGAGAAAGAGCTACAAAGATGTCTTACATAATAATATCTTGGTTTTGTATGTTCCAAATATGGTTTAGATAAAGGTCCACTTTCTCTGGTATGTGTTTGAGGAAAGTTACCAATGAAAAATCAAGGTGATATTCTGAGAATAGTATTTCATTCTGAGAATAGTATTTCATTCTGAGAGTAGTAGCTGGAGTTTGCACAGTGTAAGGTAAAGGTAAAGTACGTAGAACAAATAGATGAAATACAGGCACATTCTTATGGAAAATGTGATTTCTATTATTTTATAAAATCATAGAGCCTCTGCAATCAGGATTTTCAAGAAGAGGTTACTCAGATCACTAAAATCTAGTAACATCTTTAATTGAAAACATTTTATAAATCAACTTAGTTGCTGCGCTTTGGGTGGCAACTCTATAGATGGCAGTGGCAGGACAAATTAGGAAATAACTACAATTTTCATTTTCGTCAACATACTTTTAGTTTCTTTTTTCCTCCCCAAAAATAGTTAGCATGCTACTAAGTGTAGTTAATAGCATGGAGTGACCCTTCCATTATAGCATTTGAGGGCACCACAGTGATTAATTTTATACTCCCTAATGCCTTTGAAGTTGAGATAAATGGGTTGTCCAAGGTCATATAAAAGGCAGTGGTTGAACTGGGAACAAAAGTCAGATTTTTTGGTGTCTAGACCTCTGCTTTATCTCTGTAATAAACCTTGGTAGTAAGAGGAGACAAGGGAAAAGCTGTTTAGAGGACAGTTGGTTACTTTCAGAGAGAGAAAGCCAGGAGAACGGAGAAAGTAATTTCTCCATATGAGATGCTTTTAAGGCCAGTCGGTATGCATTTTATGGAGTTCCCCATTATTCTCTGCTCTGGAAAGCAAATAGATAAGATTACAAATAGTTTTACATTTTAATATTTATTTTTAAAATATGGTAAGTCCTTTCTGTACATTAAAGAACAGTTTTTTCAACCTAACCAGGACTAACTTAAAAGAAAGATGCAAATCTGATAACAAAGGTTTTATTCTGTAATCCATATGAGCACACCAGAATATATCTGAGAAAGAGGTAGTTATCTCACTAGTGCCCCAGTAATATTAGAATCTTATTTCTTTGTTTTCTTTTGTTTATTGAGATATGTAAATACAGTGTATATGCAATGTTAACTCTTATTTGCATGTCTGTATAATTATAGCTTGCTCTGTCAAGCTATGAGTTATACAAGTGTATTATGAAGTCAACTGGTTCCCATTTCAAAAACTTTCAGAGTTGCAAAAATTGAAGTATTTACTCTGCTGTCTTTTTTCTTCTTAAAAAGCTGTGAAAAAGTATTATAAGAAAACCATCTGTCCTAATCCAGGGATTTGCTTTTTCTCCATTCTCCAGCCAGAAAAATTCACATCAGTTAGAAAGGATGAGCATAGTTCAGTTTAATTGTTTACAACACTTGGTAATTGCTCGACTTCTTGACTGCTTTAAACAAATATTGTCACTTGGATGTCCTCTCTCTTCATCCATCTTTTCATCACCAGAAACAATTGAGACTAATTATTGAGCCAGACTCCTCTATTGTCTATCTCTACTTCAACCCAAATTACCCAAATGAGGCGTTATTTAGACACCTCACACTACATTTTGCTACTCATTAAAATGGAGAATAATATGGCACTTCTATGCTTCTCTTTTCTAAAGTTATTTGAAGCAGATTAAAAAACTGTAGGTAAGCTCTTTGCACTATTATTTCAGTCCTGATATGTCACTTCAGGTGTCATTTTCCATAGCAAATGATTCAGGTCTGTTTCAACAGCTATATTCTCTTTGACAGCAGCAGGCTGAGAGCTGACAAGAGCCCCAGATATCAAACTATGAGCAGAGAGTACGCTTAAGCTCGCCTCAATCCTGTCAAAAGTAGAAATAAAGAAACAGTAAACTGAAATTAGTATGTTTTCATAGAATTATCAGAGCAAATTTTCTGAGAATTTTAGCCCAGATTCCCTTTCTTGAGTATTTTCATATAAGTGGATTTTATTTCAGACTCAAGAAGTCCTCAAGTTATGTGGTTTCCATGTTCATTTATTAACTGTCAACACTTCATTGACATCTACATTCTTTAAGATACTCTACATATATACTCTTGTTTTTACTTTTTTGTATCTATATATCTTTACAGGAATCTTACTCTGTGTTATATGAATGAGCCTTATTTATTTAATTTTACAAAAATGAAAATATTAATCATATTAGTAGTGGGAGTAAAGGTTTAGGAGACAATATATTGGCCTGCAAAGCTTTCTTAAAATCCAGATGTCAGCTATGTGCACCAGTGTTCCTGCATTTGGAAAGAGAAATAAAAAAGAGTGTAGGAGAATCCATAAATAATAGCCTAAACTCTAGTCAAGGCAAGCACAGATTAAGCAGTTCATTTTTCATACACAGATGGCTTTTTTCCCATCCTGATGAAAAACCAAAATAATTCAGCATTTTACTTCAGTACTTCAAAATGTCATCAAATACCATGCAACACCACTTCAAGAAAATGCATTTATGAATGCAAATATAAATAACATTTTCAGTATAGCTTTCAAAAATAAGTCAGCTTTTCGGCTAAGATAACTACAGTTAAAAGAAAATTTGCAGTAGTGTGGAGGAAGGTTTTGGGGCAGTAGGTTATTGTATCTGTTAGCTTTACTTCAAATTTTTGAATGCTTCCATTTTTCAACAGTTTAATTATGTACTCCTAAGGAACACTGCTATAAAATTAAACAAGGAAAAACATCAATTGAGATTCATATAAATGTCAAAGTACTCGAACAAAACTATAGTACCCAATACAAAGTGAAACTCATTTTAATGATGAAAACTTCCTACAATTATTCCAAATGTATACTGCTGGAAATCAGCTGGCCTTAACAGTGTGGCTGCATCACAGAGAACTGTCTTTGGCTGTCTTTGGATATATTTTACTGCAAGTTTTCTGCAGCAGAGCTGTACTGTCTTATGTATTTGGGATTACATCATAGTTTGTTCTCCATTCGTCAACATAATCACCTAAGAAGTTTCATCTGTAGCAGTGACATTGGTCACTGGAATTACTCAGGTAATTACATATCTTGCAAGAAGGCAGCTTTCAGCACTCAGGAAGCCAGTCTAATATTCACGCCACCTTTTTAACGTGGAAACTTTCAACATATCTACATAGTGCAGAATTTCACTTAGGATAAATAAGAAAACTGCAAATGCCTTAATAACATGCAACACTTGGCACTTTTGATAATGTGCTTGGGGATTGTTACACTTAATTATTTTCTTTAGGATCTTAATGCTGACGCAATAAACTTGTCAGGTGTCAAAAATAAGATTAGGGCTTAAAAAATCCATTCTGGAGAAACTAGAATATGTGAAAAAAAATAGGGTTTTTTTTTGGTCCTGATTGAAATTGCTTCAGTTATGCAAAAATTAATGAACAACACTGGCATGATGTTTAGCAATCTTGGAATCCAGCACATTTACTGTTCTGTTCAGACTTTTCTGTCAGACACTGATTGGTAGTATTTCGTGCTACCTAAACCACTTTCATGAACTAATGATTCTGTATAAAAATCTAGCCTTACTGATAGTAAAGAAATTGCCAGATATATGTCCAATTACAAGTAAAAATCCCTTTGTTAAGCCTAGGAAAACTGATAGGCAAGATGAAGTGTTCCATCAATAAGAACTGTAGATGGCATATGACTATTTGTGCAGTTTATATTTGATGGTCACATGAATATATATTTTTATGGTCACATACTAAAGTTGTGTGTAAATGGACTGTGGAAATCATAAATAATAGCCTTTTAAACAGGGAGCAGTAATAGTACATGTGTCCCAAAACAATATGCACACCACATAATCTCAGCACAACCACCTTATTATCATCATATCAGCTTTTCTACTATCTGCTATCTGTCTTTCTTACTCTCTTAAAGACCGTTAATACTAAAGGTACCTTGCATCCTCCTTTAAAAGTTCTCTGTGTTGCAATGCATATGATCAGTCAACTCCCCTATGGTGAAATTGAGGGCAGAGTGAAAAGCGTGGTTGTCCAGGAAAGTACTTCAAGCATATTCAAAGGCATGTTTTCAGTGCAGTCTGTTGCAAACTGGAAGGAAGCAACATAATGACAAAGTAAGGCAATTCATAAGCCTCTGTGAGCTGCAGTACAGTGATAGCATGTAAGAAAATACGGTGCTATGAATCTTTATGTGCTGAGCTGCCTACGGTAACCTGCATCTGCTCAGTCTCACTTACTCCTCTCTGTGCCGGTGCTACCATCCTTCCACACAGCTGCAGCGATAAGGACTGACACTACAATATCTGAACCATGCAGAAAATATACTTTGGTATAGCTTACCTTGGTCTCACTTGAAAATACACACCTATATTAACCATACTAAAAGTCTATGCGTCACCATGTAAAGGGAAGCAAGGCCTATTCCTTTTCTTGCAGCAGTAACTGCTTCGAAGTCACACTCTACCTGGACAATGGTGGGGTTGAAAGTCCTCATCAACCTCACCAATGATATTAAAGGCACAGAAAGCACTTGCACAAATATACACTGACAAACACTGCACTGAAAAGATGTTTTCTTTTTCTTATTCCTGAAGTATTTTTCCATGTATCTTGAGCTCCATCTGCCTTCTTGGCAATATGTCCCCACCTTGTAATGCAAGATTTCCTTCTCTGCTTCTCTTTGGAACACCAAGCATACTGCAACAGAAGCATTTAAATTCAGATTCACATGGAACAGCCCTAAAAGTGGCTAGGAAAGGGTATTCTGAGAGGAATTAGTTAGCAATTTAAAGTTTTTAAACAAGGTACTATGCAGGACTGAAGGCATTGTTTCAAAAGGATGCAAATAAAAAATAAGTGCATTTATGTGTCTTGTTTCCAGAATCTTCCATAGCTTTTTGTCTTATGTTATATTAATGTTGTTACTCATTCCTACATTGGATATAGAAGAAATAGAAGACATGATAGTTCTCTTACAAAAAAGAAATAAACTGCCAACTTCAACCTTTATAAATTTTACTGTAATTTCACTTATATTTACATGGTTCTTGACAATTACAAACACCTTAACAAGTGCAAGATCAAAGTTTCCACAGAACATAACACAAATTCTGTTTGTATAGGACAAGACCAAAAAGTTGGATGTTTCCATGGCTCCAGGACTTTCAGAACTTGCCTCTGTTTTGCCAGAATTTACAATGACACTTTAGACACCTTTGACAGAGCAACCTAATCATCATTTAAAGTTTCACAATTTTTTACTGTCAATAAGACATTATTGAGACATTTTATTAAACATACTTTAAAGAGTCTTCCTTAGAAATTTTAGGTAATTAGGCTTCACCGAGAACTAAGGAAACTTTTAAATTTAGTAGGTTATTCTCTAAGACTTCAGTGACGGACATTCTCATATGCTGCAGCATATGAGGAAGAGGAACAACGTGCTAGAACTGTAAAATGTGTTCACTAAACAGAGGAAAGAAATAAACGTTTTGATTACCACTGTAAGCAAAAGGACCCATGCATATCTTGCAGTTAATACAAAGCCTATGGTACTTAGTCTATCTCTTAAAATGGTGATGAACGCACTTCTAAGGACAGTAATAAAAATTTATTTTCCTTCAGCTTTTTATTTTCTCTATTACAATCTGAAAAATAGCTCAGACCCCTGTTCTTCTTAGGGGAACTATTTCTCATATATATCAAAATACATAAGCTTGTTTTGGTTAAGAAAGAAAGGAGGATCATTTAGAGGGAAAGTACCACATGACAATGGAAAATGCGCCACATTTGAAATCAGTCTCAATGCAATTTGGAAAATAAGACCATTGCCACCTCAGGCAAAGAACTACTAAAGACACAATACATATCTGAAACTAATTAAAAAAAAGAGGTCAGGGAAGTGATCAAATATAAATTTCCTTGGAACGAAAACTGCTGCTGAGATATAAAGGCCCTTCTTTAAATGGGAACATTTTTTAAATTTAGTTGTCATGGTTTTCATCTTTCCTTTCCCTAACTTCAGTGCAGCGCCTTCTTTCAAGAGATAATGGGAAGGCAAAGCCCAGCCCAGTGGTCTCGTATGATCCAGCTCACCACCCTCCAGGCATCCCAGCCTGGTCGCCTCTATTGTTCTTGTTCCCGGGGCTGGCAGCAGAAGCCGGCGCAGCGCAGGCTGACGTGCTCGCCCCGACGAAGGGAGCGCACGCAGCGTGCGTCGCTCCCCGGTGACCCTCAGCTGGAGCATCCTTTATGGATGAGAGGGGACTTCCTTGCCTGGAAGGCTGTTGTGAAACGGACCTTTGTGAAGAGCTGTGTGAGGACCAAGTCAAGCACTGCCTTAGGGATTTGCCCCACTGACAAGCACGGACACTGTCTCACATAGCCTTTCCAATCGTTTTCCTCCTACAAACAGCATTGCCTCTGTCTTGCCTTCCTCTCTTCTTCTCCTGCTCCCCAGTACTCCTCATGCAGGCACTACTCTCTTGCCGAAATATTGACACCACCTGTTTCTACCTCTGTCTGGCCAGATTAAGATAGGTCACATCAGCAGATGAGTTAGGCTGGGAAGTCTTAATATGTTAACTTGTCAGAAGACTGCCAAGCCTTACATTGCAGTATGGCCCTGCAGAGATGCTACGCTAGGACATCTCCAGCACTAGGTTTCTCCCTACTCATTTGTAAAGGATGAATAACAGCGATTGCCTCTCTCATGAGGCAAACCATTACATGAAAGGTTACCAGACACCCACAGTAAGGCCATCCACATAAAATAGGTGATACAGGCGGGTTTTTTTTAAATTAGTTGTGCTGCAGCTACACAGAGAATAAATGCAAAGACGGGGCTAGACACTCAGCCTGCTCAATGGGTGCGGTGTTTTCTCTTTGCTGCATGT
>JAOXNO010000001.1:110831772-110856439 GCA_028565335.1 Limnodromus scolopaceus
CTGGCCTTGAACACCTCCAGGGATGGGGCATCCACAGCTTCTCTGGGGAACCTGTTCCAGTGCCTCACCACCCTCACTGTAAAGTATTTCTTCCTAGTATCTAATCTAAATCTACCTTCTTTCAGTTTAAAACTGTTACCCCTCGTCCTATCACTAATTTCCCTGATAAAAGAGTCCCTCCCCATCTTTCCCACAGGCCCCCTTTAGGTACTGGAAGGCTGCTATAAGGTCTCCCTGGAGCCTTCTGTTCTCCAGGCTGAACAACCCCAACCCTCTTAGCCTATCTCCATAAGAGAGGTGCTCTTCTAATCATCTTCATGGCCTTCCTCATGGACAGGTCCATGTCCTTCTTACGTTGGGGGCTCCAGAGCTGGATGCAGTACTCCAGGTAGGGTCTCATGAGAGCAGAATAGAGGGGCAGAATCACCTCCTTTGACCTGCTGGCCACACTTCTTTTGATGCAGCCCAGGATGTAGTCGGCTTTCTGGGCTGCCAGTGCACACTGCCGGCTTGTGTTGGGCTTCTCGTCCACCTACATTCCCAAGTCCTTTTCCTTAGGGCTGCTCTCAATCTATTCTCTGCCCAGCCTGTATTTGTGCTTGGGATTGCTGTGACCCATGTGCAGGGTCTTGCACATGGCCTGGCTGAACTTCATGAAGTCTGCACAGATCCACCTCTCAAGCCTGTCAAGGTCCCTCTGGATGGCATCAGTTCCCTCCAGCGTGTTGGCCGTTCCATACAGCTTGGTGGTGTCAGCAAATTTGCTGACGGTGCACTCAATCCCACTGTCTGTGTCTGTAAAGTTTTCAAAATTATTTATTCTTTAAAACCTTAACTTCTTTATCTACAGCATGCTCTGATTCTAGCAGAAGTGTTGTAGTGTTGCTATGATTCTCACCCGTATTTCTGCTGACATAGAAATAATATCACAGCAGCAAACCATTTGAGCATTAAGTGTCTGCCAGTGATTTCTGCCTCCCCACACCTCTCAATCTTGCAAACTCTGCATACGAACTCTTTAATATTTTCTCACTGATTTAATAAAAATACTTTTTTTTTTTTCTATCTAGACCATCACCTACCTACATGCCCACAAGCTGACTTCATCAGCTTTAAACATGCAATCTGGGACCTGCACACGCCCCTGCTTGAAGTAAAGGTTTAGCTCTATTACCTTAAGGAAGGAGAAGACTTTTACTTCAATAAATGATCACGTCTCAAAAACCTAAGTCACCATAAAGGCAGTTAGGCAGATCTGAGCTTGAGGTCTACCTCCCTATGTTGTGTTTTCCCCTCTCATGATGTGGGAGAGCTGATGTCAGACAGAGAAGTCACCTTTACCCCTACAAATACCTTTTATGGGTATAACATGACATGATGAGCTCATCATAACATGATGAGCTGATGAGATTTGTTGGAAGCTTAGACCCTGGCTTCCCTCGGATTATAATGGTCACAGCACCAGGTTACACATGTCCCCTAATTAGGCAACCCAAACTTCGGAATTTGTACCAGCAACTGCTCCCACCGGCAGCGTAGCTATAGACAGAAGGGCTGGTGGGGATGCAGTGAATAGTCCAGCAGGTGAAGAACAGCCTTTCCCACTGTTCATTCATCTTTTTAATTGCCAACAGTATTTACCTCCTTTCTGGCCATTTAGTTCTTTTTTCCCAAGGTGCTTTGAATAACCGAGTTTTCCTATTTGTAGTGAAGGCATGGTGAGGGGAAGCTATTTCTTAAAGCTGACCCACAGGGTTTATAGTATAACTGGGAACCTGCTTTGGGTTTCTCCAAAAAAATGATGAGTGCTTTCACTGCTAGTCCAAACTCATACTGTACTTAACCGGCTCAGTCACACATGGTCTGACTCTCTGCTGCAGACACAGCTTAAAATACACAACAAAAGAAGTGATAGAGTTTTGAAATGGAGTTTGCAAAAGACTTATCTGGAAGAAATATTTTGAAATTCAGATTTTCCTTCATACTCTTCAAAGAACTGTGTTCAGTAATTTTGCATGGAGCCAGAAAGGGATTCAAGTAGAAGCAGCCAAAGCAGACACATTTGGAGAACAATGTTTTCATCAGCGTTTTGTACAGGTTTTGTTAGATGTTATCTCCCTCGTGCTGGTTGATTGCTTACTCTTACCCCTCCTACATGTCTCTCAATTTCTTCATTCCCCCTCTCCCCAGCAAAGACTCTACAATAAAATGACTGCTATTGTTGTGCTCACATGTAATATTTCTTCTCCTTACTTTCTGTCCCATCTACTTAAAATCATAGACTACTCAAGACAGAGGCTGTCTGGTTTTCTGTGTTTGTAAATTATGTGACATATGATACCCAAACTGAAGACGGGCCCTCGGGCACTAACAGATGAACTTTGGCACTTCTTGATGAAGTGATTAATGCATCTACCTCACATTTCTGCCAGAGGTCACTGTCATCCCGGAGTAAAGGGAGATACGTGCTTGCTCTTCAGCCATCTCACTTCACTGCTCATGGTATTAACATGAACATCTTGCAACTGTCTATATAGGTTTCTGTGCCAGGCTGTGAATCGCAACAATTGAGGAAAAACAATCAAACTGTTCATCCATCCATATCTTACAAATTATTTTCCTGAACAGCAGATCTCCATTTCTCAGAATTAAAATATTATTTCAGTATGAGTATGTTTAGCAAATCAGAAGAATTTATGCAGAATAAATTGTACAGTAAACAGTTTCCATCCTTTCGATGGATCAGTTTGAAGGGAGCAGAAATTTCTCTATAGCTACAAGAGTCCTTGTGTTGTATCCCTAGTTCTATCATCTCAAAGACTGGAGTAATTTAGTAAGTCACAAACATTTAGAGGGATCAGTTCAGTGGCCTGAAGAACATTTAGGCAAACTCAACTCCTGTTGAGTTTGAGAGCTGGGTTTCTAATTGCCCCTATGATGTGAACACCTCTCACTCCAAAATACAACAAATAGAACTTTCTACTTGTACTGAATAAGTACAAAATATCAACATTATTTACATTCTTGTAAAGTTTAGCAGTTAAATATTTCACAGCAGATTAGAAATAGGACCTGGGACACTTTTTGTGGCTTCTTGGTCTCCCTTCCCTGGCTGCCATAGACACCACAAAGGCCCCAGTGCCCAGCATGTCCCACTGAGACCTGGGCTGCTGGGCGTGCCTCTTGGCCACGCACCCATGCTGTCCCAGGGACTGGGTAAGAGAAAGGCAGCCCTGCCTATTACTGTCCTCATTTGCAGGTGGTTTCCAAGGTTTCTATCTCTGTGTCCTCCAGGCTTAATTGCTCAGTCCAAGAAATGTAAGTCTCAGTCCAAGAAATGGTGGTGTTATCAGCCATGGGGGCAAAAAGGCTACCCAAAGCACAAGTGGGAGGGAAGAGTCATGTCCACGCATCCAGCATGCTTCCCTGATTAAGAGCTGTAGTGTTGCTGCAGGCTAGGACATGGAGAGAAACCTGGAGGAGTCTGGACCACCAAAGGCTCTTACTTTTTTCTCACAGAATCCCATTATGAAAAAAGGAAGTGGGGGTCAGAAAAAGAGATGGTGTGGGACCCAAGCAGCCCATAAAGATAAACGACATCCTTATTTCTTGTTTCCTTCATTCCCAAAGGCACGTTAGCCAGACAGTGCTGCACTGCTCACAGATGAAGTAAAAGGAAATTAGTAGGAGAGTCCTGTGGCAGCAGTTAGCAAAGAAAAGGAGCTAGGGGAAAAAAAAAACCCTCCGTTTCTGATCTTCAAACCCTTTTATTTCTAGAGCACTGATTTCTAGCCTTTCTATTGGGTTTACCAAGAATTATACTCCTCTTCTTACCTGCCCACCCTCCTCCCTCCCTACCAGATAACCACCTCACCAGCCCCTAATCAGCTACTAGGGTGACCCAAGCTCAAACCATGCATTTGTATCCTACTAGGCCACTTTTATCCACCAGCAGTATTTGTTATATGCACTGCCCAGTTTACCTCTCTGTTCAAGTCTCCACACAGCGCCAGGTCTGCATCTCGTGCAGTCCTCCTCTCCTCCTGAAGACAGAAGGGGTATATAAATTTCACTGGGTATCAGTGGTTAGGTCCAGCCTAGAAGCTGAACAGCCTTGGATTTTATTGCTTGTCATGGTTTGGGCTGGGCTGGCTTAAAAGGACAGATACAGAAAATTACTCTTAAACACTTTTTCATTGCTGTTTTTGTAATACTTCATGATATCCCTTTATAAATTGCTCCCCCTGTAAATGTGTAAGGGCATGGATAAGTACACACGCTTCCAAGATGATTTAAGAACACATCTTTTATCACTGAAAATATGGAAGGGTAGACTTATCTCTTCCATATTTTTAACTTGTTTTGGGAAGACAGGATTCATTTAATCAACCTAGAACTTTCTGCTTGCCTAATGTTTCTCTCTTTCTCTCTCTCTCTCAATATTTCCCAATCCACATTCCTCTGAAAGTGGAAAGGGCCCTAAGCAATGATATGTTTGAAGTTTACCTGGCAAGGAAGGAACTCTTGGACTGAAATGTGTGTCCACAGATAAGGTGGGAAATGAACAGTTTCATGTGTTACGAAATTTACAATTTTTACTACAGGACAGCTAAACTGCATTATTTCAAATATTGGCTGAACACTACTTACTGATTGCTCTTAGATACAGCAAAAAAATGTCATGGTTTGGAGTTGCTTTTTGTTTCCTTTACGTCAGTGAAATCTTCTTCCTTAACAAAAGAGTGTAGAAAAGCTTCCTTATTCTGCTATAAAGTAGAAAGACTTGAAAAGCAGGTTATGAAGAGCTCTGAAAAAAAGGCAGCCTTAAAAAGTAGGATTTTTTTACTTTTTTGTCAACAAATTAGTTTTGGTAACTTCCACCAACTCTGAAATCATGTATGAAGTGTTCACTGTATCAGAGAAATACGGATTTATATCTCCTTTAAGAAATTTACAGCTAAACTCCAAAGGTAGTAGATATATTTTGATCTGATGTACTATAAACTGCATTCAAGAAAAAGCAATGTGACACTTGTAATCATTTACCACTGACATATAATTCATCAAACATTTTAAAAGCTGAATGCGCATATAAAAAGTTGAACAATTCTGAAGCTTAATAAAATCTTCCAAAAACTTCACATTTCTTTGTAAAAGCCTGCATAATAATACCTCTTCTGTCAGGCTGTAGGTTATCTTCCATTTACGGTTTCATCCTATCTCGGCAGACCCTTCCTGTCTCGCTTTTTGGCTCAGGATGCTCCACTCCCTTTTGTTTGAGTAGTAGGAAGTTCACAGTTCCAACAGGAAGACCCCACCTTCCCAAGACAAATCAGATGTTATTGTATGACTCATTTTTATGGATAACCTTGATGATATGACATACACTTGCTTTAAAAAAAAAAAACACAACAAACCCAAACAACAAAACCCAACCAAAAAAGAAACAACAACCAAACAAAAAAAAAAACCACAGGAGATTTAGCTGACTTTTTGGAATTCCTCTTTCCTTCCCTTGAATTTTGCATATATGTACCACATTTTCTCTTTCCTTCAATACATGAGTGGCTTCCATTTCTCACTGTTTAATAAAGAATGAAAATTCATTTGATCTGCTTTCTCAGTCTTTACATACAATATGTATTTGAAGGCAATTTCAGTTTTTCATGTGCCTAATACTCAGCACAGCTTTATACCTGCTGGCTGAAAACCAGTGGACACATGGAACTTCAGTCAGTTGCCTACATGTAGACATACAGGCATAGAGCTTATGTTTCTAGCCATAGGAGGCTGCAGGTAAAATACAGAAGCTATAGAAGCTATTTTGTCCCTTCTGGAGTAACATTTGAAGGCCGGGAAGAATACAATAGGTTATTTCAAAAAGATATGCAATGCTTATCTTTAGGCTGGTGTTTGAGTTTAAATTATTGCAGCGAAAGCAGGAAATACTTGACAGCTCTTTATAGCTTTCACTATGATACCTGAGATGAGCAAAGATTCCCAGGGATCAAACCTAGAGCAAAACTGCATGTGGAAAAAAAAATATATTTGCAAAGTAAAAGTAGCTTTATGCTAATTTTTAGAATTAAGAACTTAACAACTTTTTAGAATTTTTTTGGTAAAAGTGGATTATGGCTGCAATCAACTCATGTCTGCTGCAGCATAAATTCCATTGTATTAAAAATTTAGATGGCTTGAGTTTATAAATAGTACTCATGTACATCAAGGAAAGAAGTTGAAGAGGGCCACTGGTTATCTCAAGGATCCTTCCTTGGCAGCAGTGGGGTTCACTCCCTGCTCCCCCATGCATCTCAAAAGACTTATGCCAGCTTTTTAGATGGCTCAGCCATGCTTCCACTTGCCTTGGCTTGTCTTCTCAGTGGGACTGCTTGTCCTGCCAGGGAAATTCCAGCTTCAGCTGCTGAAGCAGGTGGCTGTCTCCCAAAAAGGCATGAAGCTCAGGCTTGTTGGTCTCACTTGAAATACGGGTAAGGTTTATGCCCGGGATTCCACAGGCTATGCAGCTGCC
The DNA here is from genome assembly GCA_028565335.1 of Limnodromus scolopaceus. Taxonomy (NCBI): domain Eukaryota; kingdom Metazoa; phylum Chordata; class Aves; order Charadriiformes; family Scolopacidae; genus Limnodromus; species Limnodromus scolopaceus. Next base: position 110,838,302 of record JAOXNO010000001.1, read on the forward strand.
TGGCTATGTAGAGGGCCTCTCTTCAATGGTTGCCTTGACGGTGAGGAGGACGCTGGCTGTGGTCAACTGGGGTTACAGCTCAAGGAAGGGCATGGCCTTCTGCCCTGGGCCACTCAGTAATAGAAAGTATTTTTTCTGTTCAATCTGAGGAGCTGGAGATTATTTTGGCATATGCTGTTTCAGTGGCCAGGACAGTGGCAAGGGAAAGACATGGGGATTTTTTGGCAGGAATCACCTGGCTCTTTTCCTCTCCTGAAGTACCCACTGAGGCAATAGGGAATGGGTGGGTAAGAGGTACAGGAGAGGGAGGCAACCCTCCCTTTCCCCCCAACATATTCTCTTCTTGGCAGAGAGAGCAGAAACATTTGTTTGGCCAAGTCACATATATGCAAGTCTTCAGTTGTCAACACCACAGTTTCCCCATATATCCTTGCCAGGGATAAGTGAGAGAAGGAGAAAAGACAGATACTGTTGTGAAGTTTCCTTTCCTATATTTGCTCCAGAAATGGGAGGGCATGGGAAAATGCGGAAACAGGCAAGATGTGACGTGGCCATGAGGTCTGGGATTGTCAGGGATGGGTATTTTCACTGGAGGGCAAAGGCAACTGAGTAGCTTGGTAGTCTGTGATGCCTTGTGAGGAACAGGTCCTGCTTGGCTTTCTGGCCTTAGGCAGTGGTGGGACAGCCAGCCCAGCATCTACAGAAGATCAGCGAAGTGCCCAGCTCAAGGCTGGGAATGAGCAGATATCAGGGCAGTCTGCTCTGAAGGTCAAATGGCACTTGTAAACATTGAGGATGAAGCTGTGCAACGCGGACAGAGAATTTTCTACCAGAATTGTCTGAACTGGGCTGTAACACATTGGCTTTGCAGCTCTGTTGGCAAGGAGGATGTTCTTCAGTGAGCCCTTGCCACTGTAGCGCAGGGGGCAGGACTCCAGCTTGTAAGTGGCAAGGCAAAGGGACTGAATCGTGTGTAATAGGGCCTGATGTGGATGGAGGTGTGGGCTAACAGAGAGAACGAACAAGCCCAGTGGCTGGGAGATTGCTCTGTCTCTCTCCCACTCTGGCAGCAGTGGAGTGGTGACAGTTGCCTAAGAAGCATAACAAGATGATTTTTTTCTCCCTCCCACACAGGCAACGGAGAACAGGTCAGAAAAGGCTGGAACTGGAGTGAAGGAGGAGACAACTCTACAGGCTGTCCTCTGAGCTCAGAGAGATGCTGGCAGGACTGGCTATACTTACTTTTTCACTCACAGCTTTTTAGCAGAAATGGGAGAGTGTGGTCTGTGGTCAGGGAAGGGGCAGAACAGTCCCAGAAGTGTCCTTGCCCAGGCTGGTTCAGAAAAAACTGCCATGGAGGCCTTGGTTAGCATAGGGGCGGCCAAAGAGTGATAGGGTATTGCTAAACACATGGAGGGTCCATGGGCTACCTGGATGCATGGCTAGGACTTGTCTTGGTGACATAAGCTGGCTTAAACAACCGAGCAATTCCTCAGAAACTGGTACTTCTTGTGGAGAACAGGGCTGGCTCAGAGGTTTGGGCTCAGCAAGGTACAGGAAAGACTTGGAATCCTCAGAAAGAAATCTGCATAAATTCAGTATCAATACTTTGACCTTGGAGTAATTCCTAAGCATGAGGTATCTATCAGACAGTAAGACTAACATCATGTAACATGTTTCTATGCCCAGCTATTCTGTTATAATAGTTAATCAATAATTACCGCAACCACTTCATTGACAAATTGAAAACCTGAATTACCCTCTGTATCTATGATCTTTATTTTGAGGTAGATTTAGTTTCAAAAATCTATTCCAATTACATAGTGACATCTGTGTGACATCTGAAAGTTAGATCTTACACGTTGTCTCAAAACATTTTTACAGAATGCTAAGCTTGGTTTTACATCACTGTTTTACCACTCCTGGACCACTACTTATCCTTTGCCTGGAAATGATGAGATGAACCCTGCTCTCAGGCTGTGCAATGACATAAACTCATGGCACTTAGATTTACTTTTCTGTTGTTCATTCCCTGGTGATGTAACTCTTTTATTCACATTCTGTACACTTGCCTCTCGTGCATACACATCCACTGACATGCAATTTCAGTCAGTGTCCTGTTATCCTGCAAAGATCACACTGGATCTGGAAGGAAGAATTCTCAATGCGGAAAGCGAATCCTGTGACATTTTCAGTGTGACAAGAACCAGGACATGCTGTAACTCTAACCAGACAGACTGTTATTGAAAGATATGTGGTCCAATTTCTTGTCTAAAATGCAGCTTTTAATAGGGACCAGAACTTTGGGTGCTAATCTAAGCCAAATTAAACTTTGCATACTTTGAGGCTTAACCATCACTACCATGTTGTGTACTTCTTCAATATTGTGTAACTCTTTCACTACTTCCTATTTGTCACGTAATGTCTTCTTTGCTATTTTTTAATGAAAAACAATGAAAATGTTAGAAAAAAAGAAGCAGCTATGAATGTTAGACATCAGTTACTCTTTAACACCTTTAAATTAAACTGTTTATTATTCTTATAGGGTCAGTTCAGATGAAAAATTATATAAAAATCTCTGCCTGAAATCTACAGGAGAGAAAAACCTCATGTGGGGAATTCAAGGGGAACAGGAAGCCATTGAAGAAGGAACATAGTGCTGGTATCTGAAGATAGTCAACTGAACAGCAGGCTTACTTTTCTGTGTTCTTTGGTAACTTTGGAGACATTTCAGCAAAAAATAAAATAAATTAAAAAATTACATTTTGAAGATAGAAGTTACGGTCGATAAGAAAGCAGCAATTTTGCTAAAGGCATGATTGACGAGTCTGTGTTCTGCTTTATGCAGACCAAAGTCCCAGTAATACTGTTTCCTAACTATCTCTGTCTGGATCACTGAGTTCTGAAATACATAACAAAGCTTTTCCCATTTGGATCATGATTTTGACCAGAGCAGAATTTGTGTCTTGCAAAAGTCCAAATGATTATATTAGTGAAGGTGTAAATCATAGACTGTTTACCAAGAAATGCTATGGCTTACGCTGGCTCGTACCAAATCAAAATTAGGAAATCAAACTGCTTTTGTACTTCCTACATCCTTAATTCACATCTATAGCAGCATTATTTGTGGAGCAGTTTCCTTCTGGGAACATCTGAAAAGGTTACAAGTCCTTTCAAGATGACCTCAGTGCTTGTAACATGTACATCCACTAAACACAAAAAGCCAAAAGCAAACATGTTTCAGGGCTCCAAGTTGTTTGTTTCACTAAGATCCCACAGCACTGACAGGACCCTGAATATCCCCAAGCACACAGGGTTTGGCTTCCTGGGCTGAGGGTCAACTTAGAAGCAGTGCAGCTGGTTGTCTTGAAATAAAGAGCCAGAAGCAAGGGTCTTCCCCTTCCTCACCCAGGGCTGCTGCTGAGCTGAGGCTCCTGCTCTCGCTCCTGGTCCCTGCCCTAGCTGTAGCAGCAACCACCCTGCAGGCAATGCCCGTGCTTGGCCCTGTGCCTCACCAACCCAGACCGAGACCTTGGTCCACAAAATGACTTCCGTGACTTTCCATGTGAGTCTGGATGATGCTGGTTACCGTCTCTGGACCTGAACCTGTCCTTGCCCCTGGGGCTGCCTTCCCGGCCAGGCCTGGGGTCCCTCGTGGGTGCCTTGGAATAGCCAGACTGTGACTGAGTCTCATCACTGTCTTTGGCACATCCCAGCCTACCTTGCTGAGGGCTGAGGGATGGGGCTGGTCAGGGAGGGAGGGCAAGGGTCTGCTGGCCCCTCATCAGCCCTCGGTCCTTGACAATCACCTTTAACTGGCCATTTAACAGATAAGTTAAAAGGCACTGAAAAAAAGTGTGTTGATTTAATCTCTTCTCTGAACAGTGTCATCTCATACTGAGCAGCATTTAACTCTAGCTCTGACCAGGTCCCAAGGAATGTAGATTGCAAAGCTGTGTTCAGATGAGAGACCCTTGTCAGCCATGGTGAAGGTGCAAGCCGATAGAGGTGATTAACAGTTTCCAGCCGAATAGGAGTACAATGGTGGAATGTAAAAGAGGTTTATGAGAAGTACCAGCCTAACCCTGCTGGAAGCTCCATTCTTCATTTTTTCCACAGACTCAGTACAACACGGACAGCAGCAATAAAGTGGTGTTCTCACTACCCGCCCTACTGAAATGTGTGTTTTAAGCAACTGCTACATGGGGTGGAAAGTTTAGCTCTGTCTCGGTGCCCGTTCTATGTTTGGCCTTTTGGCTGAGACTGCTGAGGAGAGGGTTGTGTGAGGTTACTTCACATTATACGAGTCACTGTCCACTAGCAGCTGGCATCCAACTGCCAAGTCCTATCACATATGCATGCGTGCCCCCCAGCCCCACAAACACACAGACAGCAGCCAGTTCTGACTTGAGCTCACTACCAGCTTGGTCCAGATTCGAATAAATGGCTTGAACTCTATCCACTACAAATCCCTGAGTCATCCTGTTCTGCAGTAAAAAAATTTCCAAGACGGAGGTCCTTTTTGCTTGTCCATCTATTGAAGACTTGGACCTATGGATGAAAAACTAAACAAATAGAATGTTTTATGTGTCACAATGTTCATTTAATCCATGCACACTTCATAATTCATTTCATATTGGCTCCTCCCCAGGTGTCAAGAAATTCCAAACTGAATTTATCTGCTCATCTGACATATATCTGAACATTCACCTTTATAGCTCAATTCCTCTTCATGCATGTAAAAACCCTCCTAAAGGAGATAAAATTGTTTTATTATTTTAATTTTCATATTTTTATGACATAAACACCTAAATTTAAAATGTCACTGTATTTGTGTTTATTCCACAGACCACTGAATCTTATGTGTAATAATTTCCAAGGAACACAATAGGCTTGTTTTTGTAAACTGAGAGACATAAGACAGATATAGTACTACCAGAAACAACAAAACTTCCTGTTTAAAGACTATCATACAGACATAAATAATTCCAAAGCAAGATTTTATATTTACATCATATAGGAACAGGCTGCCCAAGGAAGTCTCCTTCTCTGAAGATATTAAAAACCTGTCTGGATTCAATGCTGTGCAACCTGCTTTAGACGAACCTGCCTTGGCAGGCAGATTGGACTAAAAGTGATCTCTAGAGGTCTCTTCCAACCCCTACCATTCTGTGATTCTGTGATCATACACTGTGATTTCTTATAATCACTTTAAACAGGCCACAACCTTTTTTATCTGTTCATTGTCTGTTTGGCACCTAAGCCACAAGATCCACAGTAAACACACAAACTGACCACTTTTCTCACTAGTTTCAGACAAGCTAGTACTTTAGGACAGTGCTACCTAATACACATTTAATTCTTATAAAACCATCTCTTTTAATATTCTTGCTGTATGAGAATCTAAGACATGTGTGTGCTCGGAACAACACTGACATTAATAAAAAGGTCAAATAAAAGTGCTTATAATGAGCCAACAAAGCTGGGCTCTGAGCCAGACATTTATGGGCTAACTTTGGCATAAAAGTCGACTTTCCACTCTCCTGAAAGCCAGATGTACTTGGTTGCTCTCCTCACCACTGCAATCAGAACTCTTTGATGATTCTGAAGCTAGCAAATTACTATTTAACCAGTTATTCAGTTCCTCCCTTACATCTATACCAGGAATTGGACTATTGTCCTCTTCTGCCCTAGGCTTTATTTCAGATCTGCATAGGCAACCCTCTTTGCTAGCTCTGGAAGAGGAATAAAGGAAGGGACAATTGCATACAAAGGCCTCCAACCTCTGAAGAGGAGCAGATGAGAAAATAACTGTAGCAACCATCACTGGTTTGGCACTCTAAAAGAGTGTGTTGGGGCAAGTTAGGTCTAGGAGAGGCAGAGAGCAAATGCTGAGTAGACAGTGGAATCGGCAAATTGACCACAATATTAATGGAAATACTGCTGCATTAACTCTTCCTCTGTGGTTTAGACATTTTCTTGGACAATCTCTTGTATTAATCTCTCGACATTTTTTTTACTCCGTAGCTGCTGTATTGATTTTAGTGGAAGACTACCTATAGAATAAAGTGACACTCAGACTAAGTAACTGCTTTGAATCTGTTTGGGAGGAGTTAAACCCATATTGAGCAATGATGAGAGGGCGAAGTAACATGATGTCCAGAAGAGGATGAAGAATGAAATTCAGGGGCATACTAATGTAGGAGTTAGTTGCCTACGGATACTTCTGATAATGAAATCTAAATTAATACTTTTGGGTCCCTTTATCCTACACATAAATTCACACTCATGTTGTCATTGGACTACCTTCTCCCTTCCTGAGACGTTTTCCAGGAGAAAGCAATGTGGTCCATAATTCAGATTTTAAGGGACAAAACTACTGTATGCATAAAATAGCTGGAGCTTTGTCAATTCCATCCTCACGGCTTGCTTTCCAGAGCCGAGCTGGCAACGAGAGTAGAAGGAGGTGTCAGAGGCGTTTGCTGCCTTTGGGACAAAAACTGTGATTCTAAGAATGAGTTTTTTTCTGGTTTTCTGTCTTCCTGAGAGACAAGAAAGCAATCATAATTTCACATTTGGTCTCTGCTAGCCATAAACACTTAGATATTATAGATAAAGGTATTATCTAAATATATTGTGAAAAGAGGCATGTATTTTACCTACAAATAAGATACCAAAACTATAGTGGTAAAAATACTTATTTCTTGTGGTGTTTTTTTTTCCCCTAGGGGTTACAGAATTTTTCAATGCATATTAAAAAAAAAAAAAAAGTCAAATTTAAATTTACATGAGTGTAAAACTGAAGCTACTATATTACTGTCAGTGGAGCCATATAGTAAGGCTAATTTCTAAGGTGACCAATCTACTTTAGAGATTATTTTAAATGAACTTTCATTATTTTAGGACATTAAACTTAATCATAACTGAAGGTGGAAAAAAGGTTTAATGTAAGTATTTCTTAAAAAATTATCTTTTTCCAAAAATGAAATATTGTCACTATCCTAATAATACCTCTCAGACTTGCTGAATTTTGCCAGTATGAATATTTACATTAACTTCAGTACCATTTCTTGCAGTCTTACCCAGCATTGGGCTATAGGGAATTTTCCTTTTATTTTGTAGAAATGGGATATATTCTTGGAAAGAACTTTGGGAACTTTTAGGGTAAAGAAGAACACACTTTCCCTAGAATTTGGATTTGAGTCACCCAGAGAGAAGGCTGAGAGTTTCTCTATGAGATAATGAAATTTAGACTTGCTTTCTTGGAGAACAGCACTTGAGAACCTACTTAGAGCTTGGTATTTTTCCAACACTCCCAAGTCTGCATTTAAGGTGATAGGACTACCATCCTGAAGCTCCAAAGCTCCTAGCTGAGCTTGAGTTTTGTGATTTTTAGGTTCTGGTCTCTCTGTCATACAGACTGATGAAGAGCTGGAAGCCACCAAACTTGAACTTCTAGATTTGTCTTAAACTAAACAAAGTGTTTCCATTTTTGAAAAAGTATATTTCTCCAGATTTACGTGTTTGACTGCATATACCTGTGGTTCTGAGACAGAGCAAATACCATTTTTTCAGCATGTCTGGTTTCCCAAAGTACAGAAATGCTCACGTCCAACAAGAAAAGTCCCATATCTGTTAATCCCTTTACTGTCAGTAACCAGCTGTAAAGATGTTCAAAGAAAAAAGACCCTCAAAATCTTCCGCAGAAACTAAGTTCCAGCCCATGAATGGAATTTTTCAGTCATGTATGTATTTAGATCTGGACTAACAGATTTCAGAAATGAAATCCTTGTAAAAAAGTTATCAAGAAAATTTAGATTTGCAAATTTACAGAACATGTCTCCCTTGGAATTAATTTTAAACATCAAGTTGTACCTAGGGTATGATGCCTTAAAGCTGCAAAAACCAAAGACAATTCCATTTCATTAGTCATGTGATAAAGACCCTAAACTCAGTTTAACTGCCAGTGAGTCTTTGTATGTGACCTGTAAAATCTAGAAAGATAAATTTATAATGGAAATGCTGGCAGAATCAGAATAGTATTTTAGCATAATTACTGATTTTTTTTACAATTTGGTATCTTTATAAAAATCAGTTTTGTTATGTTTTTCTGAACTCACATGTATTCTTTAAATGTCATCCTGTAATTTTCTCCATGCCAGTTATTTTTCTGGTGTGAAATACAGGTCTTTTTATGTTAAGAAATAAAATATTTTTTTCTGAATAAAATATCATGACTTTAAAAATAACATTATTTCTGTGTTTTATACTCATGGACTTGAATTTGAAGTTTAGATAGCCTGGATAAAAACTGGTGGAAGCATATTTACTGACATGAGCTCTTTTCTACAAACAGGTCCCTATTGGTTTATATCTATGTAATATGAATGAATACATGGTGAAGCATATTAATGATGATATATTAACAGTGGCAGAAATACTTCACTTCTTTGAAAGAGATTATTTTGATTAGAATATGTACTGGAGAAATGGACTGCAAAACAGTTACTCTAAAGAGCTGAGTTACCATTATGTCTGATCTCAGACAAGAGGCTGGGAAAAATCCATTTCTCCTGTTCAGCTGAGGTCCATTGAATCAAGGACCTCGCTGCTCACTAGCAAGTTCAGAGACTAATCAAGAGACAACTCCCCCCAAAATACCTTATTTTAATAAAATTAAATTAGTTTCAAATTCTTAACATGTTGTGAGACTTCAAACAGAAGAGAGGTTGTATGAAGTACCACATCCTCCTAAAAAAGAAAGGCAGCCATCAGATATTGAAGTAGTAGGATCATTCCTGAGGATTGCAATGGATGGTCTCTAATGGGTGTATTTTTTGACAGAGTCCTGCCAGTATTTGTTATAAACATTTGCAGTTTTCTTGGCTTTCTACAGCATTATGGTTAATTGATCTTTTTTCCACTTTATTTTACTTGCTTCTACTCAATCATTATTTTAAGTTACGTGAATAATAACAAGGTGTTATATAGCTTGGGTATGAGGTAAAAAAGTTCTCCCAATCAGGATAGTGAAGTAATGGAACAGGTTGCCCATAAATGTTGTGCAGTCTCTGTCCTTGAATGTTTTCAAGACACAATTAGAGAAAACCCTGAACAGACTTGTCTGCTCTTTGATCCCAGAGTTGGCTTTTATTTGGGTAGGAAGTTGGACTAGAGACTTCCTGTGGGTTTTTCCCACCTGAGTGGGATTCTCTTCCTATTCTGGGGTTGTAGTGCTCTCCAGCACCTCTTCCACAGTCTTCTAAACATAATGGCACAGTTCTCTTTTCAGCTACCCATGCCATGTAGAGACCTTATGCTTCAGGCGTCAGGGAGACCATACTTTACAGTACATAGCAATAGTTTTGCAATCTCTTCTAGTATGTGGTAAGTGACTGGGTCTAATTTCTGAAGCCTGTGAATCGAAGGGAGTGTTTCATAGCCCAACACAAATAAAAGCTAAAGCTAAACACCTATGCATTGAGAAAATCTATGTATTTATGCTCAGTCCTGAAATAGGGCTCCTTTGAAGGGAGGTGCTGTTAGAGCTGTGAATGCCAACACATAAAGCTGCTGAAGGTTAAGCTATCATTTGAAAATAAACTATAAAGGAAGATGGAAAAAATACTTTCTATTATAAAACTTTTCATGATTTGTTTGTTGGTTTGGATTTTTTCCCCTCAAAAACAGAAAGTATTTTTGGTATCTTTTGATCCCTATTTAGCATACATTTTATTCAATCTTATCAAGGAACTTGATTAAAACAATCTTGTGCTTTGACCTCATTCTACTCGAACATGCATTGACTGTGTAGGAGATTCTCGTGCATAATGTAACCCTTAGTTTAAGAACTGAGGAATACTAGCTGTATCGTTTCTTTTTGCTGCATAACTGGTGTTCTTAACAAGAAGTTGGTCCAGGTTTTTTTATATTTCAACAATATCTGGTTTGAAAAATCAGTACAAAGTCTTCTTCAAAACCCCTAGAAATAAACGATCAAGGAGAAGCGAGATGATAACTGAGCTTACTATACTACAAGAAAGCCTTGTTATGGAACTTCTTCTAAAAGGCACCTTGATTTTGGATAAAGAGGTTGGCTTGACATCTTCAGAAATTAAGACTCTAGTTAATCCAAAACAGTTTCTCCATCTGTGACTGACTGAATATCTACACAAGGTTTTTCTCAAGCTTTTCCTTCTAAAAGGGTCTTCATGGCCAGCAGATGATTCTCCCCCTCTACTCCCTTCTCATGAGACCCCACTTGGAGTATTGCATCCGGTTCTGGAGCCCCCAGCATAAGAAGGACATGGGGGAGAGGGTCCAGGGGAGGGTCACGAAGATGATCAGAGGGCTGGAGAACTTCTCCTATGAAGACAGGCTGAAAGAGTGGGCATTCCTCAGTCCGGAGAAAAGAAGGCTCTGGGGAGAGCTTATTGCAGCCTTTCAGTAATTAAAGGGAGCTTATAAGAAATATGGGGATAAACTGTTGTGATAGGACAAAGGCTAATGGTTCTAAAATGAAAGACGGTAGATTTCAATTAGATATTAGGAAGAAATTCTTTACTGTGAGGGTGGTGAGACACTGGAACAGGTTGTCCAGAGAAGCTGTGGATGTTCCATCCATGGAAGTGTTCAAGGCCAGGCTGGATAGGGCTTTGAGCAATCTGGTCCAGTGGAAGGTGTTCCTGTTCATGGTGGGGGCTGGGGGGAGAGGTTGGAACTAGATGACCTTTAAAGTCCCTTCCAACTCTAACCATTCTATGATTCTACTATTCTGTGAACTGACAAAGAAGATCAGTCAGCCTAGTACTTGAGGATTTTGACTTTCCAGGCTGTAAAAGTGTCCAGGAGATACCTGGACACTGGGATATACTATCCTGTAGTACCTAATGATTAAATTAACTTAATGAGAACCAAACAGATCCAGTCAGAGTGTGAATAAATCATTCACATGCAAAAACATTTCAGTTAAGACATACAGCATTATCATAGAAATAAAAAGTAAAAATAAATCTTTGTAAAGTTTGCTTCTGCAAAATAAAATGTAATTGTCTTTCATTTTGACATCAAAGGCATAAATCATAATTTAAAATAATCACATTCCCTTTTGAAGTCCTTAGTAAAATCAGGCATTGTCCCAATGTGCATATCCAACTTCCGTAAGGAAATCTTTTTTTTTTTTTTTTGGCTTGTAGCTATAAAAAGAATTCCTTCTAATTTTAAGATAAAATTCCTGTTCTTGAAGCTGACAGGTTAAAGGAGTTGAACATCAAAAGAAAATAAAGATGTTTTATTTCTGACTTATTCCAGCCAGTTTCCTTATTTGAAGACTGAAGCTTTCCTGGGCTTTCAGTATGACTGCCACTGGCCTGATAGAGATAAACCACAAAGAAAAAAGAAAAATTCAGAAAAAGAACAAATGTATTAAAAATGTAAAGGCAAATGCAAAATAATCCAGTGAGCAGTAAGAAAAATGGGTCTAGGAAAAGGAATTTTATAAATGCAAAGTTTGGGAATCAAAAAGGAAAGAAGAGAGGAGACTAGTTAAAGAGGGATTCACCCAAGAGTACTCAGGGAGCTGGCAGGAGAGCTCACGACGCCTCTCTCCATCATTTATCAATAATCCTGGTCAACAGGGGAGGTACCAGCTGACTGGAGAGTGGTTAATGTGATGCCCATCTACAAGAAGGGCCACAAGTAGGATCCAGGGAACTACAGGCCTGTCATCCTGACCTCTGTACCAGGAAAGATCATGGAGAGGATCGTCCTGAGTGAGCTCTCATGGCAAGTGCAGGGCAGCCAAGGGATCAGGGCCAGCCAGCACGGGTTTATGAAAGGGAGCTCTTGCTTAACCAACCTAATCTCTTTCTATGACCATGTGACCTGCCTTCTGGGTGGGAAAAAGGCTGTGGACGTTGTCTACTGGGACTTTGGTAAGGCCTTTGACACCGTCCCCCACAGCATTCTCCTGGAGAATCTGGCAAATCATGGCATAGACAAATGTACTCTTCACTGGATAAGAAATTGGCTGGATGGCTGTGCCCAGAGAGTTGTGATTAATGGGGTGAAATCCTGTTGGCAGCCAGTCATCAGTGGTGTCCCTCAGGGCTCAGTTTTGGGGCCAGTCTTGTTTAATAGCTTTATTGATAATCTGGATGAGGGGATTGAGTGCACCCTCAGTAGGTTTGCAGATGACACCAAACTAGGTGGGAGTGTTGGTCTGCTTAAGGGTAGGAAGAATCTACATAGGGACCTGCACAGACCGATGAGACAAGGCCAATGGGATGAGGTTTAATAAGGCCAAGTGCCGGGTCCTGCATTTCGGTCACAACAACCCCAGGCAACGCTACAGGCTTGGGGAATAGTGGCTGGAAAGCTGCCCAGCAGAAAAGGACCTGGGGGTGCTAGTGGACAGCCGGCTTAACATAAGCCAGCAGTGTGCCCAGGTGGCCAAACAGGCCAACAGCATCCTGGCTTGTATCAGGAATAGTGTGGCCAGCAGGAGTAGGAAGTGATCGTGCCTCTGTACTCGGCACTGGTGAGGCCTCACCTTGAGTACTGTGTTCGGTTCTGGACCCCTCACTACAAGAGGGACACTGAAGTGCTGGAGAGTGTCCAGAGGAGAACCACCAAGCTGGTGAGGGTTCTACAGAAGAAGTCATATGAGGAGAAGAGAGGCTGAGGGAACTGGGCATGTTTAGTTTGGGGAAGAGGAGGCTGAGGGGAGACCTCATTGCCCTTTACAACTACCTGAAAGGAGGTTGTAAAGAGGTGTAGAGAGGTGGGTGTTGGCCTCTTCTCCCAGGGGAATAATGGCAGGACAAGAGAAAATGGTCTGAAGTTGTGGCAGGGGAGATTTAGTTTAGATATTAGGAAGAATTACTTTACTGAAAGAGGGGTCAGGCACTGGAACAGCCTGCCCAGGGAGCTGGTTGAGCCACCATTCCTGGACGTATTTAAGAAATATGTAGATGTGGCACTACATGATATACTCTAGTGGCATACTCTAGTGGCTGAGACTGTAGGGTTTTTTTGTGTGTGTATGGTTGGACTCGGTGATCTCAGAGGTCCTTTCCAACCATGACGAATCTGTGATTCCCAGAATCCCTTACATAAGCTGCCTTGGCATCTCCTTTAAAACAATGCTTTCCTTATGGAAAGGTATCAGGGTGATTTGTGGGTGGCAACTGCCTGCTTTTTATGGCTTTGTATTGTGTGCAGGAGGTAATGGTTGCCTGAGTCCCAAGAGGTGAGAGATTTGATTGTGAGGCATCAGCTCTAAAATTCCTCAGGATTCCTTCTTCCATAAATCACAAATAAATCATAAGATTTGCAAAAGGACTGGAATATGAATGAAATAATTTGGGACAGGAATTTCTTGCAGGAAACGTGGAGCATTTCAGTACTCCCCAAGAAAGAAATCCCTCACCAAAGGGAAACCTGTACTGGGCAAGAGGAGACCTCTGAGTACTCCACATCAGGTCTTGTTTGAAATGAGTCACACAGAAAACACCACTTGCTACAGAAGTTTTTAGTGACATCTGATATGACAACTGAAAGTTTCAGCTGGTGATGCTCTTCCCATCAGGCAGGCGGAAAAGCAGAGGTAAAATCATTCTCTGCTGACGTCAATGGGAGTCCTGCCACTGTCTGAGACTAGGGCCAGGATTCACTTCAGGACTTTTTCTCAGGTGATTTATCATAATTGTTTTGATTTGGCAGTTTCATAGTTGAAAACCACGTTGCCTTTTTATATATTGCATTAGAATATATTTCTGTTGTTTATAAATGGTTTTCTACTAGCTGAAACATATGTCACAGCAAGACATAAAGGTGGCTGTTGAAATCATGCTACTGTGTGCTCTCTAATATGTGTTATGTACCCTTCTAATTGTGGTTGTTTCTATTTGTATTAGAGGGTGCCCTGTGGATTTGCTGGATATTTGGCTCTTCGTTTTGTGGTTGCTGGTGATCACCCACATTTGAGTAAGAAATCCTCCCATTCACAGAGAGGTAATTTTTGGAGCCAAGGATAATGCTATTTCTGTTTGTTGAGCCCTAATGATATAGTTCAATTTCTATTTCTGAGAACATAGACTCTGCTAGCCATAGTAAGGTACAAACACTAACAAGGTTAACATGACCCTCTAGATGTCCTACGTAAATGTCATGAAACAAAAATAATCTCTCTTTACTTAGTATGCAGTCAAATAACTCATTTACAAATTCTCTGTAGAGAAAAATAAAATTACAAATAAAATAGTTTGAGATCTTCTGGTAAGAACACATCCTTTTCTGTTAAAATTACACCACATTAATGCTTATTAATTTGTAGATAGTTCATTGAAATATGATAGCACATAAATATTTCCAAGTGCTTGAATGAGTGTTCTGGTAGAGTCCTCACCTTATGGGCTATCAAATTGACAAGTTGTGCTCATGTTTGTGATAAAATGCAATACAGGAATACATTTGTTTCAGTGATGTACTCTAGTTCATGGATTTCAAAAGTTCTAGTTTTCTTAAAATTTTGCTTTCAAATGAAATCAGAATTGTGGAAACCAATTTAAAATTAAGGGAGCTGAACTGAAAATCCTCTTAGAATATCTATACTCTTTTCCGCCTTAATACAAGAATACAAATGCAGCACTTGTGATGTCCTTGATACACCTGATGTAAATAATAGAAACATTCAAATAGCAATCAGGTTATCTTTAGAAAATATTAATTTGGATAATAGACAAGTAATATTCCAGCCTAATTGGTGAAAAAAAGAAAATAAAGCAGACTGAGCATGACTTACTGTATAAACTTTCTTTCCAACCAGAAAGTGAAGAGCTAGGAAATGCTAACAGAATATGAAAAACATGACTTGTTCTGTGAGTTAACATCGGCTTCACACCAGTGGTTTGCATAAACCATGGACAGTTGTCATTATGTTCAACTTCAGGTAATTTTGTCAGCTGAGCTCAACTGGGTTGAAGGACAAAACTCTTTTTGAATACTATTATCTTTATCTATCTGTGTATATAAAAGAACTGACAATTAATTTTTATATTAAGCTAAAAATCCAAGAGCAGGTTACTAAAGCTTTACATATGAAAGGCAAAAAGAGCACAAAGATAGTCCTTGTACTTCTAGCAAATGTCAATTGACCAAGCTACTGAAAGAGGGTTCACGCAAGTCTGCATGGAGATAAATGTTAACTTCTCATGATCTTAAATTATTTCCCAATGCTTAGGACAGATCCTGCTGAAGACACCAAAATTTTTATTTTTTTTTTTAATGATGTAATAAGATACTTATTTTATTGTGCTAATGATATAATGCTTCCAGAGGTCTAGAAAAACCTTAACTACGTCATTAAAGCTAGTTACATAACTTACAAAAGAACACAGAATCACACAGAATCACAGAATGATACGGGGTTGGAAGGGACCTCTGGAGATCATCTAGTCCAACCCTCCCACCAGAGCAGGTCCACCTAGAGCAGGTTGCACAGGAACGTGTCCAGGCAGGTTTTGAGCATCTCCAGAGACAGAGATTCCACCACCTCTCTGGGCAGCCTCTTCCAGGGCTCTGCCACCCTCAAATGAAAGAAGTTCCTCCTCATGTTTAGATGGAACATCTAATATACAAGTTTGTGCCCGTTCCCTCTTGTCCTGTCACTGGGCACCACTGAAAGAAAGACTGGCCCCTTCTTGACACCCACCCTTTAAGTATTTATAGGCATTGATGAGATCCCCCCTCAGTCTTCTCTTCTCCAGACTAAAAAGACCCAAGTCCCACAGCCTTTCCTCGTAAGGGAGATGCTCCAGGCCCCTAATCATCTTTGTGGTCCTCTGCTGTACCCTCTCCAGCAGTTTTCTGTCCTTCTGGAACTGGGGAGCCCAGAAGTGGATCCAGTGCTCCAGATGGGGCCTCACCAGGGCAGAGCAGAGTGGCATCTCAACACCTGGAGGTGCGTGGATGGTTGGCAGGGATCACTGGCATCAGGACTCGCTGTTCCTGCATCTCCAGGTGGCAACAGGCAAATCTCTTGTGCTGGGAGGGCAAAGGCAGTACTAGCCAAGCTGTTAGCCACCTGGTTGCCACCATAATTCAGCCTGTTCAGAATATGCTATGGTCTTTAATTTCTGGATACAAATGGGAAAGGCATATTAACAATACTGTAAAACAGGTTTCTGCCATGATTTTTGAAGTCCTAAAGGTAGCATAACTTGCCTAAAAGGAGAAGCATAATTAGTTAACGAAACAAATGCTGGGTTATTTTAGTGGATAAAGCATGTGGAATTTTATAGTATTTTCTGTTATTTCATATAAAATGCAAACCTAAAAGCAGGATTTCTACCTGCATCTGGCTTCCAAGAGGTATTTTAAAAGGAGCATAAAAGCATGTTCATGCAGATACAGTCACATATTGGGAAGACAGGATAATATATTCTTATTAATACCTATAAATATTTCTATGAACGCTACAACCAGCAGGTGGTTGCTAATGTAAAGCAACCAGAGAAAACTGTTTGGTTTCAAGAAATGAATTAAGATTGTGCAGCAGAAACAAATTATCTTGTTATTTTTTGTGCTACCAGTGTTAAGACCCTTCTGCAATAAGGTATTCAACTGCATAAACAGCCTTTAGAGCAGATGTTAGGATACCTCAGAAAAATAACGTACATATTGCTGAGAGACTTCAGAAACTAGCTAAGAGACACCATATACAATGAAAAAGATAGTAGGGTTCAGTATGGAAGTGACATTATTTTCATTGCATAAAATGGTTTTTGAAACATGCGTGGTGCATAGCTCAAAAACAGGGAATATTTTAAGATTTTGTAATTGTTGTCATATGGCAAATATGGTTTCTGTTCTTTAAGGCCATTCATATCTGATAAGTGGATGCACTTCCCTGGTGCACCCGATTTATAAGTGTACAAAATCTGTTGGTTCAGATTGTCCAGATACAACCACAGGAAAGCAAACACCTGACATCCCCCTAAAAAAGCAGAAGGCATTAAAATGAGGTCCGGGAATGACACATGATGTATGTAGGGTTTATACTTGCAGGTAGAAATACTTCTTTGATTCACTGTGTTAGAACTGTACTGATCTATATTTCCACAAATATGATTATATGAGTCAGTATCAGATTTCCAGGTCTGAATCCATGTCAGGAGTTTTAGCAAATAAGATCAAACCAGAAGTTATTTTTTTCACTTCTGCTTTGGATTAGGCACAATAAAACAAAGACTTTAATTTGATTCCCAATGAGAAACAAACACAAAACTTCATCACAATTCATGGTACAATGGCCAAAATTTAACATGAATCTAAACTCTTAATAATACAGAAAAGACAGCACTGCAAAAGAACAATTATTAAAGTCTTTCTAAAGTCATCTCTTTTTTAGCTAACTATATTTGCTTTTACCATTAAAAATGAACATATAAAAACTAAACAAGTCCACTTGTTTTTTAAAAAATTAAAACTACCTGAGAGCTATTCTACAGAGTGATGTATCTTACCAGCAGACTCAGCAAAGGGGTACCTTATTTTTTGTGAAATTTGGTACTTTTTTGGTGCAATAACATTTGGAAAATGAGAGATGTACTGGGAAAACCAGAATTATAATAAAAATGGCACAAGCTGGTAATTGGCATCTCAAATATTTTTTTCTGGGACAGGATTTAAGGACAGTCGCAATACTTCTAACTCTTTCCCCTCTCCCTCTTCTATTGGGGTACTTTTAAAATGAAAATGAAGCCTAATACATTGACAAATGTATGCGCTAAATAATTATTAAGTGAATTCAACTGTTAAGTTTCCATCTTTGACAAAATATTATACACTGCCATCTCCATACTGACTTGGATCTAATCCTCAAAATGTCCTTGGCTCAAGAATGGCTTACAATAAAGTCTTGAGCCAAAGCAGGCATTTTCTTGGCATTAGGTACAACTGTCTCTGCCCATCCCTGAGAAAGTGTTGCAATAAACAGGGCTCAGTTCTACATTTATTTATAATTTTACACAATAAATGCATTAACTATTTACTCAATCAGAAAAGAAAAGAAAAAAAGAAAAGAAAAGAAAAGAAAAGAAAAGAAAAGAAAAGAAAAGAAAAGAAAAGAAAAGAAAA
>JAOXNO010000001.1:110856539-110870219 GCA_028565335.1 Limnodromus scolopaceus
GAAAAGAAAAGAAAAGAAAAGAAAAGAAAAGAAAAGAAAAGAAAAGAAAAGAAAAGAAAAGAAAAGAAAGAAAAGAAGAAAAAAGAAAAAAAGAAGAGAAAAAGGAAAAGAGAAAAAATATTAGTGCTTGATAGAAGAGGTATACAGGCCAGATACAATGTGAGGGGATGGTTTAGAGAAGGACAATTTCTGTCTGAAAGGCAGCAGTGAATGTGATTTCTTAAAACACTAAGATAATTCTGTTGTACTGATATGTAAATGCTGATAACTGCTGTCCTTTAATCAGAGTCCAACAGAAAATGAACTAGATTTCTGGCAAATAAAGATATGCTATTCCTCTTACTTAATTTATCCACACAGTCCTGCACTAAGTAATACCACAAGTGTTTTCTGCCAGTTTCCAAGCAGATAGAGAGGCTTGAGCTTCCTCAGTGTATTCATTTCTTGTTGAGAAAGATATTGGTGTGTTGTTTTTTGCCTTATCAGGGAGTTTCAGGCAATTAGCTTTTATCTAGGCCTTTATTTAAAATGAAGACCAGAAAAAAAGACCGTCTTAGTCAAGAAGCCTGATTATATTAAAAATCTGCAGGAATACTGATAGCTCTAGACTCACATCCAAAGAGTAAGGCACTGGATCAGTTGCACAGTTACTGCTGTTTATAAACAGCAGTATTCTGTATACGTTTCCTATAATAAAACGTTTAAACAGTCTGGAACCCTTTTCTGCAGGAAAAAATAAATGAAAGGCAAGTAACAAAGACAAAAATGTAACACTTTGAAGTGAACTCAGCTTGGACTATTTCTGTACATTACATCACTGCTGGGAAACTACTGTACTGTAGTCATTTACTGGAAAACTAAATGCATAGAATATGGAAGACATAAAAATTTAATAAACTGAAGGCAAGAACAGTGAACTATGCTAAAGTCAAAATCTGAAGGATTTCAATTAAACTCAGCTAATTTATATACAGAAACCAAAAATGGTCTTCAGAATTTTCACTTTCTTGTCATGGTTACAGACTGGTTAAATGCTTCCAAGAACTATCATTTACATTTATTTGACTTACTCAATGTTTCATTTAATGTCATTAACATATGGTTAACCTCAAATACATTTAACACCAATTTTACTTCTCAAAATAAATCCAGTGTTCCAACTTCGTTTATTTATTTCAAAGCCTAAACTGTGGGCCAAGGAACAGTTCCAGTGCACTATTAAAATCAATGAGATTCTTCTGTTGACTGCAGACAATATTGACTCAAGCCACCCATTCAGACCCCCAGGTCTCAGGTGGTGCAATTTAACTCATGTGCTTCAGAAAAACAGTGGCTGGGAGCCCCAGCAGGACCTCAGCTCTGTTCCCTTAACGACAATGCAATGTCAGAATAGAGGGTCTTTTCCATTCTCAATTTAGCAGCAAGACTTAATGGACACATATGGCTAAACATTGCAATTATTAATGACAGCTGAGCTGTGAAATGTGACACAGCAAAAGGAGAAGGTCTGTCATGGTATCAATAGCCACTAATGCCCTAGAGGCAGATTAGGCTTCAAACCTGTCGTCTCTCCACCACAATCCTCATCTGATCTTGTTTGTTCCAGAGATGCAGAAATGAATGAAAGGGAGAAATGGTCTTCAATATTATATGTATAAAATAATATCTTCATGGAAATGTGTGTTCTTCAGGAGTAGAGTTCAAAATTTGTAGTTGAAATCAGATATTTTCCATATAACTTCAGGCATATCATTCTTCTGATTTGGAGTTGGCAGAGTGCTTAGTGCCATGTTTTCTGTCAGATTATTGCTGCAGTGTTTGCTTTCACATTTAATTAACAAGTGCACTCAAATAGGAAGTGTCAGCACCTGCTTAAACCTCCATTAGCTGCACCAGCTTCCTGATCAATCATTTCAGCCTGCTGAAGGATGACACAAAACCAGCAGTACCATTTCAGTGGTGTGAGAAGATGTTGCCTACCATTCTTGGCATCATGACAGAGCAGTTCTGACAAGCTTTAAATGAGACTGCTGCTGGGAGGGATTCTGAGGGACACAAACAACAGCAAAACTGGTTGCTCATTTAGAGTACACTTGATCTCATCTGATGTTACTGTGTTGTAGAAATTTAGGTTCAGTCATGCAAACACTTCTCATTTCAATGCAACGTTGAATGAAGTGGGTTTTTTCTTCATATAGGA
This sequence comes from Limnodromus scolopaceus, assembly GCA_028565335.1. NCBI lineage: Eukaryota > Metazoa > Chordata > Aves > Charadriiformes > Scolopacidae > Limnodromus > Limnodromus scolopaceus. The sequence continues at coordinate 110,858,740 of JAOXNO010000001.1, forward strand.
AGTATCTCATCCGACCCTGTTGTCATATTCTGCTTAAACATAATTAAAACAATAGTATATCTTCTTGCTTATATTTGATTGTTTCATATATACATAAAGCTAAAACACCTGTTGTAGCCAGTGGCCTTTCTCACTAATTCACTTTTTCAGCAGTTTGGTGTATATGGTTGCTGGACAGAAAAATTATTTCTTCTCCACAGCAAATTTTCATAGAACCATAGAATAGTTTGGGTTGGAAGGGACCTTTAAAGGCCATCTAGTCCAACCACTCTGCAACACACTGGGACATCTTCAACTAGATCAGGTTGCTCAGAGTCCCGTCCAACCTCACCTTGAATGTTGCCAGGGATGGAGTATTTAGCACCTCTCTGGGCAGCCTCTTCCAGTGTTTCACTACTCTCAGCATAAAAAATCACTTCCTTATATCTACTCTAAATCTTCCCTCTTTCAGTTTCAAGCTAGTACCCCTTGTCCTGTCACAACAGGGGACAGTTGGACCCCATTTTTCTTATAAGCCCACTTTAAGTCCTGAAAGGATGCAATAAGGTCTCCGCAGAGCCTTCCTTTCTTCAGGCTGAACAAACCCAACTCCCTCAGCCTGTCCTCATAGGAGAGATGTTCCATCCATCTGGTCATTTTTGTGGCTGTCCTCTGGACCCAGTCCAGCAGGTCCCTGTTTCTCCTGTGCTGAGGGCTCCAGAGCTGGATGCAGTACTCCAGGTGGGGTCTCACCCGAGTGGAGTAGAGGGGCAGAATCACCTCCCTCAACCTGCTGGCCATGCCTATTTTGATGCAGCCCAGGATATGGTTGGCTCTCTGGGCTTTGAGTGCACGTTGTCAGCTCATGTCCATCTTTTCTTCCACCAGTACGCCCAAGTCCTTCTTTTCAGGGCTACTCTCAATCCCTTCATCCCCCAGCCTGTATTGATATTGGGGCTTGCCCCAACCCAGGACCTTGCACTTGACCTTGTTGAACCTCACGAGGTTCACACAGGCCTACCTCTCAAGCTTGTCCTGGTCCCTCTGGATGGCATCCCGTTCCTCAGGCATGTCAACTGCACCACTCAGCTTAGTGACTGCCATGACTTTTCAAATATCATGGAGAGGGCTTGGCAACTACATCATCCAGTTCCCTCAGGACTTATATGCATCTTGTCAGGTCCTATAGACTTCTGTATGTTTAGGTTCCTCAGGTGGTCACAAACCTGATGTTTTCTTACAGCAGGAAGGACTTTGCTCCTCCAGTCCCCATCTTGAAGTCCATCCACCCAAGAGGTGCGGGAAGAGACATTGCCATGAAGAGTGAGACAAAAAATTGTTGAGTACAGCAGCCCTCTCCTTGTCCATTGTTACCAGTTTGCCAGTCTTGTTCATTAGAGGGAGTACTCTTTCTTTGATCTTCTTTTCCTGGCTGACATACCTGTAGAAGCCCTTCTTATTATTTCTTACATCCCTTTCCAAGTTCAGCTCCAGCTGCACCTTGGCCTTCCTGACCCCATCCCTACACAACCGGGCAGTGTCCCTATACTCTCCCCACGATGCCTGTCTCTGCTTCCACTGCCTGTGCATTTCCTTCTTGACCTTTAATTTGACCAGCAAGTCTCAACTCAGTCATGTTGGTCTCTTACCTTCCCTTCCTGATTTCTTACACTTGAGAATTGAGAGCTCTTGCGTTCTATAGAAAACATCCTTAAAGGTCTGCCATCCCCGTTCTGCTCCCTTGTACCTGAGGGCAGTTTCCCAGAGGAGAAAACTATTGTCTAACTCCTTGAACATCTGGAAGTTCACTTTCCTAAAATTCAGGATCCTGACTTTACTCTTCACCTGACCCATATCCCACAAGACTGCAAAATACACCAGTGCATGATCACTGCAGCCCAGGCTTCCTCCAATCTTGATGTCACTGATAAGCGTGCTCACGTTGGTGACCATCAGATTCAGTATCACATCCCCTCTGGTGGATTGTGTATTACCTGGCTTAAGCAGTTATCCTCAATGCATGCCAGGAGTCTCCTGGATTGCCTATAGATCACCATGCTACTTTTCCAGCAGATGTCAGAATGGCTGAAGTCCCCCAGAAAGATGAGAGCCTGTGAGCGTGATGCCTCCTGTAGCTGGAGTAAGAAGGCTTTGCCAATAGGCTTTCCTTGATTGGGTGACCTGTAGTAGACACCAACCACAAGGTTCCCTTTGTTGCCTTGGTCTTTTATTCTTAACCATAAGCTTTCAACCTGCTGTTCTTCAGAGACAGCTTTTCACAGTCTACCCATTTCTTGATTTAGAGGCCAATGCCTACACCACTCCTTCCTTGCCTGTCCCTTCTGAACAGCCTGTAGCCATCAATAGCCGCAATCCAGTCACAGGATTTATCCCACTAAGTTTCAGTAATGGCAACTAGGTCATAACTTTCTAGAAGCACGGAGGCTTCCAGCTCCTCCTGTTTGTTGCCCATGCTGCATGCATTGGTGTAGAGGCACTTCACCTGACACCTGCCTGGTTTTAACAAGTCGTAGGTCTACTCCAGCTAACAGCTTCTCATTTCCTGTAGACATCTTTCTTCTCCACAAACTGTTTTTGGTGTGAACCATTCTTTCAATTATTAGTATTCAACTATAGGGGTGAAGAGTGAAAAAATATTTAAAAAAACAAAAACAGATTTTTGTTATCCAGAGATACCCGCTGTAAGTCTAAGACAAACAAAGTTAGACTCCTCTTGTATTGCAACCTTCCGTCTCACTAGCCCCATTCACTGTGAACAAATGGTCCCTATTTATGTTTTCTATCATAGGTGTTATCTATTTATTTTTCTGTATTAAGACAGTGATTGGGCAGATACTCAAGAGTTACTCATGAACAATTACCATGCACTGAAATATCACTGTCATGGTTGCTGTGCAATTTTTTTTTAAAAAAATTGTCTCAATCAGGTGTTCTACTCCATGCCCACAAGAAGAGGCAAGGAATATCTTTGAAGGTTTAACAGGCAACACTAGGAGAGTATATTATCAGCACAAAATTCTCCCGAACCTGTAAGTTTAGTCTAACTATAGCAGGTTTTTTTACTGCATGTGTGACTAATTATTTGGGAATTAGCTCTTCCCCTATACAACATATTAATGATGTAACATAATTCATGTCCCAAGATGACATCCTTTCACATAACATGTGAAAGAATGCCTATTTTGCCATAAAGTATTGCCTACCATACATACAATTCTACATTAACTTGAAGTGAAGTAAAAGGTTTCCCTAATCCATTCAACAGATTCCTATGCTATAAACCCAATTTCTGCTGAGATTTAGAACAAGAAACCAGAAGAAACCATCACTGGCTACAAGACAGATGCCAGGAGTAGCTACCAGCCATGCAACCCATACGAACTCTGGAAGGTCCTACAGTATAGCTATTCCATCCACCAGCAGTCAGAATATGTCTAAGAAACCTATAATTTGTATTAGAAAAGCAAACCCCGAAAATACAGTGAGCTACACAAAGAGAGAGGAAAAATTCAGGCCATGTTCAGCATCCCTGAATGTGATAATATGATTAACATGAGAAAATAACTATACATAGTAAAAGGTCCCATTGTTATAGACATTTTCAGCAAGAATATTTTTGTCTTTCTAGGCAAAAAGCTCACTAACATGGGAAATGACACAAAAAAAATGTAAACTGAACTGCATCTTTGTTCCAAATAAATTGTTTTGTAGAAACCTGGATAGCTATTATATTAATTTGTAGTTTAATGCTGCTGCTAGGTTTCACAATTTTCCTGTGTTTAAAGCAATTCTCACTTTTGAGGGGCTCGGGGTCCCCGCTCCCAAATGGGTCCAGTTCTGGATTTGCATTTTGAAGTTGTTTTTTTTTTAAAATCCTACAGATCTAGAGAAGAGCTGGAGATGTGACTCTAGAAGGCCCAGATTACAGAAAGTCAAAACCTCAAGAACTTTAAGTGTCATGTGAATGTTTTCATCATGACTCAAATCATCAAATCTCATGATTCTGAAGGGCTAGAGTAAAGACTATAACTGTACAAGTTACAAAGATGATAAAAGTGAATACAAAACAGGCCAAGCTACAGCATTTCTTACAAACATTTTTGTGTTCTGGTATAAATCACAAAGTACAAGGTAGCAAGATGTATGAGTTCTTATGGTGAGTTTGCACGTAAGGCTTGCTTCTGAATTGTAAGTAGAGCTCCTTTGCACAATCTGGTGTGTCTTACCTCAAAATTTACTCCTAGGCGACTGCCTAATGTCACTGAAGAGTGCTGTCATTTTACGTTGTCATTTATTCAAACCAAAACATGTTACAGAACAGTTTAACAGTCATGAATCTTCCCCTGTAACTGTAGGTACACAGCCGATAGCCCTCCTATGCTGGCTCTGACCAAAGATGCTATTTCAGCTTGGTCTCTTTCAACAACGGCCAGGAGGAGGTGCTCAGGGAAAGCATGTGAAGAAAGAGTCCCACCTGGGTAAGACCTTCATCACCCTGGACGACTACATCTCTGTTCATGGGAGCCCCAGAGTAGTTTACTTCCCTTATGAACCACTCTTTACTTTTAGCATCCTCAATATCCAGGGCCAGTGACTTCTGTAAATAAATTACATGGTGTGTAAAAAAGGAATTTTTTCACTTGTTTTAACATTTCTGCCTAATGTGCATTTTTTGATGTAAGCAATAATGAATACTTGTTCCTGATGTACCCTTTCAATATATTCAGTTCCTTATACCTTTATGCATTCTCCTCAGTCATGCTTTCCCTGGGTGGGAGAGATTTAATCAATTGTATCTTTATCAAATTGAAACTATTGCACAAGTTTTTCATTCTTGTTGGTCCCTCTCTTGCATTTCCTAGTTTTACTATCCTTTGCAAAAGGAGCTGCCTGTATTTAATAGGTTGTAGGCATGATCTGGGTTTCATACAGTGGAACAACTTTGTTTTACAGCAACTTTTTTTTGTCTCATTTTGTTATCTTTTCGCTCCTTTCCCAAACCGTCTGTGAACATGCAGAACAGTGAAAGTCCTAGCACAGACCCCAAAGATTCCATATTCCCCAACTCCTTCCATCATGGAGCTATATCCTAATGCACCTTCTGTTTTACCTTAGTACAATCTATTTTATATATTTTATATATAAGCCTCTTACGAGGGCATTGTCATGCTTAGCACATTTACTAACTTCTTCAGAGAGCTCCTATGATTCATGAGGCATTCTTTCCATAGAATGATAGAATCGCCTAGGTTGGAAGGGACCTTTCAGATCATCTAGTCCAACCATCGGCCTAACACTGACAAAAACTATCACTAAACCATATCGCTAAGCACTACATTTACCTGTCTTTTAAATACCTCCAGGGATGGTGACTCAACTACTTCCCTGGGCATCCTGTTCCAGTGCTTGATAACCATTTCAGTGTAAAAATTTTATCCAGTCTAATATCCAGTCTAAACCTCCCCTGGCACAACTTGAGGCCATTTCCTCTTGTTCTATCAGGTGTTACTTGGGAAAAGAGACCGACCCCCACCTCTCTACACCCTCCTTTCGGGTAGTTGTAGAAAGTGGTAAGGTCTCCCTTGAGCCTCCTTTTCTCCAGGCTGAACAACCCCAGCTCCCTCAGCCATTCCTCGTAAGACTTGTTCTCCAGACCCTTCTCCAGCTTTGTTGCCCTTCTCTGAACACACTCCAGTGTCTTAATGTCTTTTTTGTATTGAGGGGCCCAAAACTGGACACAGTACTGCAATGTTGTTTTGACTGTCCCCATTAACATCTTACTTAATCACATGTACTGTTTTTTAAACAATTCTACTAATTTGCCCCATACATATTTCACAATTTATTTTATTGTTTGTTTCTCTTGAGAGGTGTTTTGCCACTTGTTTGCTTCTCAGACAAGCTGAAATGACAAGTTATACTACAAAATAGATTGGCATTTTTGCTGTTGATTACTTTTAGTCTGCTTGGCTAAAAATCATTTGTTTCTGTTCACTTCTTACTATACGTGTCATCTACTCTTTTTTCACTCAGACCTGTTCAAATGACATTTTAATCTGAGAGGATTCCTCCAGTTCATCCATACAGCATCTAAATCTCTATAACTTTCTCCAGTCATAAATATTTGTGACTGTATTTATCCAGCTTCTCTTCTCTTCTCTTCTCTTCTCTTCTCTTCTCTTCTCTTCTCTTCTCTTCTCTTCTCTTCTCTTCTCTTCTCTTCTCTTCCCTTCCTTGAGCTCCTAACTATGCTTCAGGACTAGAATAGTAAGTTTGGAATAGTTCAGTAGATCTGTGAAAGGTTTCCACGCACAAAGAATTTCACAATTAAGCAATAAACTAGGTTCAAATCTCCAGATTCCAAGTTCAGTGTCCAACCTCCAAGATGACTCCTCCTAACAAGCTATTTAGACACCTATTTAGTGCACGTGTACTCTCCTTTGAGGTGAAGCCTATCTTGTTTTAGTAGGTAGTATTCAAACAGATCAATTTACTGCCACTGAGGTGAATTTTTTCTTTATACAGTAAAACACAGACTACACCTTTGTCTTCTGTTAGACCCTGAAGTCTTTGGGTAGCTACACCTTTGCTTTAACCTCACATGTGACTAAGGAGTTAGGTCAGAAATATGTATGATTCTGGAGCTTAACATGTTGCAGCTACACATGTAAAAGGACAAAATGTAAGAAACACTGATTCAACATCTTGATGAATTTGTTAGTGTCCATAATATACCTGTCAAAACTACTCCAGCCCACATCAAGCAATAAAGTAAAATATTAGGTTTGGGATATTTTGTTGGTCTTTTTCTTCTTCTTTATTATTTAAACCTGCATGGTTTTATTTAGTACCACTGTGTTTTAACAGTGAATTTTTGATATAAATGATGAAACTGACAATCTAGGAACATACAGGTGATTAATACTTTTTTATGATGCCAAAATCTTTCTGAAAATTCAATAGGTGTTTTTCTGTTTTGGGGCTGAACAGTCTCATCCCTCCCAGAAAATCAGTGGTAGGAAGCAATGGTTTCCCACAAGCTATCAGATGTGGAAGCTGTTTGTGCTGCATAATCCTTTGTGGCCTATAAAAGCTGACATTGCTTTTGGATCTACCTATTATGTGGCAACCTAAATTAATGTTTAATATTATTTTTTATTTTGTTTTCTTTAGCATGTTTGTATTTGTAGCCATGTTAGAGTTCACAAACAGAAGAGAACTCATCTAAATTCACATCACTAACCATCTGAATGGCTTCTTTCAATTTGTTCAGTCCCATGAGGATATTCCAAATACTTCTTTTTTTTTTTTAACTTTCATTTCCTCCCACTTGTCTTCCACTTACACAGAAGACTATTTTTTTCCACTGAAAATGTCAACATTTATTGCTTTGTTGGCCCACCCCTGAAGAAACAAAAATTGACCCAAGGTGTCAAGTCTGCTCTCTTCCTTTTCCTGCTCTCCTTCCCTCTCCCATAAATTAAAACAAGGTTAAATAAATGCTTTGTTATGAGTCTTAGTACAGGTAGAACTCTGTCAACATTTCCTTATGCCTTCTTACACAAAGTTTAAATACATACAAGAAAAGTCTATCAAGAAACTCTCTGTCATAATTTCTATGAATTAAATTTTAGTTTCATTATTAATTATTCTAATGTCATAACCAGAATTATAATCATATTATTATTTATTCCCAGCCTCTCAAGTCACTAATCTAGAGAATATATTTGGTGTTCAAGTCTTCCAAGTCTGAATAGAGAAATCTATATCCAGCCTTATTACAAACATGTGAGAAAGACACCATTACCTCTAATTGCTCCAAGACATGATGCAATAACGACTCAGTGTACTTTCTGTTCAAGACCTTCATCGACCAATTCCCCAGTGAAAAAATATTAAGCACAAAGACAAGAAAATGCTGGACAGATAAACTGTGTTTTTATTCATATGTATATATATATACTCTTATTTACATATATATACTCTTCACTTAGGAAAGGATCAAATATTTGCATGAAATAAACAAAAAAAAAAGAGTATGGCAGCACTTGTGAAGGTACAAGTTACAAAGAACCAACAAATATACGCAATATATTTTCCTTGTTTCAGGTTAAGACCATGAGAAATCATTTCTGCTTGTCTGCATTAAGTTGCTGAATAGTGGGTTTTTTTCAGTTCTATCTCTTCAGATTAGCATTCTCCTAGATTCTTCACACTCCTGTGTGTACTAGAGTATAGTACTTGATAGATAACTCCCTTCTAGGTTTTGGAGAGCCCTGGAGAAATCCTGAAGCATGGAGGTCATTCCCATGTTGTTTGTTTGCTTTACTGTTTGCTTTTTATAAAAGGTATATTTCAGTTTATCACATTTCTTTAGACAGGCTGTGTGTAATATAATGGTTTATAGATTCCTAATAGTATCATTTTATTCAATAACTGGAAGTTTGTTTGTTTAGTAGTATTTGAATAACACCTTAGGAAGTGGCTGCCTGGTTTAAAGACACTGCTGGTAGCATAAAAGTCCTTTCATAGCAGAGCCACTAGAATTTGAGTGTTCCTATGAAATGGGAAGACTGTGGTGAACCTCAAGCTTGAAGCTGCTGGAGAAGTAGTTTAGTAACCAAACCACCATTTTGTTACCCATTAGCTAACTGTGGTGATTGCTTACACTTGAGAACTATAGTTCAATGCAGGACAGTGAGAGCTCATTGGAATATTATAATTTGGGGAAAGGTTGGTAGTGAGTTGTTCCCCATAAAGACAGCTGAATTATTTTGCTATTTCAGAGCTGCTTAGAAATCAACAATTAAGAAGTCTTAGTTCATACCAAATCTCAACTGTGAATTCTTAGATTTTTTTAAGTAGTAAGCATTTGGCACAAACACAAATATTTTCCAAACACATTTATGAATACCTGAGAAAGTAAAACGATTGCAGATAAGTTCAGGGAAATGAAGAGCATCAACGAAAGGAATGAAAGACCATGCTGAATTTGGAGGAGACATTATTGGCACCAGTAGGAACTACACTCACTCAGTATCTTGAAGGATTAGGCTCAAAAGAAATATATTGAAAAGCATGTGTAAAACATTAAAAATGTATTATACTAAATGGAAGAATGAACGGTAGCGACTGACGAATGACATTTATCAAGGCAGCATCCTTTAGCGACCAGAACATTAAAGTGGAAAAGAACTCAGAAATGCTCAAATGCATTTCCACAACAGTATTCAGCTTTAAGGCACAGGACAAGTCATTTCCCTTGATTCCCCTCCCACCCTTACCAATTTTGAGCAGAAGTGATCACAGTGCTGAGGGCTAAGTTAGTGTGTATGCTTTTGTAGGATTGTGATTTGAACTGAAGGCAGACAAAGGTTAGTAAAACTTGCCATGTAGGATCATTTGAACTTTTTCACAGCAGGGACTGATTTGCAGTACATGTTTCGGCCCAGAACAACCAGGCCATGATTTTCACTATTCTCATCATCTAACCTTAATATAAATAACCACCACCTTTATATTTGATACTTTCTGGTAATAAACACTAGCTGATAGTAAATTGCACTTTTTTGGTTTTTTTTCTTTGATATTTAGTCTTTCTTTACTTAAAAAAGGAAAGAAGTCTGCATGGAATTGGTTTTCAGCTACTGGAAGTTGATAAGGATTCATTCTCACAGAAGCTGTTTTGCTGGCTCGGTGCCTGGATTACACAGAACAAGTCAGGAGTCAGACGCAAACTCATTTACTCTGGTGAAAGAATTCTGAAAGAATTTATCCATAACACCCAGCATGATCAGTGTGGTAAATTAAATGAAATGGCCTTCTTAGTTTTCTGGGGAAATGTTTTGTCACAAAAAAGGCCAAAAAAGAAACAGAAAAGGATTTAACAAGCTAAGCAAGGAAAGTTTGATAAAGTAATTGCTAAGCAGGTCATGTGCATTATCCTGCATTGATAATCTTTAAGGGAATGAACTGCAAAATAAGGACATTAACTGCTGAAAGTGCTTGTGAGTAGCAGTTATTTTTTTACAGCTTTTAATGGATATTCTTCTTATTGGTTGGTACGCAACAGAGAAAGGAAACCAAATAACATGGGCAGAGGTCTAGCTTTTTCTCTTTGTATGTTTAAATAGAGAATATAATTATAATATCACAATGTGCTTACTTGTTTATTTCTATCAAGATACAGACATGCAAGTAGTCTGAGCTCTACAATGATAATCTAACTTTACCGTCCTACAATGTTTCTAATTTAATTTTAAAAGCTATGCACCTCTACAGATAATGACAAAAGGTGAGATACTAGAAATATAATCCAGACTTATATTGGAGAAAAAAATAGACATGTATTCAAGCAGGAAGCTTTGATTTGAAAATGTGTCATTCTAAAAATATTTAGATGCGAAGAATTCTGAGAAAAATAAGTGACAGACTTACTGAGGCTACGAGGAAAAATGATGAATTTATATGAATATAATTTGCATTTACCAAATTAAAGGAATTTAGAACATGGTTTGCAGATTAACATCAGTTCAGAGTCAGATTGCAGTCTCATGCCATAATGAATCTTACTCTACATGTATCTTTCATCAAGAGAGCCCAAGCAAAGATTTGTTGTGATACTTCAGAAATTGGTGGCCAAAGTGATTTAATTTGTATGCACTGCATTCAAGAGTTAAAGTGAACAAATACTACTGTAGTCAAAATAAGAATCCAGCCCCTTTATGTGTAAATGAAGATAACAGTTATGCATATGCAATACTGCTGACATAAACATCATGGATTAGAATAGGAAGATTAAATCTGCTGGAATAGCACTGGAAAACACTGAAATACCAGAGAAAGGTACTTCATGTCTGTAAGAACTAAAGTAGCAAATGACATGTGAATGTCATGTGAATGACATGTAAATGAAGTGAATGTAAAATGGAATGATGTATTCTAAGACACCAATATTAAAATCTACAAGTAATTATGAAAAATTTTATGAAAGCCGTCCTTCCATATCTCAGGGAAGACAATAGCAAAGACCTGTTTCCAGTGGCAGTGGCTGATATAGATTTGGCTTGATTTGGCTTGATTTGGCTTTCCTTCTACAACCTCCCTCCATATGGATATCTCTGTCATAATAAAATAAAGATGGAAAGGATATTAATATGGTAGATTTTGATTGTATTAGTAACTGGATAAAAAAGAAGGTCTAGGTTTTATTTCCCAATATTAAGCAAGTATGTGCATTTTTTTCTGTTTAGATCAAACTTTTTATCACCTTCTCAGTTGTAATATCAAGAAAACTACAAAGTCTTTAGTTATCGTTACTCTCTAGCTACTCTAATACCTTTGTCATACTCTCTAACTACACTAATACCATGTCCCAGACATCTGCTGGAAGTATAACACAGCAGAGAGGGAACAGTCCTGGAGGTTCCTAGAGTGTGTGGAAGACAACTTCCTAACACAGCTGGTGAGCGAGCCAACCA
>JAOXNO010000001.1:110870319-110900356 GCA_028565335.1 Limnodromus scolopaceus
GCAACGGGCATAAGCTGGAACATAGGAAGTTCCACTCAAATATGAGGAAAAACTTCTTTACAGTGAGGGTGACAGAGACCTGGAACAGGCTGCTGAGAGAGGTCGTGGAGTCCCCTTCTCTGGAGATTTTCAAAACCTGCCTCGATGCAGTCCTGAGTAATGTGCTCTGGGCAATCCTGCTTAGCAGGGGAATTGCTCTAGATGATCTCTAGAGGTCCCTTCCAACTCTGTCAAATCCGTGAATCTGTGAATCTGTATGAGAAATTTAATCAGAGAAAGTTACGTGATTACCTAAATTTCTAAGACTGTGGTAAAGAAGCATCTTAAACCTTAATCAATAAAGTTATTGCTCTCTTCACTACATTTTCCTTATCTTCAAAAGACCTCAATTTGCTACAGGTGCGATAAAATGAGAATGTCATGTTTAAATTTGCAGTTACTAATTTCTTCATAATGAGAAGTAAAAACAGAAAAATGACAGTCATTTCTAATTGCCAATGGGAAGACTGAAAGGACTAAGATAGCCACAAAAGACCTTTAGATGCCTAAAAGAAAACCTCTTGTAGGCTGGAGACAAATGTTCTCACACATTGATTAATTCCCATAGAAAGTGAAATGCCATGATTTATCCTGGTTGGGTTTCACCACACTTTTCAGCTCCTGTCACTTTCACCGATCAGTCCACCACGGCTCAAACTAATACTGCTCCCAGGTAGCTGATACACTGCACATGTTGCTTGATGCTCACGTGTGCACATTGCATGTTACAGCTCCTGGCTTGGTCTTTTACAGAACCTGTAAAGAGGAAAAATTATGTCCTTCACGCAAAGGGTATTCTAGCGAAATTCAAACTTTTGTGTTAGCACAACACTGAGCTGTCCCAACACAATTTGTCAGAATTAATTTAATATCATAACATATTTTCTTCTTTTTTTGTCTTTTTCACAGAAATGGTTGGGCATTTTAACTGAAATTCAACGCCAGAAAGGAGATGGGAATTACCAGCTCAAATAGTCTAGCCAAACTACAAGTAATTGCAAACAGTATAATAGAAGAAAGTTTTGGAAACCTGGAAGACAGCAGGGACTAATATCAGTACCTACCTCATCAAGAAAATATAAGAAGTTTTTGTGGTTTCATTAAGAGTACTCCAAATTGTATTTAATTTGGAAAAATTAAAAAAAAAACCCCAAACAAATATACTTCATTAAAAATTGTTGGTTATTGAAGAACAACAGATCTCAGAAGGGAATACAAACTGCTTTGCCATGTCAAGGTTAATTTGATAACAGTTGTGCATCTTCTGCTTGGCACCAGTAGGATTACTTTCTATATATTGGTACAAGTACATAGAAATTGTTTTAAAAGCAATTAGTTCAGCAAGACACTTTGGCCCTTTCAGAAGAAAGGTACTCCCTTCTGTTGCAATACTGGTTTGCATAAACCAAGGGACATCAGCAAGAATAATTGCAAGTGATAGCAAAATCTCAAAGTAGACAGCAACAGAGCATTCTTAATTATTCTTGGAGGTAAGCAAGGGATTATTTCTTAGGAGCTGGAGTCAAAACCAGTCCTCAAAGGTCATCAGTGTCTTCTGAGTTAAAAAATAATACATTATCTTAAGAGAATAAGTAATAAATTATCTTAAGAAAAACAAAGTTTGTGCAGCATATGGTTGATTAATATAGAAATTAACTTTTCTAATAACGGAATCTGTATACTTGTTCAGGAGAGTTGCCTTTCCAACTCTGGAATATTTTAAGAAAACAGAGTGACAATACCTTCAACAATAAGAGGGAGGGGAAGTGAATACGCTTTAAAGGCCTGCAATGTTTTGAGTAATTTTATTTAAGTTTTTGTGGTACTGTCAGTTTGGTGCATTCCTAAGGTCTCCTGGGGTTTGCATGGTTCCAGGATTTCCCTTCTGCAGAAGGACCAACCATAGGCTCCATAAGAATAGGAGCATCAAGGAGTAGAGACTTGCAACACTTTGTTATTTGCATGTAGCTATTTCTACACAACAGAATTTGGCCTCCTGAATGCATTTGAAAGAACTAACTTTGAAAACTGATGATTAATAATTTGCATATCATGGCAGCTCTTTTTAGCTGAGCAAATTATTTTACAGCATTAAGCTGCAAAATTAAGGATAACCTTTGCATAGGAGTAATATTCTGTCAACCAGAACTAGAGTCACCTTTTCTGTCTTTAGTATTTTATCAGCCAGAAGAGAACTCCCTTTTTGTATAACCAAACATTTTCATTACGATATGTAATTACGCTACTTCTGACAAATCTTTGGACATACTGGCTTTTTAGCAATGCTAGGACAAACGATATCACTCAAACAGTAATTAGCTCTACATAGCATACTATTTCATGCTTTTATATGTATCTTCTGCAGACGTTGGCCCACATATGCCTGGAAAAGCCATTCACCTAGAGAGAGACGATAATGTTCTTTATGGCTTCACATTGTAAAATACATGGAATGTTTCATTCCTGAAATAGTTAAGGTCTTCATTTCTGTACTACTATACATTGTTAATTCAGGCTCTCAGTTCCCCAGCAAAATGATTTGTGTGCAATCTCCCCAGTTCAGGTGTTAGTCAGCAGTCAGAGATTTAGCGGGGACTCCCAGCAGAGACCTATAAAACTGGCCAGATTGCTGCCTCTCCATAATGACTTCTTTTCAGAGCACAGTCAGGAAAGCTTCCTTGCTATTCATCAAAGGTGTGTGAGTGTTTATACTGGCATCACTCTCTGGGACAAAGACCTGCTGGCTGTTTGAGTGCGGTGTGTAATGTGCTATGAAAAGGGAGTTCAGAGCGTGAGGCCCAAGTGTGCTCTCCAGGCCAGTATTTTAGCCACAACTGATGGAAAACCAGGATTAGTCGGGTCAGGCCTGGGCTGTGATGTCAGAGCTATATTAGCCTCCATGAATCATTTTATCTCAAGCAGAGCCTGCCACGGTCTCATGGATGCTCCCCTCTTTAGCCTAGCGTAAGCCTTGCTTTCAAACCCCACCTGGACCACGCAGCAGCAGGCGCAGTGAGGTGCCCAGGAACAAGTGCCACATCACAGGCCATCCATACACCTCTTCAGAAATGCTGAGACTCTGAAAAACTCCTTGGTGACAAGCCTGCAAAAACATGGTTCTCTGACCTTGCGTTTTTTACATCTGCCAGAGGTTCAGTTGGTAGCCTAATCTTAAACTCATGCTGTTTTATTTCAACACCAAGAAACCAAAGAAAGTTGTTGAGAAGAGAAATCTACTCATTGTCATTATATTTATCACCTTTTCTAACTGCGACCAAGAAAAACACTTAAAAATACTCATATTTTCAACTCCTTTATTTCATGTTGGTCTATCCTTTAAGGCATTTACTCATAAATTTTGTGAAATAGAGGAACAGTTCTATTATACTTTGGCAACCCACTGTATATACTTTATTTTCTTTTGTTTGGCTTAAGATTTCTGTCACCATGTCTCCATCATACAGTGGATTCACTATAAACTCTTTCTTACATTGCCCATTTATAAGTACCCTTATCATTGAAGTCCCATTCCCATGTGTTGCAAGCCCTTGAAGAGAAGATTTGACAACTATTTGACAATTGAAAACATTGTTGAAAGTTCAAGCTGACTCCCAAAAAAGCCTGAAGCTGACTGAACTGTTGCAAAGAAATACTTCTTTTACTGGAGTTGCTAGATTTGAGGGTTTGTGTGTCTTCCTCTTTTTCTTTCTCCTTCTTTTCTTTAATAGTGACAAAAAAGGAAGGGGGGAGAAAAACAAAAAAGGAAATAGAAATGGGAAAGGAGAAATAGTACCTGGAAATAGTAGCTGGTTCTTAGTAGAAACTAAAAAAAACCCATATTTTTTGTTGTTGTTTTAATCAGCTATGTGAGTAGCTCTAACAACATAAGACTTTGCCTTAACTCTCCTCATTATGGAAAACTTGAGAAGATTTACTGCATCTGTCTCATGTTGTGTTTACACTGAGTGTAGAATGGAGGAAAGACAAAAGGAAAGGATTAACGAGGTGTGCTCTCTCTTATGTGCTATCTTAACGCACTGGGATCTTTTCTCATGTTTTCTGTTTGCATAAAAAATCATTAAGTTCTATGTTTAAATTTGAGTTCTGGGTTGAATAAGCCCCATTCACAGTGAAGCATAATGAAGACTGCCAAAATTTTATGCAGCTGTAAATCAAGCACACTAAGGATGCCTGCTATCGCCACCTAAAAAATTAGATTGACCAGGTTCTCTTAAAATGTGACCAGGCTGTCTCAAAATTCACTGTGTACTAGTAGACTCAAGATGAAAATTAGTAATACTCTAAAATTAAATACAGTTTTGTCTAGACTTATTTTACAGTTCTGATAAAAGAAAGTAACTGCATAACAGGAAATTAAACAGTGATGGTTTACTGCACACTCAGCATATTTTGCCCTCTTTTTTAAAAATTCTATTCAGAATTTATCTTTACCTTATTATATAAATCATATATAAATTATATGATTATAAATCATATATAAAATACTTTTACAACCGAAGTAGAGTAGTTTTCTCAACAGAAATGAGAAACTTTTTCAAAACCAACATTGGCCCCACCTCCATTTATCCAGTCTGAATCTCAAGTCACGTGAAGATAGATGCTGTTAATCTCTGATAGTTCACTGTGCTTTCCCAATTTATGAACAGCAAATCACATTATGGTGATGGACTTGTGGCGTTCAGATCCATGGTGCAGAGCATTTTCACTGAATAGATAGAAGAGTTTTTTTCTACCACACTTACTAGATGTTCTTCTAGAAGTTCCATTCAACATGCTTGTGGTTTTTGTTTGGTTTGGCATTCTGTAAATAAGTGTTAGCTGCTTGAGTTATTTTTTTCTTCTTTTAAATAAATTCCAAAATACGATTTAATTCCTGTTCTCACAGCAGTGGTTAGGTAGCATTTGCTTCAGTCAGGTATAGATTTGTTTCTCAGCTTCAGCTCTAGATGTTGTCCAATCTTATCTACAGAAGGAAACTAAATACTACAGAGCTATGAATATTTTTACAAAGGATATTTTTGTGTGTTGTAAGTCACAAAATTAATCAAATAAAACTTTAACTGTACCCATATAGTTCTAAAAGGTAAGCCCCCTTGACATGCTATTCCACAATCTAAACTTACTTCACTAGAAAAAAAAAAACAATTTTACTTCCTCAGAAGTTTTTGCTCATGCCTTATGACAACATACATATATTAAAGGCAATAGAAATTGAAGCACAAAACAATTAATTTATTTAAGTATTCACCAGCACATTAGAAAGAGAACAACGTGAATTTATTTCACCATTTCATACCTTTGATAATATAAATAATTCCCTGAAGACCATAAGGATTCATACTGACAGCTCTTTGCACAATCAAAAGCCCAAGCAGATCTTAAAGTTCTTGGAGTTATTGTTGCCCTATGTGGAAAATATAAAATGTCCAGGGCTTTTTTTTTTTTCAGCAGTTAAAGAGATGCAGTAGAACACCTGGACACAAACCAAGCCATTGGCAAATCACTCTGGTTTCTCCGAGACTGTAGTACCAGTTGTTTTTATCTCTCTCTGTACACTTGCAGTTTCTCATAGCCTCTTTTTCCTTACCACTAGTTTTAGAAACACTAGGAAGAAAAGTTGTGGATTGTTATTAATGAATTTTACACACCTGGAAAAGATAAATAATAAAAGCAGAGAGTCTGCTCTTGTTACTATAGGTGACCACAATATTTCAGAGTATTCCTGGAACCAAAAATAAAACACTTAACAAATTCCATCAGCAGAGAAGTAGTGAGGGAAACCACCATTTTTTTTCCTTTGTAGGAGAAAGAGCCAAGTATAAGGCAATGCTGATTTATACCTTGCCACAGTGTCGAAAGAAATAATTTAAGTTTTTTATTTTGCTCTGTTTGTACAGGATTTTATGATGAAAATGTGGATATATATTCTAGAAAAATTCTAGAAACTGTGGATATATATCAATTATTTTTATGAAAAACAATCTTTTTTCATCACCATCCATCTCAATCAAATAGGGAGTATGTTATTCATATTTTCTTTTAAAATGTGAAAACATTATTAATTGTTCTGCAGAAAGCTCATAAAAATGGCCTTTATACATGGACTTTAATTTGATGATACTTGGGGCCAGTCATATGTTGCTTACAAGGATTAATTTATACCTTCGTTCCATCTGTCAAGAAGATCTCATGAACATGGTGTTAAATCAAAGTCTTACTGAAAATGTGGTCAAAACTCTACACTAATTTGACAGGGAGCAGGGTTTCATTGTATGCTCAGTTCCTCCATGGCTTCTCTGGAGTAGTGCTCTCCATTAACAGCTGGGTTATCGCTACTGAATGCAACATTAGTGGTGGCTCCAGAATGGGTTTTAGGCACTTGGAGGGGCACATGAAGTTAAACCCAAAGTTGAATGAGTTAGCTTAGTTGCTGCCTTACTTGGGAAGCAAATTCCCAAGGTGCCTCAGCTGGCATCTTTAAAATCGTCCAGCCACAGGAACATCCTGCTAATGTTTCAGCATCTCAGCTGCAAAGCTGTTTCTGCACAACCCAGGGCATAGATTGTATCTAAGCACGAACAGGCTCCAGAGACTCGGTATTTCTCTTCCAGAGGCTTCAGCCTTGTAGGTATTCTTAGAACTTATCTAAGTTTTGCCAACAGGATTCAGGACAAAATACAGTTGTAGTTGCTTCTCTTTAAAAAATAGAAGGCAAAGAAACTGGTATTACTGTGAAGTAATTGATTTGTTTTGTTAAATTGTCAGTATAGGTGACTACTCGTGACTGATTAGCAATAGTTCTCATTCATTTAAAAAAGGCTTTTACAAATTTTTGATGGCTTTCCTAGTGCTTCCTCTTCAAAAGGTGTATAAACTGCGTTGTTAATAATATGCATAAGACTGGAGGTTGGGGTTTGTTCTGTTTTTTTAAAGATTCTGTGACCTGGTTACATCATATCTTTTTTTTTAATGACCGTGTAGGGGTTTGGCTTGCACAGAGGAAGCTGAATAAAGTTCTCTTTAGACAAACTGGGAATTCAAGCATTCTGTAAATACAAGAAAAATATTTCTGTTTAGCTAAAAACTAAACTAATGTTTACTCAAGTCCAAAATTCAAATGGAATTAAAACTGTTTATGTATTAGCTTTCAAAATTCTAATTATAAATAAGGAATTATCAGCACACCAAAAATTGTCTTAAGATCCCACACAGCTTGCTTTTGTTACTTTTCTATTAAATTTGTATTATGATTTAGAAAAAAACCACCATAAAATTCTTATATATAAAGGATACTGAGGAAGAATGATTAGATGAGAGTTCATTAATGAAAAGAAAGGAATTCAGGAACAACAGATCTGGACTGCTAGATAAATTGGACTTTCTTAATACTGTCAAATGTAAGGTTTTAGATAAAGATGTATCATGTTAGCACAAGATTTCAGTCTTTTGCCTCTTGCCACTTTCTCCTAGCTTTTTCCTCTTTTTTGACTTGACTTTCCAGTTTTCTTCTTATAAATGCAGGATTATTGTTTTTAAATAGCTCTTTTTTTCTTTTTTAACTCTTTACCTTTTTGATCTTGTTCTCCTGTATCTAAGAAAGATATAAATGATAGAACTATTACAAAGTATTTTCCTACCAGCTAGTTTCTGAAGAGTACTACTCACAGATGTGCTTAAGCTCATACACATACTTGCTTAGCTGTATTCATACATTTCCCAGAAGTGTGAAAGAAAAGATGTTAAATTCAAATATTTCAAAGGTATGAAACAAACTAGGGAGATGTTGTACCAGTTTCAACTAGGATAGAATTAACTTTCCTCATAGTAGCTTGTGTGGTGCTTTTGGATTTGTGACCAAAACAGCACTGATAACACACCAATGTTTTAGATATTGCTGAACAATGTTTACAAAACACCAAGCTCTTTTCATGTTTTTCACACCGCCCACCAGCGAGTAGGCTGGGTGTGCACAAGAAGTGGGAGGGGATACAGATGGTTCAGCTGATCCCAACTCACCAAAGGTTTATGATAGTAAGAGACATAGATATCTTATTTCAGTCTTTTCTAGATAGTCACAAGAACAGAGTACCTTGAGAAATTAAGTCCTGTTTATCTATGGTAACTCTATCTCTGAGTAAGGGTTTTTCTAAATGAGAAAGTATGCAACCAACATCAGGAAAGATAAAGCCAGTCTTAAGAAGTGTCTTCATTTTTACTATGTAATTCTGGTTTACTTTGTGCAGATTTTGGGAAATGGAATACAGAGTTCTGGGAAATAAGCTTTTTTCTTTTCTTTTGGGTTAAATCGTTCACGGATATGGCTTTTGATTTAGTTTGGCCTCAGAGTAGATTTTCAAAATAAGCACCAAATACTTTACACCAAAACCATTCATAGAAACAGGAAAGCAAAGAAAAAAATGAAAACAACAAATAGAGGCCAAGCCACGCTGAACTAACAGCTACAGATACAAAATTAAGATTCCTAAGTACAAATAAGTCCAGTTTTGACTTGCACAGTTTATGATCCCAGAGAGTACTAAACTCAGTCAATGGAAACTTCAAGTGAGAGCACCACACCCCTTACCTATTGAAACCAATCCAGGAAAAAAATCTAAAACCAAAACTACAGCTTGCTAAGTCTTCCTAGTATATAATCTACTTTATTCTAAAAAGCAAGGAAAAAATTTACCCAGGGTTTTGTCACAAACCTGATTTTTTTTCTTTTGTTCTCTATAACCTGTAATATAACACATAATGACTCTTCCATCCACAAGTCTGTTTTTCACCAAAATATTAATTGTACTTGGGAGAAAACAAACTAACACAATATTGGTAGTTTGGCACATGTTCCAAATCTGACACCTTTGTTTCTACTGTTAATGAAGAGTAAGAGCTTTACAGCCTCATAGAAATAAAGAGGAAACAGAGTGCCATGATGGAAAGAATATAGACTGCCCCTCGATATTGGGGGCTTTATATATTATAAAACTTATATAAAAATAAAAATATACATAAGAAATCATTTGTGACCTAAAATTTTATGGGATAAAGAAATATTTTTCAAGCTTGTTTTTTACAGCACTTGGTATCTTGCTATAATTTCTAGGACTTCGCTAAGAATCTCAGTCCTCCCTCTATACAAACTAAGATAAGTGTAACAATATAGCTTTTTGCCTTGTTTTGTTTTTTTCTAGATAAGTAGAGCAAGAATTGTAAACAGACTTAAATGTGTAGTGTTCATTTCTATGTTGATAAAATTAATGTATTACACTTTGGTTTATGGGAATTGATTACTAGCACTCTGTTTGCACTTCACTAGCACACTGAGATTCAAATTGTATTATTGTAATCTCTGGAAATATTAAGCTGCTCTGCACTGGCAACATGAAAGCTACTTTGGACATGCAAAAGACATGGTCAAGACTGCAATTAAGGCAGAAAATGCCATGAAATAATTTAACAAAAAACCAGTTGTTGTTGGGTTTTTTTCAGATGGAATACAACACCAAGTTAAAAAAATCAAAGTTAACAAAGAAAAAATTGTCTCACAATGTCAGTCTATAATAAGGTACCTAATATTTGTTGACAAATGCAGTCTAATGTGATTAACAAATATTAGGGTGGTGAGTCAGCAATTACTTTCAAGATACTTGGAGACCAGCTGAGGGCAAAAATAAGGCTTCCCAGACACCAGCAAAGCATGGCAAATCACTGGCCTCCGTTGTCCCTTTCTTAATCTTTAACCTTTCTTCCTTTGGAATTTAATATTCTTGGTTCCCACAGGCCTTTTTTTTTCTTCCTAGCTAGCTTGTTTAATAGCTTAAAAACAAAACAAACCACCTTTCACTTTTGAAACAAAGAACCACAAGTCATAGACGCTGTTAAAAATAACATTGTTTTAAAAATAATTCCTTGAGGCTTCTTTTTGCTTTAACCGTGGATTTTCACTCTATATGTTGCAAGTGCTAAGCCAACAACATTTTGTTGCAGTAGTTTATATTGACCTTACAGAGTATCTACAACTGAAAAAGTTTTCTGTGGCTGCTGATTTATCTTATCTGCATATTTTCCTCTGCATAAAAAATAAACATTTTTCATGCAATTTTGCCCATTTTAGTTATTATGATGAAATTATCTAATTTAAAAAGTATGTTTTCATCCTATCTCAGCCTGTGTCACATTCAACTAAATAGTCATATTCCCATTATGCAGAAACATGTAGTAACAAAATATTTCTACAATAATGTATTAGAAGTTACTACCCATACTATTCCCATATTCTATCTTTCACGCTTATTCGGAATACAGAAATAATCTGAGGGTAACATGAAGACCATGCTAGAGACAAGTCATTTCCTCATCGCAACTATCTCAACTAGCTTGTGTATATTTTCCTTTGTATCCATGCCCCCTGTGCCCACATGTCCTGGGAAATCCTGGAGTCTGCCTTCTTCCTCTCCAGCCTCCAGAAATGCTTTCTTCTTGGTGCCTCTCTGTTTTTCTCCATTTTGTGACACCAACCAAGAAATCAAGGCAAGCAAAGGGAATAGAGAAGAGAAAGTGTTGAAGGCTCCCGTGGCAGCAATGTGTTGGCAACAGAAAGGTAACAAATTATTTAGAGTGCATCAGAATAAAAGACGGGTTTAGCCATGAGTATAAAGAGATTATGAAAGGACAGCAAGAATAGGAGGAAGCTCTCCCCTCCTGCTGCCTTTTTGTTACACTGCCTTTGTTCCCCATTAGTATATACCAGCACTAAAGAGGCTACCTCCAATTCCTTCTTTATGATTAGTTTGTCAGCCTCAGAAATTAAAAAGAGATCCAAGAACAAAGTCAGGAGAGGCTCCTTATGCAGGTGAAGTTTGCCTGTGGTGAAGTTAAATTTTAGCTTTCATCCCTGGCCGCTGCAGCTGGCATTGGCCTGAGTAACTATCACCCCCCTCAAATTGCAGGAGAGGGGGAGGCTTTTTAAATCATGATTCTCACACCAGGGGCCCCAGTGAAAATGTGGGAAACTGCAGAGCTGAGCCACAGAATGACAAGAATATTCTCCATTATTTTAAATATTTTAGTAAAATTTATTAACATATGGAAAATCTTTAACTGCAATTATAAGTTACACTTTGAAAAAGTTAATTTATTCAGTGCAGGAGATTAGCTTTCATAAGAATAAAAGTCATGCCAGAGCCAAGACAGTAGGGTCTCCTTGGAAACATTCCTGTTCGAAGCTTTTATTGGTTGCTGATATAGCATGTTTTGCTCTGTAGTCCAGGAAAAAAGAATCTATACGTTAATGAAGAGAGTAGAAAGACAAAGTCAGAAAACGTAAAGCCTGTACCCTACGTGCTCGGTGAATGCATTTCATCTTGTTACAGCAATTATGGGATTACAGGCCCTGGTCCCACTAGTATTTGTGTCATGATATGGGTAGGGTTTATAATTCAGGTAATGATTAGCTTCAAGTTTTGTTATCCACACATAGTAATAAAAAACTGATCTGCATTGTTGAGGTCTGGCTCACCTCATGGTAGGAAATGGATTTTATCAAGCTAAAACAAACTGCTGATGCATAAAAAAAGGAACTTTTCATTCTTTCGGCATAAATCATGAACATTTCAGGCAAAGTATAAAGCAAGTTTTGGCCTATTGCTTTTTTTCTGGGATGAAGGATATGGCACTTTCTGCTGGTTTGGTTTTTTTTTTCTCTTGGCTTTTGGTTAAGAAGACCATCTTATTAGTGACCTGTGGTCAAATTTGAAACACCATTTTTAGAGAAAGGAAATAAGAAATTTATTTTTATTCCACTAAGAGTAAAAAAAAAAAAAAAACCCAACTTAAAATTTACATAGTCAAAGAATAAAGTATTTTTCAGCACAACAAAAACAAAAACTCATACACAGTGCAGACAAATCATCAGCTAACTTAGCCCAGGCAAAGAAAACAGGACTCCAGAATTTGGGACATATGCCTGGGTTATAAAATCTCTGTAGGTATATTTTCTGTTTTCTATACAAGTCATTGCAATTCTACATACCTCTAAAACTCTGACTCAAATCAAGCAAAAGCTTTTGGGTAGGATTGGTTAGGTTAAAGATTATTTTTTCTTTTAATTATTTTGCAGTCAACTTGGATTTGCACAGCAACTGAAATCCATACTTGTATTTTACAGTAAGTGCCATTTTTCACTATTGTGTAAATGTGTTTTCCCCTTCCACTTCACCTGAACATAAAAGTAAGAGGGTTCGTCTGCTCACAAATGCTGCTGTTATAGGCCAGAAACCCTTATTCTGCTCTGTAGAGATCGCCTAAACCAGACTACTTGCTCCATTAATATCCTCTTGGCACAGGACCCAGAATACTTTTCAAAATCAGATAACAGACTTAAGACCAGAAGATCAACAGCCACCAGAGTCACATGTCACAGGAATGAACCGAGAGGATCAACAGCATCACCAGCATTGTGTTCCCTTGAGGTAGAAGAGGATTTAATAGGTAAATTCCTAGATAATTCCATTACACATTCACCTCTAAGATTTGGTTGCTTGGTAAAGGAGATTGTTATTTAGCAGTTAAAACTGAGGAATAAGATCTATAGGTTCTGGTTTTTATTATCTCTGTTCCAGTTTACTGTGTCTTCTTGCATACCATTGCATCCACAGCTTCCCACATCTGTGAAATAAATGAAGCTGCACAGGCTTCAGCTCAGACCTGTAAGAAGCTGCAAACAGCCTTGCTTTGCCACAAACATGCTAGCCAGCAGCTGTGATTTCCTCAGATTTGCTGTGTTCATACATTTACCAAAACTAAGATTATTTTGATTTATCCAGTAATACAGTAATAAATTTATCAGGCCACTATATATAGTAGCGAGGCAGACTAGAGGACAGGGACTCTGTGGTGTTTCTTCTATACTGATATGAGACATATTCAACAGGGACATCAGAAGATGGCATTGTGAGGTGCGTTTACCTTACAATCCAGGTAAAGGATTGCAGATCCTATAAGCATGCTTAAATTAGGTTTGAACTACCTGATCTAAATATTTACAGCTGTATAGATGCAGCAACAATATGGGTTTCATTTACTTAATATTTTTCCCCAAGCTGGATGTGCGCAGACAAAGTTAGGGCCTGTGCTATTGTGATTATTGCACCGTAAGTATCACAGAAAGGCTGTTAAAGCTTAACACCGGCATGACCTTCAGTTACACCTCTGGACAGAAAACCAGACTTGTCAAGGAGTGAGAAAGAGAGAGAAAGAGAGACAGAAAGACAAAGCTGCACCTATGCTGAAGCTTCCGATCCACTTTGAATAATCAATTCAAAAAGAAAAAGGGAAAAAAAAAAAAGAAAGAAAAAGAAAAAAGAGAAAAAAAAAGGGAAAAAAGAAACTGCACAATTTTCCTTAGCATCCTAGTCTATTATTGTCTTTGACCTGTACATTATTTGCTCTAATCCTGCTGGATATTTAAAGCTATGATGTTATTATCATTCATTTTGTCTCACCCCCCTAATTACATCTGATTTTGTATGAGGACAATTGTTTCATTGAGATAACTGTTCTCTTGTGCATCAGAACTATATAATTTGTGTGAATTCCTAGCAGGAGTGTATACAGTCTGTAATGCATACAGTTATTTGGAACCTTGTCATTATTTTCTGCAATGGCACATGTGAGAATATTGACTTAAATAAAGACTCAATTTGAGTCTTTAGGCCAGATTTTTCCAGACTTTTCTATACCACTGGTATTTATCACCATTCACAGGTAGATTTTGATTTCAGAAAAAAGGGTTTAAGGGATTATACTTCTGTAGGAATTTTTTTTTTTATAGCTTGTTCTTAAAAAAAAATAGTTTTGCACAACTGAATTAGCAGAGAAGATTATTTTCTCAAGCTCTCAATTTAACAGAAATGTCGAAGGGGCAGCAGAGATCACCAAAGCAAACGTTACTTTTTTCTTTGTTATTTCTTGGTAACATCAACAATACCGTAGCCATTACCTGTTAACATATCCTCACTTGTGTCATCAAGGAGGCTGATCAAGGAGGACATCTTTTCTTTTCCGGCACTGGAGGAGAGGTTTGCTCTCAGCTCTCTGTTCTAGGAGTGAGTTCTGGTGGGGTGCCACAGCTCCCAGCTTGCAGACCTGAATGTCAACCCATGCCATTCAGGCAGAAACATGTGCGAAACAGTTATGTGTAAGTATTCTGTCTCCAGTAATTGTCTTAACAATAGAACTGCCCTTTAAGTAAGGGCTGTGGAAAGAAAGAAGTGGTTTTATCCTTCAAGATAGCACTACTATTTGAAAACAGTTATGTGCATGACATTCCTGTCTAGTAGCTACTCACCAAAGGTTAAATTTTCCTTCATTACCTCAAGTGACAGAGATTTGTGCTGAGATATTGAGAGCATTGAGTTCCAAGCTGCTGGTAATACAGCTAATAAATTCAGAGTATTACCCTTGTACATTATGTTTTCATTTCTTTAGACTTCCTTCTCAGGGGTACAGAACATGAAGATATTTTTACAATATCTTTTTCATTTCCCAAGTCTAAAATATGTCACATTTCAATTATTTGTTATGCATTTTAACATTTTCTGCTGATTTCTGGCAAACCTTAGAAACAAGGGCTGTAGAGAAATCCTGATGGATTTCTGCTAGGGCTCCAGTTACTGAGATTTATGGAAGACTGTGGTTACCTTTCACATGACAAGATTTCATGAAATGACAATAGCAAAGTAAAGCCGGTTGTTCCATTTCTACAAAATAGGCAGGGAAGATGGATCAACCGTTCACTCTTCAAATGTTTCTCAAAAAATGACCCTGACCTAAGACAGATTTTTAATTATATGTGACATTTGAAAAATAAATAGAAGACTCAGGAAAAAAGGTATTTCTTAATGATCCTATTTTTTGACAGAAAATATGGAAAAGATTTATTTAAAGACAGACCAGCATTCACACTCTTATTCACAGCCTCTATCCACAAAATCGAAGACATATTTTATCTTCTCACATCACACAGAAGTTAAAACTTCACTTTAAACTGACTCTGAGAAGAGATGCTGCTGTGCATGTGACAGAGTGAAGTGCTACTATCAGTCCATACTTTGTAATTCAAATTCTTTCCTAAAGATTCTTCTATGGGAACAGGTGTCCAAAAGTAGTCTTAACATAGGAAGACAGACAAATTATACTGCAAATGAATTATATTACATAATTATTTTACAGCATTCTATATATAAAGATTAAGAACAACAATTTTAAAAATTATACTTTTATATTGCTTTGTCTGTTCTGTATATTTGTTTTTTGGATGTTAGTGCAAATACAGGAGATTTTAATCTTCTACATTGTCTCAACAGTATAAAAAACTAAGACAGATAAATTTGCTAATTCTGAAATTTTAAAGGCTTGTGGTTTTAAAAGTAGGTCATGTAAGGCACAGAAAATGCCCTTCAGCAATTTGGACTGAACAATGCCAGAGCTTTTCTTCTTTTAGTATAAATAGCTTGAAATAATTCTACATAATGATAGAACTTTTATTCTTCTAGCTTTTATTTCAATACTTAAGAGATTGATGTCTGCTTTCCATCTGTATTTGGGAATAGTTTCATACAATCAGACAGTATTTTCAGTGTGATCATTCATCATGCTCAGAAGTGTGAAGTTAAAATTCAAAGAGGAAGTGAAAACATATGTCACAGGAATAAAAGAAAACCTTGATAAAAAATATCAATTTATTTTAGTTAAAAGGAAACTTCTAACAACATTAATAATCAGAGTCTCTCTTTTTTTTTTTTTTTCCCTCTTATTCTATTTGATTTTGCTTACCTCAGAATAAACATTCTTTCTCAAAATATGGTAATAAAAAATGCTGGCATATACAAGTTGAAAATAAAAGCCACCACCTTAAGTTGGAAAAGTTGCTAGAATGGCAACAATTTCTTCTGTGACATCTTAGATTCTTACAAATAGTCCAAATGAAGACCTCTGGTCACTTGAAAATGCTGTATTTCATGTAAATCACCATGTCACAGAAATAACAGTTAGAGCTTTGAAATGTACTTCAATGGAGCCAGGATTTTAGCCCATATCCCATAAATGTTTCGGGCAGAATGGGAAAATGATACTGTAATGTTACATCAATTTTGAGACTTACACATAATTACCTAATATCTCTAGGTATTTTTTAAGTCTGTTTACTTTATGTAATAGAATAACTGCTGGGGGCGGCATTCTTATTCCAATAGATTTCAACTGAAAAACTTTATTGCTTCTTTGTCTCATCCCACCTGACAGAGAAATTTTAACTTTGCAGTGAACTACTTGAAAAATAAACTAACTCATTAACTTTTTGATTATCCTTTGATTATATTGTAACCACTAAATACTGAAGTTGGGATGGAAAGCATATCACCATGATTTTTAGAAAGAATGGTAAAACATGAGAATGAAAACCTAGAGAAGGGCCAAGATTTGAAAATTGATGCAATTTTCTTTTAACCTCCAGTTAAATATAACAACAAGATTTGTGACAGCCCTATCTAATCAACTAATCACCATTATATTAGTACTGGCATACTGCATTCAGCTCTGGAGCCATCAGCACAGGAAAATCATGGACCTGTTGGAGCTGATCCAGCGGAGGGCTATGAAAATTATCAGAGGGATGGAGCACCTCTCCTATGAGGACAGGCTGAGGCAGTTAGGGTTCTTCAGCCTGGAGGAGAGAAGGCTCTGGTGAGACCTTATAGCAGCCTTTGCGTGCATAAAGAGGGCTTATAAGATAGGTGGGGACAAAAGATTCTGTTTCCAGCTTTGCCTTGCTTGGACCCTGCTCACCACAAAGGCATGCATAGATTTAGCGTTAAATACCCAGCCTTCTGAGCACAATACAAATACAGATCAATGAAGTTAACAATGAACATAAATATTTGCAGCATCATAACCCAAAATTTCTAACATTCAAATACATAAACAAGCATACCCTTCTGCTTCAAAATTAAAACTTTCTGGAAGAATAACTTGGGTGTTAATTCTGTGTTTAGATACACATGGAGCTGGCAGTCAAACATGAGTCAGGCTAAGTTAAAGGTGTCTGCCTGATGATATGAAATATTCTCCAATGTCAATTTAGGTATAAGTTGTTTTTTTTTAACTGTCTGTTGTAATCCCATCTAAATTTTTGCTTTAAAGATTATGTAGATCAAAAAATTCTAGTCTCCTTTCAATATAGCAAGTCATTAATTCATCTTTCTTCTAACAATTAAGAACTATTCCCCATGTCGTCATGTGAAAGTTTAACTGTTCTAATTTTCAGAACAGATTATCATAAATACTTCTGTACTTTAAATGTACGAACCTATGAAGGTAAATCCAGCATAGACAGCACCACTTTCCAAATATGCTGTATACACTAGCACAAACATCTCCTGAGATTTGCTCAGTGAAACATTATGAAGAGCTTCTATTACCTCTGAAATCTGACAGATTACTCAGTCGTATTGTATCACTATCATCAAAAATGCTGTCACTTGAAATTATGAAATCATCATTGCAGCTGCATAAAAGGTTTATACTATACATATTTAAGGCTTCTAAGTGGATTTCAATTGCAGATGTCAAACACTTCAGAATTCAGGTTG
This sequence comes from Limnodromus scolopaceus, assembly GCA_028565335.1. Lineage (NCBI taxonomy): Eukaryota > Metazoa > Chordata > Aves > Charadriiformes > Scolopacidae > Limnodromus > Limnodromus scolopaceus. The sequence continues at coordinate 110,888,031 of JAOXNO010000001.1, forward strand.
AACCTGTTCATATTACCCTTACAGTTATTGGTTAACAATTGAACACTATAATTTCTTATTGTTTCAACTTTCTCTTATTTCTAATCCCTAACTGCTTAAGAAAAATAAGATTTTTGAAAACTCCTTAAAAATGTCAAAATATCTATGTAAATTTGAATTTTAAAACGTGAATCTCATTTCTAATTCATAAAGCATTTGATCTAATCTTCAGAAGTATTGAAATCCTCTTAGTGAACAAGCACTTTGGTAAAGTATGGATTTTCAATCTAGCATAAGAATTTCAAGTTGTTTACACACGGAGGATTTCAGTTGCAACCTGAGAGTGGCTTTGAAGAAAACTGATTTTCATGCCAAAGACAACTGAAAAGCATTCTGGGTAAGTACTTCTAATATCAACAGGGTGAATGAGTTAATGTAGTTTAACCTTCTTTTTCACATCCTGAAAGAACATTACAGAAAGTGGGAAAACAACTTAAGTGCAAGCACAATCCAGATAACATGTGCTATTTTCCTGTGTTCTGTATGATGAAAAGTACATTTTGAAAAACCTAGGTAAACAACCTTCAGTTGTTTTTAGCTATTTTCTCTAATGGCCTTTATTTGAATGATTGTTAAATAAAGTTTCTACATAGTATAGCATTATCTATTAATTATATAAGCATCTGGTTATGCTTACCAAGTTATCTTCAGATAGCATTGCCAAGGAGTTCATCTACTCATCATCTTCCAGGCAGAAAATTCATAACTTTTGAACATGATAGATTACAGATCTGAACCCTGCAAATATCCTCGTTTAAACACACACAGCTCCCCTGAATTCACTACTTCACTACCTCTATACTAAAAGTTATTACAGATCCAGAAACAGAAGACAGAAAACTTGATTCAAGCCAAACTCACATTATTCAGTATTTTGTGAGGAACTGAACTAGTCACTTGTAATCTTCGTTTGCTGAAAAGTTTGCTTCAGAAGAAAATCTGTTCCTGTTGAGTGAAATAGCCATAAGGAAAATACCGCCTTGAATATCCAAAGTTCTAAAAACCAAGCTACTCTCCTTTTAGCATGATCTAGACTTTTTAGATAACATGACTGCATTCCCCTATTGTCACATAAGCCACACAGCCACAGCCCTGAAATCCTCTCTGCTGGTTACACCAGTAGTTTGTGTTCTTCTTCCTGGCAATTTAGTGGGCAAGCCAGCCAAACAACCACTTCAGTGGTGACAACAGGAGTATTTCTCTTTTCCGAGGCAATGCCTGCAGATGTTAAGAAAGTAGAAGGACTGGGCTGACAGCTCCCTGCCGTCTAGAGGCTTCAACCCACTCCTGTTTGCTGCAGTAAGTTCAGTAGCCCCATGCTCATGTCACCTGAGTGAGCTGTTTGGCGGTCAAGACCAAAAGAGTCAAAAAAAGGAAAAGCAGTAGAAGGAAAAGTGGTGTCAGCCTAATTGCTAGAGAAGTAAGGGTAGGCCTAAGAGTAGGAGGGATGGAGCTTTAAAAAGCAACTAGGTACCTTATGACCAAATATAGATAGACTAAATACAGTTATGGAATAACGATGAACATACATGTGAGAATGCAAGGGAAGTCAAACTGTTCAGATTATGTATTATATACCCACAGAGTCAGAAATTGTCCCTAAACAATTGATCCTTAAATATATGGGGAGGAAGGTGCAGAGGGAAAACAGACGAGACACCTCCATGACGGCTTTGTGCTGTCTGGTGAAGCTACCATAGGATCGTCAAGATTGTGTAAACATAGAAAGACCTAAAAATATAGGTTTATAGAGTTAAATTAGTATTTTAAATGTCTTCTGCATAAATACAGTTATTGTTAAAGGGCAAATAAATCATCATTTAAAATATTTTAGTGTGGAGGAAAATATCAAGTCGGTTTCTGCATGTTTAATTTGTACCCTCAGAAAAATGAGTAGCTTTAATAAAGTTCACTATCCAGTACACATACAATGTGTAGTCTCAAGTCAATGGTTGAGTTGTCCTGATGTTTTGGTGTCAATTCTTGTCTATAACATACAGTCAATAGTTTATAAAACAGCTCATGCTTTTATTCTTTCTTCCCTGGAATCTGATTTTTTTCTAGCTAATTTTAGGCAAGCTTAAGAACTTCTTCACGGAAGAAGTATATAAGGTATTTCTCAGTTCTGTCTGGTTTGAATTTAATTTTTTTAAACAAGGTATGGTAATATGTATGCATACATATGTGTATAACATCTGTTAAAGTAACCTCATTTGGCGTCTTTGACCCGAATGAAAAATTGCAATCAGGCTTCAGAACTTGCAGCAATCCAGAAAGTACCTTGGTAAAGATGTATGACTGGATCTCCAGCCAGAACATTGTGCAAATTCTAAGGATTTTCTGCAAAGTAACACTTTTAAAATTAGTATCTTTAGGATCTGAATTAAACTGCAGAATAGATATCATAGCCCATATCATTCTACTAAAGTCTCAACTGCTGCATCCTGAAGAAAACTACAGAGCGGTTCCTTTCATCTGAAACTTTCCTAGATGGCATATGTGACCAGGTGCAGAAGGCAGTTAGGAAGAAGAGGAGGTTGCTGTCTTGACCCTCTTATCTGCTTTCCCAGGGAAGAAGGATCTTTTCTCTTCCCACACGGTCTAGATATTCCTTCTCTTTTCAGACTTTCGCTGAAAGTCTCTGGGAAAGACATGATTTCATTCTTATCTCTAAGTACTTCACAAAGAGTCCTGGGGCACTACATGGAGACCCAAACATCCTCTGAAACAAAGCCACTCATGAGGACGGCAGACAGTTGCCCACAACTTAGAACAAATTTTCTTACCGGATGCCTGGGATGTCACTGGTTCCCAAAGGTGCTCACAATCAAGATGTTCGTTTTTCTATGCCCTGAAAGAGGTGGGCGAAAAGGGAGAGGCCAATGTTACCTTAGATCATTGAGTAAGCAGGAAACCATCTTTGCATTAAATTCTTAGTCAGAAGAGTTAGATTGGAATATTCAGTCCACAAAACAGAAAGTAATTAAGTAAATCTGATAGCTGACAAACAAGGACAGAGTGAAGTCTTCCAAAGCTATCAGCAGGAGTGGCTTAAGATAAAAAGCAACTTTCTGTCTGACAGATACCATGATCTGTGGATCACCAGTGCAAGTTACTCAAGAGTCTTGAAAGTAACTTAAAGACAGATTGAAGTACTCCACTCAGGCCCATGAGGTCTTAGAAGCTCTCTAATTTGAGTAGAAGTATCAAGAAAGGAGAGGCCTGAGGTTAGCAAGGCCGGGACATAAATGAAAACAAAGTCTGAGCACTCATATGGGACTATGAGGAAGGCAGAGGCATGAGAGAGGCAGAGAAGAGCTGGGAAGAAGGGCTACTTCTTGAATTGATGGACTAGACCATGAGGTCTAAAATAAGATATGCAAAATATATGAAAAGATAACTTGAAAGATGTCAACCAAATTAGAAAATATTCAGGTATAGGTACAACAACTGAATCCACAAAGCTGGTAAAACTGTTTAAAATTCATTTACGGAAAATCACAAAGGACAACTCAGTCTCACAGCATGGAAATAAGATTCCTCTGGAACACAGAGAAACATTCCCAATTCAAAAGACTTAATATAAAACAGGGCTACAACTTAACACTTCAGATAGAAATGTAGTGATAATACTAATCATTACAGTTAAATTTGATTGTTTAATTTTATTACATCAGAGGATATCTTTGTGTATCAGTAAGGATCATGCTGGAGCACTTATGGTGTTCCAAGGAGGTTTAAACTTTTCATTTTAGCTTTTTAGCTTTAACCATTCTTTTAAAATCTTTAAAAAGCAACAAAAAGGAATGTAACTGGTGTTATAACATGAAATATTACACAACATGTATCAGTGCATATTCATATCATATGAATTACATCTTTTTTTTTATCGGCTGCCAAGATACAAGGCACCTTAGGAAATGTGTATTGATAAAGTAGATTACTCCTGGCCCTATCCCTGCCTCAACCACATATCCCTCAGCCTTGCCTTGAACTTTATTTTTAATTATGATTAATATGTATGGAACATGCAGAGTACAATTATGCCCTGCAATGCAAGTGTAGGCCTCCCATGGAGTTCAATGGAATGCATATGTCAGAGGACAGAAATTGGCTCAATATGTTTAATAAAAATCATCTCTTCTTCCCTCTGCCTCCAGGCAGTTTCCCGTTTGTAACCCTAGTATCATTCATGATTAATAATGCACATGTGTTAAAAATGAAAACTCTCTTTTTCCCTATCAAGTCTCTGGACTCATTGTTAATAAATATGTTTGTAATTAAAATCTTCTCCCCCTGCCTTCTCCTTGCCAGTAGCAGATTCTCAACACTGATCCCACTCTTATGAGCCATAACAAATATATCTAAAGTTAAAATCATCTTCTCCAGCTGTAGAACTCCTTTGCCATCCGGTTTTCATCTTCAGTTCCTGGAAATATTTTGGTGGCAGATATGACTCCTCCCCAACACGTCTCTCAATCTGACTGCCACTCCTTTGAGCTGATTTTAACAGGCTATTTTAAAGCAGGAACAAACAAGAGCGCTCAGGAGGTAAAGAGTTCCTCTGCCACATGCAGTTTGAGGCCTCAGATGAGCACAGTGTGCGAGAGCAAGGTAATCAGGGTGAGGCAAACTGGCAAAAAAATGGGTGGGACCCTGTTTTTCGTGCCAACCTATGTATTCGCCACCTTGCAAATTGCTCTCATGAGCTCACAGCTTTCCAGCTGAACTATAGGGGTTTTTTTGACAGATTCCCCTCCTCCAGGCCATTTCTAACAAGAAAAATATTGTCAGTGCTATTCTTTCCTGCAGTCACCATTGGTAGCCTGAATACTGCTAAACTAGAATCTTTGAATTTCTGGCTATTACTTCTAAGGTATATATTGAAAAGTAGAGACAGATGGCCACCATTCTAAAAATACAGAAAATGCAACTATTTGGTTTTGTCAAGTCACTGGTTTACCCAAACGTAAATGGCCGTCGTACTTCGGCCTTAATCCTGGAAAGAATCACAAACCATGAATTAATGACCTCCTCAGGTGCACAAAGTTAACACAAGGGCTTTTCAGGCTCAGAGCCCTCCATGGGTATGAGAAGGAGGAATGCTGATCAATGGAACCCAGGGACCAATAAACAACCATTAAATTTACCACAGCCAGAAAAAAATGAAGACCGTATGAATAAATCAATAACATTTCCATTTCATCTCATCCCAGAAATGATCAAACCCCATTTTTTTATCAAAGAGTGAATAAAAGGGGAGGTCAGAGAGGACTCTTTCAACACATTAAAAAGCTCTAATGTAACTCAATTGCAGTATGGTTCAAGAAGTGTATTCCATGACATTTCCAAAAAAAAAAAATCTTTGTGTAAACACTCAGATTGTGCTGATACTCAAGAGTGCTAATATTTAGTTGCAATAAAAGCTACTAAGACCTCATTTTTATCTCTACAGTGAGCGCTCTGACTGTAGGTCATACAGAGTTACTTGGACTAGCGTGAAACCAGCCATTACAGGTGCTACAATGGAGACCTTATTTATAAGTGGAAACATTTATAAATCTTCAAAAAGTGACAGTACTGTCTTACTATGCCACAGAAAAGAAGAAAAGACACAAACAAACCCAAAGCGCACAAACCAAACCAAGCAACAAACAAAAACCCAATACACACATGCACACACACACAAGGTATCCAACTGTAACTGAAAGACAAGGAACAGATTCATGAGCTTCGGGAACCATGTATTCTGCTTTCAAAGACACAAGTGTGTTCTGCTGGTCTCTGGATCTGCAGAACAAAATGCAGTAATGACCTATTAGAAGTTTCTCAAAAGGAGAATTACACTTAAGAAGTTTTCTGGGAAAAACTATGAAGACTGTGAAACAGCAACAGAAAGTGATGCATTTGGTTTGGAAGAACAGGCTGTCTCCATAGGCCTGCTCAGATCCAGGAAGGACAGGCCTTGGCAAATGTCTGGTTTGCCATTTATAGTTTCTCTTAAAGCATTGTTTGAATGAGTTATAGAATCATAGAATCATTTATGTTGCAAAAGACCTTTAAGATCATTGAATCCAACTGTATGCTTTATTTTGACCACTGATCACTGATTTTTCTTTCTGTTGGGGAAGAGAGCTGTAGGATATGAGCAGATGCCATGGGAAACTGGAAGTTAAGACCCACCTTAAAAATGAGAATATTACATGAGTCAGATAACCATTTCTGGCCTGAGACTTGATAATGAAGACATACATAATGAGGACCAGAAAAGGTCATAGGTGCATTCTGCCTATGGAAAAAAATCCTGTATATACCTCCTTGTGAAAACAGCAGACATGAAAGCTATGAGGGATTGATCACCCTTCTAGGTATTTCAAGTCTTGTTATAAATTCTATATATTCTTATATTGTTATAAATTCTATATGTATAATTCTGTATAAGCTGTATTTTGTAGGAGGATTTAAAAAATATACCCCACTTCTTATACAGGATTCTGCAAAACCATTTGCCCCTCTTACTACCCAATACACCAGGGTGGACTGCAAAAAGAAAAGTTAAGAACCTAGGTCAGAAGAACAGCATTCATGGGCATTTTGAGTGTCTCAAAGGAATTTATATGAGCTCAGAATTTGGCCCAGTGTACCAAGTGCAGCATGTTTGGAAGAGTTCCTGCTGGCTGTCACATACCATATAGCTGTTCTGAGCTGAAAGCTGCAACCATTAAAATGTATTGTTAGTGCTTGAAATTGTAAAAATTAATATTAATACGAATGATCATGTAAAGTAGCAAAGAAAAAGAAAATTATTTTCTAAAAAATTGAAACCTATTAAATGATCAATGATAAAATTTCTTTTGCATAAGGAGAAGGTTACTTTTATCTTTTTTTTTTAGTACAATATTAAGCATTCCAGTAATGTTTAGTGCAGACAGCTACTTGAAACTAAAGATGACAAGTCACATTTACTATGCAATCAACACAATCTCCAAGGAAAGACTCTTCTCATATTAAACACAACATTTGGTTCAAGTTCCAGGAAGATGAAATTTTATTATTGCATTCTTTTAAAACAACATGAGCCCTGTAACAATTAGAACTGATTATAATCAAGTTCAGGGTAGGCGACATTTCCCATGACCTCTGCTTAAGTCTTTGGATGTCCTTTGTCTTACATTGGTTCTCTTCCATATCCTTGCCCTGGACTTTGGATTGGGCTGACATTTGGGGTCAGGCCAGGCTTAATGTTTTCATGGTAGAGGTTTGGGGCTTTTTTTTTGGGGGGGGGTGTGTGTTTATTTGTTTGTTTGTTGTTTAATGGGATACTTTGCCACTGCATCCTACTAGGTGTCTTATCTTAAGGTCTTGTGGGAAATACATACCAATCATACGTGGTAGGCTATGAAACAAATATTTTACAATATTATGTTAGTTGTAATACTTATCTTCCTCAAAGTCAGTCTGTTGATTAGGCCTCGAACCATCAATAGTTTTCAGTGTTATTTTGTCAATCTAGTCATAGCAAATAGAGTTTCTGACAGGCAGCCTCTACCTTTCAGTAAAATTGTAAGTGCAGACTTAAAGGATATTTTAAGCTTCAGCAATGTCCATTTAATTTTAAAAGACCTGGGGGAGTATTTATACACTCACTATTTCCACTCTGACTTTTAGGAATCCCTCTCCATTACCAGAAGGGGACACCTGCTGGAAATAAAAATCAAGGACAAAAATAACCACCGGTGGTTTCTGCTAAATTGTTGCTTGCAACTGCAGGAATCTAACGCATGTGATCATTTAATTCCTACAGCGCACAGTCTTTATATTCAACACTATTTCTGCAAGTTTATTTGTCTTGTTCTACAGCAAAGTGCTCTGATTTGGACTCTTTTTATTGGGAAACTTTTCAGTGCATTAGGTAAAGGACTCTTGTTCAAAGTCCCAATAAAAGGCACACTTCCTAACATCACTACACTCATCTGTTTTCCGTAAAACTGACACCTAACATCTTACTTTTGCATTTTATGGTTATATTTCTAACGGTATTAGAACCATTTCTAGATATAAGCAGAAAGTATTATTTCAGTGAAGTATTTCCTCATGTACTGGAAAATAAAATTTAAAAAATAATTTAAAAAAGCAGAGGGAAGATAGGCAGGGCGAAGAAAAACAGTTTCAAGGTACATGTAGATCCAAAGAAAAACAATTTCCAACATTTGGTCACTTGCTCTTAAATCATAAAAAGAAATAGAAGTTATACCAGTAGGGACAATAACACATTAGCAATCACATAACAAAGTAAGTATATTATTTTGTTGTTGGTTAAAATTATTTCATAAACAGTTCACATATCCTAATTCTCTGTAAGCAGATTCTTACTGCACAGTGCACATCACTGTTGATGCTTTTTGCTGTAATGAAATAATAAAACTCTTGTCATGCAAGCTTCAATTTAGCAAATACATACTTTACACAGTGATTGGGAATTTCCACAAATTTAAAATCTGAGCTCAAACTTAAGCACCATTATGTGTTTACCTTCATCAGAAAAGAACCAGAAGAGAGGAGAAAGATAAATAATTGCACAGGGAAATTAAAAAGTGTTTGAAGATTTATTTTACATACTTCATACAAGGCAGACATGAATATGAGAGCTCTTGATTTGCTTGCTTCTTCAGTAATCCTTTCATGATCAGGTGCAAGATTAGAAGTGAATACTATGAAGCGGAAATTAGTGATAGGATGTTATTCCACTGAAGATAACATGTTTTCTCAGCTTATTGAAGTTCAGTTCATTGTGGCCTGAATTAATAGAGTTCACTGAGGTAACCGGAAAAAAAATAATGAAATTTATTTTTGTTTTTGTTTTCTCCAATGTGTACCAAACATTTAATAAAGGACAAGAGGTTAAATCTAAAATATAAAAGACCTATCATGCATCTTGCACAGAACTGGGCTGCCGCTGTCCAGAATCCAGAGACTACGCTTCACTGCCTCTCACAGATCTAAACATGTTTGGCCTCCATCAGGCTGAGACCCTTGGGACCTGGCTGATGTGTCAGCCTAACCATACCTCAGCAGGGCAGCTCTACAGCCCAGGTGATCAACCAGGTGAGTAACTTTGAAACACTCCTAACGTATACATCTCCCACCAGAGTAGTTCTGCTGTCTTCAAACTTCTTTTTTAATTGAGGTTACCTTAGAGTTGTAATGTTTCCAGTAATGATCTCTTTTCAAAGCTGAATTAAAAGTTGCACTCAAGTTTATTCATCTTGTTCTATGGCAAAGTGCTCTGATTTGGATTCTTTTTATTGTGAAACTTTTCAATGTGTTCGGTAAAGGGGGGATTTCAACCTTTGCTACCAGGTCTCCAAGACAACATCCCAGCAGGGGACTCTGGGAGGCAGGGAGGAATTCAGCATGCTGGCGTCAGCTCCAGGGCAGCTCATGGATTTGGTACGAATCATTCACAGCCAAGACTGATTGACAACTGGTTTTGGGGTGTGTGTATTCATATATATATTTTTTTTATGCATTTATAAATAAGCATATGCAATACATTACATATAAAGAGGAGAAGAGAAAAGACTGAGAAGTGACCTTTTTTGAAGGGATCAGAAAGGCATCTTAGTAAACCGGGTTAAAAAGGCATTTGAAAAAAACTAAGGACTAAGGATTTCTTCCACCACTGTAAACAGTACTTACACACTAGCTCTAAAGACGTGGTTCTCATTAGTCCCAGCAAAACATAAGATGAAAAAAAAAAAACAAAAACCCCAAAGAAAAAATACAACATAAAGCACAGAAGTGATTTAAACCAGTGACACCAAGTATGCACTGAGTCAGTACAATCCTAGCATTAATGGAAATGTTACAAGTGGCTGCTGTTGACACTAAAGGAAAAGTCCAATTTTCATTCTGCTGATGCTTTCTCTATGCACGCCTAATGATGCAAAAGCTTTTCAAATGCAAAACACTTTCAAATACTTCTACCCAGCCACAGTTACTTTAAAACCTCTGAGGGTACCTAAGAAATCATAACCCAAACCCTTTTTTCTCAGTTAATTTTATGCTTATTTAATGTTTCAATTTAAAACCTGAAAGGGAGTAGTTTCTCTACACTGAGCAGATTCCCATTTAGTCTTATCCAGAGAGTATACACCTGGAAGATATCACTCACTCCTGCCTTTTCTGTTTGCTGTGCTGCACTGCAGGGCTGAACAGCTGACACTCAGATAACACAAGACACAGTGGGAGAATCAGCTAAGATATAAACTTGAGTGCAACTTTTAGTTCAACTTTGAAAAGAGATCCTTACTGGGAAGCATTAAAACTCTAAGATAAACTCAATTAAAAAAGAAGTTTGAATACTACGTATAGGGTTTTTTTTCCAACAATGCTTTGATAGAGTAAGTACTCTGAATAATTTTTTAAATATTTTTAAAAGATGTGAGGCACAGTGGTACTACACAATGGAAGAGGAATTATAGTTATCGTTTCAGATGAGGTGTGTTGAAAGATCTAAGACTGAAGGAGTTGGCAGCCTTGGAGTTTGCCTTCTTATTACTACCATCTGTGTCAACTTCAGTATCCTTTACAAAGAGAAAAAGGCAGGAGTGCTTTTTGTGTACGTGACCCCGTTTACGTGCTGACCTTCAATATCTGCAGCAGAGACTGGAAGTGTGCTCATTCTCCCTTAAACATAGTGAGAGATTCCAGTGGCCAGATAACAGTTCTGTTTATCAGCTTGTAAACAAAATTCAGTGATAGAATTGTGCTTTGCTTCTTTTCCATAAATCTTTCCTCTGGATTATTTTTTTCCTACAAACTGTCATGATGCTGATGAAAAACAATCTCTTTGCCTTTTTGAACCCAATGTCTCTTACGAAAGCAAACTTTTATAAAACCTGAGAGAAGTAGATTAGTGCTTTAAGGTGTTTTTTTAGGGGGATTTTTTTTTTTAAGAAAAAACAATCGTGCCAGCTGAAAGTAAGCGAAGAAAAACTGTTGCACCTAATATGTGAAACAGTTGGCTTATAAATAGTCTTGGAAGGAGCCTGAATTATTTCAGGGAAGTTAAGTGGACTGTAACCAACTGCAAGTTTAATATCCAAAAGAATACTGCTGATACTGGAATTTTAGATTCCCTTACTTTGTAAAAAGGTGACATCATTTGAAGATTTACTGGAGTGATAATTGAATGGTAATTTATATGCACCCTTCAAACTAGACTGAAGCAGAGAATATTTAAGTGGGTATAGCATAAGGCATGTCTATCTATACCCTGTTTGCTGATGCTGGAAATGTGATTTTTTTCTTCACAGCCCTCAAAAAGTTGCTTTTGCCTCCCCATAATTTGATCTTGCATAAGATCTACCTTTGACAGAACAGGTTATAGCCAAGCAAAGCCAAAGTAAATGAGGAACTGAGGGCTGCTTGTGATATTAGTACTTTTTTTCTTTTTTTTTTTTTTCCATTACAGTTTTACCTGTCTTTTTTGTCTCTCCCGTTTTATTCTGTTATAATCAATCCTCAAAAGAGTGTCGATTAAATGTTTCTTTAACATAGTGAAATATCCCTAGAGAGCTACTCAAGGAGTACGGAAATAGGGAGGGTGGGGGTGGGGGAAGGAGAGTTATTTTTACTTGAATTCCATTCCCAGCTAGTTCAGAGAATCTAGTGCATGTGAGCTCACAACAGGCATCCTCCCATTGCAGGGTAATCTCTCGTTACAGAGTAATCTCCCGTGACAGAGCACAGTCCCTAATGGGGCATAATTGTTGCCCATAACATCCAAATCATTTTTCCAACATGATGCTTCACAGAAAGGAAGAAAAAGCAACCAGTCATAGATGTGTCTCAGAACATTACTACCGAAAACTGAATCATCCTGTTGGTAAATATACATTATGCAGCAGCCCAAAGTTTCACTCCAAAAGCCAAACTCCATACTATTTTCCTGTCTTGGAAAATGGTCCCCTCAGGTGAATATAGAAGAGGAGAGCAAACAATGTAAGTATGTTTTAATTTCCCTCCACATGGCTGGAATACCTTTCCATGTGCAGCATTCTTTCTCCACTGAGGTGCATTTTGTATCCATACAGATAGACTTAATTAAGGTCCAGACCTTTCTTCTAAAAACATTCCCAGGGAGATACAATGTGAACAGGCAGTATGAAAAATGTGACCATATCATAGAATCATAGAATCATAGAGTCGTTTGAGTTGGAAGGGACCTTAAAGATCATCGAGTTCCAACCCCCCTGCCATGGGCAGGGACACCTCCCACTAGA
>JAOXNO010000001.1:110903460-110946253 GCA_028565335.1 Limnodromus scolopaceus
TTCTGCTCCCTTGTCCCTAAGGGCAGTTTCCCATGGGGTCCTATTTACTAACTCCTTGAAGAGCTGGAAGTTTGCTTCCTTAAAATTTAGAGTTCTAACTGTGCTTCTCGTGGGCTTCTCTTCCACAGTGGATCACTCTCAAATTAATTAGAACTTGGTAGCAATGGGAAAACTTTATATTCATAGTGGATATAAAGTAGTATTCCTATCCAAATACTGTCCTCCTTTTCAGATGAATTCCCAGAAATACTACATAGTCTTCCTCACTGTACAGAGCTGATTTAACAATTTAATAATTCATTAATTAAAATCCTGGCATCTATTTCATCATTCCATATTTCCATATCCACAATCTGCATCTCAGAGGATCCTCTAATCCTTTAAAGACTTTTTTGCTTTCTTCATGAAAATAAGTCATCAGATAATCCACCATTGTCATCCCTGTCCCCTGTCTGGAGGCAGCTGCAGAAATTCTTCACCCCTTGGCTAAGACACCTTGCACCTAGAAGGGGAGGGGGAAGTCATATGTGTATGGGTCTCCTGGAGAATAAGAAGCAGAAAAAGGATGATTAAACACCTCTGGAAACTCTTAAAGGAAGGGAGTTCTGGCATAAACTTCTTGTCTTTTTCCTAAGTACAACAACGCTGCTGAGTTGGAAGCTTTAGGCAAGAAGCAGAATATGATGACTTTTTTTTTTTTACAAATAAACAAAAAGATGTAAGCATAAAAATACAGTATGCACTATCATGCTATAGGACTGTTTGATTGATTATTATTATTATCAGTATTTGTAATGATAAGTAACATCAATGTACTAATAACTATCTAAAATAAAAACAACCTACACATGCAAAGACTACTATTCTTTACGTGTACAGCTTGATGATCCTTCATTTACTTTTTTGCCTATGTTTCCCAGAATATCTTTATCTATTTACACTTCTTAAATCTCAAGTCCAGGTGGTCAAGCTGCATTCCAAACAGCAAAAAAAGAATATGGGATGATCGCAGAAATCTATTTTGGACTGTACAACGAGACCCAGACACACCCTTATTTGAAATACCAGCTCTGTATATTAAATAAGATATTGCCCAAAGTTTGAAAAAGAAAAAAATCACAAAAACTACAAAGGTCATGAAACAGATGATTATTTTTTCTTAAGAGAACTATAGAGAAAGTTATTCTATCATCAAAAATAACTAAAATGTAGTGCAAAGGCATTTTAAAAAATGTTTTTTTGTAAAAAAATTGGACATAATTCTAGTTAATAGGCTGAGAGTTCTCTTTCTCCAGAGATTCCTCACAGAAAGTCTCAAATGGTTCTTAAAAAGTGTACAACTGTCATATCGACATTCAACACAGGTGTAAATTTCATCATCTTAGAGGTGTAAATCCCATTTGAGAGAATATCCATTTGTCACTTTTTTTGTCATGGTTTTCCATTTTTTTAATAAAAGAAGGGTTGGGGTTTTTTTCAGGGGCTCTTTGTATCTGTGAGAGAGAAAGAACCACATCCATACAGAAAAGTAATAAATAAATAACAAAGTAATTTTTTTTCATAATTGTGCACTACTTTAGTTTCCATTATTCACATTTTACAAGCATATTCCTGTATAGAAAATGCAGAATACTAAGAAATTGTAGGAAAGTTTACACCTTAAAGTTCAACAGCTTGGAAACAACCACACTGCTCCAGCTGTTACTAAAAGAAATGCGGGATAGTCATGGGACTCCCTTTCTACACAGTTTTTGACTCTCCTAAATTTTTTTCATTCCTAAATTAATGCATTTTTCCATACTGTTATTGTGGTTTCTGATTCCTCCATTACCTCTGTACCAGAAACAAGGAAAAAAAACCATGTCAGTCTCTCTAAACTTTAGAGATATTCCTTATTTTCTCCACAGAGTGGGCATTTGTTAATGCTGCCAGCAACCCTGCCCATGAGAATTAGCTGAATACACAAGAGAAGTAAATAGGGACCTTGAGATGAGTATGTAGGAAAATGTATTGTACTGTCACTATCCAGACAAGCATTCCCACTAAATAATACACTCTGAAAATAAACATCTAATGGTGGACAAGCTAGCTATATAAATGCCAAAGTGCCTTTTGTCAGCCACAGACTCCTACTCACCTGTAGGTTAATTACAGGACTTTTGTTTATGCTGATAACTATTCCATCACATTTTTCTTCCATCATACAAATAGGAAAGGAGTTATTCTGAGAAAGGTAATTAAATTACATGGTTCCCTAGTCTAAGTATACAGTAATCTAATTTACTATCCTAAGCTGCCATATATGAATATACTAAAATTAATATATTAATTTTACTTCTCAGAAGGAGGAATCTTAGTATACCATACAAATAAAAGCACAGTACCTGGGCTGCTACTCAAACATGCAGCTGTGGAAACAAGTCTTGTGATAGTCATAGTTTGGCCTTGGAAATATGTGTCGATTCCCTCTGAAAAACGTTATAAGGAACAATTCTTCATTTTAATCATATGTTACACAGGAGAAGTTTAGAAACTTGAAACTGGAAAGCCAAACTAAAATTTTTAAAAAAAGACCCACATATCTCTACATCTGGGAAAGGTTCCAGCTGACAGACTCCTAGGAGTAGGAGTCATAGTAGGAGTATGAGTAGGAGCTCAGAGCTCCTACTATTTTAACCTAGAGAGTATATGAAAAAACACTGGGAACTGATCATTCAGATGTTTAATCATCTGCTGAATAAAGTCTATAAGACATTTTGGTGATGTCAAAAATCAATTAGCACTCTAGAAAAATTGATAATAAGCAAAGATCACCTAAGATATCTCTCCTAAGTAACCTCTATTTAATTTTCACGACTTTTTAATTTTCCGTATGTTTATAAGAAGAAAACACATTCAAGTTCTCTCAAGGTTTTCTCCTACCATTTTTCTTTGTTTGATTAATCGTTCCCTCTTTAGATTAAGTACACATCCAGCTAACTCTCTGTCCTTACATACAAAGACATGGCCCATATAGTCACTTTGCTTTCCAATGTATTTGACCATTTTTTAAGGAAAATGAGTTATGTGAATTAGCCATAAATATGATGCAATTAATCTCACTTATACAGACATCTGCTAGTCCAATTTATACCTTCTTAAAGTCCACGACTCAAAAATGTCCTTCAGTCAATAAGTGACAGGGTTCCAGTAACTCAAGTAACAATGAAATAAGGTGTACTACTTAAATATACATTGCAAATTCAGAGCAATTGTTATTTTGCTGCCTAAGCCAGTGGTTTCCCTTCAGTGCTGCTAAAATGAAAAACACTTACCTGGACTGGGTAGACCCATTCAGTATCTTAACACTGTAAATCAGGCCAAGAAATCCAAGGGTCTGAAGTGAAACTAATTCATTCCACTCTCTCTGCCCATATAGCCAACAGCGTCCCTTTGCGCTGCAGGACTAATACCAGCTTTAATGGGTGCCAATTGGACTTAGATACCCTAGCAAAGATTTGACCCAAAGTGCAAGTTCAGTTCACAAAGATCATTAAAACAATCATAAACCAGAACAGAACCCACTTTTAAAGGCTTATGCAGTTCAGAAGCCTTTTTTTCTTTTGTTTCTCCCCACTGATTTATAGTTTAAATAAAGAAGGGAACAGAAGCCTGGAGCATCCAGATATTCTGGATGTAAAACAGAACCTACTTCGATTTCATGTTAACTGCTGTGTTGTAAGGTCAGCCCCTAACAGAGTCCGTAAAGAGACATAAATAGTATCCATTAATGAATTAAGACAGTTAAGGTAGCGTTTTTTAACTAGAAAAGGTGTCATGGATTTTAGAAGGCTTAAAAGTAAGAAAAACTCCTTTTAAGCTTGAAAGAGTTAATGGGATTTACTAGTCCATCAGTGCAAATAATCTGCTCTTGAAAGGAAATAAGAGGTGGAGTGCTCAGGCCTTTGCTATCACCCAGTGATTACACCTCAGGAAGCATTATCTCAGCTGGTTTGGGCCATCCCACTTCCGATTGGCACTTCCTCTGCAACCTCCCATCCTTTCCCTGCTGGTTTATGTGAAACTCTGGCACTTTCTTTATTTAATTCTCCCTAGGGGCATCAACACTGATTGAAGTAAACAGTGTGCTCTTATTTCCAATGTATATGAACGTCAGAGAAAAGGCTCAAATCTTGGCTTCCCTCATGGAGGCTGCTCTGTGCCAGACTGTGAGTATAAAGACACTTCAAAGAACATTTTGGTAGTGCTTGAAATTTCTCTAATTTTGAAAGTCTCTGGCTAGTAAAACACTGGTACCCTGGACAAACAAGCATCTCTCCAGCTTTATCCCTGTATTCGTAGTTAGCAAGCTGTTTTAAGGTACAGCAAAGTGAAAAAATTGTACCTTGAGTGCTGTTCTAGAGATTCAGTTAGTTAAACAGCCTAAAGGAGAGCTCTTGCAACTGGATGTAAATTGAAGCAGGCCTGAGCCTATACCAAAATATGCTGGGGTAGAGTATGCCAGAATGCTGAAGGTAGTTTTCAGTCAGCTTTGTCCTCCTATGTCACATTTTGTACCATGCAGAATTTGGCTCGATCTAGCCAAACACTTTTGTCATCAGCTGGTTGCGGCCCGCTGCTTCTCAGATGAGTTCCAACAAACCTCAACCTGACTTTAAAACAATTTTTGGTTTTATATCAGTACTGCCACTCCTTACTTCCCTTGTAATATGGCACAAACACCAAGTACAAATCTAAACATCAGTACAGAAAGTTCACAGATTATTTTTTTATTTTGGTCATTCCCTTCTACAAGTGCCCTCTAGGATGAAGATGTAGTTTTAAGAAAAATAGCTTGGGCGTGTTATGGAATGCATTTAACATGGCAACAAATATGCTTTTTTTTTTCATAGTGCCTGCTGGAGTTGCTCTGATGCGTTTTGTTTCTTGGACTGCATCCACTAAAACATTGTGAAAATATAATAATTTCTGAAGATAATGAAATTTACTGCAGTGATTAGGTCATTAATTTCATGCTGATCTCACAAGTCATTTCCCTACACACTCCATGTTTTAAAGTGACATTTAGGATATGCAAACGATTTGCAGTATGCTATTTTTTAATTACGATTCTGTATTCAAAGTGAACACTATTCTAAGAGGTTTTATTTATATGTGCTGTACTATCTCAGACTAAAAACATTATATGAGGACGTACCTCAAAGTTTTTGAAAGAAAGTTTTCCAAACAGACCCTTAATCTAGGGAAAATTAACAGGCAGTTCTTATTAAATCCCATTAATCATATCAGTTGTATCGCTATGAAATGGTGTCTAGTCTGAATATGATTAATTTATTCTTGTTCGTCTTTGACTAATTCATGGGAAAACACAGAATCAAGTCTGCTTCATAATCCTAAACATAAGCCAAATACATCAGCAGTCCTTTCACTAAAACTGCAGGCTGTCAGATGACATCAGACTCTGAGTTGATAGGGTCTTCAGTTTGCCAAAATTCTTCTTTAGAGAGGATGGCTGTGGCCTGAGCACTGTTTTTATATCTACATAGACATCCTTTTTCCCCCAAGCCTGGCTAGAACTCTATGAAGCATAAAGTTATGTCTGCTCAGATCTAATTGTAGACTTAGGGTCTTTAATAATTCGTTTTCCCAGTCAGGCCTGCAGGAAATCTGTAAGCCAAAAATGTCGATGGCTTGGGGATTCAATTCTAGGTCCAAGATCAGGGGCAAGTTGCATCCCCCAAGTCTCTGGCACATGTTCACACATCAGGTATTAAAAAGTCATCTTGCTTTACTGACTGTGGCCTACTATAATTGTATCATGTAGAATTTTCCACTGATAGATGTGAAAAACAACATTTCTTCTTAAAATGATGCAACACTGAAGGTATGTTCAGTAAACTGAACATATCATGCCAAAGATCTAAAAGAAGATCAAACATAAAACATAGGGATTTAGATGTAGTCTTTTTTATTTAGGCACAAAGACTTGCATTTTTTTAAGGAACTGAGCTTACCTTCTTTTTGACTTAATTGACCTGGGTTTGAAATGTTATCAGAGAACTTCTGTGTAGAAAAAAAAAAAAAAAAAGTATTCACACAGTGCTGTACACTTCCAAACAGACTTGCCATAAAGAAAGGAAATTTATCTCGAAAGGGATAGAGAGGAAGGGAGGGGGAAGTCTTTTTTGTTTGGATCAGAGTGCACTTTCCTGGCTTTAAACAGCTTAACTTTGATCCAACCTTCAAAACCCTAGTGCATTTGCTTTTACAATGTTTCTATTCCTCTTTTTTAATTCTAGTTTGCAGTCAGGGCACCTTGCCAATGAGAGGAGGAGAGCTCAGCACACAGTTTCAGTGTTTGGGCTTGGAAACTCAGACCTTCATCTCTCAGATTTTGACCTACTGAAAACAGGGCTACTGAATTTTGAACCGATCATGTGTAACATAACCAGAAAAACAAACACACTGGCAGAAACCAGGAGGAGAAGACCCTCCTGTACAAAGGAAACAGCAATAGTACACAGGAATTTGATCACACAAGATACTATGAATTAATGAGACAGAAAAAGCACTGTGCAGTGACACTTCTTTCTTGGACTTTCTCGGCCTTTCTTATGTGGAAGAAGAATCTGCTCTCCTAATGTAGGCTTGAGGAATGGCTCTACAAAATATAAGATTTGTGCTTGCAGTAAGTTTAATCTGCCTGAAACTTCATCATTGTGCATTTGGGAACTGGACTTTTGTGTTTAAAATGTATATTTAGAAACTGGGAAATCTTATACATTTCCTGGCAGCAACGTCATCCTTTCTCTTGATCATGAATGTATTCCTCCAAATCCGGATATCGTGACTGTAAAACCTGGTGTCACCCTTTAATATTAATGCCAGGAAAGATGATCATGTGAGAGAATTCCTCTGTTTGTTAGCTTGTTTGTTTTTGCTAGAGTGCTGGATTCTCTGCCCAGCTTCAGAGCCTTCATCAAAACAAACAAGTAAAAACAAAAACCTCTGATCTGCGTGAATAATTCCTCCTCAGTTGTTGTTACAGAATGCCAATTATCAACACACAGGGTTCTGGTTAGTTGAAAATTAAAATAAAATCTTTCTTTTTTTCTTCTTCTTAAATCTGAGCAATGCTTTGACTGACCTTTCCTAGTTCATGCCACTAGTACTACCACTTGTTGCACTAGTGGCTGCAGCAGAACAATTTGCAAACCAATGAAAGCAAAGGAAAGCTTAAAATCCACTTGAAGACAGTTCTTGATGAAAAAACTTAGTCCTAGATTAAAATGGATGACTTTTCTCTGCAGTACTTAAAGCCAAATAAGGTCAGGAATCAAACGTAGACTGTCAGATATTGTAAGCAGCCTGTGAGATTCACACAGTGGTTTATGGTCTTTAGCAGTGTAGCCTCAGCCATTTTGAGATGACCATTAGCTCTGCACCTTGCCAGCTAACAGTTTTGCAGCCCCTAGGCACTCCAGCCTCTCCCTTTGAGATCCAACTTTTACACAAATAAGTTTTGAGACTGTGTGTGGCAGCAGGACAGCAATCTGAAGCTTGGCTGACTTCTATCAGTGTAGTAGCAATGTAATTCAAATAAGCAAATACATTTTATGGGGCTTATAAAAGTTGGATTATAAAATATAAACTAGTCATTCATTTAAGTGATGCTATCCCTCATATGCTTTATAGCAGAGAAGGAAAGAAGTGTGTGTGTGAGTGTGTGTGCATGCTCATGTATAAAAATCGTGATATAAATAAATCCAATGACTGTTTAGGTTTAAGGTTTATGTAATAGGCAAATTATACATGACAGATAAAATTTTATTCTCTGAATTCCTGACCTCCTCCTTCTTGGAGCACACAAAAAAGACAAGATATTTGCACATCTTATCATAACGAGTGTCTTGGATGACAATTTCCTTTCTAATTTTTACCCAGCTATTTGTGAAAACAAAGCCATTGTTAATAACACTAATTAAAAAAATCATATATGTGTCTTTTATATGTGCATCAGCAATCTATATACGTATCATCTTTACAGTTTATTCAGAATGCAATAGAGTCCCATATCTGCTTGAAAGATGGAACTGATGCAGCATCAGAAAAATCTCTTGACCAACTTTACCAATAATTCCATCAGCTATTCTTTTACCTGTATTACTTAGCAACTAATTTATCATACAATCTAGAAGTGGTCTTTAGTTTAGTGGCATTCAGATGACATGCTAGGACAAATCAAATTTTCTGCTTAGTCCAATGTACAGAAGATTACTGTGCTAGCACTGAAGCAAACACTCTGACAAACTGCACTGCCACAGAACATAGTGAAAGAAGTAATGGTAAGTCCCACAATAACTCTTCCATTTTTATTTCTGTGTATCCTAGTGTTTTAGAAAGAAATTAACATGTGCTTTTTCTCAGCGTTAGGGCCCTCTATTCATCTGCAAAATGAAAAGTTTTCTGAGTTTTTAATGTAGGTCAGACTAAACCCTTAATGATATATTCAACCAAGATGCAGCTATTAAGCTTCCCTTTAAAACATTCTCATTTCCTAAGCCAAGAGCCCTGGCTCAGCGCTGTCATTATAAATTTCAAGTTCCAAAATTAGTAAGTGGTAAAGGTGAAAAAGGATGGAAACACAACACACCCATGATTCATTATTCATTGAGTGAGATCTAATATTGGATGAGAACACTAACAAGCACTTTATACTTAGAGCTGACTTGACTGCTTCTACAAAATGCTTAGAAAGGGCAATTTTCATCAGACGCACAGCAATCATAGCTTCCACTCCATAAGCAAAGATGCTCCCTCTTGCATTAGCATGGAGAAGTATGACTTCTGCTGATGAGGGACCTCTACTAGATCTCTGCAGGGAGAGACTAGGAGAGACACACTGCAAGTGCAGGCATCAGGTGTTAAGACACCACCAGTTGGCTTGCTCAAGTGTCTGGCAGACACCAAAGCTACCAATTCACAGTAACAGTAAAACTTCTCTGAGTAAACTTTTTTTTTCCTTCCATTGAAGTATTTTAATATTATTCCAGCTAGGACAGCATTTCTTTAGTAGTAGAAGAGAGGCTTTCAAGCTAAAGGACAATCACAGCTTTTCCTTTATATATAACAATATATTCTGGGAAAAGTTGGTGGATGCGATGGAGGCCTTTTCCTAACCTAGAAATGAGATTTCCTAATCTGAAGTCCTTTCTTCTTACACAATAAACAGGCTTCATTAAAACAGCAAGGGAAATCCATTAATTTCATGCTTTTCTTACTCGCTGCTTGGCTGCATTCCTTTGCTTTTATCACGAGTAGCAATTCTCCCCTTCACACCCTTCAGCCAGTGAGTGTCCACATTACTATTGTAGGACTTGAGTGCTGTTTAGCATGGAACTAGCATCAGTTTGCCCAGCTTAAAATAATCTTTTGCTAGAGTTCAATAATTGTAGTCAAAGGATGTTTTATTTGCATTTCATGTAGTAAAGTACTCATTTTTTCTCTTTATACTTTAAGGGAATTTTAAAAACCTAGATTCAGAACAAGCTAAGCCTTTGTGTTGCTCAGAAGATCAGAGGTCTGCTTAAAAAAAAAAAAAAACAACATTCAAAATCTTCAAAACTCCAAGTCATACCTGCACTGTCAGAGCTGGAGCTTAGTACAGAGCAGAGAACAGGAGGCAGCTCATAAAGGAACCATTGTATGGGAAACAGCAGTGTACAATTATGCATTTATGGAGGATTGACTGTTCTCTCAATTTTTTAATCAAGCTTTGTCTCAAAGAACTACGGTCAAATATCCAAGCTGCACCTTTTCCTTTCAAGTGCATCCTTCACCTGATTCCCAACATAATACATCCTTCTTTATAGACACTCCATGCTTTGTTTTATTAATGAGATCACCTTCTTTTCTTCCCCTTCACCACCCCCAATGCCTTGAATTGGGCTGCTTTTTTAAGCTACCAGACTGATTTCTGTTGCCATTTTTATAAGACATTTTCTCGGGACTCTTTCTCAGCATAAGAACTAATGACTGAATAGAGCTACATTTTTAAAAAGCTTTTATTATTTGTGTCTTTTTTTGGATGCAGGATTACTTGCTTTTTGCCTTTCTCCAAGCATTTTTTTTCATAAAGTAAATGTCATGAGAAAGATCTACATTCCACAGGTGCTAAGTGCCAAGGTATCTTCATTACCACAGCTTTTTTAATTGGTTTATTTGAAACTGATTTTCAATCTCTTTACAAATAAATAATGGGCAAATTTTCTGCCTAATTACGCTACCTAGGTACTACCTGTATTTATTCATTTGAAACCACCAATTTCCACAGAGAACAAACAATACATTGTCAGTTAAACTAGTTTCACTTACTCTGTCTTTAAATATAGACAGAGCAGAGAAAGCAAAATTTCAGTGATCACTTTTTTAAAGAACAGCTTTTAGAAGTGCCAATAGAGAGAGAATCTATTAAACACCATATGATGCAAACACGATTATAGTAGACTGTAAGCCCAGGCTTGTTGACCATCACCATGCAGGTCAAAACGCTTGGATAAGCACTCTACTCTTACTGTTGTCTTCAACTTTAACTTAAATTAGGTTAGGCATTATTCTTTTAGTTTCAGCAGCAAAAAGCCTTAGCTAAGAGATAAGAATACTTTTAATTATCTTAGGAAGATGTACAATGATGGTTACATGTCATTTCTTAACACTTACGGTTTCAATTGATATCCTTCATAAAGTTGGAAGTATGAAAGAATTCAGAACACTTCATCTGCAGTACGATTAACATGGGCCAGGCTCCCTGCCTGATAAACAGATTGTGCCTGGGAACTGGTATTACTCACTTAACATGGCTTTGTTTAAAAACCTTCCCCTGACACCCCACCTCCCCAAGAACAGGGACCTTCCAGCAGGGCAAAAGAGGATGTTACTGCCCTTTTTCATTTAAGTGTATGCTTAATTTCATCATAGTCAGCAAAATACTTAGGCACATGCTGTGCTCTTTTTTTGTTTTTAAAGTGACCTCTTCTACCTTAAATTTCAGTCATTGCTTAGTTTATTTTTCAGAAAGGAGGGAGATTTACAAATGTTTTTATATCCCTAGTAGTTCAGTTAAAACAGAAACCAAATTTTTACTTGCATGAATCTGTCCTGAAAGTGAAAAAAACAAACAAACAAAACACCAAAAAACATACATGCACTATTCTTTCTTAGGAGCAAGTTTTGCAGGAAATAATAGCTATTTCTAGACAAGCTGGCACAGCCTGGAAGAAAAAAAAAAAAAAAAAGCTTTTCGGCATGGAAGGCTTTCTTCAATTCTGAAACAGGAGCAACACTCTTGCAAAGTGAAGGAATCGTTTGGTTTCATTAAGCCAAGCATTTAGATGATTGTCTGAAAGATAATGTAACACCTTGGGAGCCCAAGGATGTTCTCTGGCCTTGGGGTTTTAACGTGGGCAGCAGCCGCAGTCCTCTGGCCCTCTGGGAGCAGATTCTGCAGTGGGCAGAGAGCTGCCAAGAAGGTCAGTAGGAAAATATAAGGGAGCATCAAGGCCCTGTGCTGCCCAGGTGCTAAACTTTCTTAAGGAATGCCTGCATCCCTGCACATATTCAAAGTTTCTTTCTTTTTCTTTTTTCTTTTTTTTTTCTATTTTTTTGTGGTTTTTTGATGATAAGGGTTTTTTTCCCCCTCCCACTGGAAAGCCAGATCTTATGCTTTACCTTGGACATTTTATAATAATTTTACAAAGCTGTATGTGGGGCCAGTCTCTGCACACAAAATAACTCGTTCCTCTTTGCCATCCTTGAAAAAATGAATCTTCAAGGAGACATACGAGCATCAGGGCCACATGGCTTCCCAGAGAGAGGCAAGCCATCCCCATGGAACAAAAATTTTAGGAAGCAGTTCCTAATTTCACATGTCTTAAACTGTAACTCTTATCTGATTCAGCTAAAGTAAATAAAGGTGCAAACAGACAGCAGGAAATAACTTTATTTTCATTGGAGCAGGAGTATGGACTATGTTTGTTCCTGAATAAAGCTAACAGGGCCATTGATTGAGCCCAGCTCACTCGGATGATTCAAATTAAGTATCAGGCATTCAGGCCTTAATGTTCGTATCTCAGTTACAGAAACACAGGCAGAAACTATTCTGAGAGCCTCTGAGCAGAGCTTCTTATGTGACTTGCAAGTATGCATTCATGGCAGCTTTTCTACTTGTAAGAAGAGAGCTCTGACATGGCTCAAAGACATGATTTTAAAGAAATGAATGTAAGTGGTTAATCCTATTTTTGTTTACAACAGGGACAAGAAACTAGAAGACCAGGATAGGGGATAGAGAGAAGAGGCTGGGAGAAGAAGCCAATGAGAGCAGGAAACTGAACGAAGGATTGTTCAGAGGCAGAAGAATCTGTAACCCTAAAGCAGATTTTCTTCAGAGCTGAAATAAGATGCAGAAATTCTTAAGCCAAACATGCCTTTACTATCAGTGTATATTTATGAAACTCTGTGAGAAAAGGCACAGTTCATTTCCCTTTAAGGTCTGTGCCCATATCTGTGTTGAACAGTAAAGGCAAAAAGCAGAGTTTCCTACTCCAGATCTGGAGCTGCAAAATAATTGGAAAACCCCTAATAGTCTGCATGTCTTTGAGAATCTTATAAAAAGTTACAGAATGAACCTAACTTTCTTATACGTCTTCTGTCTGTAATAGTGTTCATTTAAATATTAATATTCAGAATATTTTTTCAATGTGGGTTAGATATATAACCACGTGCACTGCAAAATGGTATATTCTATTTACATATTCTTGTAGTTACTACATGATCTGCCGTTCAAATACTCCCAGTTTCAAAAAGGCTACAGAACCTAGATCTTTAGGACCAGTCTTTCTTAGAAAGTTTTAAAATATTAAGAGTTAACATTTATGGTTTCAAATATATAATGCTTTTTTCTATTTTTGTTTTGGCATTCATATACTATAAATAATAAAGAACCCTTGCTCCTTTAATTTGTTTCTGCCAAAGTTACTGTGGGTGGGTTTGACGCTTAAAGTTAGATCATACGTAAAGGAAAAAGTATGCAATCTCTTTTCTTAGGACAGAGATCTTTTCAGGGAGTTTCGCTTCTCAGGAATATAAGAGCTATTTTCATTCTAGAAATGATTGACTTACCCACTTCATGTTGCATGTATCAACTGGAAACAATTACCTTTTGAAAGAGGAAGGTTTCAATTTTAGTATGAGTGAGCACCATCTGTAATTTAGTGCCTTCAGGCTGCCTTAACTAAAAAGTTCAATAAGTTAAAGCCAGGAAAAGGAGAAAAAAAAAAACAAAAAACAAAAAACCAAACTTCAAATGTTTCCAGAAAAAATGAGTCTTTTAGTCTTTTGTTTGCACACAGATGATTATGCTCGTGGGATGGTTGTGAGTAGTGCCCTTTTTAAAACCATTTTCTGCATTTGTTTGAAGTGTCAGTACTACACCATTGTGAGGATGTAGTCCAGATGTCATCATTTTGAAGTTCAGGACAGATGATGGATTATCCTCAACACTGTTTATAAACAGAGTGCAAACGTAGAGCCATCGTAACAGCCTGGCTTGCCTTTCATTTTAGAAACATTAAAAAAATATAATATTTTTCAGTTCATTCAGAAGCGAGTTCTAGAAATTCTATTAAAAACCATATCATTCTACATAAGAAAAAAGCCACAAACATTCACACAGAAACTTTACATCCATACATTAATAATCTTTCTGTTTGATCTTCATACAAAGCAATTCAGCAACAGGCAAATTGCTAAACATGTCACTTCTGTTAGAAGAAATGTCTCAAAATGGGTTCTTATCTGAATCTTATCCTAACTAAAGCATATAAACAAACTGTTGGTCTGCAAAGGTCTGGAGACAGTAAGAAAACAGACTTTCTGATATGTTTTTCAATCCTACTGTTTAGGATGGGACTGTTTTCATACAAGCAGCATGTTTTTGAACTATTTTAACACTTCTAATCACCTCCAAATCCACCAGTTAGAAGATTTTTTTTTAAATAGATGTGAAAAAATATAAGTGAATTGTATGCAGTCAAAAGGGTTTTTGTTATTATTTTATACCTTAATCTTGTTCTGTGATGTGCCATTTACATGTGTTTAACAATTATTGATCTTATTCAAACATGAGTATCATTTTTCCCCATCTATTGTCCATTGTTTGTTTTTTCCAAGAATTATTTAAACTTCATTTTCGGATGTCTTGCAAACCATCCTGCCCTATCCTTTCTCCAAATATGTGTACCTTAGCTAAGAAACTTTATAAAGTTGGGTAACATCAAGGTTTTGATGTATCATGCAAGCATTCTTTACCTGATCATGCATGAAATTCAATTATTTTTTGTTGTTGTTTGTGGCGGTATTCTTGATGAATCAATCATAATATCCCACTTTCAAAGGTTTTTTGGCTCATCCATGGACAAAGAGGGGACACCAGCCTTTGCAGATGCAGGAGTGGGGAGTGTGGAACAACAAGGGTCAAACACAGAAGTGATGTGATCCGAGAGCTGCGCATCTATGCCATGTGACTCAGAATTGTATGCAGCAGATATAAGCGGCCCTAAGGGAGAGAACTGTGTCTGGCAGACCTGTACACAATCACAACTACATTAGGTTAAGAACTCCTTTGCTGTGAGGGAAGACCTTGATCCACAGTTAGGAAGGTACAGAGACCTTGTAACTTGGGAAAGAAAACAATAACACAGAAGATGAAGAACTAAGCTCTCAGAGGAGGATGAAAACATGAGACGCAAGACTGACTTCTCTGTTCCTTTTGTTTGCACACCATTGTGTGGCCTGACGTATTCAATTTTCCGGCAGTTTTTCCTGCTATTTGTCTTCATCTTATTATTACGCTTGCACATAGTGGCATTCAACTCATAACAACAGTGACTCATAAGGATGCAGAACATACCCACACATCAAGACACAATTTGGTCTTTTGCTGAGGCTTTAAGAACACTGATGTTCTCTCTAACATCGCTAAACTTGAGGCTTCTTTCAAAGCAGCAGTGAATGTCACAGAATAGTCTTAGAATTCAGTGCATAATTCTGTCACTT
Organism: Limnodromus scolopaceus; assembly: GCA_028565335.1. Lineage (NCBI taxonomy): Eukaryota > Metazoa > Chordata > Aves > Charadriiformes > Scolopacidae > Limnodromus > Limnodromus scolopaceus. Next base: position 110,918,572 of record JAOXNO010000001.1, read on the forward strand.
TCATCCATAGCTTTTCCAAGAGGACAACTGTGCTTCAGTCATCTCTCCAAAGACCCAGGGTGATAACGATGCACAAGAGAACATGAATGATAACACTGCTTGCAACAAAAGAGTCACAGAAAGTACCTTAATACAGAACTGCACGAGCCACATGACAGTCTGCAACTGGCATTTAGAAGGGAAATATTGCAAGAGAGGATTCAGTCAGCTGTGTCAGTGCCAAAACACTTTTTGGCACAGAGATGGCTTGCTTTCTCAGGTGGGTTGCTTCCAAGTTGAGGGTTCTTAAGGGAACAAAGGAGAGGCTGAGGATTTCTATCACAAGCACAACCAGTGAGAGGTTGTTTCGAAACTTCCAAATCAGCTGTGAAAGGGTATAATATTACAATCTGGATAACATCTTGCAGGGTGTACCATGAGCCCTCTCAAAATTTCTCACCTTGATGCAGATACTTCCTTGGACCAGATGAAAGGTGAAAATGAGAACGCAAAAAAAGGCTTTGTACCAGCAGTTTGTTGAGACTTTGGAACATTTTTCTTTCCTATGCGGTTTGCAGTGACATCTCTACTAACAGGAATCACCTTCAGTTCCCACGACAGGCTTGTACTTCAGCTGACAGATAGAAAGGACTGAAAAATAATTTTGTGATCAAACAGCCCTGGAACAATCAAACAACAACAACAAAGCCTCTGACCCACCTGCCTCCTTTCATTTGTCCCACCAAGGACTAACATGCTATAGTATGTCTAAATAACCAGACTTTAAAAAAAAATAAGATGATGAAGAAAGCCCTGTCTTATAAATCTGCATTTCAACATCATCATCAAAAGAAGGGCTGAGAACTCAGAAGGGACCAGTCCTTCCTCTGACTGCTATGTCACACAACAATCTGGTAAAGTTTGTGGTGGGCTGACCTTGGCTGGCTGCCAGATGCCCACCCAGCCTCTCTCTCACTCACCCCTTACTCCCTCATGACAGGGAGAGAAAACAAGATGAAAAAGCTCTTGGGTCAAGATCAGGACAGAGAGGTTGCTTACTGGTTACCACCACAGGCAAAACAGGCTGCATTTGGGGAAAATTAATTTAATTTATTGCCAATTAAAATAGATTTGGGTCATGAGAAGCCAACGCAAATTGCAATACCACTTTCCCCCCCACCTCCACCCCTTTCTCTCAATCTGTCAACTTCACTCCTTTATTCCCAAGTCCTCTAATTCATTCCCCACTCTGAGAGGCACAAGAGGATGGGAAATGGGGAACTGTGGTCAGTCCATAACAGCTCTTCTCTCCTGCTTCTTCCTCCTCACACTCTTCCCCTGCTCCAGTGTGTCTTTCCCATGGGCTTCAGTCCTTCAGGGTAAACCTGCTCCAACATGGTCTGTCATGCCTGCAGTTCCTTCAGGGCATATCCATCTGCCCCACCATGGTCTCTCCAGAGGCTGCAGGAGATCCCTGCTCGGGGTTCTGCAGCACCTCCTCCCCTCCTACCTCGCTCCCCTCGGGGCTCCCAGGGCTGTTTCTCACCTTTTCCCCTCAGCCCTGGCTGCGGGGCAGCGTTTTGCCCTTTCTGACACGGGCTTTCCCTGAGGGGCCACCATCGTGGCTGCGGGGCCTGGCTGTGCCCTGCCGTGGGTCGGTTGGAGCCGGCTGTGTTGGGCTCGTGGCAGCCCCGGCCGCTCCACACAGAGGCCGCCTGGCAGCACCCCCTGACAGCCCGGCCTGGGCACAGACACCCCAGTGCAAAATTACATCCCTAAGTGAGGGGACTGCCTCTATGTCTCCTTGTTGGAAGGCACTTCCAAGTCTTACCTTTACTGTTCCAAAAGTCTCCAGTCTTTCAGTGTTGTTCAGTTTTTGTGTTGCTTTTTAGATTTACATCAATTGTGTTGGTATTTCTATGCTTTATTCTTCTCCAGGCCTCATCAAATATTAAATTTACTGCATGAGACTTGGCTGCCTGGTGTTAAGTAGGAATAGCTCCACCGAAGACTTAAACCCTCATTGAAGTGTTGGGTAGGAAAAGACACCACACAAGTCTTTTGGTTGAATGTGACTCCTAGGCATGTCACTGTGCAAGATACATGTAACATGATTGTTAAACACTAAAAAGTGTTTCTGTAAGCCAGCAAACAACTATTGTTCTACAAAATGTCACCCTTCATGGACCAATGCAAAAAGTCATTTATCTGCTTGAAGAGCAGTGCAGAGCAGCCTGTGGTCAGTATCACATAGTTGCTTGTGCTGCCCATAGATCTCATGGGAAAATATTCAGGTGAATCCTGAAGATATAAACCTCTGATGAGCTGTTCAAGCAACCCTAATATTGTACCAGTATATTTTCCTAATACTTGACAAAAGCCAGCTCAGTGAGGTTGGCAAGAAAGATCATAAACTATGAATGGAAGTACTTTACATGGTAAGGTACCATCAGTTGTACCTTCCTCAGTGGGGTTCAATGTCAAGACCAATAAAAATATTTTCAAATAGCTGGCTGCATTACAACTTACTTAAAGAAGGAATATGCAATTTGAAATTTAAGAAGAAAAGCACTTATGGAATGTTACAGATTTTCCCTGAATAAAATACCAGCAAGTGGTATAAAGAAAAGCCAGAAAGTGTGGGACAGAAATGTTTATTCTAGCACCTTGAAAAATACACACATTGACGTTGTGTTATTACCAAAAAAATAAAAGGGGAAGAATGTAACAGCAGTCTTAAAACCTTGACATTCTTAGGCAAACTAGTAGATGCTATACTGAAATGTAACTTTATTAGTGCATTATGAATAACTGGTGTGTATGGAAATTGAGCATAGAAAAATCCCTCTAGCAGTAATGCTGGATTTATGTCTCAAAAATTCTGTTAAAGCTTTTGAAGCAGCTGAGTAGTACAGGCTTAAACAGTTGATGGCAGACCTGAACTATCAAGGAGTTTCCACCATGGTGTTTTATTAAAAGCTGAGAGAATCATCTTTCAAACAATCATACAATTAGTTTGAGTAATTCATGACCTTCACAATATGCTGTAGCAAACAGTATAAAAAAATTCAACAGTTTTGACTGGTAGAGGATGAGCCCATCAATAGCTACCAGTTGTTTTGTTCCAAATACAACTTCTCATTCATAAAGTTTTTACACTATTACTGTTTAAAGTTGAGAAAACAAATCCATATATTAAATACTCTCAATGTGCCTGGTTTATATGCATATTTTCTATTTCCTAGCTAGGACTGAAGATATGACACTGAACTAGACAGACTTTTAGTCTGACCCAGTATTGAGCTCTTATGTAAGTTTTAATTTTGGTCTACACGATTTCCTTTTCTCCACCCACTTCTCTGCATCATTAGTTCATATCCTTTTGCAATTCCATTTGGTTTTAAGTTATGTAAAATGTTTTCATCACTCACTGCTATTAGTTATCACTTGAGTGCACAGTTCTGTTCCAGGCCACAAACTCTTCAGAGAACACAGACTCTCCAAGCACAATGCTATTTCCTTGATGTCACTGCACTGGGGAGAGGAAAATGTCCAAGACATCCATTGAAACTATTCTGTACAATCAGGATGCTTTGCTTCCAAGTGTTTCTATTTGCTCTGTGCAGCTAATGCACAAGACCTTAGGCAGTTCTGAAGCTCTCAGTATTTTCCTTTAAAGTACACCACGCCTGTTCAAACCGGCCAAATGGTATTTCTCCTATTGATAAGTACTGGAGTAGTGCCATTGGAAATCTTGCTATTCATAAGAATTCCTTTAACAGGCAGCAGATAATCAAAATTCCAAAGAAATTTTTAGTAGGAATAAAGATATGAAAAAAACCTCTTGCAGTCTTTTTAACATCAGTGGATTCATTGCATGCTTCCTGATTAACTAAGATTCTTGGAAGACTGAAGTTACAGCATACAATAAGAAATAAATGTAAAAACATTAGATTGACAGTTCAAAAATCTGTTCACTTTTTACAGATTAATTTGACAGGATCAGCTTTAACACAACTGTTTTAAAGACATTATTACAGATCATGAAACCTAGAACCTACTCACAGAAGTTAGTCTGGGGATATTGCTCAGGAGTAGAACATGTCTATTACACCCCATCTTCTACCTGTGACTGCTGCTAAAGTTTAAATTGACATTTCTACACCAACATATTCCAGATAATTTTTTTTTAAAAAGCAAGATCCATTTTTTATAGCTAAGGAAAAAAACAAACCTGTTTGTGATTTTAAAGTTATCTCACTCTATTACATTCAGTCATAGTTCATGGTTTCTGGGTTTTGTTACTTATAACAAAACAGCCTAAGTCTCAAAGTAAAGGTTTTATACCATTTTGGAAGACATGATGATGTTCAGTCAGCTTTTCCTTCTGCTTAAGATGTGGTCAGCTTCAGCGTTCTGTATCACTTGCTTAAAAACTCTGCCAGTTTACCTTGCTAAATTAATCTTTCCTTTTTTGAAGGGATGGATTAAAGAGACTAACGTTATAACTGCATTAAACTTTCTGCCAAGTAAATGTTTATGGAAGAAAAGAAAAATAGAAAGCAGATTCCCTTGGTCCCATTCTAACCTCTGTCACGGGTTCATTAAGATAAGCCTCATTACCCATACAATTAAGCAGTAGCCTGGTTTATCACTCTACAGAAAGAAAATGTTGAATAATCATCCATGTACATCAGAAGACTGTTTTGGGAAACTTAATTGCAATGGGAATTGCAATTCCCATTGCTGTTGGGAAACAACAGCAACCCACCTGCCTAGATTGAGAATCACTTCCCACCTCAGTTTCCCTGGTTTTGGCCTTAGAGCTACTGAGATAAAAAAATATTTTTATGATAAGGGAACTAAGGAAAACAGTACCTCTTCCTTACCCCAAAACATGTAGCTATAAGGTGGACTAGGGAAAAGATCTACAGCCAATCCTCTGCTAATACATTTCAACTGAGGATAATTTTGTGAGTAGGTTGCAAGTAGTATCCATACAAGCCAACAGTGACCAAACACAAAGCATAAGACTAAACTGGATATTGCCTTCTGCCCCCGATACGTCCTTTTTTCCCCCCAGAATCTCACTTCCAGACTAACACTCCCTACCAGATTCAGTTCTAAGTTCTTTCATTCTCAAAATTAATCAGCTTTAGTATCTCAGCTTCACAAGGCAACAGCCCAGAAATAACCCAAACACACTCTCCCCTCTGATCTCCAGTCCTGCAAACTTTTTTCCACTCCTGTCTCTTCCTCACACCTTTTCCCTGTAGATTAGGCCATCTATTCTCTCATAAAACCTTTTCCGCTAAGTTGTTGGCTCTTCACCATTTTGTTTGACAGAAGCTTGGGCTGAGGGCTTAGCGTAAGATTAAGTTTATCTAATCATGTGAGAAAGATTCAACTGAACTCTAAACCTTGTCAAAGGTCAGTTCATCCAGAAACAGTGGTCAATATGCTTTTGATACAACTGTCTACAAAGAAACTGTACAATTATGGTATTGTTCCAAAATGCTAATTTTAAAATTTGCTACATATATTAGAATGTCCAAATCATTGGAAAAAACCCCATATTTTGCATAGTTGCTTAGTCACCTAGGGAAACAAAGAATTTCACTGAAAATTTATTTGGAGGTTTCCCCCTTGTTTTATATAAATTCATATCTTAGATTAATCTAATTTTCCCTGTCTTTTCCCCTTCCTGTGTTTATTAAGTGTTCTTAGAGGTATTGAATACCTTGAAATCATGTTCTTCCCAGAACAAAATAACAAGTTTGTTTTCAGGTAAAGCAGGGAAATGTGTAAGCCTTAGTTTCTCTTGCCACCTAATGTTCTCCAATTATTTGGCTAATGTTTAAAAAAGGACCAACAATGGCAAAAAGCAGAGATATCTCTGTCTTAAAAGTAAAAAATAGCCTAAATTTAAAAAGAGAAGTTCTATAACTCTACCATACAGGTACAGTCCTGCAATCCCTGTGGCAAAAGGTACAGTACCTAATTTCTGGAGAGAGGTGTACTGTCTCTGCTGGACTCAACAATTCCAAGAGGTAAATTCCGCAGAAATTTTCTTTTCTCCTGTGAATCATTTCCTTCCCATCTGAGGCATCTAATGCCCCTTTGCAGGAGCAAAGATCCTGGGAAACCAACATATATTTTCTGAATTCAGTACCAATGTTAAGCAGTTAAAGGTTCATTCCTGTGATGCCGAACACTCCTAAGTCTCTTTCTGCATCTGGCCTTTATTGTCTTGTTCAAACCCCCACGCGAAAACGATTCTGCTGAACTGATTGGCAAAAGCTAATGACAGATTGATGTGAAGGCAGTAGTAGGTAGGTAATTGCTATCTTAAGTGTGGAGTGACAATTAGATATTAAGAGGTCACACTGAAGGTAAAAGGCATAAATAAATATAGATTAAATAAATAAAAATGTTCAGGAAAGTGTATGTTCTTTTTCTTTCTTGGTCTTCTTAGACTTATTGGCAAGTCTGCTGCAAAGTGAGTTTGTTTTTATATAATCAGTGGTGAAATTAATGCTATCAAGCATCATTTCAGGTATTTAATTAGCATCATGTGCCATGTAAAGAAGGCTTTGAACTGCATTAAAACAGTCTGAATAGCTGAAAGACATAAATAGAACAAGAGAATGCCACTTTGCCTTTGAAAGAAGGTTTTAATTAATATTCTAGAACATAATACAAGAGATAAAGTGAAAATGAAAGTTAATTGGAATGCTTTCTTCCTTTGAAACTTCATAGTAATCTTATTTGAAACACATGATCAGAGACGATTATTAGATTTTGAGTAATATTTCAAAGAAAAGGATATGGAATGGAGGGGAGTGTGAAGACAAGGAGAAAAAAGGCAGGCATGTGAGCTTAAAGTACCTGTCTGAACATGTTTGGGTCACTGTAGTTTAACACTGTTTCTTTTCAGAATTTGAAAAACCATAGAAACATAGGGCAAAATAAGAACTGTTGAATATGTAACTAGGTCTTAGCACTGTACTTACAAGTATCGTTTGTCATGTTGTGTTCTTCTATGACTGCTAAAGCTATAACAAGACAGCATGTTGCCCAAAAATTTGAATCTCTGGAAGAAACCTCTGCTCACCCTTTCTCACCCTAAAAAAGTAGACCAAGGTCTCACATCATCTAAGAATATAAATATTTAATGTGTAAAGACATAAGATTAGATCCTTGCTGAACAGTTAACTTCCACTGCTACTTGCTAGTCACAGTATGGATGGCATGCAAAAAGGCTTGAGAAAATGAATATGTGTACATAAACACATGCACACACATGTATGGGTAGATATAAAGATCTGGAATTCATTGGCTTTTACCTATAAAATGTTTTAATGTTAGGAAATGCTCTTTATTCTAACTTTTTGCATATAAGAAATGCTTGAAAATGTGGGTCTGACACTGTCCTAAGAAACAGTTCTTGATGTTATAAGGTATAATGACCTCCTTGAGACTTGCACAAACCTGTCAAGATCCAGATAGGGATGCGGTGAGCTCTGTCGGTCCAGTCTTGGACATCTTGGCACAGGACCCTGTTCTGCCCCTGTGTGTCCAGCCAGGTAGGAAGAGACTTTCTGTTTGTGGTCTCACCAGGACACCAGCTTTAATCCAACTTGTTTAAATCAAGCATGAGTCCAGCCTCCCACCACCTACATTTTACCATCTCTCTGACCAGTAGCAACAGCCTTCATGTAAGAATCAGCAGAAGGGACCAAGTTTCTGCATTTTGACTATTGCAGGTCACAGTCAGCTCAAACCCATCCTCATCTGGGTTTAAATGATCTATTTTGCATTTTTCACTGCAGCCTCTACAGTAGGGACAATCAATCTTCAGCAAAGGAGTGCAGGGGCCAGAAATGACTTAAATAGGCACAGCAAGAGTTATCTGGAGAGTTAACACTCCAAGAGGAATGAACTATACAATTACTGGAGAGCAGGGTGCTCAGGACACCTCCTCTGTCTCAGCAGTAGCTTCCCTGAAACTGCATCAGAAGGAGCTCTGTTGCTGTAAGGAGCTTTACATTATGAGCTTAATATTATTAAATGCTTGCATATATGTTTATACAAAATAAAGGACACTTGCCATGGCCACCGTGGCAATAGCTTGATCTGATACTGGTTTGGCTGAAGTAGTGTATATGTGCATACCTCTTGTAGAGAAGCCACGTCTCCAGGATCAGCTCTCATCAGGCACGAGAGCAGAGTATGGAAGATATTTCAGCTGTGATCTTGATTCATCCACAAACGTGATATGTTGACAGGAATTATCTTGTTAGAGGAGCAGGCAACAAAATCATAAATCTTGCCTTGCAGAGCAAACTACGTGCCTGATGAAGACTTTGTGACCTATGTCTCTGCCCTAAGGGGTCCCATGTTTGGTCAAAACATCTACTTTGAACGAATGCCTGCATGTTATAGTCTTTTCCCCACCCTGTTTCTTGAACATTTTGATAGACTGTAATTTTTTTCTCTCATCACTTAAGATTTTAGTGTGGGATGTGGGGGAGGGATGATGCATGATTTTGTTTGTAATTTCAGACCTGGTTTAGTGCTGATGAAGTTGACAGGAGAGCTATATAATGGCAAATACAGTACATAACCTTTTTTTCCCACGTTTTACATGAATTAACATAATACATACCAGGTCTGAACAAGTATATTGCTGTGGAATTCAAAAGTGTCTGGTGTTTTTGAGCAAACTATATATGGCTTTTTACAGTTTACTTTTTCACAGGAAAAAAATTCCATTTTTGCTCTGCAGATAAAGATGTTTCTGCTAACACTGAATTTGACAGACCTTATGTTTGCAGCCTTTTAATCCATTAAAACCCAGAAGCAGGTCGTTACCATGCGTGCACATTACCATATAAGCGCATCAGCTATGTATATGTACAGTAATGTATAAGATTTAAAACTGCTGAATGCTTTCCTCTTCTCTCTTAAGTTTGAATGATGAGCACAAACAAGCATCCCAAATGAGCGCTGCGCACACAAGTAGTTCAGCTGCCTGATAAGTCTGGAAATTGCAGAAAAGGTATGGCTTAAGTATCTCCTGCTGCTTTTGCTCTTTGTGATCAGAAAATTATTTTAAGTTGCTAAGGTGCTATGGCAATGTATTGCAGATGCTTCTAACACATTTTTTAGTAATCAGCTCCCAAATGATGATATTTATAAGTGGGTAAAAAGAACATTGGCATAGTTTCTGCACAAATTTCTGAACCTTGGTAAAAGCTGTGCTTTTATTCACATTAACGAACTCTCTCAGTTCAGCAGTTGCCATTCACCTAATATTTCCTACTGCAGAAGAGAGGAAACTACAATTCTATTGTCATCCATTAACCAAACTAACTTTCTCACTTATAATGGTTTTTTTAATACATTGTTGAAAAATAAAATATTACCCTTTGCCAGAGAAACCCCAAAAATTATTCTGCTGTAAACAATTGTTCAACATTGAAAAAATTCCACTTCTTTTTTTTAAATATGAACATTCTTAAAGTACGGCTGAGTTGGGTCTAGTTTCCCAGTTAAGCTCCAATCTTGCACCACTTCATTTACCTCCACAAAAGCCAAGTGATGTCAGTGGGAAACAGACCAAACACAAGAATGGGACTTTATGAATTCTAATCTGGAATGGAAGCTGCTATTTTACTTACAGTTTTCAAAATTTGCATATACTATTTTTCCACTCTATCATAAGTAAGACTTCAGTCACAGTGGATAAAAAAAAAAAACCTGGCATTTAAAATGCAGGGCCTTACACACACCACAGATCTATTGAGGCTGACATAAGAATACATCAGCTCTTAAATTTAGCCTCTAATTCACATCTCTCTCTCTCCCTAGCTTCACTTTATTGTATATATTAATGGAGTGTTAAATGTTGGATTTTGGAGACTGCATTGGTTAAAACTAAATCTGTTGTTTTATTACAATATGAGTTGGATTCTTAATTTTGACATAATTATATAAAATATGAGAACCAAGAACACACTGTGAAAATGTGTATTACTGTTTGCATTACTTATAATGATTCTTGAGAACTTGTTATCTTCTTGACTAGTCACATATTGCATTGATGCTGCCTTCTGTTCCATAATTGGACACAGTCACTCCATGTTCTGATAATGATACTCTGAAGGGAGTTGAGAAAACCCAACCTGTTTTAAAAAGCTTTGCTCTGACTCACACATACAGAAGCAGTACATTTCCTCCATCCACTCATTGGTGATAACTGTTTTTCAATGTCTTGGCATGCAGTCAAAGAATAACCTTAACAGATCATTTATAATACTCTATGATCTACCCCTATAAGTTTTCCTTGTTTTTTAGAACAAATCATGTATAAAAGCAAATTATGGGTGGTATAAATTGAAGCTTCTACATCTGCAATTTTAGCTGTAAGGATCTCAGTTTTACAACTGGTAAGGGGCTCAATGTGGAAGTAAAAGACAAAATTATTTCATTCTTTTCTCCCAGTGAACAAGAATTTTAAAAATAAAGTGCAAAATCTATACATTATTGGTGATCAAAACAGTATGTAATGCTTATGCATAAAGAGGACAAATTCATCTTTTTTGAGCAAATTTACTGGATTTCTCCACTTCTTAGAGTCTGATTATGATACTGCTGTTGCAATATTCTATCACAGTACATCACTAAATACAAAAGTCTTATGAGAATACATTTTCAAATTACATTTTTTTATCAATTCAACTTTCAGAATTTGCCTAAACAAAGCAAGCTGGAGTTCTTTAAGTTTTGCTCAACTAGGATACCAAATTAGCCAAATGAGAAAAGATTAGAAACACAGACTCCTAACACTGTGTGTGGAGTCATCTATTATATTATGCTGTTATCATGTTTGTAGTCCAGCTGAGAGTAAGATAAAAGCTGCTGGCAAAATGAATAAGGCAAACTAAGTGTTTGTAGAAGACGGATATAATCCTTTACCACCATGACTCTGATAGCACTACTACTGGCCATAAATCACACATATGAGTTTTATTAATAAGAGAAGTCCTTTGTTGATGATTCTAACAGGTGGATTAATTAGGAGGAAGTGAACTGACAAGGTGAGTGAAGCGCCTCTAAAACAAAGCTATAAATGAATGACAGAATAACCACTTGAATCGTTACTCCTCTTTGTATAATAAAGAACAGCTATTCCTGCCAATGATCAAAAAAATAGATTGCTATCCTATTAAACAATGTCAAGACAGCTGCAATTCAGAGTAAGATGGTTGTCAGGTGCTCAAAACACAGAAATTTGCCATAAAAAATGGAGTTTAATAGCATTCTTTGCTAAAAGGTGAAAAAAAGAGGGAAAACTAGATGCTGACAGAGAACAGAGCATAATATACTAGAAGTTTATTTTGTGTAGCATCTTTCAGAATCTCAGAACAAATTATGAATACTTAGCTATAAGGCTCCTTATGTGTATGTAGCATTGAAAAACTTGCAGACATATAGATTCTATTTATACACATGTAGATCAGAATATAAGTACTACTACTTAATGGTTTCTATGCACTCCACACAGTGGTGGTGGCTTTGCATTAAAAGGGCCAGTTCCATCCAATGTAGAGACTATGGCCACATTATTGGCAAATTGCTCTTGGGAAGTAATACACTTGCCTTATTTTGTGTCAATACAAACTATGTTTAAAAGATCAAATGAGTGGTCTGTATTCATTTGATTAGTCACTAACAGAAACAGGATTGTTACAGGAGATGTCCACACTTCTGGGTGTCTGTTCTGAATGCCAAAACTTGGGTTTGTCACCTTAGCACAAATTCAGGTTGTCTCCAGTGACTCTCTGGGGGCCCTGGGAGTTAAGCAATTACAAGTGACAAGAGTCAGGCTGTCCTATAACCCCCGCATCGACTTGCATCATTTGTATACTGTGTATTTTTGCTTGTAAAGCTCAGTTTCTGGAAACAGGCAACAGTCAATAGGAACCTGTCTTGCTATCAGTCCTTTAAATCAGTGCAATAAATAAATAATTTCTTGGCAGTTGCTCAGTAGAAAATAAAAAAGGTATATATAAGATTTTCCTTTAGATAAAGTAATATATGCACTGTAGATATAAAGGACACAGAGACCACACTGATCTCTTCAGTTTTGTTGCTTAAGTTGATAACTTATGTGTGAAAGCAATCTTCTTTATGATTCAGGGAGATAAGCGCTGGAAAGTTTTCAGCATACCTTAAGGGTAGCACTCCTTGAGATAGAAAATTTTGCGTCTATCATATTTTCTAGGCTAAATATTTTTTTCAAAGCTAGAGGAAAATCTACTTTAGCCTCTGTCTTCAAAATGCTGTGTTCATAAGTAAAATCTACCCAGTTTCATTTCACTCTTAAAAGTACTCAAATTCTGCCATCTTTACTTAGGATGAAGTGCAGCTTACTTCATTAAGAGTGCCAGTTAGTTTCCATAGAGTCAAATACAATACAAGTAAGACAGATTATGTTGCCTGTCCTCAGCTGCACTTTCTTCTGTAACTTTTTTTCCTCTTTTGAAATGCAAGGTGTGAATGCAAAACAATTGCTGAATGGGCTTTTTTGTATCCTAACAAAATATAACTAGTGACAGTCAAGTTTTATGGTATAAAAGGAAAATAAATAAAAGAAGCATGTAGTACTTGGAATGGAAGGAACTATAGAGAGACAGAGAAATGAAATTGTCCTTTAGGGATCTACCAAGTGGACTGTTACACTGTAAGTATTTCATAATATTTCTGGGGAGAAAGAAAATTGCATTCTTGCAGTCATTTTACTGGCATCTTATCTTTCCAATGAAATTTTAATAACCGATGTAGTTCCTTCAATATGCTACAGTAATTCTGTAGGCACATATCATTGCCATTTTAATTTTAATGTCCTCTAACAAGATTTTTAATATGTCTACTTATGGGAAACTGAGAGGAACAACAGTTCAGATCATAAATTTCAGTTATTGTCTCATCATCAGCTTCGATGCAGAGACAACAATTTACATCACTGATAGTTGTGTCCATGTTATTCATTATTCTATTCTATGTGGTTGGGAAAAGGGGATGTTTCCCAATTGACTAATGTTCTTAGTAGCCTCCCTTGTATATATTTTTTCCAGGTTTCCAAAAGTCTTCAGATTTAGCTGCCAAAAAATGAAACCAAGCTGAAATTATAATCGGCCACTAGTTCCAAGTTCCAAGTCTAGCTCCATTTCAATATCTCCTTAGGAAAAGATAAATAAAACATCTGAAAACAGAGCTGAAGTGACTAAGATGAAGGACCAGAAGCAAGCTGTACCAAGAGTGCCAGCTGTGGATACCCACTGTAAAAAAACTTATACATAATTTAGAGACTACTTTTCACTTCTCCCCACCTGGTTTAAAGGTAGTCAGGGCTTTCTGAAATGCTGATTTGATGCTGTGATAAAACAGTTATATGTACTGTGGTGATAATTTAGCAGTTAGAAATTCAGAAATGTTACCAATACATTAACACTTTTAATAAACATTTTACTTCATTCTACTTTCACATTGCTTAGATGATCTTACTTTTGCCACTAGTTATCTGGCAGTTCTACAACCCATTTCCATTTTAATTTCCACTCTGTCATTTATATAGGTAGATAGTCGGTCATATCAAATAATTAATTATAAGGATATCTCTGCTCCAAATAACTTTTTATTTGCTAATTTCCCTTATGGAAAATGGAGCTAAGATAAAGGAAACTAGATTACTTAATTTTTTATATTTTTATATATATATTAAAAAATCTGCTGAAGACTATTTAGGCAGTCTTCATACATTCACAGAGAAACCTTAGGTTCAAACGCAGATTCCTCTGTTTTCAAAAGTGCTCTTAGTATGTTGTAATTTGGAGTCCTTTTTGCCTCTGAACAACAAGATTCCAGCATTTCCTGTTTTGATTTGCTAATAAACTTTTAACTTGTTACAAACAAATTAAAATCATGTTTGGCAGGAAAATTTTGCAAATAAGATTCAGGGGATAAAAAAATCCCTCATATATTAATCCAAATTTCCATGTCCCAGAAGGATGAACAGTTCAATCATCTAACCAATATTTACTCAATAAAAACTGTACTGTGAGAATATCAAGCATCAATAAAATTTATAATTTGTGTCTCAACTTGTCCAAAAAAGGGGCATGGGATAATTCACTGGAATTGATAAGTTTGTTAAATAAAACAATTCCTTGATAGTATGTACTAACAAGTGTAGCTGTGTGTCTCTTTAATACATACCGCTAGTTTGTTTTCAAAAACAGATCTCTATAGCCCAACCCCTGTGTATTCATATATTACTTTCTACTAGCACTGATTTAAAGGACTAATAGCAAGACAGGTTCCTATTGACTGTTGCCTGTTTCCAGAAACTGATCTTTACAAGCAAAAGTAAACAATATACAAATGATGCTGAGTTTTTGTCAGAATTGCGAAAAGATTTCATAGTCTCTATTCTGAACTTTTTACAATGAAGTAGGAGAGTTAAAGGGAAATAAAGAAGCATTATAAGATATAAACATATTAGTAAGGTGATCTCTATCTCACAGCTTCCCCCTTTTTAATACAGACTTCCTTTTGAGAATCCAGTATCTATTTCTGGTCTTAGGCCAAATTTCTGTCAGCAGGAGTGCTATTGAGAAAGGCTGCTGAAGGCAAGAGAGGTATTAAATATCTAGAATTTTGATTATATGGACATTTCCACTTGAGACAGTTCAAAACATTTGTAGCCATGGGGTGGAATGCTGTTACAGATTAAAAAATGATTAAGTCATATCAAAAACAGACTACAAATAAATAGCCAGTTTTCAAAATGGAAAGAGTTTAGAATGGAGGTATTCCAAGCTCCAATACAGGCACAAACATCATTTGATATGCCAACACACATTTAAAAGCCGTGATCACGATCAAGACAATGTTTACTAGCAAAATCATGTGAGCTGACATAAGCATGAGTCTAAGAAATACCAATAAACAAAACATTTTGGGTAATTAGATAATATAGTGGGGCACAAACCTTGTAAATAAATGTGAAAAGTTTAAAATTCTTAAATATTAATAAAACACATCATTGTTTCAGGAAGAAAATAATCTAAAGCACCAGCAGGTACTTAAGTAAAATAGCTCATTCTCCATAAGAATCAGAAGGACAAGCAAAATATTAATCTGCATGTGGGGAAAAAAAAAAATATGCAATGTGATATTGATCTTTTTTTTTTTTTCTTAAATTAATTCCTTTTGATCCAAACACCTCCAGTGTACGCAATAGGAATAAGAAAGGATCCAGAGAGATTTTTATTGTGGGTTTATGAATACTCTCTGTGTCTAAATACTTTGTGGGTGGTTGGATTATGTATATGTGCAGGGGTGGAGCAAAATATTCTCTCCTCTGTAACACAGTTTAAAGGTATTACAGTTATTGTATACAACATTTTAAACCACTAAAATGGCTAATGTAAGAATTAACCAACTTTCGCAAGTCTGTGGTTACTTGGAAAAAGGGAAATAAAAAAACCAAGACAATCAAAGAATGACAAAAACCACTTTTTCAAAACCAAAAATAAAAGCCAAATATGCATTCCTTTTTGACATCTGCTGTAACACAAGATAGAGGATAATTGAGTTCTGTAATGAAAGTAACCTTCTCTGAACCTGAGAATACGTTTGTTATAAGGATATTTTTAACAGCTCTGAAGGACAATACCAGCTTAAAAATAAGCCAACAAACATACCAGAAGTATCAATTGTCAGTGTCACTGTCATAACAATTCATAACAGAATAAATTGGTATGATCCTATACCAAAAGACAAGCAGAGGAAAACTGCAGTTACTTACTGATAACAACCTTCTGAAAGATCTGACAAAATTAACAGCAAAATACTGGAAGACAAATTCAACTGCAGATAAATATTCTTATATCTTCTTGGCCAATTCCAAATCGAGAGATTCATGATTTGATATCAGAGAAACAAAGGGTTATATTGTTTAAATTTCATTTATTAGTAGTGTAGATGGGAGATGTTCTGAATTACTGAAATTTGTAAAGCTAGGCACCTGCTTAGTATTCTTGTATCTCTAGCCAATAAACATATTTCATCACTATGGTTGCAAAAACAAATACCGACTAGCAAAATGTGGTTAACTGAAATAAAATTATTGAGAAATAGAATGACACACTGTCTGAATCAGATTAGCCACCAAAGTATTTGAGCAAAAGTGGATTAAACTAGATGAACCGATGGAGTTTACTGTCTTAACTGTTATAGCAAGATATATTTCCTCCTAAATCTAAATTGCAGGAGCTGGGAGCAATTCCTACTTCCCCGATCAGGGAACACAGTTCTGCCACATCCCTACTGCCACATCAGAGCAAGGCCCTGCTACGAATCATCTCCCTACTTCATTTCCATAGAAAGAGAACCTAGACATGTGGGGATGAAAGGAACCGCAGCTTTATGAAATTCATCTGTTCTTCATACTTCTCTTCCATTCCTCTTCATTTTCTCTTGCTGAGTCCCTTAACTCTTGGAGAAAACAACTTACATGGTCAACAATGGAGAAAATCTGTAACTAAAACTGACAAACAGAAAGGCAACTTGTTCAGATGCTGCACTTTTGGACACAGTAGAATGCTATTGAATATGTTTTTGATTTGTGGATCCCCTAAACTTTTCCATTGAAGGGAGGGACAGTGTGCAATAAATTCGATCTACTGACAATAGACTCTTGTTCCTTATTCACTAGTGGGCCACAGGTTGAAAATTACTGGTACAGAATCTTATTTTTGCATAATATGTTACGGTGTAATTTACAATTAACCTGAGGAGCACACTGGACCTGCAGCAGTTGACAGGAGTTTCACCACTGACTGCCGTTTTATGGAGAGTCAGATGTTTTCTTTTGGGGGCAAATAATTCAGTACGAGTCAAGGAAAGTTAAGTTTGAATAATATGTGTATTTTGAGTCAGATCCAAAGCACACTGATTGTCAGAGGGAGTATTTGCCCACATATTCCTCTACTAGCAAAGATAACTTTTATAAGAAGCAATCATTTTAATGACTCAGAGTATAAATGGATAATATGAGGTCATAAAGGTATTTCCTTTCCCTCCCCTGCAAAACTATCGCTCTTGCATTGTACAGCACTACATACTTAGAACCAGACAGACTACTCACAGAGGTACGGTGCTATTCACTTTACCCTACAATGACAGAATTCAGTCTTATATGGGTAGTTACTATAATTATGTCTCCATATCATCTTTCAGTAATAATTTAGGTATGCAACACTACCAGAGGCAATATACCAGTTTACATAGATCATTGAGTTCTTCTGGCATGTGCATTCTTACACTATGTTCTTATTTACAGTTATCAGTCAAGAAAACCATCACTAAGTTATGCATATTTTCTAATGGATGTTCTCCTCACATGATTTTTTATGAGTCAGTTCCTCAGCACCTTTCACATCATTTAGCATATTGTTCTCAAATAAACCGTGGTTAGCTATTTTCTGAATAACTGATTGTTACCCTCCTAAGTTCATTTTAGCTGAGGGAACCCATACCCAGTCAAGCCTGACCAGTAATTTTATCAGGTAATTCGTACAGTCACTCATGACTGAGGTGCTGCCCTACTGAAGTCACTGCTTAGCCCGTCCCTGACCGAGGACATTCCTGTTTTGTATAGATGTTGTACCCATGTGGAGTCACACTTTGGCCAGGGCAGGTGCCTGCGTGTCAGTGATTGGGAATTGATGCTGGGTTCCTTTGGGTACTGATATCAGTTATATATAGAGATGTAAAGATCAAACAGTTATCCAAAGAAACTCACAGCTTCCTTTGTGCAGCTGTTTCATCACTCCCTGTTTTCAGCTAAGACAGCAGAGGAAATGTCTGGCTAAATTGTACATAGTTAAACATGCCTTTCGGATGTTCCTGGAGCAGTGTCTTGATGAAGGCACCTCTTTTCTGTCTCCATTTGGAGACATGACCTACTGAATAATTTTTTTACCAGCTATACTGACCTTGCAATCAGCACACCAAAAAATTTCAACCCTGCATCACAACACCTCTCCTTAGGCTCTGCATATGTGCACAAGGGAACTTCTGCAACCGACAGGTGTGGTTTTGCACAACGTGAAAGCCTTATAACCATAGAGGAGCACAGGAACTTAGTGACTTTTTATTTTTAGTTTAGTGAGCTCTCTCATTGACCGTATAAGCCTGTCAAGGCCACGTGAGATTCCTGAATGCAAACATTTTCAACTACCTCTCAGTATTGGCTGTTCTGTTCAAAAGAGTTCTCAGTAAAGTAATTCACGAATGAACAGAATTTAAGTTTCAGCAGATCTCATGAAAGGGAGAGTCTCTTTCAGAAAGTAGTTGATGACACTTTTTCCAAACTGATGGAAATCCAGAATCAATCTGTCAAAAGCTGAAGATGTAATTTAGCGCAGACTACCAGTAAGCTTGGACACCACATGAAATCTGTTTAATAGCACCAAACCTGCTGCACAGCCTGGAGAGATAGTAAAAGGATTCTGAAATACTGAAGTGAATCGTGATGCCCTCCTTTGAGAGCATAATAGCTACATAACACAGAGTACATGCATGCCTGTGTAATAGAAATATAGAAGTTTGTACCTCCTCTTGTATACAGAATCTCTGCACATTGATGCAAAGGGTCAATTGCCTCAGACACTCCAAATGAAAGGAAAAGAAAATAATGGTAAAGCAGGTTATTTTATTTACCTCAGATTGATTCCAATGTTCCAAGATAAACAAAACAGATAGCTTTAGTGGAAGTAATTCAGAGGAAGATTTAAAAGAAATGTTCTATACTGTTTTCCTGAATCATAGAATATGTTGGGTTGGAAGGGACTTTTAAAGGTCACCTAGTTCAATCCCTCCTGCAGTAAGCAAGGACATCTTTAACTAGATCATATTGCTCAGATTGAACAGGAGATCACTTCTCCTTTCACAGATGTATTTGTATTCCAATAAAAAAAGCTTGATAATTAAAATAAAATACAATCTAGTGCATCATCACTGGTAGAATATATCCTTTGAGGATTTTTTCCAAGTGACATAATTTGAAATGGAACACTTTATTCTTTCTAAAAAACTCTGAATGCTTCCCAGTATTTCCTCCTACAAATCAGAATGAGGTTTAAATCATGGTAATGGTAAATCATGGTAAAATGGTAAGCACCATTGTCACCAACAGGTCTAAAAGGTCAAATCTTAACTTAAAAGTTAACTGAGATATCAAAATATCAATGCTTATTTCCATATCATAGGAGATGTAAAAGCAACATCAACATGTAGGTAGTATTTCATTCCTAGTATTCTGTGTAATTATGTTGTTTATATGTCAGTAGTTAAGTTTAAGATTGGAAAACACAAATAATCAAAGTGCCAGAGAGTAGGGACACTTATGTAATTTCAAAGATAGCCCCGAGCTGAAACCAGAAATATTAGTGATATCGATGTATATCATTCAAGGGAAGTGCTAAGCAACATAATTTCTTATTGATTCCCACCTAAATTGACTATCTTCTATAACTTATGGGATAAGACTGTAACTTACAGAATTACACTGATAAGCCGTGACATTGGAAGTTTCTACATGCTTCTTATGAGTCAGTATGTCTTCCTTCAATGGCATATGATCTCAGCCACAGTAGGCATTCACATCATCACACTTTTACCCACTGGGGGTTTTTGATATTATTTTTTATGTTTCTTACTCAGTTTATCACCAAATAAGGAATAATAATAATTATGATAACATTGCACAAAGACACTTCTAGGACTACATAAATACACCATTTAGATTCATGAAACAATGATTTAATTATCCAAGCATATGTTTTATTATTATTTGCATTGAAACAGTACTAACTATACTAACAAGACTTCATTATTCTAAAAACTCTATATACAAAATCAGAAAGTGACCCCAAGTTAAACTGTATAAAGTTTACAGGCCCAAACATGCAAACAGAGCTCACTACAGGATGAAAATATTCATTATTTCTCTTTAAAAATTTTTCTTTATAAGCATGGTTCTGCCAGTTCACAGTGCACCAAGACATTAAAAAAATAATAATAAAAAAACCCCAACCACTTTCTTTAATAAAGAAAACTCTTCAAGTATTGTTTTAATTTGGAAATCATTAGATATAGAGAAGAGGGTTAATGAAGAAAGATATTGCTCTGTGGCTATATATTGTATTCATACAACTACCATAAGCTGAAATTAATTTTAAAAATCCTGTAATAGTTATAGAATAATGACTATTGAATAACTATTGAACAACAAAATGTATTATTCAATAGCTATTATTGAACAACTGTCTGCAATTCAGCTTAGAATCCCAACTTAATCAACATAAGATTTCAGAGAAAACATGGAAGCCTGTGCTTAGCTTACAGTATATGCATTCTATTGAAGTCAACAAAATTACTTGTTTTAAAAAATATCATATGTATGCTTAGGTGCTTTTCTGAATCTCTGCCTAAATCAGGAACTTTTCCTTCAGAATTTCTTCTTTCAAAATAAATTGTATCTATAAAATCTT
Source organism: Limnodromus scolopaceus (assembly GCA_028565335.1). Taxonomy (NCBI): domain Eukaryota; kingdom Metazoa; phylum Chordata; class Aves; order Charadriiformes; family Scolopacidae; genus Limnodromus; species Limnodromus scolopaceus. Next base: position 110,939,178 of record JAOXNO010000001.1, read on the forward strand.
TATTTAGATTACTACTCATTTGTTTGCTTGTTTGTTCGAAATCAAGCTATCTTTCCACAAACTCTGTCAGCCTTGTTTGATAAATCCACCAAACAATAAAGAGAAGAAATAAGACAGAGCAAAGTGAGATGACTTTGGAATTTCTTCATAAAGGACTTAAATGGAGGGGAGGACAGACAAATGACAGACAAATCAAAACTGAGGGTGGTAACAGTTTCAGGAATGCACGTGTCCAGTGAATTATCCAGTTTCATTTTATGGACACTGAGCTTGTAAAAGGTAATGTGAATTAGGATCTCCATTTGGTCATAGAAGCCTGGAGTGCAGGAAATGGCCTAGAAAGTGTGGAAAAAGCAATCAAAGGGCCATTAGCAGTGAATGGGTCTCTCCTGCCCAAAAAATGAAGGAACTGCCAATGAGGGAATCTGCCAATCTTGGTCATTGACTGAGCTGTGGCTTAAAGGAAATGTGTTTTAAAGACAAAGCAGGATGAGAGTGATAAACTCCTTGCTTGCCCATCTGTGTGGAAGAGCTGTGGTTTCCTGCCACTACAAGGGAAAGAGGCACATTGAGTGAAGACAATCCTTGGCAGTATTAGGAGAAGAAACAGCAAATAAGGATTAATTCACCTCAGCATACAGCAATGGTTGGACAAATTCTGCTGTCTTGTTCCCACATGTAAAAACAATATGTTCAATAACAGCATTAGCTTAAAAAAAAGAAAAAAGGAAAAAGGGGGGGAAAAACAAACCCCAAACCAAAAACATTACACTAAAAAAAGCCCAAAATCCACTAAAGGAAATTGAGGGTTGGAGAAGATGCCCTACAATGAGAAACTGAGAAGCTCACTCACTATTTAATAAACAGGAAGATGACTTGCAATGTATGAGTATGTGAAGAAATTACTAAATGTACTGAAAAGCTCTTTGATCCAGTGAGGAAAGGTCTAATTAAAAACAGTAGCTGTGCTCTGAAGCCAGACATTGAAACTGAGGGAAGGAAACACTTCAGCAGTGAGACAACTTCACAATAGAGGTGATGGGTTCTCTGTCTTTTAATGACGTAAGACCAAGAGTGGATTTCATTGTGCAGTCAAAGTGATACAAAGGTGTACTTAAAGTACTGTTAATGAATTTTTGTATAAAAAGCATCTTCTGACCCTATGATTTAAAATATAAAAACTTCTTACTGAAAAGAAATCCTGAATTTCTGCTTTCTGTAAGCTGACATATTCCAACACTGGTGGAACTAATTTTTTTAATTAAATTAAGGAATGTATGGAGTGCACTGAAAAAAGAAAAAAAAAAGGTCTCTTTGATCCTCTGTTTGTGTCTAGTATTTTAAAAAGTTGGAGAAAGAAGAGTTATGTAATTCCTCAGGACACGTAACTGAGCCTTTCCCTGCTCAGTTGTACCTGGATGCTGTGAATCTCAGCTTCCTCAGATTATGTCAACCTCTCACCCAAATTCCATTGCCATACAGTAATGAATGGACAGGTTTTTAGCCTGTAGTATGAGCTCACAGTTTTCTCCTAACTTTAAAATTGTTATAAATTACCCATGAGCACCAAGACTGTTTGGTTTTTCAGTAGATATGTTCATCCGTAAAGAATGTCTAAGAGCTATAAATAACACTTAACTACTTCATGACTGAACTGGTGGAATGAAACCAGAAATCAGAAGCCAAATGCTTTCACTATACACCATAAACATTCCTTTCAATAAAATAAACTTCACATACTTTAAAACTTAAGGCACACAGGCTAAAAGATGTACCAGCACCAATCCAATGTAAGAATAAACTCCTCTGGTAAATCAGCAGTTTTTTGAAAACTGCAAGCCAAATTTCACAGTGTTTAAATGGGCAAAAGCGTATTGATTTCCACAGACATTTATACTATTGTATCAGCAGAGAAGCTAGCAGTAGGGTATCATAAGGCTCTTGACTTGAACACATCCCGGGACATGGACTCACTGTACCTTTTGACCTTGCTGTCCCATCGGAAGACGTGAGGATCCCCCTCACTCCCAGAGTTCACTGCACTAGCAGCTTATGGTAGTAGCTATTGAACACCTTTCAGTCAATAGCTGAGATTGGAAAGACCAAATACGTCATCTGTATAAGATCAAAGGGGCTGATTTCGACTGCAAAAGGCTAGACAGCATCCACTGTAGCAGTTTAGCTGGTCTTTTCAAAAAGATGTTGTTCAGTCCCAACAACTGCAAGGAACCAAGAGAACACATGCTCATAAACTCAGAGTTTAGGGACTTAGTTAAAACAAGTCCAGATAAGATGGTAAGACTAGCTACTTTCATGTTGTTTTATCTAGGAGGTTTATATTAGCAATTTTAAGATTCTGAAGTCCCAAATTAGTACCTTCTTCCCATTTATCACTGAATTACAGGAGTGTCGAGAGGCCAGGTTTGAGCATGATTCTGATGATTAGGCACTCTACCAACACCCAGCAAGCAAACAGTCCCTGCACTAAAGAATTTACACTCTGAATTAAAACAGCCACAGAATAGAGCCAGACAGGAAAACCAGGGAAGGGAGGATATAAGTTATTTACATAAATCAGCTCTGGAAGGAGTTAGCAAATACCTAAAAGCAGAAACATTTTATGCTCCTTGAAAGTAACAGACAAGGCCAGGTTCAAACCAAAGCAGAATATACCTGTGTTCAGTACTTTGAGATCTAAACAAGAGATCTAAATCCAGACTAAGGGGCATTTTTCTCTCTTTGGAAGAAACCAGAGTCAGCATTCAAAAGCTATATTAAAAATCCATCGCTATGATCCTTCAGAAAAACACAGCCACCAACACCACTCAAAAAAAAACTCTTCTTCATGAAGATAGACAAAACCAGGATGTTATTACCGTTAAAAGTAATGGAAAAATATAGTTTACTCCTATCTAACTGCATTTCAAATAGTGGATGTCCCATGTATCATCCCTTGTGTTCAGCTGCATCACACAGCTCTAGATTGCAGTGGACTGCTGAAGAATGGGTATCTCTCCTAGCATGGCTCTGAGATGGGATATAAAGGTTACTATTGGTGGCATAATTTTCTTGTGTCAGTGAATATAGGATTTTTAATTTTATTTTTTCTTAAGTCTTGGATTTAATCTATTAAGTAAAATAACTAACTGATTCATAACTGCACATTTGTATTATCTAATTTTCCATTTCTTTTAAGGGGGTTGTGCATATATAAGTATATCTAATTTATCTAGTCCAATAGAAGTTGGACTAGATGATCTCCAGAGGTCCCTCCCAACCCTGTATCATTCCGTGATTCTGCAATTTTACTGCAAAAAAGAGGTGTTTCCTGTGAAAAGAGGTGTTGCAGTGTCACAGATCCTACATTCACAGCTGGTGCTGAAGACATGAGTCATAACCTAGACAACTTTTACATTCAACCATTTCTTACAGCACGAGTAGACTCAGAAAGTATAAATTTAAATTCATAAATTTTGAGGAAGAATTTTTAATTGTTTAGCTGGTTTTTTTCCTCTGCTTTAAGAACTCTAATATTATATTCTGAAAATTATGATCAGCTAGATAATTGTTCTTATAAACAGAAAATTACCTTAATGCCAGCATGGTGACTATTTAGTCATAATTCAAGCATTCATACACACCTCCCATACAATGTACCTGCAGTATCTTTTCACACAGTCTGTGTGAGATTTTACATATACATACACAAACAGAGTTCACACATATAAAACAAAATTTACAGAGGCTTCAGTTTTTCATGGAAATATACCATGTACCAAGATAAGCTAAGAGTTCTGGTTTGGAAACAGCTTTTTTGCCTGACCATCATGGAAAAAGATCTAACTGAGGTGTTGCAGTTTGAATTTTGTTGTATTTCTTTTTTTGGCTTTCTGAAGTGAGGGAACAGGCTTAAATAAACATTTTGATTTGGGTTCTGCATGGTCTTAGAAAGGGGTACTGTACGAACACTGACGTATTTGGACTTTACGTAAAGATACTTTGCCATTTTTGAAGCCAGATCTAACCTTTGTATCAACAAATCATACACAAAAACTTCAGTCTAAGCCTCAAGGTAAGAAAACATATACTTAAAGGGATCCTTTGTATTTGATTTAAAAATACACTCATTTACAAGCAGATTTTGAATGTCTGCCACCAACTAAGAAAATAACCTTTTCATTTATTTTTAATTTTCTTAAAGATGTGTCTCTTTTAGCAATCTATAATAATCATATAGTACATAAAACAACTTACAATCACATATATTATAGGGTCTGACTAAAATCCACAAAAGCATTTACAGTTAAACATGGACTTATTCCCCTTTTAAAGGGCTTCAAGGCATTTATAGTGTAGTTTACATAAAAATAAATTTTATAGGTCATCCAAACAATTTAAGCAAGTGAATAGGATGTAATTTAGATACCCAATGTTTTCAGTCACATGAGTTTCATTCATGCTGACATTGCTCAATGCATATCTTATTACAGGGGCTCTTAAAGGTGAATGTTTGCTGCTTTAGGTCTTTGTTAAAGTAACATGGAAAATCCACGGAAACTGAAAGAGGTCAGGTGCCCCAAAAGAATCACCAATTTGTCTGTATCATACTTGGCTTACAACCTTATGTTGATAAAAATGTCAATTCTTACATTCTTTTTATTGGTGCGCCCTGCAGTGTCTGTATGTGGTCTTCAGTTATGCCCTTCCCCCCCCCAACACCATTCTTTCTGGTTGCTTCAGTCTTTTGCCTTTTTTCTTTGTGTGAGACCTAAGGACCATAGCTCTGTGAGGTCATTGCACTTTGTAGGGGAAGATTTTACAATCTTTTTTGCTCTACATAGAATTTTGGATCATTTCATAAAAATGGGTAAACAACTAGTTAGGGAGAAGAAAAAAAGACGAAAAAGAAAAACCAGGACAAGTTATAAATCAAGCCCTGTCTTTTGCTTGCAGAAGAACATATTTATTTCATTTTAAGTAAACTTTCTATTCTCAAGAAACAAAAATATCTACAGAAAATTTTAATGAAACTTAAAAGGTTCTACAACATTCATATTAATCCTGTGTACTTTCTTTCATATGTTCTTAATTTGGTCTATTGAATGATGAAATACACATCTATGTGTAATGGCAGCACCATGTAATAGAACCCACCTTCTTTGACTTGCTGCAGAGCAGAGGTTGTCAAGAAACGAGAGCATAAATGATAATAAAATCCACAGTTTCCACCTTATGTCTATAATACGAAACTTGCTATGTCTGGCTGTGCACCCTTACAAGTTAAAACTAATGTGCAGTAATTGCCTTTTGACTCTCCCAAGGACATTTTACTTTTTTTTCAGGGGAGAAGTCCTGATTCTGTGAACATATTTTGGGAATACGAGCAACCTTTCAAGATCAAAGTAACTAGGAATGAAAAACAGATCTGTTCCATCAAATCAAGTGCAAAAGCATAGCCTCTTTCATTTTTAAATTTTTCATACATTCATACTATAGCCTTTGCCTCAATTCTTGTGTATAAAAGGGGGGAACCTGATACCACGTACAAGATTTATCACTGTAAACAGTTTATGCAGCTCTGTGATGCTGTCAGACTTCTTTCATCTGATTGTACAAGTATGTTGCTATATGCAACCACAAATATTTGAACTTTCAGAGTAAATATTTTCTTATGAATGAACACTTTCAGGAGATAAAAATGACAATCCAACAAAAAAGTAATGGACTCCAGAAAAGCAGGTATCGCAAAAATGATGACTCAAAGTGAGAAAAGGTTGATGAACAAAGCAGTATTAGCAACAGAATATCTATATTCTGCTTCTGAGATCACTGCATTTCAAAGAAACACATGAAATCAGCAAAGCTCTGGTGTATGGCTGCATGAACAACATGTTTTCATAGATTTTTCTCACCTGTGCAGTGCAGTGCAGTGCTTCCCTTGGAAAAGATGGATTTGAAAAAGCTGGCTGAAAGGCAAGAATAAGAACATACAATTCAGCAAATACCCCTATAGTTGGAAACATACGTATGTTAATATTCCCTTTGTCTAGCATCAGATGTGGTTTCATGGCTTCAGTTCTGGATTGCATTTGTCTCTGGAAAAAAATGGATGATTTCATTATTCCTAGATTTATATAGCTCCTATCTCTTCAAGGCAGTGCTGGCAGTGATGTGACAAGCCTGCATTTGAAACTCTTGTCATCGACTATCAATTATTCTGTAATTTATTAGATGGTTTTCTGTGGATACCGATCCAAAACCTAGAAAAGTCTATGGAAAAAGTCCTGTTCAATTTAATAAGTGCCTTTTGATTGAGCTCTAGCATAGGATATTCTGCAATAAGAAATGGGCAAAAGCTCCACACTTACTGAAAAGGAAGTTGGAATCTGCAAGTCTGCCTACACCCCTTGGCTAGAGGGAGCTTCATCACGGGGTTACGTATGGTGAAATCACCTTCTGGTAAGAAAAGGGAATACAACCTATTAAAAAGGAGACACCGATCTGCAGCTGTGCACCGATCTGCACAACTGTCATTGCTGAGTGCAAAACTGTCATATTTCTGCTGAAAAAAAAATAATTTGCGTGTTGTTATTGAGCAAAAGTGGACTAGGTTCTGGAAGCTGGAGAAGGTCTGAAACAGGAATTGTGTGGAATCTGGGCTTTCACTGAGGGAAGCAAGATATCTCTATGAATGAATGAAACAGAATAGTAGATGACTATGCAGTTGGATAGGTGGTTAGAGTGGTAAACTGTCCATGCTAATTGGGAAAAATTTACAAAGGTGAGGAGAATAAAACAGAGGAGAGAGAAAGAGATTTCACAGTTGAAAAACCTGAAAGTTTTACTATAGTAAAATGAGTACTTTTTTTTTTTTTAGGATTAATAAAATGTTTTCCGTATCAATGGAAAAGAATTTGTAATGATCTCTCCATCCATGGAAGCTGGAAAGTTTTAAAGTCATGCTAGGCCAAATAAGTGATTTCATGAAAACTGAAAGCATGGAAATATATACAATTTTATATATATATATATATATATATATATATATATATATGTTAGTGCTACAGATGAATATA
>JAOXNO010000001.1:110946353-110975886 GCA_028565335.1 Limnodromus scolopaceus
ATATATATGTAAGTGCTACAGATGAATATAAAATATAGAAAATTCATGTCATTATTAAAACAAAATATTGAAGTGAACATTACTATGCTGAAAAAAATTGTCTGAGTTTTTTAAATAATCTTTTCCAGCAAAAAGTTTTTTCCACCAAAGTCTTGACTGACCAAAATTTTCTTGAGAACATCTAACCCAGGGGAGAAGTTTTTTGAGAAAAAGAGCCTGACTTCTCTAGGAAGTGAAGTTTTGCAGTAAAACCCAAACACATCAGATCAAGAGCAAAGATTTTTTACTTAGGAAATACCATTAAGAAACCTCACAGACAGTCTAGACCGAGTTCCTCATGCCCTGTTGGCCTTGGGGTTGGTATTCCTCAGCAGAAAATGTTTCTGTTCAAGCTGAATCCTTAGAAAACAATTCCTAAAAAGGGTGACTTAAAAGAAACTGTGATACAGTCATTTAAAAGAATAACGGGAAACTCTCATTACTTGAATATTTAGAAAATAGCAGTATGCACACGAGGATTGTATTTACTAAATAAATTTGCATTTTCAGTGAGCAGAATGGCTACAATACTTCAGAAGATGTTTTCATTAACAATCTTAGATTGGCTTAAACTCTACTCTTAACTTCCAAGAAAAACTTCCTTTGATTTCAACACATTAGAAGAGGAGGAATGGCCAGATTATCTGACCTTCTGAGCTGCATTCAAAAGTCTTCATACAGCCAATGGTCACCAGACATGCACGACCTAACATAAAAGAGCAATGGAAGTCTTCTTTCTGGGTACAGTGCATGGTTTAGCTATGGCGATGCCTTTCCAGTCCCATGGCAAGATCATGTTCACCGTTCTGCTAGTTCCAGAAATTGGGTTTACATTTGAAGGGCCATGAAAATGAAACCTGAGCATGCATCACCATGCCATGAAGCCTCTCTTTCCTTCTTTCCTTTCTTCTTTTCTTCTTTATTTCCCTTCCTTCCTTCTTTCTTTCTTTCTTTCTTTCTTTCTTTCTTTCTTTCTTTCTTTCTTTCTTTCTTTCTTTCTTTCTTTCTCTCTTTCTCTCTTTCTCTCTTTCTCTCTCTCTCTCTTTCTCTCTCTCTTTCTCTCTCTCTTTCTCTCTCTCTTTCTCTCTTTCTTTCTTTCTTTCTTTCTTTCTTTCTTTCTTTCTTTCTTTCTTTCCTTTTCAGAGCAGGAACACAAGTATATAAGGAGCCATATGTGTTGTCTAATGAAGACAATGAGGGAACCAGAACTGTGGCACCTGATGTGAGATGTGTAGAGCTCACAGTACACGTGGAGAAATTAGTGAATTTTCTTTTAGAGGTAAGGAACCGAGATAACCCAAAAGTACTTACATTAGTCTGGCTACAGAGGTCTCTTTCTAGCTAAATCATGTTGACCATGAAGGTGAGCCAGGCTTGAAGGTGAAGCAAAAAAATCTCAAGAGCCACAATTAAGCAATCTGTACCCTAGGGCTTCAAATGCAAAGGTACTCTACTATAATAAAAAATTTGGAGTTTTACAATAATCCTGCACCTCAGCTAGTCAGTGGAGACCCTATCAAGAGTTTCTATAGAAAGGAATGTGATTCATCTCACTTGAGTAACTGTTTAAAATAGGTCAAGTGAATCCTCTGAGAGAGTCTGCTTCACCCTACTGACAATAAAGGGAGTTCAGTGTGACTCCCTCTGATGTGAACGTGTCCTGTGCACTAACAGCTTGCTCAGGGCCAGCAGCGCAAAGAGTTTTTCTGCTGCGTTTTGTGTCACATTTCCACTGAACTTGTGCCCAAGGAAAACACAGTCTGAATTACAGCATTTACACAAACCTCAGGCACCCACAGGTTTTATGTTTTGACAGGTAACGCAGCTGCTTGTTTATTCCATAAGTCTCGTGAGGAGATATGCATCTACACATCATATCTGAAAAGTGAAAATTCATTGTTAACATGATGATTTTGAAGCTTTGCAGGCCATATAAAGATTAAACATAATTAACAGAGATCAAACATTCTCAAAATAAATGTTCTGTAAAAGAAGGGTTTATATGATTGAATGTAGCAAACAAAATACCAAAGCTGAAATACTGGGGTCGTTGAATAGTGACTGTGTGCTTCTGTAATTTATATCTTTAGTGTTAAATTTGTGCAACAACTAACTTTTTCTTGTATTATACTAATTAAACAGTTGAATCTCACTTTGTCTTAATGGTTGATACCACATCTACCAAACGCGATGTAAATCTTAATTGACACCAGTGGATTTTGGATCAAGTGTGCTTCACAGAGTGATTTTTTCTAAACTTAGTCCCCACTTCTATACAAGGTAAACAACCTAAAGACAGTGTTTCATAGATCTTTCTGAAGCCGTTTGGAGTATTAATGTTTTGAGATAGTCTGTCTTATATATTCTTTATATTTTAACCCAAATTTGGCAGTAACTTCTGAGCTTTGGGTCAGAGCAGTTTGATCTTACAAGAGCTGAGTACCTCTAATGAACCAGACAGTCTCCGGTTTCACTGTTGTATTTCCAATGAACCAAAGTCTCAATTTACTACAAGACTCTCTTAAGGAGCAAATTTCTAAGTACAGGTGAAGGTAATTTTCACTGCGTGCACTGGTTTTTTACAAGACAGAACTAAAACACTTCTATGCTCACCATAGTCACACAATATTTGGTAACTTCAGAAGTACTTGTGTTATAAGACAGTTTGAAGAGTGCCTATATTAATACCATTCAATACAGGCAAGTCTTTGCATCTATTCTGGGTATTGGCCTAGTTCCTTTCTCTACTTTTTTGCACAGTAAAACCACAGGTCACCTGAATTGTTGATGCACCATATTACAAGTTCTCATAAAATCTACTAGGTGTCTCAAGGCAGTTATCTAGCAATAATCCTGTTACTGAACACAAAAATCCTCAAAACACACTGGTCTCTTTTCATCAATCTTATTGGCCCTTCTCTTATGCCCTCATACAGCAGTTTGTAATTTTTTTATCTTTTTTTAACAAAGTAAATGTTTAAGTACAGTTTGAGACTTGACTTTTGAGTGTAATGGTACTCACCTGCATATTTAGAGAAGTGAGCCAGGGATGGTAACATTCAGTAGTTCTGTAATGGTGCTTCCACATCCTGCAATGGTTTGTATTTTCAGCATGCAGATGAGAAGTTTCTACATTAGTCAACAGGGTTTAAATTCTATCAGCAGCACCTTGCCCCTCAGAATGGCAACAGATCTGCAAAGTTAGGTCCAAAGTTATTCAGAGAATATACTATTAGAAGCACAGAAAAAAATGAGGCTAGTGCAGTGTTTGAAGAAGGTTAACACTCACCACTACAAGACATTCCCTCCTTCCACAGGGAAATATTTCAGTAACTACATTGCTGTCCAACTTAAGTCTACCTCAGTTTAACTGTTGATTAAAATGGGAACATAATACACTTCTTTCCTTAAGGGAACAAAATCTTGCTTTTACAGAAGCTTTTTGGATCAAGACAGAATCTTTATCACTATTCGGTGCCACTCCTCACCTTTGTACCCAAACTGTGGCTTCCCACCAGTTTTCCAAGTCTTGTCAAGCTTGCCAACTGCAAATCCAAACCCATCCTGTTCCCTAACAATTTACAGTAAATCTTGGCATAACGTGATCTTTTCCCAGTCACACTTGATGACAAACACAGTATTATTTACACCCTAATCGTTTTAGACTGTATTTCTTTAGAGCCCATTTTCCTTTATAAGTGATTATTTCACTGCATGAAACCACAGTGATATCAATCATTTGCAAGGCAAGGGATGTGGACAGGACAGAGTATTCCAAGTCCTCTTGCAGTGAAAACTGGAGTTTCTTCTCATTTCTCATTCAAGAAGATTCATTGTATGGCATACAGCACCACAGAAGTGCAGTAATTTGTGCTACAAACTCGTAGAAACAAAAGCCTAAAAAGAAAAAGAATATCACTAGCAACTTACAGAAGGAGAGCCGAAGTTCTCTCATATGATTATGACTTCTGTTTTTGGCAATCATCCTGTTAGTGGTTAATAAAAAGCAGCTCTTTATTTTGGCAGTCCCATTTGGTGCTCTGTTTATGCCCTGATACAATAGTTCATAGTGCATATATTAACAAAATATATTTTAAATGCAGTTCTGAATTTCCTCAGTATTCCACCCTTTAGCAGAGCAGGCATAGAGACTGTTAGCAGACATGAATAGAAGCTTTAGTGCCTGCACAAATGTCTAACGGTTTGTCTTGTACTCTGAAGACCTAAACCTTGTCTGGGCCCCTCTTTTTGAATTTAAAAAACCACTGTGCTCACACATTTCACCCTAAGTTCAACACTCAGAAACCTACAAAGAGAAAAATTGGATGCAATAATTGCAAATGGGACACAATTTTTAATGAAAACAACCAGGCAAATTCCATATTCTACTTCGTTTATCACTCAATAAGCTGATATTTAAAGGGTAAGCAAGAAGAGCCCAGTGAAGATACATCACAGACATACACACATACATATGACTTCATACTTCATCCTCAGATAAACACATTGCACACAGCCTGCAACCATCTGTCAGGACTTGGTATTCACTAGCGTTTTTGAGGTTTTAAGGCATGGTTTGTAAGAGCCAGCAAAAGTAATTAACGTGTTCAGGGTGCTCTGTTTCTTTATCTGAGGAAGGCAAAAATTCCTTGAAAAGATGTCATCTGTCATCGTCAAAGAAAATATGCCATGAGAGGATATCAGTAAGAAATGTCCCATTGCTTGGCATTTCTTTGCTTTTATGGGTTTGCTTTGGCAGGGGAGGATGGGACTCAAGGAACTTTAATCCCTTTTTAAGAAAAATATTATTTTTAGAATAAACAGGGCTGGAGGCAATTCTTGCCCAAGATGAGCTTGCAAGGTTAATACTTCTCCATGCATGTTTAACGTTTTGTATTTCGAGAGTGTAAAGCAATATGGGAGCATGACTAAATGGTATTTCCCCATTTTGCTAATAAAGAAATAACACCACAGTGGTTACTGTCCGCAAAGCTAATAGAAACCGTTTAGCTATCTACTTTTTTCATAACAAAGTGGGTGATGATCAAAAAATGCTGAAATATTAGTGAAGTGAAGGATGAAGGAAAGATGCTCGCACTGACAGTGGCTGCATCAGCCCTGAAAGCCACAGCAGGATGGGCAGCAATCCACCCAGGTCAAGCCAGGAGGGAAGACTTACATTCCCTCACTGATGCTTCAGTTTGGCTCTTTTGACTTCGTACCCATGTAAGCAGCTCTGCACACCACAAGACTGTACTGTATAGAAAACCTGACTCACACTGGCAAAAGGTTAAGGGTCCCTATACTCGTTCCCCTACAGCATTGCCCTGTGCCGCCACAATGACTACAGATGGAGACTGGAGCATAAGAAAGCCCAGCTTTTTGAATATGAACAGCACCACGCGGATTCCAGGGATGAAGTTAGTGCATGACAGGTGAGACAGAAGCAGGAGGAAAGAGCTTTGTCAGTGCGTTTCAGCTCTGACAGAAACAACAGCTCTTAGCTGGGCTCCAGGCCACTGAGGAAGAAACAAAACGTGTGCAAGTTGCGTCCCAGCATGGAAGCATTTTCGCTTTAGACCAAAGAACCACTTCAGTTTTTCATAAATAATAAACGAGTCAGCTCCTGCATGTCTCAGTTTTGTTTGAGGTATGTAAATTTATTTCCAGGCTAAAAGAGAAATTAATTATTTTCAGTCAATATAATTTCTAGGCGGCACAGCAAATGCCTTCTCACTTTGTAAAGAGGCTTCCTTCCCCTCTTCTTTCACTGCACAATCTTTGTGGATCTTAGTAAATATTTGCACAGTCTTAGTGGAAAAGAAGAAAAGAACAACTGTTGCACAGATGTCACTAGTAGGACACAGGACATTTCAGAATAAATAATTGACTGAACCCAGGCTGGGAATCACCAGTCCCAAGACTGGTGTCCACTGCCATTTCTGCTCTCAAATGGAAAGTCATCACTTACGGATGCATTTTACAAGTGGTATATATATTTATGTGTTTTTCAGAGAAAGACATTTATTTTTTTTTTTTATTTTATTTTTTTTTTTTAGATATCCTGATCTATATCTTGTTATGAACAAATAAACTCTATTGTAGGGCATCCCCTTATGAGTCTGCATTGGGAATCTCGCCTACAGTGTAGGAGCTGCAACTCTGTGAGGCAATTGCTGACTTTTTTAGGAGAGCTATTAGCCACCCTATTTATACTTTTTCTAACACTGGTTTGGATGAGTATTAGCCACAATGAAGTAGAAAACAAGCCTGCCTTAGGGATGTTCTTTTTGTTCTGGTCAGCTATTCATAGTTTCCATATCCTGATGGAGAATCCTAGCAACAGTCCATTTCTCCCAGCTCCATCTTTTCCGTGGAAAAGGTGGAGAAAACTTGATATAGAAGCTATTTTGTTTATTAAGTTAATGGTAGCTTGGTAGCTTTTTTTTTTTTTTTTTTTTTTGACAGCTTGGCATAAGAAAGTCATGAGTTTAAGCTGATTAATCTCATTTTAATTGAAAGGAAGAAAGAGGATGTAGGTTTACCGGCTTAAAGGGAGTTCAGTGGACTCTCAGCAGAAAGTCCAACAAGGGCTAGGGAATACTTAAAATAATATAGGTTCCTATGCTTTTGAAAGAAGAATGGCTTTGGCTATCATCTTGCCTCCTTGTTTTACTATTTTCTAGCCTGATGAGTTGTTCCATAAGTGCACTCTATGAAAAGACACTTGTCAACAGGACATCATTAATTTAAGCTTTCCTGATACCTTTGGTGTAGTTTCCACATAATTCTGAAAACCTCTGTTCTGCAATACGTTGCTATTTTCCAGTTTCACTGAGCTGAGATGCAAATAATGATATTGCTTTGGGGTTTATTTGTTTGTTTGCTTTTCCCCCAGAAATGAACATTTTTATGAAAATAGCATACTCTAATATTTTATCCTGGGAAGTGACTGAATTACTCAGAATGAAGGGTGACTTTGGTGTTCAGGTACCTGAATGCCACCTATGTTGTCACAGAGAACTTAGTTTCTATGCTTATGACCATGAAACCAACATGAGCAACTTTAAAGAATGAAGGCAGTTTTATGAGTAACGTAAATCATGGAAATAAGTGTTTTTAGAATCTTAGTGCCAAACACCAAAACAAATGCCTCAGTTCCCTGCCACTGAGAAAATTAGAGCTACTACTGATACGTTAAATTTGACTAATGTGACTAGGTTTCCTATCCAGCATTTTGAGAAAGTCAGTGAAAGCATTTCCCATTGTATCTATACCTACAGGTCTTACAAAAACTACAGCTGACCACTATATTCCTTTAAATCTGTGCAAAATACCTCAGTAGAGAGGCATAGCAGCCCCATTGCATATAGTAAGGCTATGGAAACAGTTCCACAAATTAACTACCCTAATTTCAAGTGGCCTGGTAAGACTAAATTCACCAAATCAGATGTGAGTCTTTAAACACACATTAGTCATACTAATTATAAACTGACCTGGACAACTAGCAGGCATAACATACTTTTTCAAGGAACAATCATATGTCCTATAAAGAAAGGACCATTCTGTAGCTGTAAGGAACCCCACTATTCTACAAAGAAAAGAATAAGAGGATTAAAAAGGTAAAAGAAAGCCCAAGAAAATAACCCTTCTGTGTGCAGCTGCTTGCCTGGGTGTTGCTATCTGCAGCTCCTTCAGAGGATTTGCTCTCAGAGGTAGGCCTGTGTTACCAGCCAAATATTCACTTTTAAGAGAAAGTTATTTCTGTTGAAATAAATTAATATATACATTGGCAAAAAAAAAAAAAAAGCTTCAGGTAAACCCTTAAAATGCATAGGTATTATTACAGCAGGTTATGCTGATATAAACATTAATTTGTATTTTTTTCTTGGCACATTTAATAGTAATCTTTAGTGGCCATCACAGAGTTCAGGGTAAAGATTGCTGGATAGAAGATAGCTACTCCTTCTTCAAACCTACCAGATTACTTCTTTATCTCTACTCTCTCCTCAACTGCAATTATAGAAGCAGGAACTTCATACCATGGTGGTTGAACTAAACTACCACTAATCTTTTAATTGAGAGTAAATGATGGAGAGATAGAAAAGGAGCAAAGAAAACTGGAAAATATAGCTTCCTTATGTCCCTACACAGCCCCTATCAATCCACACCTCATCAGTAAATATAGCGGGATTAACTACGGTGTACCTAATCTCTTCCATTAAAACAGCATACTGAACCTTTGAACAGCGGTTTGAAAGCTTGACCCACACCCTACTGCCAAAATCTTTCTTCACTTAAAGGGTAAGGGAGGTTGATAAATGTCTCAGAAAGCCCTTGAGTGCTCCTGAGCAGTGGTCAGAACCTCAGGCAGCCAGAAAGCAATGTCACTTTTCAGTGACATTTCCCGTTTTGCACCAGCTGAGCACCCGCTTCCAAGTCTGGCAGGCACTTTCTGGCTGAAACCCTCCAAGAAGGTCGCTGCTCTTGATAAGTGGCAGTCACAGGGTGCTCCCAGGGGCAGCAGGGCTCTGCCAGAGGCCAAGTGAAAAAAAGAGAGCCACAGCCACACCATGTCTCTCATGCAGCATTTCTGCAAATATATGTGTGGGATCCAGAGGTCAGGATGCGGCACCACATGTTTTGAATACACATGGCACTTCCCAGAGGAGGTTTAGTTTATCAAGATCAGCAATGGCAACCTCCCTGCTATCTGGTTTACAATCACCCTGTTAGTCCAAGAAAGAGAGAGATGATGGATACATTAGACCCCAGAGAGGTGTTGCAACCTCTTGCCTCGGGGGACAGGGCATCCAACCCAAAAGACAGTTATGGACCAGTCCCAACTTTTGTTTCCCATGCCTACGTCTGTAGGATGTGTTCAGAACAGCCACAGGCTGGCTGCACACATTGTCAGCTTTATAAAATTTGTATTTATAGCTATAGTTTTGTGTTTGTTTTGTATTGCTTTGCTTTTTAAATAAACACAAAGTTTACCTCGGAAATTATCAGATTACTTCCTAGGAGATAGACTTACTCTTCTTTCCTGAGGGGATACTTCGTGTGCATATACATATACATTTGTATTAAACTGCATTTGAATCACCACTACCTATATTAAACAACAACATAATATTTTAAGCAGACACAGCCTGTGTCAGATTTTAATATTCACCAAGTTTCATGGCATAATTAAAAACATTTCATTAATTTAACATTGGAAAGTTGTAGGGGGTTATTTTGTGGGTTTTTTTTAACTTGCACTTTTAAAACTTAAGCCACTTTTTTGGCCTTGGTAAAAATTATGTTTTGAAGTTAGCTGGCTGTATTTTTGATCTTCTTAAATTACTTGTATGTTTTTTCTTATTCCCTTTTACATTCATTAATCCTTTAGATTTAATTAAAAGATTTATTTATCTAGCCTCAAAGTAGCCAAAGACAATAAGTGTTTCTATGCTGTTTGCTTTTAGGGAAACATGACTTGTGCCACCACCACAAAAGGTTGAATTTTGTTAAAGAAAACCCTGGAAATACAAACATTAAACATTTTAAATAATTACTGAAGCAAATACATGCATACATATACATTCATAAATCATAAGGCCAGAAGAGACCACTGTAGTAACTGAGACTGATCCCCTGTATAGCACAGGTTATAGGACATTCCCAAATTAATTCTTGTTGGAATAAGTGCATGTCTTTTTATAAAAATGTTATACCTTGATAGAAAATTCTAGTGATGAAAAATCCCCCAAAACCCATGTCAGGGTGGTCCAGTGATTAATTGCCTTCCTTGTGAAAACCCATGACTCATTTCTAGACTAATTTTTTTCTGTGGTTGACCTCAGTATAAAAAATAAAATAAAAGTCACAGATGTCCAAAATAGCACAAGGTGATTCGTTGTCTGGAAACAATAGGTTCTTCCTGAAAAATTTGATATAATTTAACAGTATTCTACTGAACTAAGTAAACCCATACGAGTTTAGAGAGAGAAAATTTTCTGTTCGAGTTTGGAAATGCTGGTTTCCATGTGGTCAACAGCTTTACCACAGAATTATGCTTAAGACAATGTACTTGCTGTCTCACAGATGCTGATGCAACCTCAGAGACTCCCGCAAGGCATACCTCCTGGCATGCACAGCAGCCACAGGTACTCTCCTGATTTGTGTCATCCTCCTCCCCACCGAGGCAGAAACCGTGACTGAGTCCAGAAAATTCCCTCCTGATAATTGTCATAAAGTTCCCTTCTTTTGCAATGTTTTCCTGTGTACATCTGTAAACATGGTGCCTGCAGGCCTGGGAGAGGATGAGAGCTCATGTCACTGGACACTAGACCAACAGGTAGCAAGAAGTGAGCTCACACATTCTCTGCAAATGAGATGTTGGATAAATCAGACGACAGCAGCAGCAAAGCTCCGTTTCCCCGATTCTGTGGCTGGGGAGAGGGCAGTGTGGCCCCAGGGTTCTCACACAGCCACATCACTGCCCTGCCAGCCACAAAAAAATACATGCAGTGATGAACCACCCAGAAGATCTGCTCCTGGAGATTTGGGTGGTGTCACCCTGGCCGGGTCCCTGTCTGCTGAGGAGAGCAGGCCAGGTGGTGGAGCCAGGACAGGTGCTCCCAGAGGCAGCCTGTGCTCCTCCTCTGCTCTCAGCGACTGATGTGACCAGTCCTTCGAACTGATTTTCTCATCAGCACAAAACCAAGCCCTGCCATTGGACAACCTCTCTCAAACTGCAATTTTAGCTCAAGAGTCCACAGGTCTCCTCCTTTGTATTGGTGGCTTTTATTAACAATTAATAGAATAGGAGAGAATGGTGTGTACTGTACCATTTCACAGGTGAGAAGTCTATTCAAATTTCTCAATAAATATACTTCTGATACACTTGGACTTTCATTTGGAAGCTCATCTTTGAAGTCATTGTACAGGTAATATATTGAGGTAATACACAATAGTAATGAATTATGACGTTGCTATTGAGCCACTTAATGAGATTTTATATATAAAGAAATATTAGCCCTAGATTATATCTATTCTTTAAAAAAATATATTAGCTTTCTTTTCTGCAGATTTAATATGGACATGTTTGCCAGAGTGCTGTTTCTCTGCCATTATACAAATCTAATTTTTGATGTGATCTGTTTAGGTCTAATGAAATCACTTTTGTAAATGTGCAGTGGCTCCATCTTATTTGTAATCCTTAATGCTGAAAGACATTAAGTTTATAGACTTTGATCTGGAACATTTGAGAGCATGTTACACACAGAACACACTCAGTACTATATATTATTAAAGCAGAAAAGTATTTAATGTTCTAACTGCTATAGATGACAATATAACAGTAAAGAATCTTCATATTTCATTGCCAAAAGAAAAATTTCTCAAAAAAAAAAATTGTTAGCACTCTAGTCAGAATAGCGTAACTTTTCAAGCATCACTTAAACATGTTTAAATCTCACTGAAATTCTTATAACTGAAGCATGTAGTTCTTTGCACTAGAGCACCTAAGGAGGTACAGGTTGAGCACTTCAGCTTTAGAGTAAAGCAAAAATGTTCCTTTTGATTTCAGTAGAACTATGTTCTTGTCACTATATGTAAAATAACACTGATTCTTGATTCTGGTTGCCTAGAAACTTTGTCTTTGTCTTTGACCTACAGACCTGTTGATACATCAATGACAATAATGGAAATTTTGCAACTCTTTTCCATGAGCACAATTTCAGCCCACAAATGTAGGTGCAGCAGCTGTGCAATGTCTGCGCTACATCCCCTTAGCACCGAAGGGCCTCTAGCGGCAAACACTGCAGTCTGGAGCAGCGGGCAACGCTCCTCTGCACAGCACGGGGAAAAAATGAGAAATTCAGCAGCTGGTGAGAATGAGAAATTCAGCTCAGCTATTACTTTTTCCTCGTTGAGACACACGGGTTGTGTATACCTACAGCTCAGGAAATTAACATGTTTTTTACAATAGATTCAGTTCAGATAAAACCTTGCTCCAAGGGCAGCTCTCCCATACCACAATTATGTATCAAATCTCAGATCTCAAATATCTGTGCCTTTTAACATCCACTCTGTAAATAATAAAAATACCTGGAAGGGCATTTCAGGGAAATTCCATTTTGTAGTGTGAAAAAAAAAAAATTTTTGGCACAAATCTTATTTTGTTCTTTTATAGTTATACTCTCAACAAAAGTCCAATATACTTTTCATTTGTACGGCCAAAGAAATTGCTGCAGATTTTTTTCTTCTGAATGACCATCAAAATAGATTATTTTACAGTAAACCTTTACATGTTTTAATTTTGCAAGCTGTCCTTAAATTAGGAGTTGAGTTTGAGCGAAGGCAGCAGTCCTCCTGAACGTGTCAGCAGTATGGTGCAGCAGATCACAGGAATTTGACTATTTAATTTATTTCAATGGCCAGAGAACTCCGAAGCCTAAAGAGGGAGGACCAAACTGCCACTGATACTCTCAGTTATTTGACAGCAGATCATTTTCATGGCAGTATACAATTAATGTGCTTATTACATAACCCCAAATGCTTGTGACACCTGCCTAGCTCCCAAAGGCCACTTGATTCCTGCCAAGTTTCCAAAACTCTTAAATTTCCTTCCAACAGCCTCTTCAATGCTGTTACACCTTCGACATACTGAAAATTGGAATCAATTGCAACATAAAATAAACATGATATGCAAATACATGTGCTAGTGCCTGTATTTACCCATTCCATTCAATTAAACTCTTTTACCCCTCAGTTTAAAAAGAAGCTGTCACTGACTTTTCAGATTGTGTTTTATCTTACATCAGTTATTCACATCTTTTGAGGCCAGGCTGCCAAAGAATCCAGAGCAAATTTTTTTTCCCCCTTAGTGAAAGTAGACAGACCCTCAAAAACAGGTTTAACTTTAAGGTGTGGAGTATCCTCAGTTGTCATACATTTATATAGGTGTTTCACTACTGACCACCTTGCATGAGGACAGCACTTTTCAGGACTAGGGCCTCCAGTTACACACTGCTGGCTAATGAACAAGAAATAGGAATACAATAAAATAGGACAGCTTTGCACCACTGGATTTTACTACATTGGGAATAGTGTTTTTACTTGAAGAAAGTAAGAAGAAAGATAAACTTTTTTCTTTCCTTTGATAACTTCCCATGGTAGTATGGATTACTTTGTGTAGAATAATGAAGTGTTTCAGGAACAACTTACTGATCCGAGTTGGTTTTCCTAATTATTATACACTCCTGGTGTATATGTCAGTCAGCTTTCTTAAAATTGCCCAGGCCACCTTAACTAAAGAACACCCACAAAGCCTGAGACAATTAATTATAGAAAATTACTTCACAGTCTTTCACTGACACCCAGTGGTCAGACAAAGAGGTTTTTGTAGGAAACAGAAGAAAACCTACAGCAGCCAAGTACAGGCCCAGGACATCTCAGTGGAGAGCATTTAGCTCGCGGTAGAAATAGTTGTTTGATTCACTGGATAAGAACACATACGAAACTTAAACTTAGGCTTGCTAAATCAGCACATCGAGTTCTGTGCTTGGCTCCACTTGCACAATAGCTAGTGAAGTCAATAGGGATCACACACATACAACCAAAGGAAGGATCGAGTCCTGGGAGAGGATGTGGTTTTTTTACAGGCTTGTTCCCTTTTTCCTGACCCACAGTACCAGGCATCAACAACCCCCACACTAAAAAGGATACAAAAAAATGCCTGAAACAAAAACAAAACAAAGAAACAACTTATAGTCCAATTATTGTTCCAGATTTCTGACTAACTTTTACTTATATATTGCAGAACCATGCTTCCATTTTAAAAAATGTCCTTGATGACCTTTTCCTGCATGGTAAAGTAAGATAGCTGAGCAGCTAAGGTTCTGCCTTGTGCAAGCATTACAGCTGCCTTTGATATTAAGCAGAGCTGGACATTAATATGCAGACAAATCTGAGTTACTCTGACCCCCCCAGCCTATTTCCAAGGCTCTGATAAACAAGCAGCTTATAAAACTCCTTCTGCACCCTCCTCCCACCACAGTGGCCAGGCACAGGCAGCATTTGCTTTCATCCTTAGGGGTGGCACCAGGTGAGGCAGTCCATCTCTAGCTGATGACAGTTAACTGGTTTGATGGGGGTAGAAAGGCGAGGGAGTAAAAGCAACGCTCCTCTTCCTCCCTGCAGTTGCTGCTGTCTTCAGTAAGGTACCACGACTCAAAATACAGAGCTCCCCAGAGGAGACACAGCCAACTGCACCACAATTACGTATTCTGCTTGGTGATGCTGACATCAGTGACATGTCATTACTGCCATTCACAGCTCTGGAGACTGCAATGAAAACATGTGGGGTGTCAGGCTTTCATACCAAAACTTCTGAAACACATCTGTTCTGAAACCATCTGGCAAAAGCATAACAGAGAAAGCTTCCTGGCATTACAGAAGACCTAATGAACGATGAGTGAGGATACACGGCATGCTGTTGAGGAACAGTATAGACAAATAATTAAAAAAAAAACCCAAAACAAAAATCCCCAAGAAATTACCAATCTTTACTGTAAAAGAAGAGCAGTGGTCCATACCACAGTTCAACCATTGTTGCTTAACTTCAGTGGGAAATTGCAGCTGTTAAATCACTTGGAACACTTTGCAAGGAGCTGTGGCTGTCCCCCCACTCTGATGTGGTTCCTCAAGGTTTCAGCTCCACCATCGCATTGTGGATGAGCGCAATTGCTCCACATTGTTGTTCGCTGTTACTGTGAGGAGGCAGAGAAAGAAGGCAGCCAGATGTGGAGTGTGTACCTTGGTGGGGTGGGGGAAAGGCCACACTACTTTTAACCTACGCTGCCCATGCTGAGCACTGGGAAGCAGACTGCCTGCTGTCCCCACTGCTCAGGGCAGTCAAGGATGACAAGCTATTTTTAGGGAGCCAAGTCAGCTCCGTTTAGCAGCATTGATGGCTGTCCCAGCCCTTGCACTTCTCCATCTGTAGCAGACCTGGAAGCCTGATCCTCCAAGTCTCATTTTCTGCCTCTTTTTCCACGCTTACCTCATCTCCTTCTCCCTCTGCTTCCTACTGTAGGAGAAGCCCGAGTCTGGCTTTTTAATCTTTGGGTAACCACCTTTGGGTTTGCCACTGTTACTAACAAGCCTGGCACCAAACCAATACCCTCTCACATCACCCCGGGGAGGTAGGTGGGGGGCAGCAGGAGGCAGCAGAGAGCAACAACATCTGCTGCAGATGTGCAGTTGGCAGTAACTCAGTCGAGCTACCACAGGGAACCAACAGCTACAGCAGTAGCTGAACCAACTGATGGGAAGTTCTCTTTTTTTGTTGTTGTTGGGTTTTTTTCTCCTTTTTTTTAATGAACTTTAGACCAGCAAAACCATTTTGAACTTCCAGTACTGTTTCCTCAGGCACAGTACTACACAAATGTTATTTGTATAGTATAGTTATATTAAAGCAACAAGAAGACAAACATAATGCAAATGGAGCAACAGCTTTGCTCTATTACTAATGCATTATGTTACATAAACCTACCCTTTCTGTATTTTTCCAGAATAAAGATCACATAAATCAGTTTTGGCTTGAACTCCAAATGGGGAACATTGTAGGTTCCAAAAACTAACTATTGCATCAGAAATTGAAATAGCACTACTTCTAATGACGTCAAACACTAATTCATATGGTAAATCTCTGCTGAGATGTCTCTTCCTGCCTCTCTTGCCAAACTACAATATACAGATGAGTAAAAGTCTACACAGTGAACCGATAGCAGGGCACACGATTTTTGAAAGTTTAGTGGTATTTGATTTGCCATTTATGCTTTTATTCAACATTTGATGTATTTTAGGACTCAGGACTCCTGTTATAGTTTTCTATAATGATGCAATGCACCATACAGCCTGCTTTTCATTAGTGTCTGTTTTACTGAACTAAAAAAAATCTAAACAAGATTCCAGCTCTACTCTCAGACGTTTGAGACTGCTATAATTCATCACTTGCCCATCTCCATTTGAAGAAGGCACACTTCATCATGTAAGGATTAGCAATGTTGTTTTTCTCCTTTTATAATAAAATGCGTATTCTTCAAAACTCATAAGTAAACTTATTCTTGATGTACAACAGGGAAGCATAAAGACTTTCATTAACAGAACATGCAGGCTAAATCAATTTCTTCTTCTGTTCTTGCTCATGTTATAGTCAAAAATATTAAATATATTTTTCTTGCGGTTCTTAGATTAGTTTGAAGTTCAGTTTTTCCAAGTCTATCTCAGAGCATAATGAAAATCTTTTTTTCTCCCCTGAAATAAAGCCCTTCATACTTCAGCGTTGCTCACTTGTTTGTCTTATCCTTTATAAAAGACTAATGAGATAACTGAGTGATGTAGTTTGGCTGCTGTTCAGCTGAACTCAGGGACACAGAGTGAAAGAGAGAGAGAGCACAAACGTTCCCAAATGAAAGGAGGAGAAAGTGCTTTTAGATTATACAAATAATAATCATTAGGTTTTTTTTCCTATCTGCTGTTGAATCCAAAAGCTATTTTACCCAGGAAGATGAATGAAATTGTGAAAGAGCGAGCAACTTCTGACGAGGCAAATTTAATCTGGATAATTTTGTTCTCATATTCATGATAATGAGGCCTATAAGAGAGGTCTGCTGTCCTGTAGAATAAGTTAAAACATTCTAACTCTCTCTTTCTTTGTAATTTCAGATGAAGTTGGAGAAAATCTTCATCTGCAGGCTGAGAACTGTCACCAAGAATCTGAGAAGCTGTAACAATTTTCTTCTGAATATTTTTCCTCTTTTCTTTCGTATCCTCAATTAGTTAAGCCGGATGATGGTTTACAAGCATCCCACTGTTATTCATTTACATGTCAACTATTGATTTCAGTGGCAGACCTTTCATTTTGCTCACATACTTGTGAGGCTAGTATTTGCAAGCACAGCACACTATAAAAGCTATGTGTGCAAAATTATTGAGGAAGAACTCCATACAAAGTCATTGTGTTACAAGACTAAAGCACAGACAAATTTTGGCAAGTAAAGTATTCTGGTTTGCTATCTAAGTAAGCCACATTTAAACAGATTATTTTGAATATTTACCATGACCAACTAGATGTAAGCCAATAAACCCCAAATTCGGAAAAAAGCAAAGCTGACCACATGCATTTGGAGTATGGCCAAAGCCCTAAAGGTCATGTTGCTCTCACTAGTCTGTAACCATCTGACCTTTATGAATGCTGGGGCGGCATAACCCTAGCAAGTCAATGGAGTTCTGCCAGTTCCTAACATATCTGGCCCTTTGAATACATTTATTTTCTCACAACCATTGCAAAATTCAAGAATGTCTCCATGTTATTTGACAAGAAGGAGGAGGCAGGGGGGGGGGAATCAGCGTTCAAATGGTCAGAGCATCAAATCACAGTATGAGCTTTCCAGAGTGAAATTCAACAAAATATGACATGACCAAATCTTGGCTGTGCATGAGGTCACACTGTAAATACTTGCAGCACAGTTTTTAGTCCAATCAGTCTTAAGGAAAACTAAACAAAATAATTCACAGGTTCCTGTGTAGACCATCTGTTTTCCTTGCCAATGACATGAAGTCTTTAAATTTACCTCATCCTGGGCATATGGGACAGTAACATCAGGATGCCAAAGAACATGTTTAATGTTTACCTTACACCACGTACAGCTGAATGGTAGGACAATGTGAGTCTCAGCACTACTTTTCACATTTAGACTGTGCCAAGAATTTGAGGGTGCCTGGAGTGAAACATGCCCCACTGCTATACCAGGTTCCATGCTCTCAATGAACCATTCTTCTGTAAACATCTGTTTATGTTGTCTTTCATTCATCCTTTCTGAATCACTTGTTCCCCTTCTCTATGAACCAATCTCTATAATCACATTTCTTTAAATCTCATTAACAGTAATGTATATTAGAAGTGCTTATATTATCTATGTGAGCAATAACAGGGCATAAACAAACCGACAAAAAGATTCATCTGCAGCCTGGTTTGAGCTGGAACAGAAGACCACCAAGAAAAAAGCCTGAGTCCTGCAGGAAGCAATGTTTGTGACTTAATATCTTAGCTCCCTCTCACTTTTACTGGTATCTCTCTCTGGTAGCTTGGTCCAAGATAACAAGAAGTTAAAATAATAATATCTATCTTGTGCTACACTGACTCCTGATGTAGAGTGGTGGGGCTGAAAAGGGAAGCATGAAGATCAGTTTTTTAACAGCAAGGTTTTGACTCTGAGCTGTTTTATTAATCTGAGTACATGAGAGCTGCTTTGTTTTCTTGCACATCAATTAGCCTGTAGCTCATCAGTGCTAGCACAAATCAAAATCAGTTCTACTCCTAACTTGTGTTACACTGCAAAGTGTGCAGCTGCAAAATAAGATTCTAAATCCCCGTATAGGTTTTATAAATCATGATAGTGCTGCGGAGTTAATTTTTATTTACATAACATTTCAAGCAATATACATAAACATTTGTAAACTGTATAGAGGAATGTCATGTGATGTATACTGTTCAACTGTTCAGCAGATGAAACACCACAAAAAAAGTGTAGGCCACACGATGCTAAAGACAGAAGACTAGTAATATTCAGTGAGATCAGTAATTTGTTTCTGAGGGCTTTTATTATTTCAGTGTAGGGTGTTAAGAGAGTGCTAGATACTTTAACTGCCACACCTGAAATTTCAGAAAGAGGCGGTGAATTCCTGACACCATTTTAATTCAGCGACTTGAAATTCCGAAGTGCTGATGGAGGAAACTGAAAGGTGAGACATTCCCTTCCATAGGGAGCACTTGAGACATGATCCTTCCTTCACTACCCTTTATTACAGAATTTGAGACACCTGTAGCTCATAGTCTTTAGGATACAGAGTCTCAGCACTATCTTCTAATTAAGAAGAATCACAGGGCAAAAAAGAGAAAAGCCAGGTTACAAGAAATAGATGCCAAGGAAAACACTGCTCAAATTCTGCTATGAGTTATGTTAGCTTTCATATCTTGGAAAATCCACTAAGTTTTAATGAAGGTACACAGGTCTCAGCATTTGGAAAAAGCTGGGAATATTTCTTCATTAAATGTGCTTGCTGTTTACTATTATAAATTATATTTGGGTCAAAGCCAGAGTGTAGGATATATACTAACTAATAAAAAGAGGGAAATGTATGATATAAAGTTCTTCTACCTCCAGACAACAATTGATTTCCAGCATACACACAGCTCCAGTCAAAAGTTTTGTAAGGAAAAAAAAGACTGCATGCTGTACTGAATTGTAAATAAGTTTTCAAAATGCCCTAAGAAATTCTGTATACAGCTGGTTTTCATTTAAAAAAATAGGAATAGGAATATCACTCTCTGTTCACATGATGACACTAGTGAATTTGAGTTCATCTCCACTGTTGTATTTGAAGTGGTTTCTCATAGCACAAATGTATCGAAGTTAGCACATTGTATACTGGACATGTGACTTCTAGATGGGTGAAAAAACGGTTGATTCATCTGACTCAAAGGGTAGTGGCTGGAGGTCAGGCCACTCTGATTGAAGGCCAGTCCAGTTCCCAGTGGCATTCCTCCAGGGCCTTATCCTGGAATCTATCCTGTCCAGTATCTCTATCAGTGAGCTGGAGGAGGAGGCACAGTGTACCCTCACCAAGTCTGAGGACACCACCAAACCAAAGAATGCAAATGATATGCTTAATGAAAGGACTACTACGCAGAATCATCTAGGCAAGCTACATGAATGGGTCACTAAAAGCCTGATGAAATTCAGCATTGACAAACAGGAAGTCATGCTCCTGGGACAAATTGTTGTCAGTCAAATTTGTATCAGTGCAGGCTGCAGGCTGAATGGCTGAATTGCAGCTCTGCTGAGAAGAGCCTGGAGACTTGCCCAGACGATTTCCTGAGTAGCCTGGTCTGATCCCAGAGCTTGCCCTCCTCGGGGTGGGCATTTGGACCAGAGACCTCCTGGGGGGCCTTCCCACTTGAGTGAATGCAGTTTTGTAATCAGGTTGCTTTGAACAAAGCACTTACAAGACATGTATCACTGTATTAATCTGTGCCTCTTAAACTGCAGATCTTATCTTGACCTATAGGAGATTAATTCACTCTTTCAGGAGTGATATTGCTCAGTCAACATAGCTTAATTTGTTTTTTCCTAAATATTTAACCAAATATAACATCCTACCCAATCATACCAAGAGTTCCATGGACAAGCAAAAAATTCCTTGGAACACATAAAGACAAAAAAAATTGAAAAGTGGATCTGAGCAGTGACGCCATTGGCTGCAATACCTTTAAAATCACTATGTTAATGAATTCATATGCTGATGATTCAAATTTTAAAGAACAGTTTGCTCACCACCACTCAGAATATATAGGTCTTCTATAATAATGATTGAAATGTCTCCAAACTCACAAATTAACATCAGTCTCCAAGTATTCAGATACTTTAGCATAAATTACAGGCAAGTCCTGCTAAAACCAAAGTAATTACTTATGTATGTCGTTGCTGTCATGTATGCAGCATTTGAAGAACTGGAACTTAATCAGTTATCAATACTTTCCTTCTAACTGCAAAAATATAAGCACTTCAAAGGGAGTGATTAATCACTGCTGTGGGAGGAAAGCTTAGGAGGTATGACCAGACATTTCCTGCATTTGATTGAACAAAAAAAAAATAGTGTTATTCTCTTCATATGAAACAAACATGGCAGGCCTCCACTGAAAACATGCCTTATGTGAAAGGAATAATTTAATGTGCTTGCCAATAGCTCTGTTTCTTTAAAGAAAGGGGAAAAAAAACCCACACTTTTTTTTCCCCCCACATATTTTCTCTTTCAGCATACCAAAGAGAAGTCAGATATGGGCTTAGAGGTATATTCCCTTATCTGATGAGAGATCAATAGTAATCGTTAGAGGCTTGATGATACTGTAGGTTTTTAATAGCACAACTCCAGTGAATGTTTCATGACAACAGAAGCAACACAGATGACCTGGAATCAAATACAAACTCTACAGGACTTGGAAACTACCTGGTAGAAACCTATATTACACTATTTTTATCATTTGATCGAACTGAAGAAATGGGATAAGCGCAATCACTCTGTGAAGTTATGCTACATGAGATAAGGCTTACACTGGGTGGAAGTAATCATGAGCTTTTGCGTGGATGCAGAGATGTGGGCTAGAGCTTTTACTGAGGACATTTTAGCTGATACGTTTTTTATTATAGTAAAGGTATTCAAGTACTCAGAATGGTCAAAACAGAGACCCTGACTCCTATGTCCCCAGGTTTTCTAGCTCACCCTCCAACAGGGTTGAGGAGGCAGGGCCCCTCCTGCAGAAGGGGCAGGGCAGGCAGGAAGCCAGATCCACTTCGAACTGTACCAGGCTCCTGCAGTAGCTCCTATTGCTTTAAGCAGGAGAAACATCTTTAAAAAAAAACAAAAACAAAAAGATCTTCTGTTCCTTTATAAACCCCTACCACCTCTTCTTTCCACGGATTACTTGACCATACCTAACAGATGACTACAGACTTTTCACTGATGACATTATCACTAAGTAGCTCCGACAAACCAGCTTTCCAAAATGTGAAGCTCTAAGAACAATGCCTGTGGTAGAGAATGTCATCCAGTCAACCGTTATTATTAGTCTTTTTCCGCCACCTGTTAGAGTGCCAGCACACCACAAATATAAACTTCAGCAGAGAATTCAGAGACTCTTATGCTCAAAAGGAATTGGTATTCTGACACAGATGGCAAATTTTAAGAGAAAGGCAGAATGCTTGGCACAGTAAAGTAGGATGCCAGTAAGGCATGCAAGCCTTTCCAAGTTTCTATAAATACAAATAACTTAGAAAAATACTTTAATCTGATTCTGTAAGAAATTAATGCATTTAAGGTCAGTGTGTGTTCATGTATGTAGGAACTTTCCCCTTAATCACAGTTTTCTAATTTCAATCAAGTGTGAAGGGTCTAAAATAGAAGTCTGACAAAATACTGAACTCCTACAAGATGAGGAAACTAAGGACAGTGGACTAGGAAAAAGTCTAACTAATGCCACCTCTGAGGCAAGAGCTACCTAACTTATCTTTTGTTAGACAAAAGTGTGGGAGGAAACCCTACATAAGAAGAATACTTTCTACTGCTCACTAAGCTTTTTGTTAGAAAGTGAAAAGTATGCCATAGACTTTGACCCCAGTACTCTCTGCCTTTTGCATTTCTTTTATTTGCAATATAAACTTACAACACAAATATTCTAGAGCATTACTTTACTCCTTATTAGCTACTTGACTCTTTCTTAAATCTATTGGTAAATTTTTAAAGTCCCTTGTTTTGTTTGTACAGTATAAAGCAGAGCACATGGTATCCTGCTTAACAGACAGTTTTCAGTAGTTAACAGTTATGAACCATACTTGTCATTACACTCTGAAAATACAATACATAGAAACATAGTTTGCTTGCCTATATATGTATTGTTGCTAACAATAAATTAATATTTTTTTTCTGTTTTACATTATTTTAATATCAGATTATGCTTTATTTAGAAACTAAGAAACTTCTCAGGTGATCACATAAATCTGAAAAGAGAAGCAACAAAACAGAAGATGTAACACAAGGTTACAGTTAATTTAAGTTTGCTCTTTGTTGCCAATTTTCCCCAGTTATTGTACTTTCTCTTCCAAATGTTCCCTGTTTTTTTCCCAGTAGAGTCATTTCTATATTCATCTTTGCCAGAACACTAGCAGTTCTGCCTACAAGCCAATATTTTTTGTTCTTCTGGGTCTCTCCTGCTTTGCTTTGAGGCTTCTCTCATTGTCTTTGTCTCTATTAGCATTAATTTCAGAGCTGTAGTGCAATTCTGTAAGAAAATCCCTGATTGCCTCCATTTACCACATGCTGGTTTGTCTCACAAAGTAGTTTTGGTGCATGCCATTCCATCTAGAGAAGACCAAGAGGTCCATCTATATTGGCATTTCAGCTGGATCAGAAGCATGGTTTTGACAGTGTCCTAAATATTACCAGTTACTGTGCCTTTGTTCACTTCACAGAGGGCCTGTGGAGCACATGAGTTGTATTCCTTTCAGATGAAAAGACATGGGAAGTTGAGCTGCAGGAACATATCCCATACACTTACCTACCAACCAGCATTTAGTGCGTGGGACCAGACCAGAGCTAAAACAAACTGCCACACACTGACAGGTCTTCTATAGGCTTATTCCAGCTATTTACTCTATGGATGTGCTTCTACAGGACCACAATAATTGCTAAGGTAGGCATGGTGTGATCTAGAAGATCTGTCCTGTGTTTGCACTAAACATGCTGCAAACTAAGACATAAAGATTCAAGACAGTAATTGATCCTTCAGACAGCTCCATACTATAGGCACAGTGGGGACATTCAGTCAAAGTGAACGGGCTCAATCAAACCCAAATTATAACCTGAGTCTCATACAGGGCAGATGTAGGGGACAGACATTGGCTGCACTTGCTCTGGTCTACTGATCGCCCTGAATTACTTCCTAACACAGATCTAGCCCACGCCCTTCTAACAGTTCACAGTTAGCCCGAGTTGCTGACTATTAACCAGTGCTTTGGATACCTTTTCTTTGCAGGATCCTCTTTCATAAACTACACTCTTCTCCTTCTAATCCCAAGCGATAGTAAATAAGAATAAGCTATGATATACACCGATAAGAATAAACGGGAGCAAGCAATGACATGCTTTCCTGTTGTGGTGCAGTCATAGTTGAAGTTACAAGTTTGTGTAATTCCCTGCTTTGAGTATCTTCCCTCTATAGTCTTTCAGTAGAATACCCTCCCTTTGCAAGTTTTTTACCTTGTTTGCTTTCTGCAGCTACAGACTAACTGTTAGGGTAAAATGAGAAGTAAAAGTATTTGGTTCCTGTCAATCCGATTTTATGTGTATTTGGGGTTTTGTTTCCTCATGACATTTTCTTCTGAGCCATCAGTTATGTGACACAGCCTATCATTAATTATTTGCACATGAATGCGTTTGTTTTCTTTTTAAAGCAGGTCTACTTGAACTCTTGCTACTGAATGAGCCAGAGTGAATGACTTATTCTTGATTTTTATGGTGCAATTAAGTGGCAAACGGTGTAAGGAGAGGAAAAAAATCTGAATCCATCCACACACTCTGGTCTGATCTGCCAGCTGTGATACATGGCCACACTTTCTCAAAGGTTAACACAGATCACTTTCAAAGTAGAAGCAAACTGTACCACTTGAGCCCCATGGATTAAACTTCATAGTGCAGTTTTCCCAACTCTTCTTCACTTTTCCCCCTGCTTCTCTTACTTCTTTTCATCCTTCCACTTCTCTGACTCCATCCTCCACAAGCTTCACCCAAGCTAGGTAATCTTTCATCTTTGGGCTAGATATAGATACCAGATGGAGTATGGATGTACCATTAAGTTAAGATGGCACCCCACAAAATGAAGAGTACACGACCTACATGAGTTAGTCCTGTGCTAAGCCGTGGTTCTTCTATATGCCAAGGGCAGATAACATGTATTTAAAACATCCATATAGTGCTTACTTTCCAGTGCAAATTGCTCTCAAAGAGTTAGTGACACGCATGGGGACCAGTAAACCCCGTGACCGCAGGCTACCTCAGTGGTGCTTATGGTATGACTGCTTTCTACTACTTCAGGTTGACTCTAATTACCTCCAGCAAGAACGCCAGTGGTATCCTGCCCTAGGCTGTACAGTCACTATTTTTGCTACAAAATATATTTATCATGCTAACGAAGTCAGTACTTTTGCTGAGAGAAACCGGACAGTGATTTCTCTGTAGATATTTTGGTTTAGCATTAATAACACTTTAATTAATTTAATAGCAGTTACAACAGCAAGGCTAATATTTGTGTTGGCAACAAACCATACTCAGTCAAGGACTGGGTATCACCCTGTTAGACGCAAGAACAGGCTCCTAGTCAGCCATATGATAGAGAGATACCATACAAAAATCATCAAAACCCCATATAAATTACCAAATACTGAGCACCTGCAATTTCAGTCAGAGGGCCTGACAGAACAGAGCAGGTCCCGCCATTTAGGGGACAGACAGGATCTCACTGGAAAAAAATCTTTCTGTCTGTTGCAGAGACTCCCAAAGACTGAAGTGGCACACAGCCTTACTGCACTGCTAGCAAATCCTGAAGTTGCCACATCTCCTCAATGTGGTATGGATAATGAGTCTCTCTGGCACTTCTTGAAATATTAGACTTGTAGCTATTTGCTAAACCTATCTTATACTTGACCTGGTCCTCATAATTTCCACCCCTCTCCCTGTCCCTTCTAAGAAAACAAAAATCACTTATTTTCTTCCTCATTGTCCCTGATCTGCATCCCACCTGCCCCCACTATCTCTTTCTTCTTCAGGCACATTTTGTGCCTGAGCAGTGAGCATGGTCACAACCCTCTGTGTTCTCTGGCATCAAAACTGATTTCTGATTTTAAAAGCTGGATAAAAGGTTAGAATTCAAGTCTCATGAACCTCTTCTGTTAGGTAGGTAGGTTAATATCTTGTCTTCTCTAATATGAAAGGGGAAGACAATGCAAAAAAGTTTCAGGATGTTAAAAAAATTTCATTCTTTTCAGTGAATTTACTGTTTATTGCTGTAATTTAGTCCAAGTTACACTACATCTTCATTTCCAGGCTCAGCAAGTCACAATGGCTCTAACAGCACAGCTATGAATGGGCATCAGCATGTATGAACACAACCATACGCACAAACATATAAGCATATAAGCATGGAAAGGCCAGCCCTTTCCCATGACTCAAAGGCTCTGTTGCCTGCTTCTGCACTGAATTGCTTTCCATCATGCTGCCTACTTTTTTTTCCCAAATACAGCACTGATTTATTGCAAAGGGACAAATTGATCCCAGCCCACTGAAACTGTACTCCGAGATCCCCCTTCCAGTGGGGCTGGCATCTTGAGGACAGCCCAGGGAGAGGGGATGCTACAGACTCAGGGAACAGAGCAGACGCCACACCAGCACTCACTGGAGGTGACAGGGTAAGCCATAGGGTACAGATAAAAGTTTCCACTAAAAAGACAGGAAAAGTCACAGCCTGTGTGGATTCTTGCTGAAAGAGCCATATCAAGGTCACTCCATCCAAACCATCATGTCAAAGGCTGGGTCCATATGTCCAGTAGTGAAAATACTGCACACACAAGGCCTGAAACACCACATGGATGCACTAAGGCCCTGAAGGACGGACTTAACTACAGTTTCTATAACTTACACATTCAACTTTATGTATAACTTACAATAAGTAAAGTGAAAATAATGCCTGAGTGTACAGTCAAGACCTTGCTCATTGCAAACTATAAAAGAAATCTCAAATTCACATATTGACTGTAGTAGAAGAGAAAGCATTCTCTACTTCTTATCATCTGCTATAAACATTTCAATTGTTTCCAAACATTTTTCATTGCATAACGAGTGATGTTAATGTAAAATTTTCCAAAGGAAAAAGGTTCATAAGTAGTTTTCAGGAACATTAGGAAGAGCTGCCCACTTCCATGATCCCAGGATTATCTGAAGATCCAATTAAAAGATGCATTTCAGGAAAGGTACACATGTTCTCTAGAGTACTGAAACATTTACAGTGTGTTGGAAATGCCCATGAACAGGTAATAGATTTTAACTCATTTGTACAGAGACTTTGGAAAAAAAGCAGAATGGAGTTACTAAAGAAAGGCAAGTACTCTTTTGCACCTCTTTCAGCACAGTGCCTTGGACAAAATGGTCTTGTATGTTCTTGTCCAGTGTTTGGTTCATTTACTCGCTCGTGGATCAGGTGCAGCGAACATCTCATTTTACACGTTATTGCATAAAAGCTTTGGCCTTGGAGCACCTGTTAGAGCTGGTTAAAGTTCTTTTCCCTGGACAGAAACTCTCTCAGCTGCTAGTAATCAGAAAAAAACAAAGCAGGACTACCACATGGACTCAGGCCCTGAAAGAGAGGAATGCCAAAGAAAGCAGCACAAATTTTACAAGGATGCATGTCATATTTTTTCCCTTGGCAGTACAACCTTAGAACACCAGAGTGAATGCCAGATACTCCAAGTGTCAAGCAAACAACAAAATTTGCTACAGGTCTTCTTAGCTTTGATAGGAAAGAGGAGCACCTAGAGGCCAGCCATAATTCTGTAAAATAACTGGGTTTATAAATATAGATAGAAATAAATTCTATAGGAAAAGATGCGTTTAAAATTTTTGATCAAGTGGAAGAGGCTAATTTTCTCAAGTCTTTGCAATTGCAGACTTGCACTTGCATTTGTTTTATTTACCGTTGTTCTCGTAGGCTGTGTCATCAAGCTGGTCTGTATTTATTGCTTTAGAAATACTTTAGGAAGCACTTTTAGATTATTAAATTAATTCATCTGTAGAGGATTATCTATTTCAATAATGTCATCTGTGTGCAACCAGAAGATTTACTGACTAAAGCCCATTTTCTCTGACAACATATAAACAACTTTAAATTTGGCTATTATCACTAAGATTCAATCCAATTAGAACCGATTTCAATGGAAAAAATGTGGTGATTGTAACAGGAAAAGAGTAAATTGACTAGGTATTCTGTGCTGCACGAAGTAAATATAATGAGACTGGTAGTATAGCACATTATATTAAAAAATATTTAAAAGTCAAAGAGATAACACCTTAAGTAAGTTACTCGTGGCACTTACAAACCTCTCTCAGAGAATTTCACAGGAGGACATAGTAAATAGCAGCAGAGTCCTCAAAGGGTACCAAATATCATACATTATTCTGCTTCGGTGGACACTTGGCCCCACTAGTCCTAGGTCGGTTTTCCCCTCATGCTTAGTCTATTTGCAGGATGAATTCCCTCACACTTGCAGACTCAGTCAATGTGCTGCTCTGTCGGCTCAAAAACTTCACTGTGGGAAGGAACAATGCTGTTGTTTGATGATGGTAAGGCTAATATTTTAACTAGATGAGGTAGAAACCCACAACAGATAAAGACTGACACTTTGGGATGACAGAAGAAATATGGATTAAGAAATAGGGATGATAAAATTATACAGAATACTTACATTATTATTATAGTGCTGAAACATATTTCAATCCAGTCCTGGCTGATGAATGAATAGAGAGATGTGAGGAGAATCAGTGCCTTTAGAAGCAATGGTCAGCACCTGGCAAAATGTGATTTCTCCTGGAAGACCCAGAACTGTCAGGAAGCTGGTATTAGCCTCACAGGACATGGTGCTGTGCTTTTCTGGTTCCAACTATTTTTAAGCTCCTATTTGCTTCACCTCACTGACCATGGGGAAGATCACATCTAAGATATGGCAGCAGGAGAAGACACGTGAGGGAAGCATTGACGTGATGTTGTTAAAGACACCCATTCTGTCATATGCTAAAGGTAGGCTGTCAAAAGCCTGGGGGGTGCTTGTATAGTAGAGATCATTTGAAAAGATTTCAAGAAATCTTGTTTCAACTACTGTTGCAGAGGAGGAAAAGAGAATAGAAAAAAACAGTAAAAGCAACTTGACTTAACAAGGGGAAAGTAAGCAATGGCATGCAGAAGGGCTAGGAGTCTGATAACCTTATCACTTGTGCAGTGAGTCCTACCCTACTTACAGTCAGATCTAATCCCTTTCTAAAACAAGCTTTGGAAAAAGATGAAAGAGCTGATACATCTCTAAAGGTTTAGCAGGTCCAGAGACAAAGAGCAGCCTTCTACATGAGAATAATATAAACAAAGGAGATTAAGTATTTACAACAGTTCTTTGAGGGAAGGCAACAATCCCCTAGCTGGCACTACATTAAAATGATTTTAATCATCCTAATGGAGGAGATGAGATAGATGCTTTGTGAAAGACAAATTCTGTGGTACTTTTATGAGGGGAATTATTCTCCCTTTCTTAAGTAAAATGCCTCTGTTTAATTACTTTTTTTAAGCACATGAAAAAGGAAAAATTAGTCCAGTATAGAATGGGGACTATGAATAATTCCACATTGCTGAAAGAAGGGATGGGGGAGAGAAGACAGATAAAAATTTCTGCTTCAGTACAGTCTGAGGTTTTGTTGTGTAAAGTTTTGCTTTGGTGTTGGGTTTGTTGTTGTTTTTTTTTTTTAATTACAGGGCAAGGAGAGCTTTATTTGGTCTCTGCTTCTCAACAGGTAGGAGAGTATTTTATGAAAACCCCATCACGAATATTTTCACCCAGAATTCACCTTACCAATTTTAGGGGCAAATGGCCTTGCCTTTACCAGTTGCTATGCTTTTGTTATCTGACAAAAATTAAACATCCAATCAGATTTCTCATAACGGTTTCACACAGGTGGACTGTCTAGTGTCACCACTTCACATGACTTTCTACTACTGTGAGAGATGAGCTGAGTTTTGCTTCAGCTCCTTGATATTTGTTTATCCGTGTGCCGGAATTGACGGAGAAGACTC
>JAOXNO010000001.1:110975986-110992785 GCA_028565335.1 Limnodromus scolopaceus
GGATGAAGGCCACCTAGAGGGTGACTGATGAAAATGAGGATGCGATCACCGGATGAAGTAGATGATCACCAGGGTGCACTGAAAGGCACATAATCATGGACGTGTAGGTAGAAAAGGACAGAAGAGAGATCCCTATGATGGATTTGACCTTCTGTGTCCCCTGGATCGAGAGGAACAGGAGGCTCAGCCCCTACTATCAGAGTCAGGTATTAGGTGTGATTTCCAAATCACAGCTTTCTTCAAAGATGCAGCAATATTGTGCATTTCAAAGCCACAATTAAAACAGAAACACAAAGACCTACATTGCTGGCTGGTTCAGCAGTGTACTGCTTCTTTCTACAGGTCCCTCTCCTCTCCCATTCTAGAAACTGTTTTTCCCCTTTGACTTCTCTTGGGTGATGGCCAGCTTGAAGGCCCCCAGACTCAACAACTGGGGCCCTTCCACTCTAGGGCAATCATTAACACCGCCTAGATTGCTCTCCTCAGCAAAACAGAAACACTTAGACCAA
Organism: Limnodromus scolopaceus; assembly: GCA_028565335.1. NCBI lineage: Eukaryota > Metazoa > Chordata > Aves > Charadriiformes > Scolopacidae > Limnodromus > Limnodromus scolopaceus. The sequence continues at coordinate 110,976,496 of JAOXNO010000001.1, forward strand.
CGAGGTTGTGGACCACCCTGCCTGAGATCTAATCATACATATGTTTATTTTTCAGTTTCCTTTTTACTTTGGTGTAATGCTAAATTCAGAAGCTTCTGCCTTCACAAGAGATAGATGCTGAGAGTCAAAGTCCAGAAACCTCCAATGGTTCATTGAACCAGAGCCATTCAACAATCACTTTGAGTTTTGAAAGCAGTTAATCACATTTATAATAAAACTTTGTTATTACTGCAGATTAACTTGGAATCTTGTCGCACAAAATAATAAATAAAAACATCTGAGGAGCAGATGATTCCCTTCAGCCCTAGTATATAAGGCAAGGACTTAACACTGACAATTGCGTAGACCTGAACTTGGCCCCTCTCCACTTTGGCTGCATAGATTTCTGGAGATCATAAAGGAAACAAAGACCCACCAAAGAGAATTCAGAATTTAGTGTTTCTGCAAGACATAGAGCAGACTGTATTGTCACAGCATGATATTGCTCTCAAAAAAAAATAAAATTTTTCCTAAATTCCTGTGCTGCTCTAGATTCCAAGTCAGGGTGCAATATGGCCTATAGGGACATGGATAACAGATATCCCTTGTTTCAGAGCAACAACCGTGGACACAGTCAGGCTACTAACAATATTACCCTCAGCCAGCTGCACAAAAAGCCCTCCCTTTGGACTCTGCAGGTTTTTAAGTGAGCCCTGGATTTGGGAGTTATTTATTTTATGTTTCCTTTTAAAATTGCAAATCTTTAGCACTTATCTGAGATTTCAGAAAGATGTTTTCATCATCTATTTGAATTCATAGCTTTTCATTTCTGTACAACAACTGGACTCTCTGAAATAAAATACTCAGCAAGATCCAAGCAAGCTCTTGTTTTCTTTCCTATTGCTTCCTCTATCCATCTCACTATATCCTATTGTCCTGCATTCACTATTTAGTCCTCTTCACACAGACATGAACAAATGATTTCTATATCCTATGTCTAGCTATTTCTCTTAAACATGGTAACATTCTGAGACAGAACCCAGGCCTTGCTGACAATTTGCCTGTTATCTAGCAGGCTGAGGATCCTATCAGAAATAAATAATGATGTTTGCTATTCTTATTTAATAAAACTAGCAAGATTTCTTGCTGGTTGAAAATGGATGGAAAACACACCCACATATATAAGGTTGTAAATTTACCTTATCTGTCTGGCTCTATAGGTTAGTGTCTAAATGGTGTGGCAGATGTACTCAGATACAGATCTTGGGTGAGAGTCCTGGCCTTGTTTTGACTATCGAAACAAGGGACGAGCCTTGGAGCTACACCATCACCCCACATAGCCTAGTGTGCCCCAGAGGAAAACCCCAGTGTGTTGCTGGGAGGAAGCTATGCTGGACCTCAGTGTTCAGGGCACCTGATGAGTGCACCCTCCTTGCCCTCAGCCAACTTGCAAGTACCTTGCAACTCCATCAGTGCAGCAGCAGATATACCTTCCCAGAGCCATTCAAACGGTTTCTCTCAGGAGTACCTTATCACATACATGAGTGAGCTGTCAGGTCATTGATCTGTTGCTCATTTTGCATGAAAACAGAAGATTCACAGAGAGATCAGGGCAGCACCACTACAGCAGCTCTAAGGGAGTGTTGGTGCTACCACTTTATGGCCAAGGCTACATCTCCTTCTTTCAAAGAGTTTCTGAGCTGCTGTTGTGATAATGGTTTCAATATTTGATTAAATTTGTTTAAATAAATTTACCAAGAAAAAGAAAAGGCAGGAAAAAGGCAAACCTTTTGTAAATGCATAACAGATGTATCGGTGCATGCCGGGATGAATGCAGAACAGGCTTGGACCTGTCATCACGCTCCTCAGAACCGCATTCTTTCCCCATCTCATGTGGCCTACACCTGGGATACACTGGCAGGGTGGCTTGTGAGGCTCCCAGGTTCAAAGTAAATGCTCATACCTTTGTTCCTGCCTGCAAGTCTTTTTAATTTTAACCTTCTTCCTCTCTGTCATCAGCGTTGTCTTTCACCAGTAGTGGCTCTGACTATACACTAAGACATGTTGGCGGGTTTTTTTTAGTGATCAGGATACCCATCAGAACAAAGTATAGATACTAGAAATAAAAGTTATATAAAAGACACAGTTAGAGAAAGTTAGGTAAGTGGAAGCATGAGGACTCTTGGCAATCTCTGGACATTTGTTGTATTGTACAAATATAGATTTTTCTTTAAGATGTTGTAAAAAGTCAGAACTTGATTCTCATTTCTGACTTTTTTCCTCCACAATAATAAAGGTTTCTTTAATCAGATTCAGTAATACTGGGGAGTAAAGGTCAAGGATCCATCTCTAGGATTTTTTCAAACTGGGAGACTAGTGTAAACTGGCTGCACAATAATCAAAGGTCAGGCCTTCATATATACCAAACACTGCAAAATGGCAGTGTTTGGTTCACAGTGACCCATTATTGCCAGATTGTTCTAAAATATCTCACTTGCATTAGTAGCCCTTGCTATACAGGAAGGGATTTATTTGAAGACTGAGGCTCAAAAACCATAGCTCGCAAAAACCTACAGTAGTATTCTGTGCATTGGAGTCCATTTTAGAGTAGGCATACCTGCTTTTACACCTTTCTAGCAGCTTTCTCTCTGACACACACTACTGCAGATCAGGGAAAAAGCTGCCCAGACAATGTGATGTGACCAACAAATTGTGTAATATATGCTTCTCATGCTTTTACAGATCCTGCAGAATTTTAGTAGCATACTGGCATGAAGACATTTGAGAGACTTGTCTACTCTTGATTTCTGGAAAGTGGCTTTAAATATGTTCTCCTTCAAAAAATCTGATTATATAATCTTCTTGTGATAGTACATTATCTGATTTTTTTCTGTATCTGTATCTGTTCTGTAACTGTCTTTAATGACCTCCCTTCATCCCAGGCTTCTCTGCATTCACTAATATGTATCTGGTCTGGACCAGAACTTCTGGTTTCTAGAAAGCATTCTTCTTTAAGCAAGATAGGACTTTGCTAAAAAAAAAGTCACTAGCTTTCTTACAAAGCATACAGTTTTAGTCAGTACCAAACAGAAAGGTAGCTTTTAATAGTAATTTTATAAACCTCTTGGTGGCTTTGCTGAATCTGTAGGTAGACTTAGCTTACCTCGGAAGCCTTTTATTCATCATAATTCTTTCCAGTGATGGGACTAATATGAGCTTCACAGTTTGCTTATTTCACATTACTCGTATCTTAATAACCAGTCCCATACAGAGAATGTTAACACTGAAACACCTAAAATGGAAAAAAAGCTGAAAAGAATTTACTCATCTAAGAGTAAAGAAGCTAAGATAAAAATTACCATCCTTCTTTTAATTCCACTTTTTAACACAGTTTGCAATGCCACAAAGCCAGATGACAGCTCCAGAAAACACTTAGAGTCAACAGTGAAAACTGCAGTGTGACCCACCTCACCTTCTACCACTTACTTCAGCACCAATATAACCCAGCCACTGGGAGCCTAAGAGCAGGTCACCTGCACTATCTGTGCTGAAATCCAGCCTGTCCTTAGCTCTGATAGGACAAAAATTGAGACCATGAGTCTTTTGCCAATGGTGTTTTGTCTGCTTAACAGGAAGACATACATACATATATGCCATCCTCAAAATGTCCCACTGTCTCAAAAAAAAAATAAAACCATCAGCCATAGTGGTAAGGGGAGGTAAGAAGAGGAAAATTCCTCAGATAAAAGAGACAGAGGAATCGCTACTTCTGCCCACCTTGCCAATGATGAGAAACATCATTAGCCACCTCTTCCCCAAGTACCATGAAGGGAGAAAAAACAGTTTTGAAGCACCCCTAATAAGAAGGCTAGATTACAGGAGACCCAGGAGAGAGTCCCATGCTGCCACTGCTCATAGTCACACCCCATCTCCTCTTCTTCCTCCTGGCCCTTCCACCACACCCTGATGGTGTCAAGGGTTTTGAAGTTTCCCCATGTTTTGCAACACAATGTGTGTATTCTCTTTACGCATCGTGAAAATCCCATCAATGTTTGGAATTATTCTGTTTTCCAAAAGTCAGTCTAAATCTGAAAAAAACAGTGCTGCAATGACAGTTTAATGACTTAGTAAAGCTGACAAAGATTTTGGAAATGCAAAACTTGCTTAGTTAAGTCTACTTTTAGAAAGGGTGAGGAGACACTATCCAGCTATGATGATGACATGATGACATGATGTGTGAGCCATCATCATTATTCTGTGTTAAGCAAGATTAGCTAAACATCAATTTAGGAGTGATCAGGAATTTTAAAATGAGGCTTCTCACAAGTCTGTTAAAATGAAGTTCAATCTTGGAGAGGATCAACTGTGTCAAATGTCACTATTCCAGAAATTTGATGGTAAAGTTCTTCAGCAGTAATATACTTCCTATGTCCTCAGTTTTTTTAATTAAAAATCTGAGGTTTTATTTAAATTTTTTCTTTCAAATTGTAACTTATACCAGAAAAATTGAAATGAAATTTGAAAGCTTAAAAAAGAAGAAATATATCTCAAAATTTTCAAAGCCGTCCAGAAATGATTGATTAGTACTTTATAGTTCTGAAAATTCTGATCAGATAGAAAAGCTACCTTTAAGTGTACTACAGATGATCATGCAGGTCCTTTTCTGATATAAGCCACTAAAAAAAGATAATATTTCTTTATTTTCAGGATGCCTATGGTTTACATGTTTTTAATTTCCAGATAATTTGGGATTTTCTGTAGAATATTGACCTGACCTACATTCTACTTGAGCAAATGATGAAATTTTTGTTGATGGCAACACATATTGGGTCCGATTGAAATCTTTACAGAGATGTCTCTTAAAAAAATTGTATTCATTCCATTAATTCCAGAGAAACAAATGAAACAAATGTAGAAAGGAACAATGAAGAATATGAGAACGGACAAAAGCATTTATATAATCCTGAAAAAATTAAAATCAATTTATAGTGAAACATGATTATTTTCTCTCATTTACAGATAGTATTTTATCTGACTGAGAATCAATATATTGATAGAAGGATTACTTTCTGTGACTTACATCAATATTTTCAATTACTTACCCATCACTATGAAGTAAAAATTAAGAATTCATAGAAAACTGTTCTCTAGAATGATATTTTTCAGATATCTGTCGCTGGTTTTTCTCTCCATAACTTAAAGCAAGTCCCCTTTGTCACCAAATTTGAAGAAAAAAAAGTATTCAGTAAGCGTAAAGTGATGTAGGAATTTGACTACATCAATAATTTCAAGTAAAAGACGTTATGTGTGAAGTCAGTAGTAGCCAGTAGTCTTCAACTTAGGCTGGAGGTGAGGGTTGTTTATTTCTTAGACATAATGCTGTCATATGAATGCTAATAGCAGTAAGTGCTACTAAATCCTTTGATCAGGCTTCCAACAATGAATAATGTCTCTTATCAGTATTCATGTACTACTTTATCTTCAAATGGCATCTGCTCAAGAAAGAGAATCTCTTTTTCTCTCTGCATCAATGTGAGAGATCAATAACCCAGTCCTAAGCAGCAAGTTCGCTTTGAAAAATCAAGTATAAAAGACAGAGTAGTCACAATGATTTAAAAATATATAAGATTTCTTAAAAAACGTGTGCATAAGGAATGTAAATACAATAGCAGATATTCTAATGAATACTGCCCTTCAGACACACGAGAGGCACAAAAGAGTTTGTGGGCTAAATGCTTTTGCATACATATGCATCTTCCATATGCATGCATACCCAGTAATCTAAGATGGTGCCTCTAAAAATTTTACAGCTGAATAGCTTTGAGAAGTAAATTATGTTTCAAGGGATAAAGCAGAGAAATAAAGGTTCAATATCACAGAAAATACTTAATTCAAAATTTTCCTTGTAAGAACTGAATGAAAATTGGTCAAAAATGGAAGGTTCAGTTCAAATTTAATTTGAGGGGACAAGGAATATAAAATAAATGTCTGCTTATGTAATTCCCCTAATTTAAATCCTAGACAGTGATTCGTGGGACTGCCCAAACATTCCCTTAGGTAATGTGTTCAATTAGGGAAAGAGAAATACAGCTTTTTCCCACTCTTATTTTCTCCAAATTCTTACGACTGTGTAAAATGGATTCTCTTCCACAAATTAGAGCAATTTCTATTGCTCTATAAATTTTTTTTTTTTTTAATATCTGTCTACCTGCTGGGGTTTCCAGGGCATCTTCTCCAAGCTATGCAAAATAGAAGCAATTTCCTGCAGTACACAAGTGAGAGGTTGCTTGGGTCATTCTCCTCACTCTCAGGGATGACGGAAACCTCATGGTGCATATGGCACTTGAACTGGAAGAGTTGGCTGTCATCTCATTCACCATGTTAACCTATTTATTTACACTTGTAGCATTTCTACTTATTATTCTATACTCTTTGATTCCTCTCTCATTTATTAATGTGTCCCACCATTTATTCTACACAACTAAGGATACAAATGTATGGCTCAGCAAATTGCTCTCTTTTCATCACATACCCTTTTCTTTGCACCAATTTTAAACTTTTTTAAAAAAAAACTTTATTCTCATTATCCGACAACGCTGAACTCCAAAAGAGACTAGGAATTTTAAACTTTATTGTTGATGGCATACATGAAAAATGAACCTGTAAGAAGCAGATGAAACATTTATTTAAGGTAAAAGACACTCAAATACATCCTCAACTGACCCTCAGATGTCTGATTACAATTTTAGTATTAGTCTCATTAGAGTTATAGAATCATAGAATCATAGAATGGTTTGGGTTGGAAGGGACCTTAAAGATCATCCAGGCAGACCCCCCTGCCATGGGGACTTGTGTTACTTTTTGTTTCAGCTTTAGTTTGTACTATTGAAAATTCCCTTTTCTTATTGTAAACAATGAATTAAGTCATACAAAAAGCTTATAACATTCTGCAATCTTCAGTAACAACAAGCTAAAGCAAAAGGAAGATTTCTCTAAACTGGGTTTCCCAGAGCCATGCATTCTTCTATGATGTAGGATGGTAAACAGAAGAACATTTGGCTCTAAAATGAAGGTTTTTCATTTCCTTTTATTATCACATACAATTTTCTTTGGAAAGTCTAGTACAAAATAATTACTCTCTTGAAATGTTAAAATACCTTGTAATAAGTACAATTGGATCTTGACTTTCCCTCTTTAATTCTGATAAAAAACAGAGGTGCTATTTCCTAGCAGAGTGTAACCATTTGCATTTTTAATACTGTACATCACTTTGTATTACTCTATAACTGGTAATGGAGTGTTATGTTCTGATTTTTGAGTATTTGGTACTTTTACCTCTTCATTACGGTACTGTCACACTTCATAGAGTTATCTGCACAGGCACGAGCTAAAGATCAAGCTCATCCTTCAGTCCCCTTCTTCCACATTTACACATCGACTTGATCTTTGGCTCAACGCTGGAATGAGTTACTGTCTAGCAAGGAAACTCAGGTTTATAGTGACTTTCTCTGGTGATTACATCCACAAATTGCTGTATAATCAAACTCAGTCACCTGCCAACATAGGTCAACTTTCCTTTCCCTGAGGCATGACTGGGGAAGGCAGTACAGATGGAGTGTCAGACAGTGCGCCAATGTGAAAACAAGACACAGGAGTGATTCTGTTCCTTAGAAGCCTATTTTTTATTTAATATGAATTAGGAACTAGCTTTATAATTTGGGTATATGCTAAATCATAAAAAGAGTCAACTGCCCATGATGTTTCAGTTGGGTAACATACTCTGATTGTGCATCTGTTCTTACATTGATAACCTAAAACTGTGTGTAGATAGAGAAGAAAGCCAAATATAGCATTTCTGCCAGGATTTTATGCTAGTATCATTGCATTGGGGAAAGGGGTTCTTGATTTAAACCTCAAGGAGAGTAAGTACTTCTAACACAATCAAGCTTCAGATATTCTTGGCTTACAAAAACAGTTCTTTATCCAGTTCTGGAGAGCAAAATGAGAAAAAGTCCAGGTAACAGTAACCTTGCAAGTCATACAATAAAATAAACTCCAAATTCAAGATGTATGAAAATTCATACAGAAGAATCAGTTAATATGTCTTCACAACTTTACACATCTTATCATATGAAAATCACACATTTCTGGTGACATTTTCTCTTTTGCTCTAAGCACATGTAGCATATCAATTTGCTGTTAGAGGTGGTGAAAAATTTTTCAAAATTTCGACTAAATTCTCACCAGTTTTTCTACATATACCTTTGCAGGTACCTTCTAACCCCCTCTATCACATGAAGGGGAAGTTCTCCCATTAGGAAGAAACACATGCAGGGAATAGCCAAGAGCAAAAATATCTGAGCATCAGACACCCACCACCCATTTTACTTCTGCACTAAAGGAGGAGGGTTGAGTTGTGTGGTCCCTTCTCCTGTAAAACAGCATTAGTCCAGGAGCATACCTTAAAGCAGATACTTTTTCTTCTGATTTCTCTCTCTCTTTCTCCTGATTGACTCCCTTTGTTTCTCCTCTTCCCCTTCATAGCACCCTCTCTATTCTTTTCCCATCTATTAGGTCAAAATTCATTGGAGGACTGCAGTCACAACAAATTTCCAGTCTGCTAGAAAATGCTTGGATATCTTCTGGCAAAACCTTCAGGCTTCATTTTATCACCTGTGAGGAACACCATTACATGAGCCACATTTGATACCTTGTGGAAGAAAAATTGGCATTTGACTTTCCAAATCAGAGGGTAACCCAATTTACTATATTAAACACACATGGCATGGCATATTAATAGTCACAACGGATAATCTAATTGTACAAAAAAAGAAGTGTGGCATGAAGTGCAAATAGATTTCATGTCTTTACTATTTAATTCCCAATCCAAGTTTGACTAAAGAAAAAACTGTCACACATGATGTAGTTATTACTAAACTTTATTATATTATTAAATATTATAGGCATGACTAAAACTCTCATTAAGCATAATGCTGATGTGATAATAAAATTCATAAAAAACTTACCCCTTTTTTTTTTCCCTGATTGCTGTCCATACACTTTTCTCACCAATCTCTTTTTGTTTATCCTGCACTAGAGGCATGGACATAAATGAAAAAAATCCCAAACACCTGTTATTTTATTATGCATTTAAAATTAATTTTCATTTGCCTTCTGAAAAACATCCTGGAAATATGTAGGTGCTGAAACCCAGGTATTTGGCACACAACTGAATCAGATGCAGGTGGAAATTAGGAGTGTCTATTTTCTAAAATCATTATTTACTTTCTTATAATTGCAAACAGCTTAGTCTTAATAAAGAAACATTCACTGTTCTGAGTGGGTATTTGCTTTGCACTTAAAATTGAAACTGGCAATTTCAGGACTTTACTACGGTAAAAGCACCCAAAGATTTCTGGAAATCCTGGCTTCTGGCTCCTACACAACAGGAACATTCACATGAACTTCTGTAATGCAGATTATCTCTTAGCTTTCATAGTGTTTTGGACAGCTTGAGGAGCCCTTCAGAGAGCGGTCTATGGTCAGACACCACAAAGCCCATGTCATGTCAGGAGCTTTGGGGGTGGGTCACAGGTGGCAGCAGGGATATTCCAGGCAGCTCACTATCCTGCTGGATGGGCAGCCCACTCCTAACCAGGGCAGGTGCACCAACACCATTGGGCTTCCTCCCCTCATTCCATATCTGATCTCCCCAACAGCCTCAGCACCGTCAGAGCTGCAGGACTAGTCATGAGCTGGTGAGTCACCAGCAGCTGAAATGTCTTCCACAGGCTGCTCTTGAGCAGTATAAAGCTATTTTTCCTTTGTGGGTAAGGCATATTAGACAAATTGTGCAAGAATCTGAGGTATGCCCTTGTATTATGAGGACTTCGAAGTGGCAGCACAAATACTGAACATCAACTAAAACGTCAGAAGGTGGAGTCACAAAAGATTAAGAAAAGCTCTGGTACTAACAGTGCTGGTTTGCAGTGGTATCATACCTATCCAAAAAGCTATGTCAGTTGGTGTGGACATAGTGTACTACAAAATTTGTGTTTGTTTATACTTGAGGCAAACATGTCTTGGACTAAATTGAAAGCCGCAAAGCTGACGTACAAAGATTTTCCCTGCTGATAAAAAAAGCATTCAGAAACATCACTAGTTATCTGAGACGTGAAGGAGCAGAGGAGGATCAGTAAAACTAAAGGGGGGAAGTACAGCTGGAAGACTTGGCAGTGTTTTTTAAGTTTTAGTGTAGTACAGCCTCATGCTGTTACAAAAGAAAATGTCAGTTTTTCCTTCTTCTCCAGCAAGAGAAAAAAAAGAAGTTTGAAAAAGCTCCTGATTGCTAAGGAGGAATCTAGGCATTAAATGACATGTGCAATTAGTTTTAAAATAGAGAATTTAAAAGAAAAACTCTAGTGCATGCAAACAAAAAGTTGTAACCCAATACTTGAGTACTTGCCTAGTATTTAGCAATAGAAAAAAATTTAAAAAAAAAAATTGGATAAAAAATGGAAATAAACAAATACATCCACAATTAAGGTTCTTGGTCTTGAAATAAGAGTTCCTGAATTAGAAGTAAACGTTCATGTACTCCAGGTAGTTGTGAGATCAACTGATGTAAGCTCCTTGCTTCCTTGTTGTAGAGTACAGAGCATCAGGCAGAGATGCTCAGAAAATATTAATCTTCCTACTGACTCCTACGACTACTACAGCCTTGGGGTGGCCACAGAGGATGGCAAGTGTACGGGACAGACTGTTTATCAGCGTACGAGCAGTTTTAACCTATGACATATTAAATATTAATGGAGGTCAGATAACTCTGATTTTCAATACTAAGGCCTACCAAGTTACTGGGCTTACCCAGTTACTGAGTCAAAAACCCCTATTTCTCTGCCGTTTTCCATTAAATCAGAAGTTATTTGAATTTTAACGTCTGGTTTGTCTATGAAGTTGTAAACTATACTGTCAAATAAAACTGCACTTCTTATAGAAGTTTATTGCTAAATTAATAATGCTGAGGTTAACTTGTGAGTTTCAGAAAAAGAACACTATGGACTTTTCTGAAGCATGGTTTTTCAAGTGCCTGGAAGTACTCAAGAATCAAGACAAACTTTCCAAACCATTGCAGGACTTAAACTGTGACTTTATTCAGAATGTATTAGCATTAGAATAAAAACCTTTAAAACTTTAGATTAGCTCATGTGTGTACCTGGAAATTTAGCACCATGTAAGCACTCATACATGAACAGTGACAAATATCCCTATTTAACAGTAATATAGCTGAAGTTTGTAATAGTGCATACCATCAAGAAAACAGGAAAGAAAATATAATTTAATATAACTGAATTTGTTCATTTAAGTACTATAGCTATTAAAGAAGTGATTCAGTTTTTACATTACATAAGGCTAGTTCCTCCTCATATTTGACCTTTCCAGTTTGAAAATTTTAGCTTAAAATCCTGTTTAAAAAATATATTTATACTTCTGACTTTTGAGTAGAATTCACATGACATAGGCTATTGTTATTCTTTAGGACTTCAGGGCTCTGCTTTAAGGAAGGACACTGTTGACACCCCTTAGCAACTGAGGTAAGACACAGACAACAATTAGTTGGAACCAGGCTTTGTAATAGCGGTTCTGAAACCACCTCCAGCAGCATTACATAGACAAGTGGCCTTGTCAGTTTGTATTTTAGGAAACCATAGTGTAGGTCTTTACAAATAGGAAGAGCTGTTTGAAGCAATAAGGATTTCCGTTATCCACCACTTCAAAGTTGCAAAGTTTGATCTGAAGGCCACAGTAAGGAAAAGGATGCAATTTCAGTGGAAAGAGAGCGCAGAAAGATAAAAGCCCACTCTGAAAATTCAGATTAAAATTTTTGTTCACCTGGTAGACAAATATTAAACTAGTGGTAGGTAACTTCTCATGCAACTCTGTTCTTTGTCCATGATTTTCAACGGTCAGTCTCTGAATGGAAATAAAAGGAAGAGCACACATTATTAAAATATCAATCAAAACTATTAAGATTATTAAAATTCAATATCTTTTAAGTGCCATTGGAATAGGAAAAAAAATGAATGGCAGGAGTAAAAAAAAAAACCAAACAAAACATATAATGGAAATAGTGGGAAAGCAAAAATTAGGAATTGAGAAATAGTAAGGAAACCCCTCTATACTATTTTAAACTATTGTCCTGGAGCTGAATATAGAAAAATGAAAATTAATCCATAATTGACAACACTAATGTTGTCTATGTAAAACAAAAGGTCAGACTATGATCCACAGGGTCAGTTTAATTCTTTGTCAGACTACATCATTGCTCTTAACGTAGTGTAAATTATGATTTTACAGCAGACAACACATGCAAGATGATCTGTTTTATTCACATACTGTTGGTGGTTAACAGTGACCACTGGAGCAAAGCAAAAGAATTAAAACTTATTTATTATTTGAGGACAGGGCTATACAAACAAAAAGAAAATGCTCTTTTGTGGTAGAGTTGGAGTAACAGTTAAAGTATGAATCAGGGTAGTTGTCCAACAACTTAGTATAGAGTCAGTTCTGCTCTCTTTACTCATGCTATGCACAACCTTACTCCTTGAGGAATTATGCAAGGTGCAAAAACCCTTCTACAAAGTGATTACCACAAGTTTTGTGTATATCATCAAATGCCTTCTCCCTTCTGCAGAGGCCCTATTAAAGAATTGAAAGCAAGTCACTGGTTCCAGCATGCTACATGTGCACACAGACCAAAAAAGCTTCCTTGACAGCTTTTCCTTGAATGGCAGCAACCCTCACTCGGTATCCATGGGCTGCTGGCCATCTGGCTCTATCCACCCCCCATGCCTGTACCTGCCTCAGGCAACTGCAGCTCGTGAGTTTCTTCTGCAGCTCTCTTCCGTTGTCACACCTGTACTTCACTGGCATGGTGTGGTCCTGAAGGTAAGAGCTATATGTAAAATCTCTGAAGTTGTTAAAGTACCGCTGTCTGAGGGACATTTTCTTTTATTATTTCATTTTTTTAGAAAAATGTATAAAAGTATATTATTTTGTAACATTTAGAGAATACTGAGAAAAAAAGAATTCGTTTTCCGTTAAGTACTGTACACTAGCTTTATGCTTTAAGCCTTAATGAACCCTTACTCTGTTATACAGAGACTACAGCAAAAAAGGATTGGCATTTGAAGAATAATTTAAAGTAAAGGTCAAGAATAGTGTTGTCTCCCTTCTGTGAGTGACTTTAATGAATAAATCACATTATCTTCCTGAAGCAATATAACTACTTGAGTGGATCTTCCTCAGTATCTTTAATCTACTACCACCTGAAGCAAAAATAATTCCCTGTTTATTGACCATTTACTCTTTTAGGTATGCCAATAACTGGCATGTATAGCAAAGCAGCCTCTTTGCCGTTTTCCTTATGCTGTCAAGACATTCACCACATTGGTTGTGTTCCTCGGTAAATGTGAAAGCCCATGCACAGTCCTTTCTTAGTGAAACACATTTAATTGAAGTTTGAAATTATTTTTAGAATCTAGCTAGTTCAGGACTAAAAGAATAAATCTGCCTCTAGAGAGCTGTATGCTTAAGGTACCACAATATGTACTCTGAACATAGTCCTGATGTCACTAAGGTAGAAAGATGTAATCCTTGATATCAGTGCAAGTCTAGGTACAGACTCAGATTTTTCTTGAGGCTTTTTCCAGTGTTGGAATCAACAAGCTGTAGTTCTGACTCTACTGCATTATGACAATATTTGCAGCATTTTACTGCCCATCTTTCTAAGCACTAGGAATATACAAAAATTTTGTAACATATATAGAGTAGGAGTCTTAAACATGATATTCCTTTTCTATTAATTACTGTACCTCAATCAGTGTTATTCAGAACATATGTTTGTTCTAAGTATCAGTTCTATGCACTGTATTCTATATAGTTATTTACACCATAGATATCTCTGTTCTATATAAAATTGCTTTAATATCAATTTTCTAAAACAGGAAGAAAGAGGGATTTTTATATTTCTTTCCTAAATGGTATTCTTGATAAAAAGAATCCATTTTCAAAGTATGTTTCTGTAAGCAGATTCAAAACTAAAGGAGAAACTGAACGAGAATTTATGTTCTCCAGATTTTTATTGAAAAGCTAGACCAAGTTCCCATTCAGTTGAACTTTGCAAAGATGTTTAATTTTGTTCAAAAAGCTACTTATTTTTTTGTCCAAAAAAATGGTAATATTACAAACTTCAGCTTTTCTTAATGTTAAACATTGCTCGTCATGAAATGTGCTCCCTACATGAGAAATCCTTCGTCATCTAAAAGAGTTGCAATCATTCTGCCTACAACCAAGACTACGAGCCAAGACAAAAATGCCAAAGAGGGCTGCCCAAGTTAAACAGGATGTGGTGACAAGTATCTACAGTATGCTTACTTCTTTACTTGCTGCCTGAGAGAAGGTGGTACAAGCTGCTGGTGTAGCCTAAAGCAACCCTGAGTGTTGCTCATGCCAGCAGGATGCTAGCCCACTGAATTCCTACCATTAGCACTGCACAAAAATGTCCCACAACATCACGGGCTTCTGCTCATGTGCCTGAACTGGATCTGCACTGCTTTTCATGTTCTTTCTCAGTCCAGGAAAGTACAGAAATAAGCAAATGCTGGGGAACCAGATTATTGAAAGTTTGAACTAGACTAAATTAGGCAGAATTGCAAGCCATGCAATGTATGAGAGAATATGCAATAATCGATGTTGTATCTGTACCGGATTCTGCCCAGCCAACCCCATTACATCATTTTAGTTCAGGACTTAGCTCAGCTCTTGCTTTGCCTCTCTTCATTATGATGGGTCACACTTGACCAACTCAGAAGAGGTGCTGTACTCTATATAGATGGAACTTGATTCACCAGAACACCTACATCTGGCATCTAAATATCCATTTCTAGTACCTGACTGCCAAAATCATTCTATCTGAGTACCCAGTTGTGAACTTTGACCTAACAGCGTTTCCCTCACAGTTTCTCTCTGCTTACACAGTAAAGCTGCCAATAAATCTGTTACTGATTTTTGTCTGTGTCCAGGGCATAATTCCTCTTTGAAATATGTTCCCTCTACTTAACTAGACGCCATTAAATAGAAATGCTATAAGGTGATCATGACCATTCAGTTTTTCACTGTAAAATTAACACCTGGATGGTAGTTTTGCAAGGCAAGAGGGTGATGCTAGGTAGCTGGTGTAAAGTTAGCATAATTGTCACAAACGTCCAAGGTTTTAACATCTAAATGTGGACAGTGTGAAGAGATCTTTCCAGAAGCTTGAGCTGCTAAACGAGTCAAATGACCACAGAGTTTATAAACATAATGACCCTTATTTTTTTTTTTTTTTTTTACAGATTTTTTTACAGATCTGATTCTTCAGTGCTTTAATACTAAAGTGATTATTTGTTGGCTTTTTCTTGCTTCTGCTTTTGCTGTCTCCCAATTCTGTGCACACAGCATCTAGCACCTACCCTGTCATTCACTCTACCTAAATTCATAGTGCTCTGTCCCACTCTTAATCCATTACTGACAGCAGCAGGAACAGTGTGACAGCACGTCACAATGAATCCTCAGCGGATTCTGAAAACAACTGAGAGAAGACAATGCATTCCCTGCAATTGCCTCTCTGGTAAGAATACCATCTAAAAATAACAAAGATGCAGCATACTTATGTTCACAGGAGCTGGGCAGAGATTTATAGCTTATTTTTAATTCAGTAACCACTTCAGATAGTAGCAAGCTCTGACTGTGACCAGGCATTGGCCTAGAGGATTCACATCCCTTGAGTGGTTTCCTGAACCTCCATATCTCATTACTTATTTCCTATGATAGGTAAACCCCTCACTTTGTTACACTGTGTTCATCTCTATATCCTACTTGCCAAATTTAATAATAATGAATAATGAAATTTAGTGATCATGCTCATAGTAGCTGTTTAATTTTCCCCATAAGAGCGCACCTTGGAAATTTTTATTCTGAAAAACAGAATGACAGTGCTTTGGATTTGTCCCGGTTTGAGGTAAAACCGAACAAATTTTGTGTTCTGTAATTTTACGCTTTAGCTAGGCCTCCTCTAACTCTCTGAAATTAATGGCATATTGTGGAGAAAACTGCTCCTTCTCAGAGTGATAAGGCCAATGTTTGTGCTAAACGCCAAGGAATGGTATGCAGAGAGGCTCTTGCTTATACTTAATGCTATAACAACCAAGGTCAGCCAATTTTCATTATTTGCCCCTTAGAGAGTCGGAAACGGAAAAGCGTAGAGGGGTC
>JAOXNO010000001.1:110992885-111025904 GCA_028565335.1 Limnodromus scolopaceus
GTATATATTGTATCTATTTCATTATTATCTTCTTTTTTATTTTAATATTAATTCTTCATTAAAGTAGTTTAGTTCATACTAAACTTCTGTATCTCCTTATTTCTTCCTCTCCTCTCCTTTTTTTTGGGGAGGGGGGGGCTGTCTCTTTTTTGGGACAGCCATCTGTCTGGCTGGTTGCAGTGATTTAGGCTGAAACCACAACAGGATTAAATGAGCCAGATCTTCAGCTATGGAAGGATAATTCTATTTAATTCCAGTGGGACAATGTTGTTTGAAAGCCAGTTCCCCTGACCTAGAGGATCTTCCCTGACTTCATCTTTCCTGTTGGACTTTTCCACTTTGTAATTAAATATTCACTGTGTAAGAGGGAAACAAAGAATAAAGAAAGGAAAAAATAAGCCCTTTGTAGAGGTTCCAGTCCTCCGGTCCAAGGAATATTTAATTATTTAGGCAAAGTTGAACTACTTCCGTGGAGAGGCTGAGAGAGTTCCACCACGGTGGTTATGGTTCAACAGAAAAAATGGACAGAGGAAACCCAGTGTATAAATCTCAACAAGGAAAGAGGTCCCTGCTTAGCTCTTCTGAACAACATAAATAATCGTATTTACTAAGTGACTTGAGAAGGAAAGACAAAGTTGATTAGGAAATTAATTGTCCTTAATTAGATGTTTCATAATTCTTTAAAATTATTGTTCTATCCTAAATTATTCAGGTAGCTGTCAAGGAAGGAAAGCAATGTGAAATTAATCAGATTTAGTGCACCTGCTTCTATAATATATATGGGATATTTGTTGTGATGGTTTGTCCTAAATTATGTTACACAAACTTTTCTAATCTTTAACAAAGTTAGCAAAAGCCCAAGCGGGAGGCACCCAAAAAAGATGATGAAGTTTTTTTTCTGACAGAGGGGAGATTTTTAAAGCGAGGTTGATTAATTAGTGGTGTTACATTTACTGGTACCTTTACTAACAACATGGGCTAAATCCAACTGATAGGTCAAATGCACAAGTGAAGTTTTAATGAAAACAGATGCCCAGAGGATCCTAGAGCAGCTGTGTCTGCCCATTGGTCCATGTGTGGAACATCTTCCCGTTGCTTCACAGTGCTGCACTCCCCCACTTCCAAGAAACCAGGGGCCTCTTAAAACAAGGTTGAAAGAAGAAAGGCTTGCTAGTCAGCTGGCAACATATCTGCATTTTTAAGCTAGCCTGGATACAGCAGAGGAGAGCTTAGATTTTGCTATGTGACTGACCTCTCTTAGCCAAGTTCATAGCAGTGTGAGCTATCAAATATGACAGGCTCTTGGCAAGCATTTGCATGCTCTTGGCCGGAATCTCTTCCAAGCCCAGCTGGGATCAATTAAACTAAATAATAGTTCTTGCAATAACTAGTTCCTACCACACTCTTCAGAAATTGCTTAGTGTTCAAATGTAAATACTGTTAAGTTCATACCTTACTTACCCTTCCCCCACTCTGAAAAAATTATGACAGAACTACAATTCTAAGATTTTTAAAGCAAGCTCTAAAAGGTTGAATAAGGAAAAAACATGGCACGTGCAAGCATGCATTCTTGTCTTCTGGTTTGCCACCATGAAATCCATTTAGTTTATATCCTAAATATGAATAAAAACCCCACCACACATTCATTTCTATAGACTTTGCATTAAATGGAGGTGTCATTTTCCACAATTGCTTACTAAACAATAAATTGCTAAGTAAATTGCTTAGTAAATTGCTTAGTAAACAGTAAATTGCTAAGTAAATTGCTTAATAAATTGCTTAGGGTGATGAGTAACTAGAACAGATTGCCCAGAGAAATCATGGGTGCTCCACCTCTGGAGGTGTTCAAGACCAGGTTGTCTTTAAGCAACCTAGTCTAGTAGAAGGTGTCCCTTTCCATGGCAAGAGTGTTGGAACTAGATGATCTTTAAGGTCTCTTCCAACCCAAACTTTTCTGTGATTCTGTGATTCTATGAAACCAGTCTAACTAAACTTTTATCAAATCCTGCCTTTCAAATTCAGAGCAATTGACAAGAAAACACATCTCTTGTACTGTAACTCAAGCATTTTCAGGACCAGGTAACGCCCACATTAGAATAAAAAGCATTTAAATTCAAGGTCAGTGTTTCCTAGTGATTTTACTCCTGTATGGAGATTTGCTGTGAGCAAAATGAATAGTCAGCCTCAACTTTTAAAAGATGCAAAAAATGTAACTGGAGGAAACGCATGACTGTTTTTCATTGTGACTGAAAATCAGAATTATTTTCCATTTAAATTAAAAAAAAAAACAACAATGGTTTATAATCCAATAATCTTCAGATCTTTCCTGAGAGGAGCCCACTCTAAAACTATGCATCCAAAGAGTTACTTTCTCTGAAGCCAGACAATATTCGTGCAGTTCTAAAGTCCCTGACCAATACAATGCTTTCTTTTTGTTTGCTTGTTGTTTTTTTTAATGAATGTCATGTAGTTTTACATGCTAGATTTACAAAACCTAATGTAACACTAAGAAAGCACTTGTTCTGCTATGCACTTGAATGCAGTTGGATCACTAAACTGCTTAAAGGCCCTCCATGAATAGAAGCCAAGATTTTTATGATCCTGTGAAATGTCCAGTACTACCCTGGAATAGTGTGCTGTTTTGTCATTGCATTCCTAGGGTAATGACTTTCCCCACCAAGTATTCTCCCCTTATTTGAGGTGCTGGAATAGCCTATTCAGCCTAGGCTCTGTCCACCATGTCCTGCTAACCTGACAGTCCTCTGGAGGAGTTTGCAGAGCTTCTGCAAGCAGTCGGGTTTTAAACACAGTTAAATTTTACAAGTATAAATTCTGAAAATAATGGTTCATTTTAAATAAACAGTATGAATAACAGAAAGCCTGTAATGCCACCTAACTTCAGAAATAATTCCCTAGCTAAAGAGTCAGAGAATGGCTGAAGGCACCAACATTGTCAGTTAACCCCTCCTCTGTAAAAAGATTGGTAAACATGAGGTTTCAAGGTCCTAAATTTATTGGTTTTATATAACCTTAGAGAATATGCTCATTTCTCTGGGAAGAGAGTTTATTATAGTTGTCAGTACTAAGTGGTTCAACAAGAAAGCTTACGGGATGAAATCTAGAAAACCTCTTCTGCCTCACAGGAGGATGTAGCCTTTGAGACCAATAACAATATCATTCAATGAGTGAGGATTAAACATTGGAAGTGTTTACCAGTGCATGCTTGATTTTTTGTAGGAGAGAAGTCAATCCCTAATATCAGCACATTTTAGTGGTACGATTCCACATACTGTAGCCCGTGTACTGGTGCAAATATTTGTTTAAAAAAGTGATTAAAAAAAATAAATCACATTCCTGAGTAAAGTACATCCCTATTCCAATGAACTTTGCAATGTAGGACAGGCCAATGCAAAGTTACAGTTGCCTTTTTGAGGGGGAACCTCCATATTGAGCTTTTAGGATAACCTCCTGCCTAGAAACCAAGTGACCTGACAGCAGTTAAGGAATTGAGCTCTTTATTTTATATATATAAATATCAGCTTCCATTCCTAGAATCTCATCTCCACACCAAAGAAATGTCATGACTTTAAGCATCAGTTTGCTCTTTCTGAATGAGATCCAAAGGAACTGCCTGAAAGACAGAGTAGCTCCCCAGGAGAAAAGACAAAACACGGCCCAACAGTATTTTCTCATTAAGTCCCAGCCTATGCTTGGGACACCTCTAAACACTGTTTTCAGACTGCATGCCAGGGAAGTGTTTCCATTAGACTCACAGCTGAGGCAGGGAGGCGTATGGATAACAAAGTGAACATTTCTAATGGATATCCCAAACCATCTCCCAGCCTTGTCCTGTATCTGCTGGCCAGCTATGCTCTCCAGAGACCCGTGGGCACAGGGGTATGGTACGACAGAAAGACTAATCCTTGAAAGAGACACCAGACCTTCTTAGAACCACAGAATCATAGAATTGTCTAGGTTGGAAGGGACCTTTAAGATCATCAAGTACAACCATTAACTTAACACTGCCCAAACCACCACCAAACCATGTCTCTTAGCACCACGTCTACCCATCTTTTAAATACCTCCAGGGATGGTGACTCAAACGCTTCCCTGGGGAGCCTGTTCCAATGTTTGATAAACCTTGCGGTGAAGAAATTTTTCCTAATATCCATCCTAAACCTTCTCTGGCACAACCTGAGACCATTTCGTCTTGCCCTATCACTTGTTACCTGGGAGAAGAGACCAGCCCCCAACTCACTACAAGTTCCTTTCAGGTAGCTGTAAGGAGTGATAAGGTCTCTCCTCACCCTCTTTTTTTCCAGGCTAAACAACCCCCGTTTCCTCAGCTGCTCCTCATTCTTATGTCTGTGTAGATCACACTGCGTCTTCCAGTTTCATGTGAACTCTCCCAGTTGGGCTGAGCTTCTCTTTGTCCCCTGAACAGTGCAAGTAGATAAAGAAAAGAGAATTACAATAGCTGAAAGTGAATACAATTAGGTGGATGGAGGACACTGAAAGGCTATCAGTGTTTAGGAAGGACTGAGTATGGCAGTCTTCAAGAAACAAAACTGGATAAACAAATTAACACACGTGATATGGGAAAAGCAAAAGCATATGGGCTTAGAGCAGTGGAACACAGATATGAGATAGCCAAGCAGATTACTCAGCTGTCTAAAGCATTTAATAAGTTATTATGGTACAGCCAGGAACCATGAAGAGGGAAGGGATTAGATTCTGCTATAAATTACCACCAATCATACAGTGTAAGAGACTTACTCCAGATTTTCACCCATGTGGCTGATTCAAAACATAAAAGAGTGTGTGGGGATGGGAGGAAAGGGAGAGGAATTAATCAAGGGATGCATAGTACGTAGCCAGTCATCTGTACTTCACAGATACAATAGCCAGGGCTCAGAAACTAAGGGACGGACATATCAAAAGGGCCAAAACAGTGTGGCAATACATAGCAAAGATGAGAAGAGAGAAGAAGGGAAAGCTGCAGGGAAGGGCTCTGCAGCTGAAGGAGAGAGAGCACATCTTGTTCCCTTGTTGCTGTGTTGCTGCTGTGCCCAGCCTTGTCTTCCCATCCAGGGGTGGTGACTGCCTGAGCTGCACCAGCCTGGGGGGAGGCTTCTGGGGGATGGGTGAGAAGAAAAAGGCAGAAAAGGAGCAGGGGATATTCCTTCCCCCAACATCAGCAGGAGTGCGTTGAGGAGTCCCTTCCTCCGTCTCTTTCTGTGCCGGGTGCTGCTCTGACACCTTCCGCCCAGCTCTGCCTACCCCTCGCTTTGCCCCTATCTGGCACCACTCAGAAATTACTTTCTTGATAGGAAATAATTAAAGGAATAGGAATTGTTCAAACCACAGCACAGGCTGTATAGACCAAAACAAAACCAGGCCAGTTGTCAAGCCTTTGGGACAAGAAGGCAGAGCACTACCTGAAGAAGGGTCCAACATTGCTTGCCGCCATGAGAAATGCAAGTTTTATAGTCATGGCAGATAGCTGGGAGAAAAAAGCATAATATTACCTAGTCCACACTGGTCAGTCATGTGTCAGCAAAATTTCCAGTAATGGCTGAAAGGAATCAAAGTTCATTCAGAGAACAACAGAAGTGGAAAGGGAGAACCTGTGCGTTTGGGTAGGGAGTTGATCACTGTGACAGGACTTCAACTGTTTGTGGCTTTGAGAAGAACATAAGATTTCACAGAATTGTAGGGGTTGGAAGGGAATTATGGAGACCACCTAGTCCAACCCCCTTGACAAAGCAGGTTCACCTAGAGCAGGTTAGACAGGAATGCGTCCAGGCGGGCTTTGAATATCTCCAGAGAAGGAGACTCCACAGTCTCTCTGGGCAGCCTGTTCCAGTGCTCAGTCACCCTCAAAGTAAAGTTTTTCCTCATGTTGAGATTGAACTTTCTGTGTTCCAGCTTGTGTCCTTTGCCCCTTGTCCTGTCACTGGGCACCACTGAGAAGACACCCTATCCTCTTGACACCCACCCTTTAGATATTTATAAGCATTGATAAGACCCCCTCTCAGTCTTTGTCCTTAAATGAAGGGCAAAAAATAACAAAATTGGGTGAGAACCTTAAAAAAAATGGGGTGTACGGGCACAGAAATTAGAACGAGATGTTGTTGTTCTCGCTTTCATTTAAAGAAACCCAGAGCAAAATCAAAAGGGTTTGTAAACTAACCCTGTCTCTCTGTGCACCATCCTTTCTCCTGGTCTTCCTCTCAGTCCAGCAGCTTGGCATGGGTCCCTGCAATCACAAAAAATCTTCTAGGTTGGAAGGGACCTTAAAGATCATCTTGTCCAACCGTCAACCTAACTGACAAAAATAGACACCCACACAATGATGCTACGCACTCTGCAGAAAAAAGCTCTTTGCTCTTCACCCTTTCAGAGGCCAGCGGCGTGCCTACTCCCTGTCTCCCTGCAACCTCTCAGGTTCTGCTCATGCTCACAGGCACGCAGACGTGCACACAGGGGTATCTCCCCCTTTTCACTCCCCCCAGCTCTGCAATGAACACTCAATCCACCCTCAGACCCTCTGCTTCATCCAGACTCAGAGTGTGGCAGCCGGGACGAGGCACGCTGGCCTTTCAGCTGTGCTGCCTGCCGACTGGAGGAAAGTAACACGCAATGCATGGTAGCCTGCAAGCAAATAAAATAGCTCATGTCTTTTACAGGCATTGACAAAGAGGCTAAAAGTCAGTTGGGAAGTTATGGAATATTACATATCAGCAATATGTGGAAAGAAGTTCGAAAAACTTTTTCTAATTAATACCATGTGCGTTAATCTATGTTCCACATTAACTCTCTCCTAATAAAAGATCCACAATACATCCTCAATAAAAAAAGTAGTGTTTATAATCTTAGTAGGTATTTTTATATATTTGCTTATAAAATATTGCTTACAAAAGTAAGAATTTATTGATTTTAGTATTTAGACTATTAAGGTGGAACATACAAGTCCTGGAGAAGTGAGCCCTGTCTTAGGGCTAACCTTACTAGATGGCCTAAAGTGCATGGGATAGTAAAAAGAGACACAGAAGACATGTCAGGAAAAGAAAGATCTATATCATGTTATTAAGCTTTCTGTATGTAACAAACTGATGATGTATTAAAATCCACCATCCAGTTCCTATGATGTGTTTCACTTTAAACAGGAACCAGCAGACACAATGCCAAAATACCTTACTGAATAGCTAAGTGTAGTGTAATGCAACATGTTAGAGTCTGGTGAAAGAAGGCAGGTTCTGTATGCATGAAAAGTGCATTTTGAGATTTCCTTAAAGCCTGTGGAATGTATGCTTTATTGAAAAAATGTCTTAAACTCAAAATCACTACATGCATTTGTTGAAAAGGAAGTAACAACAGCAGAGTTGGTGGAAGTGAATGTATCAGTCCTGTTGCACGATCTCCTGCTGGGGCCTGGAACAGCTGCTTGACTGCCATAACTTTCATCTATGCAAGCAGGGAGTGGAAATTGTTACCAAACCAGAAGCGCCTTGGCAACGCATGTGACAACTCCTTAGTAATTTACTTTTTCTCCAGTCACAGGAATCCACAATACTCATACTATTCCTTTCTCGCAAATCCATCAGTCCTTCCACTGTCCACCCACGGGCTTAATACTTCAAAAACACCCTCATTTATCCTCTCAGTTTCCTTTCAACTACCTGTTCATCCAACAATGGTAAAATGTCCTAGCTGGGGATTTTGAAAGTAGTTTTCTAGTTGCCCTTGATGGGGTGGAGTGGCAACATTTAAGATCCCCCAGTCCTTTAAAACCTTCTTGAGTACACACCAGGGGAGGGAATGAAAGGTGGGAAGGTGGGAGCAGAAAGAAACGAAGTGCCATGAATAAAAGGACTTTGGTTATTTTGTAAGAGTAGCTCGCTCTTTCTCAGGTGCCAGTGACTCCATGGTGCACCTCCCATGTTCTGTCAGAGATACTGATGGGTGAGACAAAGATCTTTTTGCAGCAGCTGCTCTAGTTACAAGAGGAATGAGTATGCTCAAGATGCTGGAAACTTTTAACAAGTGCAACTGGTGATTTTTGTATAAACTCTGAAAATTTTGAAAACAAAGGAAAGATGAAAGTACTTTTTTTCTGTTTTTCCTAAAGTTGAGCTAGCTCCTGCCTTTTGATTCTAGAAGGACCAAAACAAGGACAAAACTTGGGAGACAAGATTTGAAACGTCAAATGTATGCAGAGAGAGGAATGGAAAGTTTATCCAGCAGGTTTGAGTGTGCTGTCAAAAGGGTGCCTTCAGTCTTCATAACTGGTTCAAGTATGTTATGTTTGCCAAAGTGCTACAAGAAAAGTGACAAAACTTGCACCAATGTTAAAAATCTAAGTTTTCTTCTTTCCATCTCAAGAACCAGAGAGCCGTCCTCCCACACACATTCAGCACTGTCCCCACCTTTCTGACCAGGCTGTGAGCTGCACATGAAACAGTGCAGCACCATGCCAAGATACCATTGTAGGCCAATGCCATTGTCCTGTTCAGGAGCAGTCCCAGCTCAGGAAGTCACCCAGTCCCAGCTCAGGAAGATCCTCAGTGCTCTTTATTGCATGGCACAGGCATGTGGTGAACTATATTAAAAATATCTTTGTCCATCTTCTCTAGATAGAACTGCTTTAGAATTAGATTATCACCCCTGATATTTATAGGATTTATAAACATGCAAATATGTGGTCCAAATCTCCCATCCATGTGGGATCTTGTCCATGCAATACTTCCACCTGCTCTCTGCCTTTCACTAGCAGTACGTAGAAGCACTCCTTCTGACATGTGGCCACGACCTGGTAAGAGCTGCCACTGCCAATACTGGATCCATCCAGACTGCGGTGTACAACGTGAAGACACTGGGAAAATTGGAATGTGGTCCAGGGTTATCCCATCCTAGCTTAGGTATAGCTGCTCTACACTACGGAGATTATAAATCATTTTATTTGTAAGATAACCTTGTCATTGTCTCATTCTATACTATAACAAGTGACATATATATACCAAACTTTGAAAACAAATATAAGCTCAGTAAAATATAAAAAGGAATCCAGTTTAATCAGGAAACGACGTGCAATAAAATTATTTTATAGAATGCCCTAACAGCTTGTGAAGAGACATGAAGTTTCACATTTCATTGAGGATGAAATATTTTCCTATAAACAGAGGTTGACAATTTAATGCTTTAGGGATCAAAGTTATATATTAGTGACTTGAAAAATGATTAAGGAAAAAAATATGCATATTATACCATCATTTCTTTTAAAAATAGATTTGCTTATGAAAAATATCTTTAATGTTTAGAAAATGTTTAGGAGAGAATGGTGATAGAACCAGAAACTTGGCTCAGTAAAGAATATTTATTATTGATTTTTTCTTCAGTTCTTGTTAGTCACAGAATAGCAAAAAAAAAGGACATTTGCCTGTGAGGTGGACATCCACACCCCAGTTCTTGCTGCAGAGTATGGGCCTGTAGTGCTTAAAAATTGAATGAGAATTTGCCAATAGATTTGCAGTAGACACATGTATAATTTTCTTCAAAAAGTCTACATTCACTGAAAATTGTAATCTGTCATTGTATGATCACTAGTCTGAGATTCACAGTATGAATTTCACAAAGAATACTATAGTAATGATCATATAATGGCTTGAGCGCTTTAGAGCTCAAGCCTAAGCGCATTTGCCAGATTAGAGCGCATTTGCCAGAGACATAATCACACAGATTTTTTGTTTCTCAATGACTAATAATACTCATTATGTATCAAACTGTAATGCACAATGTAACATCTTTGGTAATGCCTAATTTTGCTTAGTCATAGATCAGTAGCTTGAATAAATCAGTGTAAAAATGTCATAATATAGATACATTTTAAGAGTCAACAGTGGTATATCTGTAATAGCGTGGTGCTGAGCTTCACCAATATAGCCTCTCTCTCTCTGAGCTCAGCAGCCCAGCACAGTGCCTGGATTAAAGTCAATTTGCCATCAGATGGCTTAAAATGTGGGCAGAGTGGGAAACAACTGTGCAGAGCTGCCCACAGTGTTATGCCCCATTGATTTGCAAGGTCCAATTAACAGGCATTAAAGAAACTTTGGTGGGAATGAGGAGCCATTGGAAACCTCTTCCATCAGAAAAGCCATTGTCCCCTTTCCGAGTGTGATACTGTATACCACATTTCTTTTCCTTTCTTTGTCATATACATGAGAAAAACGTACCTTTTCTCATGATAAATGGCACCTATCATCTATAATGACATCAAGACAATCACTGTGCTGCACATGTATCCTCTCTATAAGAGGATAAGTACTCATGATGGTTATTAAATATATCACCTGGGAATCATTCAAGTACCATAGTGATGAGAGCAGTGTAGAAATTAGGATAAAACAGAAGATGCATAAATTGGGTGTGAATGAGGGATTTGTTACTGTGGTCTTCACCAAATTATAGAGTACTAAACATAAAAGAATGTAACAAAAGAAGTGTAAGATGCTGGCTACGTTCAAGTAGGGAACATGCAGCAAAGTAATATGAATCTCATGCTGGAAGTCTGTCACAGCCTGAATATACATGAAAAAAACCTCAGAGGGTCTGAGTTCCTCTCCTTTCCCCAGAGATTGCTTCCTACATTTTCAGTAACATTTCATTCTATAACAATGTATACTAATTATTTATGTCCTGATAATCCAGATAAATAATTTCATAAGAATGTTCATAAATAATTTTATGATAGTATTCTCAATAAAATCAGTTATTCTGGTACGTAAGATGCCTGCATGTCAAATAAGCCAGACTTTTAAAACATATTCCACTATTTGTCACATGCAGTGAGTGTGACTCTTTTTTTCCAGAAGTCCTGAGCTGAGAATTCAGTTTGAAATCTATGGTGACAAAATGAACAGAATTTTGTTTAAATCTCTGTTTCTCATTACAGAATTATGACTGTGTTCAATTGTGTTTCTCATCCAGAATAGGTGGACTCCCTGCAGCATTTCAAGAGAGAAAAACTTATGACACTGATAATATAAACTGGTGGGTGTTGTAGAATTAAAAAACGTGATGCTTATTGCTGTATTTCATCATGCCAGTTGTATACCTTCAGCTGTTATCTTCAGTTCATACAAGTAAATTAAAGCTGACACATTGTTTTACACTATGTATTTTATTCCAGATATTTTCTTTTATTTTTGATAATAATTAATGTGGGTGTTTCACTTGTTTCTCTGGCCTCTAGTATTTCCCTCTTTTTCACTAAAAAGACACAATAATATTGTTGCATTGATGGCCTCCTGGAATCCCTGAACTTTTCCAGAACCACAAATCTGGCTATCAAAACATAGCCACAAGTGCTCCTTGGTGAGCAATAAAATATTCCCAGCATCAGCACTGGATCCAAGCTTTTATAGACAATTACAGGATTAAATAGTTACAAGGAGCAAGATATTTTCAAAGACTGGCTGTGGCTACCTCTGTCTGTGAATAGTGACTGGAGATACACCTAGTTATGAGGAAACACAAGCATCTCTACAAACAAATAGGAATAAGCTGCAGACTACTTTGTGAAACCCAGAACAAACAAATCCTGCCAAAGCCATCTACAGCACTAACCAAATATCTTCTTTTTTTTGAACACCTAATTTTGTACTTATTTCCTTAATGTTTAACACTGGAATGAAGCACTTATTCATGGGAAGTTGTAGTGTTTTCTTTAAAACACTCAGCTTTTTCCCTTGAAGAAAAAAAAAGAAACGTAAACTCTTTATTCAACTTCTCCTCCTCTTTAGAAAGTAAACAAGTAAAGCTGAACAATGGAAGATGCGGTGACAAAGGGCACGGACTCCGCGGGGGGGTGAAGTGAAGACCTTTATTGTTTCACTTTTCCAGCATATATAGTTTCTCTCTTTTGATCATGTGCCGTGCTCTCTACACAGATAGGTTGTGAGTGAATGTCCACACGCTGTTGTGAGCAATACAGTTGGCTATATTTAAATGTTTACGTGCCTAGGCTAAACAGTTACACTGCTATCTGCTTTCCACCACACAAATAATACCATATAAAGACATTGTTTTACTGTTCTCAAAGCTTCCTTCCCATCAATACAAGAACACCTGCCGAGCTCTCGCTCAGCAGCGCGTCTCCAGTTCTCTCATTCCCACAGGAAGATGTTTTCCAACCAGCCCCACCTAGCTCTTTAGCAAGTTTGTGAAGCAACATACTAGCTCTCCTGCTGACTCCACATTTCACCTGTGGTCATGTTGCTGTTGGACATACCAGGATATCCCCTGAATCCACTAGGATGCTGTTTTTACTTTACTTTCCTTTAACCTGAAAAATCTATGCATTTGCCAGGGCAATGACGAGTAAGTGCTTCATAGATTATGAGGAAGTCTTATAGCCATAAAGAGGTGCCTCTCCATGCTAACTTACATAATTCCAAAATACCAGTTCAACAACCTGTTCTAGTCTAAGTCTTACACTGTGCCTGTCACAGTGGTATTTATAGCTTAGTGTCATTCAGACATTTTGGATCTGTAGGAAGGATTGTTTCTTTCTGTAGAAAAAGTGAGTTGGTCAAAAATATTTTTGCAACAAAAAGGTCAACAATAGAAAAATTCTGGGAGATTTGGGTGACAAAGTTATTTTGTAAGTTTGGGTCATGCTGCACACGTAGTTTGGCTAAAAAACATGGGGAGACATTTTCAAAAGTAATCAGTCATTTTCCTTGGCTAAAATGTTTCATCGTGGCATTTCCCAAAAAGTTGCTTTTTCACATTAGTCACTAACAAACAACTCCAAATTGTATTCAAAGATGTGATGCTTAATGTCTGTCCTCCTCAACAGACAGGGTTTACAAACAGTCTGAATTGTTCTGTAGCACAACCCAAAAGCCCTACCACAGCAAATCCAAGATTTCCTGCCATATCTTGTGGAAGCCCAAGGACACGGCATATCACAATGACTCACTGACCCTCCAGCACGGATGCTTCCACGTCAGACACCCTTATCTTTCCTGCCATTGCGTAAAGCAACACCGGGTACTGCTGGGGGCTGACCCAAGGCAGTGAAAGGCGTTCCTGTGAAACAAGCCTCTGCTCACCTCACTTCTTGACACCACCCTATGCAAAATGCCCTGATCCAACCTACCTGCCTTATCATCGGCACCCTGCAGGGAGTACCCTGCATCTCCTCTCTCCACCGTGCCAGACCATGATGCTGGTCAAGGCACTTGATGCTGACTGTGGGAGAGCAGAGGGAGTAAAGAGGCTGAGCCTAGTCATCTTGCCTAATACTCTGCAGAACTGGAGCCCCAACCTGGAGCTTTTACTGAATTAAAACAAGAGTGGAATGACTTAAGCAATAACATTGCAACTGTATAAGCAGCACTAAACCTGGCTAGCAATATGCGTTAATTAGATGATGTTTTAAAAATCTAAGCAATATGTACAGGCACTATGTAAAGTGTAACCACTACTAGAAACTGCAGGGGCAAGGGGGGAACAACACCTTTTTCAGAAGTTGTCTCTTCATTATCTAAAATCCCTGACAATTATAAATGGAAGGTTTCAGGTTCTCCTTTTTCACTTTTGCAGGCCTTGGAGGCTCTGATTTAAACACAAGAACCACAGCTAATGATGACCAAACCTGAGGTGCTGTCTGCAATGACACATGTACAGTTTTAGTTACTTTCTTACTAAGAAATGTGAGATTTTGGTGGGGTTATTTTAAAATGAAATGATATCATAGCTTTCGAGTTCTGAAAGTTTCCTACCATTTGTCAGTTTAATAAACTGAAGATTTTAATAGAGATCTTTTAACAACACATGCTGTACTCTGAAGGTGTGAAAATTTCCTAACTAGCCAAGTTTACGTACGTCTTACACAGGAAAGTCACAGGTTTCTTTGTAGCCTGACACTGAAATTTAGCTATAACTGAGTAATATTAATAAAAAAATAATCTTTAGGACATCTGCTCCACACACGGAAGGGCTTGAGTCTTGCTTTAGAAGCAAAAAAGTAAAAGTACCTTAAATTAGGCTTCAAATTTCTCATTTAGGATGAGCAATTCTTCAAAGATCCTAAGTATCCACAAATCCCAAGACAGTTTGCTGGCTATCTCACACTCTTGAAAGGCAGACCATTTCATTCAGAAGCCTCGATATAGAATGAAAGCCAAATTTTATGTTACATTAATGTCATTGTAAAAGTGATCTTCTTGGTACTGAAAAGGAAGTATTATGAAAGAAAATAATGTTAAAAAAAATAATAAAAAGAGCAGCTAAACCCTTCAAATGCAGAATTTAAGAAAATACTCCATCTACCTTCATAGATCTGTTGTTAGTGCACATTTCAGCTAATGCAGTAATAACTAATAAGATATATGCTATACAAATATATGCTTCTTCTCCATTACAACTGAAACTTTGCAGTGTGGATGGCAGATACTCACCAACAGGGAATATGCTGGAATTTGACCAGAATTTTAAATTTCTATAGAAAACTGTGTGTAAGAAACACAGCGCTTCCCTTGAACAAAGCAGTCCTGAACTTCATTTATTAAAGCCATTTTCCTCTTTGACCCATCATAAGCAGCACACCCTGCTGCAGCATGAGGAGGTTCAGAGTGGCCTCAGCACAGCACACTGACATATATGAAAAGGTGGTAACTGCTCGCTCAAAACTCACAGAGTTTATTGAAGAAACCAAGGACAGAAGTAATGCTGCTAGTTCCATTTCACTGGTGGAAAACTCAAGTGCAAAGAGAGAATGGACGGCATGGACAATTAGCCCACCTTGGAGCCTTCACAATCAGCTCCCTTACTCCATTTCTGCTGTATCACAAATGAAAAAAAGAACAAATCGTAATCCAGGGAAAAGGCCTGAAAAACTCAGCCCAGGAACTGTCTAAAGTAGATGCTTCAATACATAGCTGTTGGACCAAATCACTTAATAATTATTGCTAGCAACAGCAACAATAACTTTTTTGGTAGGGTGGATGAGGAGGGACAACTGTATGACTTATTGGTATTTTTTTTAATACCTAAAAGGGTTTAATTCTAATAATTTTCCTATTTTTATTGCCTGAGGTGCTTAAGACATATAAGCTTTTTTTTTCAGATCACATCAGCACTAAGAAAACATATTTCAAAACTTTACAGAGTAATCAGGCTGGGATCTATGATTTATCAACAAAATGCCAGCTGAAACAAATCCATCAGTTTTAAAATGTGCTTTGTATTTAGCTGGGCAAACCAAGTACCTCTGAAAAAAACCCAAATCATTCAGTTTGCAACCAGGGTTTTTTATCATGAAACTGAATTTTCTTTTCAATTCTCTTGGAAATTTTGAATTTCAGTATTTTTCTCCTGGACAAGCACTGCAGCTAACACACCCCTGGATTTCCTCACTCTGTGAGCAGCAAGCAGGTAAGAAGAAACAGCAAGCACAAGTACTCCTTTGCTTTCCTTTTGGTCACCCTCAGTCACCAAGACATTGGAAGTTCAGGCGAAATTCTGTCATATGCATTTAGAGACTTTTAAGCAGCTAATGTCTTGGAAGATGTGTACATCTGCCACTGTCAGGGAGACGCTGGCCATAGGAAATAATACTTATGAACGTGCTGGAAGGTGGAAATAGAATTTCTCTCAGAACAAGACATCAATGACAAAGGAGATAAGACCAAGCATGAAAGTATATGGGATTTGCCTTAGAGAACATGCCATATTGCTGAAATTCAGACTAAACAAATAAAACTATCTGCTTCAACTGTGAGACTTCAGATTGCTGGGGCTCCTCTGATATCTATGATAGGGTTATACTAACCACCATGTGTTTAGAAAACATGATATGTCTAGAGCCTCTTTACAAAACAAACAAGAAAAACTCAAATAGAGCTTAGTGGCTCCTGTTGCTGTCCTTATCAATGTTGTTTGTTTCGTTCCACAACTTTCTCTTAGACTACCAAGCAATCATCTGAGTTAAACTTCCCAGTGAGGTTTCAGAGCTGGTTTTAACCCCCTTTGCTGCCTCTTAAGATTGTGGGTAACTGGTTTAATTTTCCTATTTCTGGTGCTGACTGCAGTTGGAGATGACTAGTTCCTTAGCACAGATCTCCTAAGACAGGAAGACTGGCGCTGGAATAGAGGATGGACACAGCTCTTGTCACAGCCCTGTCCTCTCTCACATCCTCTCCCCTTTTTTGCTCCATGGCTCAAACCTGTCAGAAGGGAGGACCCATCTTGCAGACCAGACAGCAGGGCAGAGACCAAAACAGTGATCTCGGTGTGCCAGAAATGGCAGTGAATATCCTCTGGCTGAAGACCAGATCAGACTGACTTCTTGCCATACCTTGCTCAGTGCTCATCACCTGTTCCTCCAGGCACCATATTTTAATCAGTTGTCAGTGGTGACTGCACTCTGTGTTGGAAACCAACACCTCAAACAAGAATCTTAAGTCCAGAGGATGCCCATCCAGCCAGGCTTTTCCTCACTGTCCTCTACTGTCCTGTTCAGATGTCCAGCACAGGAACTGCCAGTTTAATGAAGGAGGCATAGTGATTTGAGATGGGCAGCTAGAAGAGGGGGATGAATAATTTTGATGTTCGGGGTCTTATATCCCACTAAGCCCCATTTAAGGCATGCAAGTAATTTTTTTAAAATTGCTTCTACATATTGGTATTTCATATTGAACGGTTCTCTTGCTAGATTTCCAAATGAAATATGAGTGTCATTTAAAAAGGGAAAGATTTCAGATATACCAGGGAAGGACTTGCTTTTCAAACCTCTTAAAGGCAGCTGTGCAATCCAAGCAGAGGCTTTGGCAGAAGTCTGAGTGCGGTGGTAATACTGCCCAATTCAGACTTTTTTTCTTTAATGGAAAATGATGGAAAGTCCTGCTTTAACAGGATTCAGACACTGGCTCTTGGAAACAGGCTTTGGTAACCAAAATAAAAAGGATCTCAGAAACTTTAATGGCCTCCTTCACTAAAGCCTGGCCAAGTACTTGTATTTAATAATTGAAGCCATCAGTTTACTTTAACACAATAGATCTAAATCTACTCTTCAATACAAACACAAAATCCCCTTGGCTTCACTGTCTGTAGCCAGAATTAGGTGCAATATATTTGCAAAAAAAATGAGAGACAGTGGTGTTAACTATAGTAATTTTGTTGTTATGGTTAGAAGATGAGGTGGGAGCTGATAATCCCCACATCCTGGTGCCGATGTGGTGTTTATAGGTATCAATGAAATCACTGTGACTTCAGGTAGCTGACAGGGTCCCCTGTGTAGCTGAATGAGCTGCCTGGAATGAGCCCACATCTGTCCCCAGCTGTTCCCATGAAACCCCGCAAGCTTCCTGAGAGGTGAGCTAGACTTCACTGTAGGACAAACATGTCCTACTAGATAAACTCAGAATTTGGCCCAAGAACATTTGGATCTTGATTCTCAACATTTTAGAAAACATCTCTACTGCTGTGTTATAAAATTGAAAATATTTTAATTTTCTAGTTGAAGGAAAATATGTAATTTTTTATTGGAACAGCTGTTTCATATTATTTTTAGAGAGAAACATTACAATTCAAGCATGTATTACACTTAGAGCAAACTGGATCACTGAATGCACTGGATAAAGGGGGCTGCAGCATCATGGCGTGGTGAGAAGTACAGATGATGTTCTTCATCTGGCTTCTTACCTTTAGAAAGTCGTCACATCACCAAAATACATTCTGTTAAAGAACTCCATACACTATGCATAAAACACACCTTCAAAAATATTTTTTTCTAAGTTAAAATACACAGACATATAACTTTCAGTCTTCGCTTGCTCTGCTAAGCCTCACTTGCCTAGCTCCTAAATATAGAAGACCACCATTGGGCCCAGGAGAAGATAAAACATCCGTCTGTCCACTAAGTCAGGAGGATTGAAACAAATACGGAAAAACCAGATGAGGATCTGTCCATTCTTTCCAGCCATAGAGACCTGGCTGTTGAATTAGTGCTCCTTTTACTTATGAATTAACTAGCTTTATATGATCTTCCTTTGAAACTTGTGGAGTAGCAGCATGCTATATACTGTAAATTTGGTAGGTGGGATGTTTGTCTATGTCTGTGGTAGCTAACAGGTTAAAGTAAAGTGGAGATAGTAATTTTAAGCTGCAGAAGTGGAAAAGAACAGTTCTGGAGGAATATCACACTCTTATCAGATTGGCTTTTTACCACAAAAAGCACCAGACATTCTCTGCCTCTGATATGCAGCACTGGTTTTCTGCACAGCCTGGCAGTGTGATTCGCTTACTGGATTACCACAAAAGAAAATGCACTATTTTGTGTTAAGTATGTGGTAACTGCATGGTAGATGTATTGGAAGCCACGATTGCTATTACACAGTAACTTGCGGTATCAGTACAATATTGCTCTATGAGATAATAGCAGGGGGCAAAGAGCTGCCCGGCAAGGAGGCTTGGATGAATACAGCAGTCTGACCGATTACTTAAGATTTCAGCCCATGTCATTATCTCTCTGTCAGCACTAGATCAATACTATTGGCAGATGGGTAATTACGCCATTTGTTTTCAAAAACTACAAAGGCAAAAGAAGGTTATAAAATATTCCAAAGGGCAAAATTTACCCATGCTCAAAAAGCCATCACGAGGTATGCTAAATCTTTATGTCCCAATTTAAACCAGGGTTTCCTGTGACCTGCCTGAGAGTTATCTGGGCTCTTGCAAAGTTTAAAAGTGCATGGAGGAGGGCATATACTTTTTTTGACAATGAGGACAGTTCATGTTCTGGCATCAGAGAATTTTAATAAGTTTAACCAGCTAATGATGAATTGTAAAAAGGCAAAGGAAAATAAGCATTGAAAAGGAAGAGAAGCAGCAAAAGCAGAAGGGACCAGATCTTTGTCCCATGTAAACCAACAGTGACCTAAGGATTCGTGTGGAATTACACTTCCTCACTCTCGCCAGTCCGTTGTGCTTGGCCGCTTTCATTTGGGACTAGCTACATTTGTAGAAACCTGAAACATTAACCTGCTATTCCTCTAATTACTCTTGAAAGGATTTGTTTGTGTTAATAACTCAGCTTTTAATAACAGAAATAAAAGGGTTATCTTTACTAAACCACAAAAATGGAAGTTATGCAATATTATGATTCCACTTTAAGCAAACAAGGACTTTGAAATAAGGCAGTGCCTACCCATCACTAAAGTTAACACCAGATTTTCAGAGGAGCTGGCTTGTAAAAAAGAAGGGGATTTCCACCCTGCAGAGAACTACATAGTTTTGACAATCATTACTGCACTGGAACAACACAAGCTCTTTCTCCATCCCTGTTTCCCCCACACTTGTCTGTGTTTAATGTAAATAGAAATGTTCCCAAATCTTTCAACCAGTAAAAAAGAAAACAAACCACCTAACATCGTTTTATTTCCACGAGTTCATTGGGGAGCTACGTCTTCTTGAACCACTCCAGTGCCATGGGGGACTTGCTTTCTCCAGTGCTTCATTGCCCAGTTTTCATTCATAAAAGAGGCACGTTATGAACAAGCAACATGATACTAATCAAAAGAGTCCCATGATCACTGGCCAAACTGGGCCATTGACAGAAATGCAGTTGTATTTCTCAGCAAAATGGCTGGCTCTGATACCCTTTTCACACAAAGCTGCAGCTTATCCCATGCAGTATCCTGCTGTGACCAATGAATTTAGTTACGCAGAAAGGCTGGGGCTCACCTAATTTTAGCTTTCCTAAAAGCTAGTTTTCTACCTTCACTCTGTAATGAGTGAAAAGAGATGGATACCTTCAGAGAGTGGCTTAGTTAAAGTTGAGACTGATTAAAGTGTCAGATGCGGAGTGCCAAGGTCTGGTCCAGAGAGACATTTATCCACACTGCTATCCTTAGCACAGAGGGCAGTAACCTCCATCAACAGCCCCAGCACGTGCAGTCAGACTACTCCAAGGTACAGGCAGATACAAATTGTTGTCGGAGAGAAATCACAACAGGAATCTCTATGACCCTGCACTTGTCCCTCGATTTATCTAGGCTCCCATTAAAACAGAAATTGATTCAACATGTCCTGGGACAAACTGTTTCCCATAGTCCACCCTGCCATGCAGTTCCGCAGGAGACACGCATACAGAGAATTTCAGGGAGACTGCAGGCTCCTGGGTCTGCCAAGAGCAATGCTTGGTCATCCTCTGCAATCGATGGAGCCAACCAGGCTACTTCAAAGGATAGTTCAGAAAAACTAGCCAGCTAGATAAAGTAGGTGCATCAGTGGAAGTTTTATGCGATATGTAAACACTCATGTGGTAGATGGATTGGAAAAGCCAGTACAGCCATTTCAATACTATCCAGGAAAACAGTATTCCCAATAGAAGCTGCTTTGGCTCAAGGTGTGGACATGCTGATTTGTGTCAAAGAGAAAGCTCATTCTTTAATGTAGGAAGAAGGATGGCTGTAGTGAACTCAACTTTTCTTACCCCATACCTGCTGAGGTCTATTGAAGTGCTTCATAAGAATGAGTCTCATAACATATAAGAGGTTTACAATAATTAACATGGCTATCTTAATGAGATTTTTCCAAAAGAAAGTATGATCAGGATGTGTAGATTAAATCCTAAAAATAAAAGATACTCTTTTCTTAGGTTCTTAAGACTGAAATGCAATGTAAACAGCTGAGATCAGCTTACTTATTATTAAGCAAAGTTCCAATAAAAAGCTAGAAATATATAGATATATAAAAATATCCCTCCAAAAGGTTTTATTTTGTTTTTATGATCCACACCCACTACAAAATAAATTTTTAAAAATATAACCTGTAATAGGCTGAAGGAGCTACCAAAGTTCCCTAAATGATTAATCAACCCTTTCTCCCTCTTTCCTGACGTGCAATTCAAACACATATATTTTATATAAATTCAGTATGTAATTTTTCTAACCTTACAAATAGCTTTTTCTGCAAAAGCTTTTTCTTTCCCCTCTTGTTCCCTCAGAACATAATTAATTCCACTCTCCCTGTCATATTCTTTCTCTGAAATTCCTGTTGCTTATTACCAGAGAAAAAAGCAGAAAATGTTACTATAAAAATAATGATTAAAAAACCTCCAGATTTTTAATTGCTTTTTTTTTGTTCTTTTTTCTTGGCAATGGCAACACAGGGGTGGCATAACCTGGTTTCCTTCTTGCTAGAAGAGAACATGAAGGCACCTGCACATCTACACTTTGTCACTGCCAGGTGTCAAATATATATCTGTTCCCATAAGAAAAACAAAATGATCCACAAAACTGTACAACTACTCCTTGTTGCCAAGTAGGTAAAGTAAATCATCACTAAAGATAAACATCACTTATCTCCACACTCCAAGTAAGGGAGCAAATTTGATTCCACATCAAGACATATCCAGGCACCAAGAGGCAAAATCACTTGAATAAATTACCAGAATTAAGTTTAAAAACAAGGGAGATGCCCCTCCTTTGCCCACATTGTCCCAAACCCTCAAGTCACTGTTTAAAAGAAAAAGTGTTTTAAATGCTCATCCCAAATTTTCTTTATGGTCACTTTTGGTATTCTTCCAGTACTGGCTTGTGTTGAAAAAGGTCCTTTTGCCTCCTTACCCCCTAATTCTCTTATGCTAGCAATCCTCCATATTATCTCTCTTATACTGCATCGTCTCCACCTTTGTTCACCCAGCTGGGCTGCCCTAGGACATATCTGCATGACAAGGACAGGCTTGGCCTTCTTGCAGCACACAGGGAGTCCAGAGCACAAGCACAGGGGTGTTAAGTGAGGAAGCAAAGCCTGAACAAACCCAGACAGGGATGCCTAAAGACATGAGCACTGCTCAAACTTTCCCAGGCTCAAACACTCAAAACTGCACTTCAGTTTATGGGGCCTATATCAAAGAACAGGAACTTACACTGGTGAATTTGCAACCAGTTACTACGCCCCAGCATCCGTGTCCACCTGCATTTTAAAGAGAGCTGTGGGAACTACTGCTGTGCAGAAGGAGATGCTACTGAAGACACCAACAGTGGGGTGAGCCACATGGCCTTGTGGATGTCAGATGTAGTCCTTCCTTTTATCACAAATATCTTTTGAAAGCTTTAAAATATAGTTCTTGAGACTGAATTCAGTCTTCAAGTTTGTACAAACATTTGTTGAGTTTTATCTTTCTTTGTTTGTTGTTTCACTTACAGAATAAATGAATGTTAGTCATTGCTAATGAATTTCAGCCTCTCTTGGACAAGAAAATATTAAATGCTTTGGTTAAATATAATTTGTTAAGATGTTAGGAATATTCCAGTATATTTTAAATATTCTATTACAGTGTACAGAGAAATGTAAATCATCTGTACAAAGAAATGTAAATTCCTATTACTTACAAAAGTGAAACAAAATGCTAACATTTCTAAAAAGGCTCCTTCTTACTGAGTGAACAGTTATTCTCTCACATTTGAGAAAAAGACAAAAATTCTGTCTTACTGTAAAAGATTAAATAGCTTTTTTCAATTAACATTTTTGTAAAAGAGAACGAAATAAAGAACTTCCAAGGGAAACAGATATGAATATTTCTGACGTATAAGAGGTAACAGATCAAGCCAAAATAGCACCTTCCCTATTTTCAATGGTGAAGAAAAGGTTTTACTCAAACATTTATGTAATTGCCAAAATTTTTGTGGTTCAGAAAGAAATAGTGTACAGTTGTCATTCATGTCATCAGTTTAAACTAAATATTTTATAAATCCATGCTGCTATTTACATTTAAGCAAATGCCCCCTTGATTGAACATACTTAATGAAATTCCTTTGTGAGATACCCATAACATACAAAGAAGGGAAAGCCTAAATGAAAGTTGAAAACCAAAGCAAAACAAACATACTTACTTGGAACAAATCAGTCACAGGTTATGGTATCTTCTTCATCTGTGACATCCATATCACTGTTCTCCAGACTTTGCAAAATACAGCTATCAAAACCAACCGTCTTCTGTGTCTGACACATCTGTACATCGTGTTATCAGACTGAATAGCTCACACATCAATGAAAACTATTTGTAATTCCCCGGTGACTTCTGTTTGGCATGAAAATGTACATGGTAAAAGTTTGCATGGGTAAATAAATACAAGCACTGATTTTGAGTAGAAATGAAAACACAAATTACACATAGAAGCTGTAGACATTCCACTTGAATAAATAGTGCTTTGGAACATTTGCTATTCAATATTCCAAGATTACTATAGCTAGTTGTCTCCATGTAACAGGAAACAACATAAGGATTGCATAAGTGAAGCAAAGAGAAGAGATTGTAATGCTCACTTTAAAGAGGGTTTCCACGGAAATGCCCGAAACAATTTCCTTATAAAGTGACGTCTGGAAAGAAGCTGGAAACACTGTACATGAATAGAATGTATAATAAAGTACCAGCATCCCTTTAGCTTTAAAGATAAAAAGATTTAAAGATTTAAAGATAAAAAGTTCAAAAATGGAGAACTCATGTTTTGATAAAACCTGTAAAATTTAGGAGATAAAGGATGTTACCAAAACAACAGAGAAGCTGACCTATACCTAAATCATAAGCATGATTTTGCAGTCAGAAAACAACTTCATAAGAGCTGTGCATGGAGATAAAACAAATGTCATTAGTGGTATGACACCGGATTTATGATAACAAATTTTTTGGTGCTAATTTATGATGTTCTTTTTTCATGACAAGGAGCTTATTCTACTCCACTAGTAACTTTGCTGACTTCATGATATGAATTATGATTCACTGTGAGTGTACCAGCCTGCAGCACCTTGAAAGATTTACAATAAGAGCACTTTACTTGCAGAGTGAGAGGACAATGCAGCCCTTTCTAGCCCTTTCTTTTTTCTTCATGCTCAGGAGCTGCTAAAGTTATTGCTTTCTGCTAGTGCATCTTCTTTCTACTTCCTTTCCCAAGGACAATCTCTCTGCTTTGACAGAAATGGGAATCTCGGATAAGTGAACTGATCAAAAATGCTCAGACTGTATGGTTAAATGTGCACAAAAATCTGTGCCCTGGCTCTGTTTTAGTAAAACAGAAATAGCCTTACTGACCTTCAATAGGCTTTGGACGTAGATCATGTATTATGATTGTTTTAATGCTCACAGTTTGCATATACTTTAGGTGATCAACAGTATGTTAATATTCTAAGTGAATACTTTGTCCTTTGTATCCCAATAGCAACCTGATGTAGTTGGCCACCCTAGAGTGGGGAGTTGGAGTAGATAGCCTCCAGAGATCCCTGCCACCCTTCATGATTCTATGCTTGTTTAGAAAAATAAAAAAGGCAGAGGTATATAGTTACAGTTGAGTGTGCCAGCTGGCCAAGGATGAGGTACCAATTCATTATTTCAATGTTGTATTGTATGTAAGGCTCTCTCGAGATTCGCTTGTTTCTATTAAGTTTGCTGTCACATTTTCTTAAAATACTGTAATACTGTGCGTTAGTTACCTCAAGTGGGACAAAAGGGACAATGTGTCTACTTATGCAAGGACATCCAAATCCATTTCCACAAATAGTTTTGATCTATCCTGTTCTGGTGAGTGAGAGAATTATGTTGTATGGACACAAGATTTGGCATGTCATTTGTCATAGAACCATAGAATGGTTAAAATTGGAAGGGACCTAAAAGATCATCGAGTTCCAATCCCTCTGCCATGGGCACGGACACCTTCCGCTAGACCAGGTTGCTCAAAGCCCCATCCAACCTGGGCTTGAACAACTCCAGGGTTGGGTATCCACAACTTCCCCAGGCAACCTGTTTTGCAATGTTGATGTGGGGTGAGACTCCTTGTAATGGTCACAGAATAGGCAAAAAAATGGCAGAGAAATCAAAGCAGATCAGATAGATACACACCACTAAGAGGATTAGAAGTCTTTTCGGGTGGGTAGGTTGCAGAGTACAAACATTAAAGTGGCTTTTATTACATTTTTGCTGGAATTATTGTAGAAAGACTATTAAAAGAAATGATTATTAGGAACAAACCCGAATGAATAAGAAGTCTCCATTTGTTAAACAAGTGCCAAGGAATATTTTGGATAAATATTCCAATGCTGTGGAAAACAAATGAAGAATACGGTACAAAGGATTAACTTTGCTCTGGAGGAACATAGGTAATTGGGAGAGAGAGTAGGAAAACAAGTGATTCAGGGGATATAGTCAGCATGAAAAATGTTCATACAAGGAAAGGAAATGGAAGCAGATGGCAAAAGCACGGAGAAAACACTAAGCCAGGCACTTCATCGTAGAAGGTTATCAGGCTTGTCAAGCATGATGTCCCCTTGATGAATTCATGCTGACTACTCCTTGTGACTTTCTTGTCTTTCATATGCCTGGAAATGGTTTCCAGGATAAATTGCTCCATTACCTTCACAGAGATTGAGGTGAGGCTGATCAGCCTGTTGTTCCCTGGGTCCTCCTTGCCCTTCATGAAGACAAGAGTGACATTTGCTTTCCTCCGGTCCTAAAGCATCTCTCTCCATAGCCATGAGCATTCAAAGATTACCAAGATCAGTTTTGCAATGACACTAACCAGGTCCCTTAGTGCTTGTGGGTACATCCCATCAGGGTCCATGAATTTAGGTATGTCCAGTTTGCTTAAGTATTCCCTGACCTGATCATCTTCCACCAAGGGTAAATTTTCCTCCCTCCAAATTATCCCCCTGGGATTCATGAAATGAATGAGTCTCGCTAGTGAAGACTGATGTGAAGAAGGCATTCAGTACCTCAGTCTTTTCCATGTCCTGTGTCAAGAGGTCCACCCATCTTATTCAGCAGCAGAATCACATTTTCACCAGTCTTCCTTTCGTCACTAAGAGTGTCCTTTCTTATTGCCTGGGATGTTCCTCACCGCATTCAATCCCAGTTTGATTTTGCCTTTCTGAATCATGTCTCTGCATGCCTCAGACAGTACATCTGTATTCCTCCCAGGTTACCTGACCCTGCTTTCACCTTCTCTACAGCTCCTTCTTATCTTTGAATTTTACCAGGAGCTCCTTGTTCATCCATACAGATCTTCTGGTATTTTTCCCCAAAATCCTTCTTGTTGGGATGGACTGCTATTTAATTGGTTCATGCTTAGTGATACAGGGCCACCTTTTTAAGAAGATAATTGTATACTCATAACATGAAAATATGTTTCACTTGCAAGATGATCAAGTAGTAAATATGCCCATTTTATTGTTCTGTGTGTAAAATCTTAAGAGGTAACAAATCATACAGTTTTAAACAGAGGTAAATGAAAAAAACCTGAATTTTAATTCTGCAAAAGGTAGTACAAATTTTTCATTCACAACCAGAACAGATGATTTATTTTTTTTGTGCATCTGAACCTTTTGTGACTACTTTAACTCAGAAACTCTCTCTGCAGTATCACATGTCTCATGGGAATTGTACTGTAGGTGTATTATACCCAGGCTCTTAG
Organism: Limnodromus scolopaceus; assembly: GCA_028565335.1. Taxonomy (NCBI): domain Eukaryota; kingdom Metazoa; phylum Chordata; class Aves; order Charadriiformes; family Scolopacidae; genus Limnodromus; species Limnodromus scolopaceus. The sequence goes on from JAOXNO010000001.1 coordinate 111,019,357, forward strand.
AAGTCTGTAATCCAAGACCTTGTTTGGTACAGCACAGCTGTCTGATTTTGGCACAGTTTTACTGAGAAAAATGCTGCTAAAGTGTGAGAACATACGTGAACCAAAGCTGTGCAAGATAAGAAAAGTGTAAACCTAGACAGAGGGGAGCTGTTGAAATCATGATAGTTAGCACCTTACAGATTCAAGAGGAGAAATGCTGGCACAAAAAGGTGTAAAACCTCAAGGAAAAAAAAAAGCACAGAGGATGGAATAGAGCAATTCACTGCCTTTGTGGATCAGCCGTCTAACCTCCCTGTCACCACCATCTCATCAGTGTCTCACGGGGGAGCTAAGCATATTAGACCTCAGCATAGTAGATGAACAGCACAACTACCCAGTAAATAATTGCTTAGTATTCCCAGGTTGTGTGTATCCTGCTTACAGAGCCACTCTACACAGAGGAAAAGATGCTTGAACACTACAAACTCCACACATTTGTCACTATCCAGATTCGTGTTCCTTGACATGAACCTTCTCTCTGATGTCTGCAGGTCAAAGGAAAGAAATCTGCTCCACAGGGCCAAACAGTAGAATTTTTTACTCTTAACTCTTATCATGTAGTATAGCACAGTGAGGAGATGCAAGACTATTGTCAGACTGAATCATTTTCAGTCCAAGGAATCAATCCCAAAGACTCAAATGTCTCATTTCAGTTTCACGACGGCAGAATAGAAAACAATAATGAAGTTGAAATTTTTGAACATAAAAATACAATTACTACACAGTTACTACATGTTCAATGGGGAAAATTTAATTGAAAATATCAGATCAGCTCTAATTTCAGTTTCAGCTCAAGAATTCTTTCCAAAGCGAATCTCTTTTTCTTCTCATAACAATAATTCAAAAATTTTCAGGAAGTGGTGAGAAGTTATCGAGCCGTGATAATGTTACACCCAGGAGAGATTTTACATGATCCAATTAAGTGTATTTACTTTAGCAAAGAACTGTGCTTGTTAACTCATTTTGAAACTGGTATACCAGCCAGTCACAAGAGTTTTGGGTAAGTACTGCACCGTTCTGTACAACCAATGTAAGAGACTGAAGTTACACTGGTAAGATCATCTCCCTGACCCCAAGTCAGTCTTTCATACACACAGGCATGAGGCAGCAACAGAGCCACATCGGTCCCCATCACCTTCTGGCGAGTTGTTCTCCAGCCCCAGCCTTTCCTGCTGGAGAAAGCTGTATCCCGCTGTTTCCCTCAAATGAAAGGCCGGTCCAGCAAAACCCCAGTGCAGATGGAGCCCTGACCAGCCTTGACGCTGCTGTGAGGGATTTCTCCTCCAAGGGGTTCCATGACTGTACAAGGCCACCCTGTGCAAAGTACAAAAAAGATGTTTTTGTAAAGCTGAAATGAGTGGGCACAGCAAGTGAAAAACATAGATTATTGCTGAAACTGGCATAAGGCATTTTATGAGTCATTACCTCAGAAGGATTTTATTGTGCTTCTGGAAAATGAGGAAATAGGGGCTCATTTGTAAGGCTTTCAGAGCTGCAGGTGAAATGCTACCTTCAATAGGCGGATTCATGAAAGTCCAAACAGGAGGATGGCACACTAAAACATGACTTGCTAAACTAGTAGGTTAACTTTTATATTGGTAAAGCGATGCCCCAGGGAAATCTGAATGTTTTTTCACTTTCTGTGAATGAATTACATCATTCATGTCAGAAGCTAATACTTAGTTAAATATTTTACTGAATGTAGCTTTCTGATCCTGTGCTCATGAACAAAAGTTACTTGTTATAAGAAATATTGAAGACACATCAGTAGCCTTTTTTTTCTTTTTTTTTTTTTTAAACTCAGGATTAATTTCAAAATATCAAACATTTCCTCCCTCTCATAATCTTAAGGGATGAGGTAAAGAGGGCAGAAGATTAAAATCGCCTTAATGCACAAAACATGCTACAATCTCACATTATCAGTACCTATGGTACAGGCTTGGATGGTTCGTATCCAAGTCCACCACAGAGCACTAAGTTTTGTTCACAGCAGAAACCAGAGAAGGTAGAGAGGAACTCTTTCTCCAAGACAGTGTTATACTGGTGCAGTAATGACCCCCTGGAGAACCCCTAGCCCATAAGCCACAACAGCTTAATTAGAATTTAATTTCCAATATTTCAGAATTTCAAAGAGAAAATTCTTTCTGTACCACAAAGCAAAGGGGAGACATGGTAGTCCTCACTGCCCTGCACATCAACCCTGACCTTCTCCCAGAACAACAGGACAACGCATCAGCCTCTGCGTTCAGCCTGAGAGCTGGAGTTGTTTAGTGGAGTTGATGCATGGAGCAGTTCTGTGGAGGCACAATATGACTGGTGCTGAAGAAACAGAAAAAAGTTATCAGCAAATCTTTCTGCAAGTTCTGATGCCTTACTGCAATATGGGGACTGTCAAGATTAAAGTTGAAAGAATTTCCATGAGAACTGCAAAAGACGTCTTCAATGCACCAGATCTTCTCCCTTTCAAATTTGAAGGTCCTCCTCCAAATACTAGAGGTAACAGAGTGTTACTTTCACAGTGGTAGAAGAGCACATTTCTCTGGCCTACAAAATGGTTAAAGCTTTGCCGTCAAAACATTCGGTCTAAGGCAGAGAACAATCATGGAAAGTTTCAGCCCAACCCATTAAAGTTTGGCAAAGTGGTAACCAGCTTATAACAGAGGCTTGTAATTAGAGCGGGTCGGAACATTCTCAACTAAATGAAATTTCATCGAAATATGCTGTTTCATCCAAGCCAAAACATTTTTCAGAGACATATCTGTTTCCACAAAGTTTTTCTTGGGAAATCTGAGAGAGAAAGCGTGCTTACATGCCATATATTGAAGATTAAGTCACTCATTTGGGATATGAGAGAATCAAGTCTAAGGCCTGACTCACAGTCCTCAATAAAAAAATGTGCTCTACATTGGGAAGAGTAGGTACAGGGTATACCAAATGCCAAAGTAGCGTCCTGGCTAGGTTATCTACAAAAGATGACACATCATGAGAAACATGTTTTGATCATGATGTTCAAGAGAGTTTATGTCTTCAAGTGCCACACACAAAGTTATATTCTTAAACATTGTGAATTAACCTAGAAGGGAGATGACCTCTTTTAGAAGTCTGGGAAATATTAGGGAACATTTAAACTTTCAAAGGTCCATTCAAATTGGCTCCAACTAAAGTTATCAAAGACAATGTCTTTTATGTATTCCCCCCAATTTAAACAGAATACTCTATGAAAATCATCATAACAGATTCAGAAATAATTCAGCAGTGTACTCACAAAAGCACTGTACCCAATTGATTCTGCAGGGTGTCAGTATCAGGCTAAGGTCCTACTAAAGCCCCCCACAGACCTTATGGTCTGGAAGGGAAAGGTGGAGGAGCTCCTGTATGTCTTTAAAGTGGCAGTCACTGGAAAAACAGAAGAGAAAATTAGCTTCTCCATGTACACGAGTTCCTGAGACTCTCCACAGAATAGAACATACTGGCAGGGCATATATAGAAAACCTGAAAAAGCCACAATTCAGAGAGCTGCAAATGTAGAGGGGGAGCAAGCCCTGAAAACTCTTATCTGTAAGTGCAATTCTGCCCTTGAACAGAACAATAGACAATTTTTCTTTAATGACAGTACATAAAAGCAGGGAAGAAAAGATTAATTATCACATAAAACTTCCTTTTATTTTATTCCTGTGTTTTTTCCCATTTTAGATATGTATATGAATTAGGGAATAGTAAAGAAAATATGTTTGCAATTAAACAGTATTTCATACCGCGGTAGGTCCTTCCATCAATTACAATGAGGTTTGAGGACTACAAGTCTTGTCCAAATAAAGAAGGAGAGAACAAAGTTTTTCATTTCTAAAGCTGTTGCACTGCTAAGTTGAGCTGATGTAAACCTTTGCTTTCATGCACTATTACAGTGTTTTGTGCAATTATTTTATTTCCTAAAACATTAGGTTTGGTGCACACCTGCTTTTTTGAAGATTATCCAAAGGCTTTTTGACATAAGTGTTGGGCTTAAAGCATTCACTGCCCTATGATGTTAATGCACATGTCAGCAGAAAGGAGTCATGTGATGCAGAAGACTGGGATCATAGTTAGATGATTTAATGTAAAGAATAATAGCAGCGCATTTTTTTCTAAAAGCATATTTTCTGATTTAGAAACACTGGGTTCTCTAGTGTGTTTTTTTAATTCTTAGCATATTATCCTCAAAAACATTTTGTTTCTGTTATTCATGCAATCTATTTAAGAACAAAAAACAGAAGAAAAGAAATATCATCATTTCAAAGCAACAAATAGCTGCAGAATTCAAAATCTGGAACTTTGCTTTCAAACCATTGTGATTTGTGGCAATGTCCTTCTCCCTGAACAACAAAAACTACAAAGTGGCCAAGATCAGAAGTTTCTTGTTAAAGTTTTGTGAGGTGAAGTTGGACTACATAAGATATTTTTCCAGAGATTGAAGGTTGTTGGCAGACATAAAGAGTACTGGAACAATGTTAATGAAAAATAAATTTTCTTAGCAATTGTAAGAAAAAAATATTCGTATTTGTCCATTAACTCTTATGTTGCTACAATCAGGACAAAAAGAAAGGCAGATCATCTTTGGTGATGATAACTAATAAATAGCCAGATGTTACTGAAAATATTCCAAGTATATAGGATTTGTTATAGTTTGTTTAGGGTTTAAAATTGTTTTCATCTTGTTATCAATTGTTATCAAGGACTTGCCCTGGTAAAGGTTTCATTGTTTTAATCCACTGTGGTATCAGGATACACATAGGTGAATGAGGCAACTAAAAGCAAAAAACCAGAAATGATAAATCACCACTCTTACTGATAATCATTTAAAAAACTTCACCGTACTAGTATACAACAAAGATGTGCAAATCCTGCCAATTTATGGCTCCACTAGTGTCAGATTATTCTATTATCAGTGGTTTAATTGCACATTATTTCTAAATATTTCCAAAGTTGCATGAAACAATGTGAGACTTAAATGTAGTTTGCCACCTTTATAAAATTAAGCCATATTCCGTCTATTAAAGTATGTAAAGCAATTTGAAAACCCTTAGTGTTCTGCATGGTAAAGGAGAATATTGCTGAGAAGCTGAGAATATTATAGGAATGACACTTAATATTTTATTATTGTTGATATTTTTGGAAAACTTTACATCTTAAAACTCCCTTGTGTTTTCAATGGTTTCCAAAACATTTCACAGCACATGAAGAGTCAAAATAACTCCCTGGCATCCCAACACTACTTCAAACTCACAGTATCCTTCCCTCTCCTTATTCCAAACATATAAACACTATAAAAGCATGCTCAATTATACAACCTACCTAGAGGTAGACTGAATCCCAAGCTGTAGTGACTCTGATCACTTGAACCAAGAATTTTACCCCATGAATGAAAGACATTAAAATGGAATTAACACTTTTGATTTGGCCTGAAGAGATGATTTAGTTTAAGCAGAATTTGACTAACCTGGAATGGGAGAATAAATCCAAAAATGTTTTCTGTCAAAAGTAATAGTCTTTTTTTCCTCAGTTATAGATATTTTCAGCTCACAAGGTTGGACGGGGGACTGAATCTATTGATTTCTTAATAAAACTCATCTGACATAAAAGACACAGGGTGTACACCTAATGTCACCAGGGGCAAGGAGAATGAGGTTTAACAGAAGACGAGGGAGCTCTGGGACTCTAAGATGCAAGTATGGGTGTTTGTCCATCATCATGAAGTGCCAGCCCTGAAGTAGAGCTTCTTTGCCAGCAGACTATTGGTTTGTTTGCAGTTCAACAGAGCACCTGTGAACAGACTTCAAAATTACTTTCAAAAGAACACTGTTACTGCTGAACATCGTGCTTTAAATCTACAAATAAACCCATGGAAGTCAAGGCAACCAGTGAGTAAGATACTGAATCAAACTAAAAGTCTTTGGAAGTTATCTCACACAGATTAACGTTTCATTTGAAAACAAACTAATGGCCACACTTCTATCTGACTTTAATATTTATATAAGATAAACAATCTTTCTAATATTAAAAGAGCCATGCATATAATTTTTTCCTGTGGTTAGAAGTTGAAGGACTTGTGTTAGAGACTGAGAATGGAAAAAGGCTTGCTCGTCAAGTCTGGTCTGTATTTCTGACATCACTGTAGATAAATAAAGAACAAAGAGCAACAAGAGTTACAAGAGAAAAAACATTGCTCTCTGAGTGATATCTCTATAAAGCAGGCAAGCAGCAGTTGCAGACCACTGGAGGAATTTCAAAATCTAATGGGTACTGTTCCCAACTGAAGCAGAAAACAAAGAAAAGCAGAAATGAACAAAGGTAACATGAAAGTAAAATGTCTCACCTCTGTCCCTGGGAAAATCATGGAGTGACTTGTTCTGGATGTCATCTCCAAACACACTGAAGATAAAGAAGTTATTAGAGGTGGTCAACATGGATTTACCAAGGGTAAATCATGCTCGACCAATCTGATAGCCTTCTATGATGTTATAACTAGATGG
>JAOXNO010000001.1:111026004-111087290 GCA_028565335.1 Limnodromus scolopaceus
GGCCACAACTGGAATACTGCATCCAGTTCTGGGCTCCTCAGTTCAAGAGGGACAGGGAACTACTGGAGAGAGTCCAATGTAGGGCAACTAAGATGATTAAGGGATTAGAGCACCTCCCTAACGAGGAAAGGCTCAAAGAGCTGGGGCTCTTTAGCCTCAAGAAGACTGAGGGGAGACCTTATCTATGTTTACAAGTTCCTAAAGGGTGGGTTAAAGGATGATGGAGCTGGACTCTTTTCAGTGGTTTCCAGCGATAGGACAAGGGGCAATGGGCATAAGCTGGAACACAGGAAGTTCCACTCAAATATGAGGAAAAACTTCTTTACAGTGAGAGTGACAGAGACCTGGAACAGGCTGCTGAGAGAGGTCGTGGAGTCCCCTTCTCTGGAAAATTTCAAGACCTGCCTTGATGGAGTCCTGAGTGATGTGCGCTGGGCAATCCTGCTTTAGCAGGGGAGTTGGACTAGTTGATCTCTAGAGGTCCCTTCCAACTCTGTCAAATTTGTGAATCTGTGAATCTGTGAATCCATTATGTAAAGTGTGAAATTACAAAGAAGAAACTGTAGTAGCCAGACAGCAAGGATGTCTGACAACTAATCAAGAAAGATTTTTTTTTTCCTGCTGTTTTCTATCCTCCATTCTGCTGCTTTAATCCTTTTAAAGAAAGCATCAGAAAGAAAAACAAATCACTCATCAAGGGATGCAAACACTTTAACATCATGCTATAAATAATTCTCCATTTATTGTAACCCCTGTAAGTTGGAAGGCTAATAGAGCACAGGGACAGGTGGAATGCTGACTAATCTCCTTCTGAAAACCAAAAGAAACAAGAGAGGGAAATGTTAACAGACACTATTAAGTTTCTGAGATGTATAGGAAGATGGCCTAAAGAAAAATTATCAATTTTTCCATGAGGGTTAATGATCCCAGAAGTTAACACAGATATTTCAGTTTGATTTAAGTGTAGAAGTTACTTGCAGAGTTATGTATTTTTTCATAGGGGGCCTATTGTACAATTTTCATATGCTGAAAGAACTCAAGAAGGGCCAAGGAAATTAAAAAACTGGTTTATTTATTTGTTTATGTTAATGTCAGCAAAATGTAATTTATTTAAAATAAGAGGTTAAACTTTGAATATAGTTACTCAACAGAGACATACTATGGCGATCTTTTTTCTATAGCCTTGTATAATACACAAAACTTTACACCAAAGTAAGAAGGAATAAATGTGCTTGTGCCTCCCTAATTAGACCACCACAGGTATAATGAAATATTAATGGGAGCAAAAGTGAAACACCAAGGTGGATCTCATGGCTGTATTCAGTGGTGGTAATGTTTTTAAATAACTAGAATATTCTTAAAGAATCTTCCCCTGACAAAAACCCCAAAAACCCCTCAAATCTCAGGTCAAAGTTAAAAAAATTAAAAGAAGAAGACAAAGCTGATATATCTTTATTCTTTCATATAATAAGATACAATAGCAGCAAGTCTAGCATGAAAATACATTCAGGTTCTAATTTCCCTGACTTTTCATTGGCTTATAAGTACACAAGGAAGAGCTACTTAAACAAAATTAATTTGGCATCATTTGGCAATCTTGTAAGTATTAGTGTAGAAAGCCTGAGGACACCATACATCTTTTGAATCAAAGACAGATACTTTTCTCAGAAAACAGGTATGTCCTGCAGAAATGGTAGAGCCAAGTGAGTGATTTACGTGCATTTCACCAGGAAAGAGAATGTTTCTACAAATGTTCTGTGACAGTTTTAGTAATGAGGACAACATGGTAGCACAGTTTGCAGTTTGGGAATTATTAACCTCAACTGATACAAATCAAAATACAGACTAAGTCAGAGTCATTCTGACAAACATAACCAAAAAGCAAAACATAAATAAGGAACTGGATTTGTTTTTCCCCATGCAGAGGAATACAGTAGCGTGAGTCACATGGTTGTGCTGGTACATTGCAATAGCTAAAGGGTATGTGGAAGGTGATTTGAAAAAGGTGGTAGGGATACAACAGAAGTTGATTTTAAGCTAATTTTTTTATTGAATTCTGTGTTCTGAATTTTCTCCTCTGAACTAGGTATGTAATAGAGAAAGTGGTAAATAAAAATGGTAACTAGAAAAGAGGTTTAATGTCACAGGAAATGTATTAGGTCTATACTATTTTTGGTGAGTTATTTGTCCTGATCCTTTTAGACCCAGAGGGCATTCCCTAGTCTTTTGCATTTATATGCAACATCCTAATTCCATGTGTCTCAACGTTCATTCATAGCCCTCTTTCCTTGGCTGATCTGATGCATTTGTTGGGTACAGCTTCTTCACCTGTTACACCTATATGGAAGTCAGACATGACAGCTCAAATACATAGTTTCCAAATATAAGCACTAAGCCCCTTGAAAATCCCCTGAAATCACAGAATCGCAGAACTGTAGGAGTTCAAACAGACCTTCGGAGATCATCTAGTCCAATGTCCCTGCCAAAGCAGCTTCACCTAGAGCAGGAATGTAAATACATCCTTCCCTGTCACTATTGAACTATTCTAAATTTTCAAGAACCTTGAACTGGGAATTAACCTGTTCAGGGACAAGTAACTGTAGAAGCAGATAGACGCATCTATCTTTTCTTGTGTCTCGTTACCCCATTATGTTACTGTGCGGACAAAAATAAACCCTGATATCAAACAGAATTTTTAAGCTACATCTATTCTTAACCTGTTCCCCCAAATCACTCAATATGCGTTATATCCACCAAAGAAAATTACCCTTCAGCAACAGCTTTTCACACACGTAAGTTCTCTGAAATCTAACAAGACAAGAACCTCTCACATGGTTTTTCCCAGATTTTAGCATTCAGCACCTCTTCTCTGCATAGACTGTCCAGGGATGCAAAACTTGAATATTTAACAAAAATGTTACTAAGTCACAAGGCACAAATTAAGAAATCAAGCTTGATTTGTTTTAGTGCACAGAGAATTATTTGACGTCAAAAAAACCTTCCAATATACAATCCTTAGGGTGCAGTACATATTCAGTAACATTTCTTATTTAACAGGCTCTTAAATGTAAAAGTGCTTTGGGCAATCTTAACTGTAGATAGTGTTGCTAGTGACCAGCCACCTTACTTCTGCAATATTTGATTTCTGTACCCTTACTACTACATGCAGAAAGAAATTTCCATTTAGGAGAATCATGGAAGATATGCAATTATGAACCCACATTTCTAACCTGTTTATAAAACTCCCAAAATCATAGAATTATAGAATGGTTTAGATTGGAAAGGACCTTAAAGATCATCCAGTTTCAAGCGCCTTGCCATCAGCAGGGACACCTTCTACTAGACCAGGTTGCTCAAAGCCCCATTCAACCTGGTCTTGAACACTTCCAGGGATGGGACATCCACAACTTCTCTGGGTAACCTGTTCCACTGTCTCATTACCCTCATAGTGAAAAAATTATTCCTGATGTGATTACAGTAGAAGTTATGAATGTAGTATATACCCCCTGTTATTAATAGGAGAAAGTTATCAATGTCAAGAATGGAAATAGTCTCCCAAATGCTGCCTTGTAATGTTTGCAGGGGTTCTGTGAACAGCAAAACAAGCTATTCACCATCTCAGAAGTGTGGAATCTTGCCTGTGGTTTATATGCCACCAGTGAAGGAAAAAAGTGGACTATGTTTTGTTCCTGAACAGTTATCACTGTTAGATCATTTATTATCACAACAAGCATATCAAGGTAGCCATGTCAAAGGGTTGATTTTGAGTCTTCCAATAGAAAACAGACATGGGTTTTTTTATAAATGTAATAATTTACAGCACTACTATAATAACCTTTTTGCTGTGTGTAAAGGCTGTATTATCCATTTGGTCTGAGAAAGGTGGCATGTCAGATATAAATATCCTATGGGACACACCTAGCCAGTTGCACCACATGAGTCTAGTCCTAAAACCAATACATTCCACCACAGTGTCTGTTTGGATGTGCTTCTTTCTTTTCAGATATTCAGAAAATTTTGCAGAAAAGAGTGCAATTTTTCATCAATTACCTTTAAAATTCAGTGCTTATCAGTTGCAAACCTCATATTTCTGTTTCAGTTAAGCTTTTAAGGAAAAACTCCACAAGTTACTGAGGTCATGCCTTAAAATGCAACAGCTATGTGTTAAGAAACAGATTTTGCTAGCTTAGAGGAAAAGTAGCACCTTATGGTACAGTAAATATTTGTACAATATTTAAGCAAGCCCCATCAAGAATAATTGCATAGGTCTAAATGATGGGCTATTCCAACTGTCCTCATGGGATGCAAATTAAAATGTTTGAGGTAAAAAGAGCCCAACACTTAGATTCTAGAAAATAAATCACTCATTTAATATTCAGGTTAATAGCCTTTCACACTTCCTTCTGACCTGAAAGCACATTTTATTTTCTCATTTTTAAGGCCCATATACTTTCACAAAATTAAAACATAATAAAGAGGAATTCAATCTCCTAAAAGCTTTGGGAAACCAAAAACTTTCCGGAAAGAAAAAACTAAGTTTGCAAGTTTTAATGTGCTGAACCAGATCAATGTGGTGTGCTTTCCATTACTGGCTGGCACTTCCTAAAACCTCGGAACTAGAGATATAAATGAATGTCTGGTGTCAAGCTAATGACTTCCTCATATTTTCTAGTAATTCCACTATCTCAGACTATACCATAATGCAGCCATCCAAACAGGCATCCCTGCTGCTGGGGCTTTTCTGGCTTTCATGTACCTCCCTTTGCAATGTTAATGATTAATTTTAACACAGATTATTGTAATTTTGCAAATGTATTAATTTTAATATATTAATAAAAGATAGAAATATAAATGAGAATGCTTATGCAGTGACTAGAAGAAATATAATAGTTTATATAGGTGCTAAGTATCACTCGTATGATTTTAACAATCCAAAGAGTTCTCAGATGTTTCCGAAAAAAATCTTAATTTATTGCCTTAAATTTTCTACCAGACACTTGTAACTTTCTATCAAATAAGAGGTGAAAACTCCTTTCACATACTGAGCACATGCATAAAAGAACATGTGCTATTTATTAACAGCAGCAAGCATTTTTTAAAGTTTACCATGGCTTTTGAAAACAACATTACTTCATTCACAGGAAAAACGTGTATATGATAAGTTGTTATTTCAGGGCTGTTTTGAAAACATTAAAAAAGGGGCTAGCTCCTCTATTTTACATGCCAGTTTTAATTAATCTAATTTCCAGAAGGAATTTGACCAGTGACAAAGCAAAGCATAACCTTTGGGAAAACTATAACCACCACTCATTTAAAGCTCTTTATGGCACAGTAATGTTTCTAGTTTCAATACTTTATGAACTGCAGAAGTGTCAAAAGATTTTTACAGTTTGCACTGAACATTTTGAAGGTTTGTGTCAATTCTAATTGCAAAATGTCAATAATGGCTTGAGCAAAATTAGTAAAATAACTCTTACTACCTGATCTTTATATTCCAGTCTATTCTGTCAAATGCTAAGAGGAGAGTGTAAGAGAAATTCACAGTAGTCACAAACAATCTCATATTCCACTGAAAACTTACCTATAGCAAGATATTATATCACATTTTCCTGACATTAATATCCTGGTCAGATCACCATTAGAGTATTTCTAACTTGGCTATTTCACATTTTTCCATTTTATTGGCTGCCTCCTTCACCTAAGTAGATGGCAATCTACGTGATCTGTAACGTAGTGATTTTCCTGAGTGTTGTAAGTAGAATTTGGACTCACATTTCATGCTCCAGATTATTGTGGAAAATATAAATGGAAGTGCTTGAGCCCAGTCACTGGGAGCTAGAGGAACCACAGGGAAATGGAGAAACCAGCAGAGAAAATTAAGAACGAGTAAGCATGGGGTTAGAAACACAGAATAGACCAGAACAACTTTCTCTCCATAGAGCGCTATCTCTCCTCTCTCATGAGTTGTCAGCTCACTATCAATAGGTATGCTGCTGTTGTCTCTTTTCATTCTATGAGTAAAGTCCCTCAACCTTCTTCCCTTTTTCACTCTGACATTTTTCTCTGAAGACCCTTTCCAATTGCTCTTGATATGTACAGAGAAGGTTTCTAAATGCAAAGCCAGCAGCTAAAACGTGGAAGTTTTCTTCCTGGACTAACAATGTACAGAAAGAGAGAGAGAGAGAGAGAGATAGATAGATGGATGATACATAGAAAAGCAAACATACAAATGTGCATATGTATGTGCATGTGTGTATGTGTACATTTATATGTGTATATATAAGTATACACACATACATATGTGTATATACACATATGGTAACATAGATGTATAAATATGCATATGCATATACATATATCCCCCCAAGTAAAGAACACAATGAAGGACTCCCAAATTCAGGATATATCAGTGGCTTCAGGAATTTTCTGGAATTGCAGAAGATGTCTTAACATTATACCCGAGCACATTTGCCTCAGCATTTGCCATTGTACTACAAAGGTTTTTGGAATTCCTCAAAATAATGGAAGTTGATACGTAAGTTAAAACAAAAAACACTACAATCATGTACTTCATTATTAAAGACTTTATCCTACACAAGCATGTTTGTTGTAAGCACTCGTGCTCATACGAATCTGATTTGAACTTGATAAAGAGCAGGGTTTGATAAGTCATCTGAAAAGCAGCTGTTTTCACTCATTTGATAGTTATTATTTGTGTCTACATAAATAGATGACAATAGAGGTCTCCTCTTCATGATGGAACTCACAAAGTTCCCATGTCAAAAACAGTTAAAGACAACCTTGCTGAATGTCTTTGAAAATATAGAGAGCTATGAAATAGCCATTTTTGGTCTTCAGGACATGAATTTTCAGTGAGCACCCTTGACACTTATTTCCATCTTTCTCATGGTAAGCAGAAAGTCTTCCAAAAAAAGGGAAATGATTTTCACGGATGAGCACAGGATCTGAGTGGAGACCATAATTACTATTGAAGTCAGATATTGAAGAAAATACAAGGTGACAGAGGAGGTGGTTGTTTTTAATGCAAATGTCCCAGGCCTTTGACACCACCTATAGGAAAATCTATCAGTAACTGTCATCAGTACTCTTAGAAGGCTTTATTTATTCGTGATGAGCCAGCATTGAATGATCCTTACTCTCTTCAACCAAAAAATAAATTAATAAAATCCTGAAAACTGATCCCAAGAAAAATGGCAAATTTTTATATCAACTCTTCCTTTTCATTACAAAAGGAAATTAATTTCACTCTTCCCCTCAGTTTTCATTTGCACAGTTGACCATAGAAGCCATTCTGCACTCATCTATGCTCACATTGCTTCCACTTTATTTCATCACATTTTCTCAAACTATGCCCTAGTACATAAAAGTCACTAGCTTGTAAAGTCAGATTTGCACTGTAGAGAAATTAGGAAATGTTTCTGCAGCAAACTAGCCTTCTAGGCCTAAACAGCACACTACAATTTTAGTACAGCACTTCTTAGGCAGTGTGTGGAAATATTCTCACATAGATAAAAGACAACAGAAAAAAAATATTATCTTGGGGAAAGACTGAAAAAATACAGAATAATAGGTTTTATATATTAGCCTTATTTGTAGCAGGCCTAACACTGCTAAAACATGATTTCCTGACATGCAGAGGGACCTGGACAGGCTTGAGAGGTAAGTCCATACAAATTTCACGAAGTTTAGCCAGGCCAAGTGCAAGGTCCTGCATCTAGGTCTCCACAATCCCAAGCACAAATACAGGCTGGGCAGAGAATGGATTGAGAGTAGCCCTAAGGAAAAGGACTTGAGGGTTTTGGTGGATAAGAAAGCTCAACACAAGCCAGCAATGTGCACCCGTAGCCCAGAAAGCCAACCATATCCTGGGCTGCATCAAAAGAAGTGTGGCCAGCAGGTCAAGAGAGGTGATTCTGCCACTCTACTCCTCTCTCATGAGACGCCACCTAGAGTACTGCGTCCAGCTTTGGAGTTCTCAACACAAGAAGGACATGAACCTGTTGGAACGGGTCCAGAAGAGGGCCAGGAAGATAATCAGAGGGATGGAACACCTCCCCTATGAAGACAGGCTGAGAGAGCTGGGGTTGTTTAGTCTGGAGAAGAGAAGGTTCTGAGGAGACTTTATAGGGGCCTTCTAATATCTGAAGGGGGGCTATAAGAAAGCTGGAGAAGGACTTTTTACAAGGGCATGCAGTGACAGGATGAGGGGTAATGGCTTCAAACTGAAAGAGGGGATATTTAAGTTAGATATTAGGAAGAAATTCTTTACTCTGAGTGTGATGAGACACTGGAACAGGTTGCCCAGGGAAGTTTTCAAGATGAGCCTGGATGGGGCTTTGAGCAACCTGGTCTAGTGGGAGGTGTCCCTGCCCATGGCAGGGGGTTGCAATTAGATGATCTTTAAGGTCCCTTCCAACCTAAACCGTTCTATGATTCTATGATTTCCTGGCCCATGCAATCATTGGAACTGTCTGCACCAGCAAGGGTTCTGCACTCTGTCTCTGAGACACTGAAAAGGGACATAAAGACTACACCAGACTACTGGTTTTTTTTTTTGTTGTTGTTTGTTTTTTGTTCTTACTGTTTCTTCCTAAAACAAACAGATACACTTTATTCTCATGCAGATTTTTGGTAGATTATCTCATTTTAAACTTGACTATTGCACCATGTTGTTGGCTGGATCTGATTTTCTAAAACAATTCTTTTTTTCAATTACAGAAAGGCACAAAAATGTTGCAAGTATATTTATTCATTTAACTTACATTCTTGTAATAAAGAACTATTTTAATTTTATCACAATAAGTGAACAGAAAATTTACTACTGAACAATAAAACTACTGCTGAAATAATACAGAGGCAATAAGAGGTAAGAATTCAACATATGCTTGAAAATAAGGTCTTCTCCAAACTTTCATGACCCCAGTCAGCAAGATTAACAACAGGCTAAAAGTAAGGGCATGTTTAAAGAGAGATGGGTTTATTTTATGAAATATAAGCCATTACATTTAATTATTCTAGTTCACTGGTTTATAAGGAAGTCTATAATAAGAACAGTTAGTAACTGAGGATGAGGATTACAATAGAAAGAAAAAAAAAGAAAAAAAAAACAGAAAACAAGATTTTTAAGCTTGAGTTAGTAGCTTTTTTATTTCTTGCTAACTCACTCAGTGTTTCAGTGAAAACTAACTGACATGGACTAAAAGAGACAAAAATAAATTAGAAGTAGGTATCTTTCAAAATCATGTTAGATGTAACTCTTCAGGTTAGAATGAAACCAAATCATGTGGCATCTTATTGATGGGAGAGCATAGCTAAGAGATGCTACCTTTTAATCTTTTTCTGGAATAGTTTAGATTTTCCTCTGAGTATATCCATGAAAATTGTAAATCAGTCTTTTTTAATGAGTTAAAAATCTTGATTACTCGGTATTATGATTCATTTACAGTCAGAATATAGTTGGATCAGTGTTATTAGACCACTATGATATTATTTCACAGTTCAAGAGTTCTTTTCATCCAAAGAACCCAAAGTTCTTGAAAATGATAAAACAAATAGTACATTTACAAAGAATTAGATATCAAAGTACTAGCAACAACTGAATGTGTTAGTGGTGGCAAGTTGTGCAAGGAAAGGAAAGACAAGAACCAGACTGCAGTTTAAGACCAAGAGTCTATTGGGAAAATTCTTTAAGATACTACTCAGCATCATGAGAAAATTCCTCTTCTGGCAAGTAACACTGAGATTGAACACTAAACAAAAAATGTGTTCTTCTGTCTCTAGTCTGTGGTATATGGGGGTATGGACATTATGGGCTGAGTTTCCTGCTGGTGTAAACAGCACAGCTGGATTTTTCTTTAGCAGTATTTGCTTACATATATAGTTTTGGGAGATTCTGTGGAAGATTTCTAAAAAGAGATGACAGCCAACCAGCATTTTCATCACACAGGAAATTCCATTATTGAAACACTTTGTCCTGTTATCAAATCAGGACACAAACTCAAAGTGTCTTTTTGGTTTTTCAACAGAGAAAAACATGCCCAAATGCTTATAAAAGTGCCAATAGTTTGGAGTCTGCTTAGCAAAGAATGGTAATAATTTGTGACAAAATGTCCTAGAAGATTTCTAGTTTCGTGTCACACATCTCCATTTTCCCTTTGACTTCGCAGTACAAGTCTGGTTCCCTGAGAAGACCATGCCTGATCTTACACACCTGCCCATTCTGCTAGACACAAACATATGTGCCTAGACAAACATCCAAGTTGCCTCCAAAACCGTTAACTAAGTGTGCACTTTAACTCTCATACCATATTAAAAGTTCTGCAGAACTACTTTTCCTTGGTAACTGGATACCATAAATGCTCAGGCAGAGGTAGATTTTGGAAAGATGTTTGCTGTACTGGAATTATTATCCTTGACTTAATTAATTATAATTAAAATATAAATTTTATATATAAATTTATATATAAAAATATATAATATAAAAATTAATAAATAAATTAAGCTGATTACAGAATTCATGGCAACAGCCACAAGATAGTTAAATATATGTCTTTCTGTATACCTAAATGGCTGTTTACATCTCATCCTAAAATATACATTAGCTGTATAAGTACCAGTATTACTCCCATGAAAGTTAGTGAGATTTATTTTGATTTAAGTGAAGATTGACCAATGAGCAATGAATGAATTCAACAAGTCTACAAAATACTTCATGAGCTATACTTAACAGATGTACTGAGCTTCTGAGATGATAGACTTTTCCTATGAAACTCTCAACTATAATAATCTTTATAATTCTCCTATCAGTTTATCTTTTAACTCTGTACATATTTTGTATACAAAAATAAAAATGCAAATAACTCCTTTTTTATTACAGTGCTTTTAATAATTTGCTCTCCCAGAATTTCAATAATTTATATTATAAGATGTTACAAAATTCATTTTGCAGTAACTGCAACTTTAATATATTAGGCATAGATTTACAGCACTATACATTTTTCCAATCAGTATGAAAAAGGAGCATAACTTTTCCATATTTTTTTTTTCATTTATTGCCTTTCTAGCTTAGGTGTGTTTAGTAATTTTCTAGACCATTCTATAAACTGTTATTTTGAACCAAATGTGTATTTTGGGAATAAAAAATGATAGTACAAAAAGACCACAAAAATAATCTAATTTGTGGTATTAGAAACCCTTCCTACTTAAAATTAATCCCAGTTTAGAACTATCAGGATTTTTATAAAAATCCTATTACCATAGAGGGGAATATCCTGTTTGATTTTGATAGGATCAGATGTATGCTTATTGCATTTGTTTGCTTTTCAAATTTAATTAGGGTCTTAAGCGCTCTTCATGAAAATATTGAAAGTCAAAGGAAAAGTGAGAAGTTATTCCTATACATTGTTCATGCTTGCTATGATGTACAAAGGGGTTTGGAGAGAGATGATTTATTTTGTATTTTACTACTTACTGGTTATTTTTCAGCGTATACGTATACATGTTCACTTGGTTTTAAAACCTTATCGTGACTCATTTTGTAGTCCATAGTATTGACCATATTCTTTGCCTTAAAAAGTAGTTTTGGTTAAAAAATCTTGGCCCTAATGAAAGCAGCAGCCGCACCACTCTCTAGACTTGAGAAGGGCCAGGACTATTCACCCTTGTGATTTTTATCATGATGATGTCAATACTTCTTTTCATTTTGCCCTCCAGATTTACAGCCCTCTCTTACTAGCTAATAGGTATATATATAATTCCTTTGCCCTTGACAATTGAAGGTCAGTCTATGAAATTAGCAGATGTGTCACTTCAGCTGAAACATCTGAGGTAAATCATGGCACAGCCTGCAGAGAGATGAAGTTGCATGCAGCGCAGCAGTGGGCACCATTTCACCCCCACTACACTGAGCAGGGTCATCACAGGGCTACAGCGTCCCACAGCAGAGGACAACATTGGTGTAGCAGCATCTTGAGCATGGAGGGACCATTCCCTTCCTGTTCAGAGCAGATGGACATGAGGAGATATTCTCTGAGATGTTGCCTTCTTATAATAATGCTTCACAGGAAGCAGAAAACCATACAGTGGGCAAGTCAGGATGCATCTCCCTGTAAACAACCCCTAGCGTGAATAACCATTTCACTATGTGCTTTTGAATCACAGACTTCTGTGGATAGGGACTGACTCTTACCAGATATCCGCAAACAGTCCAACACAGAAGGGCTCTAATCTTGGTTGGGGTCTCTAAGAAAAAGCCTACTGCCAAAAATAAATGATTATTAATCTTCTTTGTATGATTTTAAATGACTATGAGAATGTACACTTTGGACCAACATGGCAAAAATACTTTCATTTTAATCTTTTGGTTGTTCTTTGCTCTCATATGCTTAAATAATTCAAAACATAAGTGTCTACTCTTATTTCTTACTGCAAATGACATCTGGTCCTCATGAATTCTCTGAGTCGCATGCGTGATATTTGCTACGCCTGGATACTTTCCTTTGAAACATGCACTAACTAAAGATGAGCTCTTATTCTGAAACTTGACAAAAGTTTTGATCGGTAACAGAGTTTCAGCGAAAGGTCTGTATTGGGCAAGATTTGAACTCACAGTCTGGGCAAAATCATCAGACTGAGTTTTTTGACTGGAAACATTTATCTAAACAGAGCAAGAGGAATATGAAGATACTGCACTGACGCGTCAGAACCAGTTCATCCAAGAATAAGGTAAAGCTGCTTTCATTCCACGTTTTCCACAGCATTCTTTATACATTAGTCCTGTTATCAGGTTTGCCAAGCCAAAGAAGCAAAAAGAAAACAAAAAATGCACTCACAAAACAGAGTTATTTCCCCTTCCCTAAAACACATATGTTTTAATCCAGTAATTTAGAAGTCATACATTGCTTATTCAGAACACAGTGAGACTATAATCATAAGCAGAGCTGCAGAAGGGCCTGCCACCAAAGCAGTAACAAGTTCCTTGCTCTCATATCATGTAATCCAGGGTGGTCTGATGTTGTCAATTTAAGGGCCTTGATCTGCAATTCAAAACCACCCCTGTGGGCAGGGACAGCCAGGTCTTGTTCTGCCATGAAAACCCCAGAGCCCTTCAACAGCACCCTCCATGGCCGCGCTCACCCTCTTGTCCACGCCATGAGGGGCTGCGGGACTGCCCCAG
This sequence comes from Limnodromus scolopaceus, assembly GCA_028565335.1. Classification (NCBI taxonomy): domain Eukaryota; kingdom Metazoa; phylum Chordata; class Aves; order Charadriiformes; family Scolopacidae; genus Limnodromus; species Limnodromus scolopaceus. The sequence continues at coordinate 111,039,200 of JAOXNO010000001.1, forward strand.
GGGGACAGCATCAGGAAGCAAGCTACCCTCTGGCAGGGGCATGCTGATATGGCCAATGCTGTGAGAGGCCAAGGGGCTGGGGGAGAAACACCTCCCACCAGCAGCTGGAAGAAGCCTTTTCCATCATCATAGCATGGGGCTGCAGCAAATGGTCTGTTTCACAGCTTCTGGGGTGGCACAGGAACTTATTTAAAATAAGGTTTTCTGTCAGTTTCTTCAGATTTTTTCAGCTTAGGAACCGCCTTATTCCTGAGAAGACCTTGATCCTCTTACACTGAAACACAAATGAGGATCAGTTTTAGTAAAAAGACATTTTGATGATCCCTGTGTGAGAAATGTCAATTTGTGAAGTACTTCAAAAGGAATCTAACACAGTCAGAAAGCCCCTTCTAAAAAGCTACATTTTCTTCATTTAGCCCTTTTCTTTGTGCATGTCAGTGAAAGAGACATGTAATGGTAAGAAGTATTTAGTCATATTTTCAGAAAGTTAATTACAGAGCCCTAGAGCACATAAGCACTGTAGTAGCCCAGCCAGAGTTAGTGAGATGACTTGATGTTCGTTAACCTAACTCTGGAAGTCAATTCTGCTTCACTGCATCACTACCATATCTCTGTACAAGGTATGGGATATAAATGAATTGTATATCTTTTTAGTTAACAATTTCAAGGAGATTCTGACAGGCAATGACACCTACTGAAAGTCAATCTCTTAAGAAAAACATGGTTCATGGGTTATAACAATGTAATGTTAGGAGAAAGTTCTGATAACTGCTTTACAAAAAGGCACACAAAATGCATAACCCCTTACACAACCAAATGTGAAAACCTGGAAAAAATATTAATGGACAGTGAGAAAGAGACGCTAAAGGTTGGTAAGGTCTCCATCTCCAAAGTGATTTCGTATCTCCTGATCCCAAGTGCACCAATCCTTTCATTAAACCACACCACAGTAAGGAAAGTGATAACAGATACAAACTGATGCAAGAGCAAATGTTAATTGCAATAAAATTTGTGCTGATAAAAACTTTTCTTCAGCGAACGTCATGTCAGAACAGACAAGATAATTTTCATGAATGAGTAATTTAGGTAATTTAAATTTAGGGTAATTTAAATTGAATGGAGCTGGGAACTGAGATTTGCAAGACATTTTGCTCTTTCACCTTTACATCTCGGTCTGCAGTTCCCCCAGAGACAGGACTGAGAGAGTAGACAAAAAATATTGTGCTCCCATCAACTAAGGTGCTGTCCAACCAGAGTGATGGAGAGAAGAATGGCAACTTCGTGATTATCAGTACCTGCACAAAGGGTTGAGATGCTGTTTCTGTTTGCATATGTTACTTCTTGCTAGATTTGGGTTTGGTATGATGAAAAGGAATTCATGCATAGATTTTGACTTGACTTTTTATATCAAACACAAACTGAAAACTGTGTTTTTGGATAACATCTTGACCACTCTAAGGTACATGCTGGAAAGCAGCAGAGCTCCTTGTGCCTGCAATTTCTACTGGAAGCAAAGGTGTCCCTTAAGGGCAAGAGGCAGTGTGAAAAAGCAGGACTAAACCCATTTGGTTTTTTTTTCTCAGTTGCCAGCCAGGCTGGGAGTCCTGAAATTCAGATACAACCATAGGATACCACACTTTTCGAATTTAACACCAATGGTCCTTGTGGTGATCCAGATTACAGCTCATATGTCAAGAAGGAGCTTGTGAATGAATCCTAATATAAATGGTAAGAAAGTGGCATCTCAGAGAAATAAGAAGTTACTACTGATTTGTTCGTTATGTGTTTTTGAAGACCATATTTAAAGCCTGTATAAAAAAAAAAAACCTTAATATTTTCATGACACTTTAAAATAATATGTACTCTTCATGCTGGGATTCACTTAAAAAACAGCAAAAAACACATAAAAGAATGAAAATTTTCAAAAATGTATGTGTTTCATTAAAAAAAAATGCAAGGAAGGAGGGTATTGTGAATGTTAATTCAGGATCCTGCACATTTAAGATTTATTAGCACAGGATTAGGTTGCATGATTTTTAATAATATTTAATCATCAGCCAATTATCAGAGTGACTTAACAAAATTTGCTATAATCAACACGATGACTTTGTTAAAGATTTGAAAAAGGCAAGGTTCACACAAGACTTATGACAGTTTCCTAAATCAAATCACACACACACAGAGATATAGAGATCAACCTATATAAATAAGATGTTCCTCTTTTTGCAAAAAATAGACAATTATTGGTTCCAAATGATCTTTGAAACCTCAAGAAATCCAATAGTAGTGAATTGCTCGCTCTCTTCCTTCATCACATTTCTCAGCAGATGATCTTTGAAATCCTTACACAATCTACTCTTCAAAATCCTCGTGAAATCTCCCTTTTGAAATTCTTATGAAATCTACCCTGAGAGGCGTCCCAACTCAGTGGAAGATATTGGATCACAGCCTGCTGTGATCCTAAAGACCTCTAAGGATCACTTAGGATCATGAGATGATTGACTTTGGCCAGTAATTTTCCGTTTTGGCCACAATTTTTGTCAGGTAATTCTGGTACCTTCCAGAGGTATGAGATTCCAGAGTCTGGTACGATCCAGGCAGTAGGAGTTTCAGATTAGGGAGTGCATAGTCATGCTAACTCAGTGTATTTGTAACTGAGACAAAAAAGTACCAGACCGTCCAAACTCACTGTACTTGTAACCAAGACAAAAACACAATGTTGGCTGGTCCTAACACTGCAACATGGCCCAGGGGATCTGCACCACCACATTCCACTCCGTGACTGAAGTCAATCTGTTTTCCGGAGAGGTGGTCACCTCTTGCCTCTTGTGCCCATACATAAACAATACCACATTTTAGTTATAATTTGAGGGAAAAATTATGTTGAATTAACCTCTGTAACTATATAAGGAAGTACATATATGTGACTTCATCTAATGGGATTAGACATTATATATGTATGGAGGTTCTTGTAATAGCATAACTTGTTTTGTCATCTTCCAAACCTTGATATATAGAACAGTATATAGATATCTATATATATCCTTGATATATAGAATAGTATAACAAGAGCCAATAGAACCACGATGGGGTGTAGCATATAGGTTCAGTGTTCAATCGGCATTTGGAGACCACACAAAAAGTCTTCCACCAGTGAAGTTCTCCATCTTTCTTTACTTTTTCTAGGATATGGTATATCTCATCTGCATCATAATGGACAGTAACTAGTGAGGTTTGTCTGTTGTTCCAAATTCATTTTAGCAATTGACTCAAGTCATCATGTTGTAACAGTTTTCTAATCAGTGTGAAATTCATTCCAATAGGGGTAGGTAATAAATCTTGATACAATGCACAGCTGGAAATGCAGCAATGGGTGGGTTGTGACAGGAGTTGAATAATTAAAGTTGCATTCTGTAATTTTGGTAAAATTACAAATACAGGTATTTGAGTGATTATTCATTTCTACAGTGGTGTTGTCTATAAATATAGAATTACAAAGGTTCTTATACAAACACATCCAGTTCTAATACATACTAGTATGGTTTCAGGGGCTTCATCAAGATGTATTTCAAAAGGACAAATACTTTGTTCAGTGTCAAGACAAATGTCTTGTGCCTTAATGGTATTACTTTCACAAATAAATCCCTGTTGTTCCTGTGCAATATATGCATCAACATCATCAGTTTGCCATTGGTTTCTGGGTTTTTTGGCCCACTACTCTATGTTCTACTGGATAGAGTTGCATTGTGATTTAATCCCAGAACAATGGTTGGATATATGGCATATGCCAGTGTCACATATTGTCAAAACAAAAGTCGTGGCTTTACTGTTGGTAAGGTGATAATTGTAATTAACTTGATGACACCAGGATTGGAATTCTGTTTCAAATTTAGTTGCATTATCCCGGATTACCTTTTGAATTTCAGTGGGTGAGGTGTTTTTATCACCTTCCTTTATAATTGCTGTTACAGTAGATTGCACCCATAACTGAGAAACACGTATGTTGCAGAATGTACTACAGTTACCATAGTGATTAACATGGATTCTGTGATTCTGTGATAAAGGAAGTGAAGGTCTCCACTTTGTGGGTCGAGCTTGTTGACATATGAAGCAAATTTGGTTCACTTGTAACCAAGACAAGAACACAATCTGGGCTGGTCCCGACATTGCAACATGGCCCTGGGGGTCTGCACCACCATACAGGGATCAGTATGTACTGATGTGAAAAGATAACCTTTCACAGGAATTCCTATTGAATTTCAAATACTATTTCGTTTTGCGCATATGAAGCTTAACACAAACAACAGTAGCAGCTCATATTTATATATCGCATGAGGTAATAGAGTTACTGTCTCCAGACATTTGCAAGATTGTCTTTCTACTTTGTAAGGGAAAATCAAGTCTTGGTATTTAAAAACTGAGGAGTGTCAGGTAAGCCATGGATCTTTCGAAGATAACGCTCAACCACATTGTTATTCCCTGCAGGAGCAGTTATTTCCAGAAGACATATCCTGCCTACCATCCACAGTGCCTTTGTTATAGTACAATATGAATAAGTAAATTTAAAATAATACTGCAGGAACGGTGTCACTGACCATTGCTCTTTTCCCATGCAAGTATGTTTTCTTGCCATCATTAATGAAGCAAATATATACAATAAGCTTACATCTGTTTTCTAATTCCATGGCTTCAATATAAATGAACTGAATTAAGAAGTTGAACTCAACCAAAAGATTAACAACATAAATAACATTACCTCCTAATAAGACAACATGAGACAAGACTCCATCTTCTCTTGATGCTTTTTTTTTAATTAACAAAAAACTAAAAAAATATAAAACCCAACAGTATGATTACCTTAATGTATGGTTTAAATATGCCAAGTAGTTATACACAATGTTGACATTCCCATTTAATATTTCAGTGTGAGTGCCATCTTTAATCAAAACAGATTTTCCGCTATAGCTGTACTAAGGATTTTTAATGAGAATTTACCAAAGCAGCATGGTCTAGCATTCCTTAAAAACAAGTACTTCCTTATCAGCTTTGTTTGGGAACATTTTTAGTTTGTTACTCATATTTTTGCAATAATTTTCTATGGCATTTTGCCAAGTAGGTCAGTTTTGTTACATGGCTCATCACAGACTTTTTTTCTTGATTGTGTGTATTTAACTTATGTGGTCAGTGTTTAAATTTAATTTTTGATCTAAAATTGAGGGCTATCTGCTGAGTGACACAATGATTTTGCGATGATTTCAGAAATTCACACACCGCATTCTCTATGGTTTAGCAGATGACAGCATGTCCCTCAGCGGCCAACCTTTTTCTCTTCTCTTTGTGAGAGAAAGTTAATAGAAAAGATGGAAAAAATTGTCTTTCTCTCCCAGACTTTCTCAGAAGAAATAGACTTCCCTGTCTCCTGTTCCTGGGACGTGTATGCAGGGGTGCAGCTCATGATGCCGACCAGAGCAAGTCTCTCTTCCAAAAAGTCAATATATGGAAATTTAGATACAGCTGGCTAACACATAACTTTGTAAGTCCTTTTTGGTGTTTTTTTTTTTTCAGGGAAGAAAACTAAGAATTGTATCTTATGAAAAAGCCCTGCTTCTTCACAGAACCATTTATTCCAATGCTAGTTAAATAGCTCTCACCAGGCTTCTATTTTCTCATCCTCCCTTCCTCCGTAGCCTCCTTCATCTACAAACTCTTTCATGTAACCTATCTAGTTTTCATTACCACACTGCTCTGAGTTTATGCATACTGGCACCAGTTTTCATGAGCCACTAGGTAGTGTCTCATCTAGGCACACTGAATTGTTTTTGGAGTCCCACAGGCCAGAAATGCCTAAGAGTTATTAACAACTATTTCCAGAGAAGATGATAAGTGTAATTTTGTTTGCAGCCACCTGCCAACTTAGAATTGTCAAAATTGCAACCAGCTTTTGATTTTAAAACCCCACATTTTAATGCCTATTGCAATCTCTGTTTTGCTTTACAATTATTTAAATGCCAATTTTCCACCATTCATTTTTCACTTGGCACTCTCTCTTCCCACTACCTGGCACAGAGAACTCTAGTCTCATCATATAACTTCATTCCATGTGGGCACTCCCAGCTTTATGTTTAATAGATTTGTCTTTTCGTTTTGTTTGCTTTTAAATTGTTGCAAAGAAGAAGTGTTGTAGAAATGAGACAATATCCTAGAACAATTTTACAATCCACTCAAGACCTGAAATAGTAGCACAAATTCTTCAGGACCAAATTTCAGTGGTATTAACAGCAAATCAGAAAATAAAGCACTACTTCAAGAAACAGCTAAGCTGCAACAGAAGAGTTGCTCTAACGTTTAGCTATCGAAGTCTACAACTTCTATGAAAAGAGAAAACAATCTAGCCTCATTCTATCATCTAAATCAGCCGTAACGAGGTGCCCAGTCTTACTCATTTCAAACTCACTTATTAGATGATATCTAGTGGTTAACTGCTAGTTCTTGGAGGTTTGATATTTTTATTAATATTCATCTGGGGTGCTTCAAATGCAACTACTCTTATTTACTTTTTCCCCAGTACTGCAAAGCTTTGGAGAGGGTGTAACTCCATCTTGTCTCTGTCGGCAAGAAGGAAAAAATTTACATCAAAAATCTCATTTACATGACACTGACATATAGAACCTATTCTTTATTGATGCCATTAAACATCTGGCATTTTGTATGTATGTGGCTTTTTCAATGGTGGAAAATAATTACTGGTTGCCCCTCTAATTGCAGTCATAAAGTTGTTCCAAATTTCCAGCAGTTGGTATGACCTTCCTTTTGTGTAGCTGATAGGAACAGACATTACAATAATCTCTAACCACACTGAAAAATGTATACAGAGAGCAGAAAATAAATGTAAGTTTGTTTATTATAAGAAATCTGCATTTTTTAAAAACACCAAGTGTATGATCAAACCCTGAATTTATAAAAGTAAATTTAAAAAATCTCTTGGAGAATGCAAAATATGTCTGCAAAACTTATTTGACAAAATTATTTAGTAAGCAATGACCCCTACAACAGAAAAATGAGAGAAGAAGTAGAATCAAAGAAGCAATTTGAAATACTGGCCATGGCCGAGTTTGACAATAGCTACTATTAGTTACAGGAGATTTGTTGAACAGTGGCAGCAGTTAAAGAGGTCGTTTGTGGGACTGTTTGTGGGACTACCAGGGAGACACAACTTATTTTTTGCACAGCTACTATAATTATTTCCTGCTCTCAGGCTTTCAACACAAGCAATTAATTTCAGTATAAGTTTCTGCTGGTCTGACTGGTAGTTGAATCTCATTTTTTTCAGACATGAAGCCTAAAATCTGAGAGCACAGCACAGATTCACACATTTTTATCACAGGATTGGATTCTTTGCAGCGAAATATCGGTTGTCAGATAAGCCACGTTGTTTTCCCTGTCTATTTCAGAAGGCAACTGAGTTTTGATCCTACAGAAGTTGTGTTAAAATCATAGCATCCTTCTCCTGACAAAAGCTTAAGCTGGCCACATGCACTGAAGTTGGATTTATGTACCTTTTCAGAGATGAACACTCTGCTTTATCATTACTACTTGGACTACAAAGTCCAAGGGATCTCCCACTGCAGAAAATAAGACTGCAGGATTAATACCATACCTACTATTGACCCACAAGTGGCAATTTGAGCATGCAATAATAGGAAAACATATTTCCAGAAATTCCTCTTATAGATGTATTTGTTCTACCTACCCTCAGATGAATCAGTGAGACAGTGAGCAAGATGGTGCATCAGTTAGAAAATAGAAATATTTTGTATGAGCCTATGCACATCCCTTCGGAATTTCAAAGTCCTTTATCCAGATCTATTAAAAAACTTTCACTAATTCTGAATAAATCTTACTGCTCTTCTTCATAGAGCTCTACTAGTGCAAGATTTGTAACTTTTTAAAAAATATTTTTCCAGTTCTTTTCCTTTCAAAGGCCACCTTAAAGTTGTACAGCAATACATAAGGCTTTAAGCTTTCACCAGGATTTAGTTAGGACTAGTGTCTCATCATTTACCTTGCTGTTGTGGCCTCCACAAGTACATAAAGATGTGTCCACTCCCACAGCATGTAACTGTACAAGGGTCTAATCCATCTCTCTCTTCCTGGTTCTTTTTTTCCCCAATACTGCTGAAATGCAGCTTGCAAGCCCTTCTTTCAGTCATCTGGTACTGAGTCACCACTACCCCAAAACCAATAAATACATACTGGGGGGACAGGTGAAGGGAACTTCACCATTACCTTTTTGAGGGTCTCACTGATGATGGGCCATAGGTTTCTTCCTGGCTCTGAACTTTATCGAACAGCCTATGAAAGTCTCAGCTCATAAATCACCAGCAGCAATACTGCAATACCACTGCTGCTTCCTGGTGTCTGGGTGCAGACTCCTTCAGACGCTCTCCACCCACTCAGCCTACTGATAGCCGGCATTTGGCCCTCAAAGTAGTAGTGACTGCTTTTTTGAGCAGATATTTCCATGTCTAACAGGAGACTGAGCTGGGTTCTTTTTTTGTCTTGTTTTTCATCAAGATGTGGGAGGAACAGAGTGTGATCCTGGAGCTGTCATTCAGACTTAAAATGTGTCTTGAACAGTAAAAAACATGGAAGCAGGAGCTTCCTATTCATCATTCGTTATCCAGGCTGAATCCTTGCTGGCTGCCTCGGAGCCCTATGATATACAAAGATTCCTACGGAAATGGAAACCTCTGATGACATACAAAAATTCTCTGGCACTTGTGCATGGGTGTGATAGGCACCTGGACCTTAATTGGAGTGCTTTGAAAATGCTTTTAATATGACAATGCTGGCAAAGCCTCTTTGAAATGTCACTTTTTCACTAATTCTGGGACCTTTTGAGTGTTACTTGCAATATGTTTAACTCAAAGTACCACAGAACAGAAAACTTTCAGACATCTGGAAGGCTGCAGTTCTCCTGCTCACACTTTCCACTGGCCTAACTTAGCACAGCGAAATCTGCCTTGAGGGTTGATTTGCAAACAAAATAAATTCAAGGCTTTTCTCACTTCTTTACGAAACCCCAACCTTTCTTGTTTTTCTGTGGTCTGCTTGTGGACTTTTAACAGGGAAGCAGGTATGTCTGTTTTAGGAAATATTAACGTCAACACTGTTGCATAGAAGTATTCTCTGATTAAGGTATCACGCCAGACAAAAAGTCCACAAAAGAAACTAACTCACAGAGATGTCATTAGTCTATGACACAACTCTGCTACAACCACCATAAACCGTGATACAATTTTTCCAGATCAGTATTTTCTGCAGACACATCTCATACAAAATCCTGTTTGTTCAAAAGGATAGGTTTCTGTTAAAGGCCATTTTAGCTTGCCCTTTTAGCAAGCCAAAATTGCCTTATAAGTTCAAGGCACAAGAAAGGATTGGCAAGGGAAAATTTACAAAAGTGCAGACAAAATGAGACTTATTAGGTTCAACCAACTGATCAACGGCATAGTTCAGTTGTTGAACTACATTTCTTCCAAAGCCTTTGGGAGCAATACAAGTTTACTGGGGTAGACCATCAGAAGGGGTTCCACACAAAACTCAGGGCAAGGGACACGAGGCTCAATCTAAAAACGAATTGCCTGCTACCAGGATGCTCTACACATACATGGCTCCTGTTAGCTGCTCTCATATTTCAGCAAATTCTGCAATGAAGTATTGTTGTGACTATTTTTCATCTTGAGTCATTAAGCATTCAATAAAGAGTGATCTTTGCAATACAGTTTCTGATTCTTCAGAAATTCATTTCAGGTTCATTTCTTAGAAAAACAGTTCAATGTGGTTGTCATTCAAGTGCCTTGTACTTTGACAAGAGATGTCTAAAACATCGTGACTTGACAAACTCGTTGACATCTTTGTTAACTCAAATACGTTGTATTCAGCTCAACATGCTTATGTTACTTAGAACTGAACACAACTCTTGTGATATAGAAAAAAAGAAACAATATTTCCATTCTTCAATACACAGTTCAGAAGGCATCAGATTAAAAAACTAGAGCTATTAAGCTATTCTACTTGCCCTTAAATAATATTAAGAAAATGGATTCACTGCAAATAGTAAGCATTTCATGTGCAATCAAAGCTATCCATACAGTTCTCTCAAAAAAAGTAATTATTTTAAATAAAATTGTGGATTTCACTAATTAAGGTTTTCAGAGCCAAATCCCCTAGAAAGTCTTTTAAAAAAACTTTCATGATACAACTAAAGATGCCAGAAAACTAGCCTTATGCTTGGTAATTATTTTATATTAGGGAAAGCTGTAGCTACAAGAAAAAGATCACATTCCTGGAAAAGAACAAAAGAACCTTACATATATATGTTTCCTTTATTTTCTTTCTGGAAGCAGTGATGGCTGATAGCAATTTTTTTTTTTCAGAATTTCAGCAAGGACCTCCAGTGTCTAAAAGTTGGGGGTTTTTTGCCATGACTTCTAGATTATGTTGCTTTCATACTTTTCCTGCCTGTCAAAGAGCAAGTCTCTCTAATTTGTAACCTTTTGTGTAGCTTATCACTTGACACTGAACTCACAGGAGTGTTTGTTCCTAATTTCCTCTGCAATACCCCCCATTTGATTGCAGCTGTGAATGGTTCCAGAAGAAGATGGGGTAAACCTACCCAACTCTAAATTAAAATAATCTGCTTATATAGGGAAAAAACCAGACTAAAACAAAAAAACCTGGATGTTCGTGTTCTATCCTTATTTCTCTCCTAAGAGAGAAGCACTGCTAGAAGTTCATTTGCTACCCACTCCCTAGGTTTTAGCATGTCACCATACAAGTTAGGTCCATGCTTCATACGAGGCCAAAGGAAACCTCAAATTTAAGACTTACTTGGTTCATTGACCCTGTCCTGCTTACCTTACTTAGGTTAAGCAGTACCATACTCGTAACAGCAACTAGGAGGCATCTGAGCCAGTCAATACATCTAAAATTGGCCTCCTGGGGAGTACTCATGGGACTAAATTCAGATTTTTTAGACCCTCTTGGCTGTCACTGAAGGTGACTTCAGGCCTTGGATCTTCCTAAAGCCTGATTTAAGGTGAGTACTTTACCTACTAATAAGAGTGTTCGGTTCCCCTAGTACTAAGACTCATTCAGTGTGTCCCAGGCACAGTAATTTCTTTCAGCTGACACTAAAGGCAGCCCAAGGTGTGCCTCTCCAGGGTAGGCATCCGAAATTACCAGAGATGAATTCATCCCCTTCTGCACCCAGAGGTGCAGAATACAGCTTGGCATTCACAAATGAAGGTAGAAGCAAATTGCACAGGAAAAAAATCTCAGTACACATTTGAGGAGAAAATGCTGCCTAGGAAATAATGTGTATGTGGTGACCAGATCAGACACCTGTACCATTTACAAATGCAGTACTTTTCCCCCACTGGAAAAAAAACAGTACACAAAGTTGGAGATGTGGCAAAACAGTTCCCCAGCACATTAGGGAAACGTTGAGCCAGAAATGACACAAAAACCTCAGGTAGCAAATACATTGTTGTTGGACATGAACACTTAGACAGACCTGTGCCTGCATCTAATCCAGCCCTGACAAAATATTTAGCAATATTCCCTGGATGCTCTGTCTTGACAGCCTGCTAAATTCAAGCCAGAAATAGAAAAGGCATAGCTGAGCAAGGGAGTATCACTGAAGTACAAAAATCAGCATCAGCCAACAAAACAGACCTAGCGATAGCCTGCTGCCAGAGCTGCTAAGAGGAAAAGTATTCCCCTCTGTGGCAATTTCAAGGGGAAAAGTAGAAACCGGTCACAGGAGAAAACAGTGAAGCAGGGAAGGATCCAGCCCAGCTGGGGAGCTGCATGCACACAGGGAGCATGGATTTGGCATGCATCAAGACCAGGGGGTTCGAAGAGTAGGAGGAAGCACTTCAGTGCTAATTCAGGGTCTCCTGCATTTTGTTATCTCCCATATACAAGCATGGCCTCCCTCGCTATTAAGGTGCACTATTCTCTGCAGCAAATATACATACTAACTATCGCTGACCCCTGAGAAAACATAAAGCTCTCTTAATTGCATGAATGGAAGCCAGGCAAATAAATTCATAGGTGATATAGCCTTCTTGTAACACAAGCCTCATACTGCTAAGTTACTCTAACTAATCCCTCTATTTTTAATGTAGGTATCTCTCATAACATTAGATAAGGAAATATCCATACTGCATTGCTGAGGTACGAGTGGAGGAGAGGAAGGTGTGGACAAGTTTACCTTGGATTAACCTGTTCACTTACTAGTCACTGTGTGCCATGTTCTGACACCATCTGGAAAAGATCTGGAGAGCTGATCGCCTTGCTCACCATCGCCACACTACTATTGGAAATCAAACCAATTAATTTAAAACTGGCTCACATGTGTCTTTATGATTATAGTCATATCTCTTCCAACTTAGACTCTGTATTCTGCTAAAAATAATGCTACAGCTTCCATCTGGTTTTGTATGGAAACATCTGGCAAAGTACTGTTATTTCACAGAAACTACCCCCTTACCTTTATCTGTGTCCACTTAATCTATTGCATTTTTAATTCCATTTGCATTTCTAATAGTTCTGATGTCAGTTTGACAGATATGATAGTTCTGTCATTAACCAAAAATGTAAAAATAACTTGTCCAAAAAGAGTAGATTCCATTATTATCATTTGCAGAGCTGTCAGTTTGGTTTGGTACACTTATCTCCCTTTCATTCCCTGGTGTTGGCTGAAGTCAGACACTGAATACTTAATTAACTAAAATGATTGTGGGAGTGAACATTTTCATGATGTATATAAGGCATGAAATGTTACAACTCACTTTCCATCCTCTAATAGCTGGCACGTTCTTTGTGCAACTCTGCACTTTTAGAAACTTGGAGAAAACCATAGGTTCTAAGAGAGAGAGAGAATGGTACCCAGGGTCACCTGTGGAAGATGGGCAAGGTATTTTTACTTACTACATTCACAATGGGCAAAAGTGCTCCAAACCCAAGTTCTGACCCAAGGACAGGGCTTCTTTTTTTCTTTTTTTTTTTTATTAATTATTTTTATAGAGCTGTGGTCAGTGATCTAGTCCTCTGTATTATATGCAGAATGAGAAGATGGAGTTCAGGAGGAGAAATTGCTTCAAAGGTTTGCTCCTCCAGAGCCCAGCATGTCTCCAGCAATGAGAAGAAACGGATTTGGGAATATAACAAGAAAAGTTCAGAACATAAGTCCAGGGAAGCGCAGAATAAGGTAGCTGTTCATGGCATCGACTTGCAGCATCACATAACAGGTGCAAACATGGACATCCCATCACCTTGGATTTTGTCAAACTGACAGGGAGAAGAAGCATCTCTGTTACAGCACTGCTCAGACCTCGCTTAAGGAGAGCCCTGTTGCTCTCCACCGACCCTCTGTGGGGTTCAACGAGGCTGCACATCAGAAGTCCACTGTCTCTCAAGCAGATGGTGCAAACAGACTGTCCCGTGCCTGAGATGTCCAGCCAAGAGGACAGCCAGGTGTGCGACGGCCCCGTTCAGAGGGATAATCTGATCTCTCAGAGGATATCCAGCCGGCGGAGACAGGCAGGACTAGCTCCCTTTCCAAATGTATGTAGCCCAAAGCTATTAGCAAATGTTCAAGCTGAAACTAGTTCTTCCTGTGTGTAGTGTAAATCAACAGGGGAAGGTCTAAAATGATCTGTAACACAATTTATGCTTTCACAGTCTTTTATCTTTCTAGTTCCCTAAGGTCATGGAGTAATTGCAGATAATTATTTCAGAGATTATCATCTAATTCATACTGTGAATCTACATGACAGATATTACTCATTTAGCCAACAAGCACAGCTATTTTTAATTCCTATCTAGTCTCTGTTCAGTCTTTCAAAATAAAATAGCTCACTACTGATTCCACAACTCTTTGTGCTACTGGCAAGGTACCGAGGAAACTTACGTGAATAAAATGCTGTGTGTAGCAAAATTACGGATATACTTTAGTAAATTTAATCTCCAAATTAACATTAAAACTTAATTAATATATTCACATTGAGGTTTTAGAGTTAAGAAAACAAGGATGGAAGTGTATTTAATTTGTGAGTCCTGAAGGCAGAAATAATATAATATTTATCTATGTCTTTTCTATTTCTGTCCCGGGCATTCAGATCATTTCAGACACTTTGCTCATAATCTGTCTTTTTACTTTTTCCTCCAAAAACCTTCATTTTGTGAGAGACATTTTCATCTAGAACTGAAATTGCGTTAAAAAATTATGTTACAATAGCCATTTTGACTCCAGTTCCCAGTTGATTGTGTGGTTTGCCATTCAGAAAGCATTTGAACTGATTAATTTATTGAATTTATTTAACTGATTAATATAAAGAATAATTTAATCCATTTTAACAGCTTTCTAATTATTTGTCTGATAGCTATTTTGGATGACTCAGAAACGTTTACTTAGAACTCTTAAAATGTGCTTAACTTTTCTTTTTCTGATTACAATTATTTCATAGCAAAATAATTCCTTCCTTTCATGGATATAAAAGCTACCCTCAAAACTGCCTTTGTATCTCAGCTATTGTGTACCTCAAAATTGTGTAAAAATTAAAATAGCTTTACACAGCAAGGACATGCAAATCTTACAGACCTATGAACAAAAACCTATGCATATTATTTCTTTATTAGTTTAAAAATTTTAATTTATTATCTGTATTAGTAGTTCCCAGACATTTAAGCAATAAAAACAATGCAGTTAATCCATTTACTCTTCCATAGTTTTCAAACTGATTTATTATCGACAATGAATGTTCTTTCCTGGACTAAAGAGTCTGGGAGCAAAAGACTCCTAACAGCAAAATAATAAATAATGTATGAAGTGCAATTAAGATTTGGTATTGAACATGAGAGCACATTTCCTCCAGAATTACACCCTTGCTAATACTTGAATTTAGCTTACCCTTACAGTCTTATTCAGCTTTCAGCTACCCAAAGTCTAGGTTTTGACTTTAAGGTTTAGCTAGATTCACAGCTATATGTGGCAGAAATGAAACCACAATACTGCCACCATGGCAGCGAAACGAAGATATGGAAACCATTGCTCGTTCTTCATGTTTCTATCCATATACTAGCCTAACAGTAGAAACACATGCAAATGAATAAATTCATTTTTTTTTATTTCTTTTATGCTTCCTGCTTGTATTTAAAAGTTACTTCACCGCAAGACAAGGCTTGGAGTGCTCCCAGACCTTTATGAACTGAAAAACCATTAAAAGTAAAAAGAACATTTATAAAGCAAAAGTCTGACAGAAATGCCTGTTCTCCTCATTTTCAATATGCCAGATAATTTGGACTGACACTTTAAAACACAGTTATTTTTCATTGCCTAACCTGCTGATTCACATTTTCCCCAATCACTCAGTGAAGAGCGTGTTATTTGGATATAGAGTGGTCTCTTTTACATCTGGTTATAGGACTTGATCTCAAACTCACTAAATCCAAGTAGAAAGACTCCCACAGGCATCAATAACTTTTGATTAGGCCCTACTTAGGTCAGTGACCCTCGTAGGTTCTCAAACACGAATACATGGAAATGCCTTGGGGAGAGGGGATTGCATTTCTGAAAGCGCGTTAAGATATGACAGTCTGCATGGTGAGCCAGTCAAACACTCATTCCAGAGAGAGCTGGCATACTCTCATTGCTTCTTTCCTATTTTTCTTTGAAAAATCATTGGGAAGGCAGCTCTGTATTCTCCATAACATAAGAATAACTTAAGGAAGACAGAAAAACCTCTATATGTGTCTTTGTAGCGTCAGTCATCTCTAATACCTTTATAAGGCATTAAAACGGGTAAAAGTCACTCACATTATTTTCAAGACATGTTATAGGCTTTGTGATTCAGTTTTGCATCCTGTTTTTGCTTACTTGAATTTTATTCTTTACTGATAGCTGAAAGAAATTAGTGTTTTGATTTAAATGAGGGAGATCCCTGAACCAACCAGGAGGCAGTTTACAATGTTAACTTTTTGCAGCATTGACATTATTTGGGAATAATATTAGGAACACTTATTACTATTTACACATTCTATTAATTAAAAAATTAAGCATTTATTAAACAGGTACATAAGATGTGAACTGGAAAATTCGCCTCACTTTCTTCTTTCTTTATAGCACAAGTAGCACAACACTGGAGTGGACAGGACAAGACTTTTGCCAGGCTTTACACACTGAGTAGGACAAAGTGCTTTGCTATCACAGTTTACGGAACACCAAACAAAGCTTCAGTTTGCGTGGATTAAAAATTCAATAGACTATGCTCAGATGTTGTGGTTCAATAAAATTAACAGTTTCCTGGCTTCCCACTCTGCTGAACTCATATTTCCAACACACACAAACATGTGTGAGCCCACCCTTTTTCCCAATCTCATCTATTTACCACAGTCAGCAAAATCCTACCCAAATAAGTGGCTTGTTGGCATCCCGCCAGTTCCTTGAGGGCTGTATCTGTCATCTGAAGCAAGGGGCTACAGACTAAGAGACTGCAAGTTTCTGCAGGCAAGGCTCCATCTTGAACTCTGCAAGACAGATATTTGGTTTACTGTAGCTATTCCAGCTCAGTATTGTAATGGCCTTACATTCTGCGGGAACACAATTCTTGTTTCTCTATTGATTTATTTTTCTCTTTTTCCATGGAATTTTTTTGTAGTCAATGTAAGCATGTACTGACTTCATTATTAGAAGGGAGGGGGAGATCCTTTCCTTGAATTTTGGCTAATTTCACATCCAAAGGTCAGTGAGCAAGTGCAATGGCACTGACAACTTCACATAAAAGCTATTTACTTCAAATCATGCTGCTTGTGACATTGATTTTGCAATCAGATGAAGTGGAGATGCTTGCCAAGGACTTTCCAGAGCCCACATTAGCTTTCTGGGAGTCAGGCAGCCAGTCCAAGGCATGCACTCTGATCTCCCCTCCAGCTGTAGGGATGATGACATCTATCTGAGGAGCAGATATCAGTGCAGCAGGGAAAACACTCCCTTTCCTTTCTCTCCCTCCACTACTGAGGAAGCCTAGACAAGATGCCTGACTTCCACACACCTGACACTGGGCAAGGGAAGTCTACTGGCAACACCTCTGCGACCTCCCAGGGGCCACCAACACGCGTTGCGTGCATGACAGCTGAATCTCTGTGCTCAGTGCTGGCATGTTCTGGTTAACACAAACTGCCGAGTGCCACTGATCAAACATGCTGAGCCACTTAAGCAAGAAGACACATCAGGAAAAGCCTAAGAAAGGAAGAGATAAAGGCTTTTCAGGAGGGGAGAGGAGCGGAGAATGTTCATGCAGGAGCTCAGGAGTAGGTTACTACATGGGTTACTACCTTGTGGGCTCCCTGAGGAGTTCCATCAACTCAAGCAATGGGTACAGCACCCAACATGTCTCACAGGAAGAAGGAAAAGCAAAGAGGATGAGGCCCAGGAGGGAGCTGCAGGAATGCAAGCCAGAGACTGACATTCCAGGGTATTGACTGGGATGTTGCAACAGCTGAATAACAAGTGACCAGGTTTGAAGGGCAGATGGATCGGAAAGGGTGGGAATGAGAGCAGCCATCTCCATTTTGTGGGACTGTTGTTGCTGCTAAGGCAGGAATATAGAATCATAGAATGGTTAGAGTTGCAAGTGATCATTGAGTTCCAACCCCCCTGCCACGGGCAGGGACACCTCTCACTAGACCAGGTCCCTCAAAGCCCCATCCAGCCTGGTCTTGAACACTTCCAGGGATGGGGCATCCACAACTTCCCTGGGCAACCTGTTCCAGTGTCTCACCACCCTCACAGTAAAGGATTTCTTTCTAGTATTTAATCTAAATCCCCCCTTTTTCAATTTAAAACCATTACCCCTTGTCCTATCACTACAATCCCTGATAAAGGGTCCCTCCGCATCTCTCCTGGTGCCCTGTGTGTTCCTGGTACGGTCTAATGCACCAGGAGACATCTTAAGTGAAGGCTGAGCTTTATTAACACTAGCAAAATAACACCAGGCCAAAGAAGTACATGAAGGCAATATGAATCAGCTATCCTTGGACCACAGGTCACCAAAAATACCCGGGATCTGAATCATACCATTGGATAAACACCGTTAATTAGAAAAGACGTAACACCTGCTTTTAATGATACAGACTTTTAGACTAGTACTCGGGGGAGGAAGCTTCCCCTAAAATCTCCTGGTATGTACTTGAAGATGATGTGGTTCTTGCCAGCATAAAAGCGAATCTGCTTTAGTGGAGCCACAGTGTCCGGCAGCTCTGGAGAGCTGTCCCTCTATGTCCCAACGGCAGATGTATGGCCTGTTGCGCTCTCATACCAACATCAACCCATCCAAGGCTTTTCCTACTTGTGCTAGCATGCCAGCTGGGAAGTTACATGTGAACATACAGCTGAAGCAAGACAATAAGATATTTCTGCAACACATTGTCCTCAGTTTTGCTTTTATCCTAGCCTGGAACACATCCTGTGCTAGAAAAGTAAAAAATAATAAGTCTCAGCTCAATGTGGACATTAAAGTGATCTGGGACAAGGGTGCAGCTCTTCAGTGTCCTACATTGCACTTTGAGGGAGGAGCAGAAGCTCAGCAGAAGGCACCAGTAATAGATTTATTGACATGTGCCTTAAAATTATTTGCAGTTACCAAATCTATAAAGAATTATTTTAAAAAAACATCAGTTTAGATTAAGAAACATGGATTCCCCTCTTGTGGGCATGTATCACGTAAGCCATAGCCTTAAAATGCCCAAGAATGTGAGCATGCTCCACATATCTGCAGGAATTTGTTCCTTATAAAACTATAGGGTAACTCCATCAATGTCGCCTAGATAACTAAGTAAAATGACTTGTTAGAGTGAATGTGTATTCAGTTTATAGCTGACCATGGTATGTCTTGAGGCCAGAATCTGATTTTAAGTTTTTTCCTAATATACAATGTGGTCAGCACCTCTAACTGCTTGCAAATGTCTTTTCTGGGTAAATAATTAACTTTTTACTGCATTTATTTGATTTTGTCCACAGCTGGCTGGGATATTGACACATTTTATTTGCTATGTACAATCTTCTTTTTTAAGAGAGAAATAAAAGTTAAAGGAAAATTTCTCTTTTATTTTTAATTTTTATTATTCTGTCAGTTATATGTTTTGTTTTTGTAGCTTGAAACAGTTTTTCACAGTATGTCTTTGGCTTTCATTGTCTGATAATAAGTTATCATTCTTGTGGAAAAAAACAATTCGATTAAGGTTTTATAACCACACAGGCAATCTTTTTCCTTTAAACAATGCAGAGGCAAGCATGTAAGGACATGTTGGGGATGCTCTGACAAGAAATATAAACAAGTTCTTTTCCCATCAGTTACATAAAGGCTTCTTGCTGGTTTATATTTGTTTCCCACTTTATATTAACTGTGCTTATCAGTGCACAGGCTCTTAAATGAATTCATTCCTCAGCTTGTAATTCACTCATTGGAATTTGCAAGTAGCCGTAAATTGGCATGAAAAATTTAAAATAACATCCACATATGTTCTGTCTCTTCATATGAGTGTAGATGTGGTATTTGGAAGAGATAAATTTTACCTTATGTTTTGTTTTAATTAACTTCTTGAATTTCTCATGCTTTATAAGATGTTGCTCTCTGGAAAGCATGCACAAGAAGTAACCATGAAATTACATAAGAGTGTCTAAAAGACAGAAATCTAGATTTAGTATTCATTAAACCAAACATTTTCTAAATTCATCTTTTTTCCTACACTACTTATCATAAGTGTTCCTAGGCCAAGATTTTAACCCTGAGAAACTTGAGGTTATTCTGAAATTTGATTTATGTGTCCAGGTAAATAACTTTATTGAGTTTCAGTTTTTGTGTGTTTTATAATTTTTTTATTTAGTTCACTTTTTAGGTTACCTAGGTATGGTCTGAAAGACTTTAAACTTATACTGCCTGTTTTCTCCAGCACTGTATATTATGTACTCTAGAGAACATCCCTCAGTTTCCCATGCAGGACAGCGTTCTCTGGAATTATTTCAAAAAGTCCCCAACAAAATCAAAACAAGAATTCTGGTTACATTTTCAATGATTAACTGTATAAGTTACTATAAACAGCATACATTAGGCCGAGACTGCTTGACTTTTATTTATAAAGCAGTTGAGCACACCCCCCCTCCTTTTACATAAAACAAAAAGAACGATTATTTGAAGGAAGGTCAGCAGTCTAAAAGATCAGAAGATATATTCTAGGAATAAGGATCTGGAACTTTTGGAAACATTCTCCGGCTTTCCCAGCAAAACAGACATTTCATCAGAACAGAGAAGTCTGCAAACCATGCTGGTTTCCAAGAGTTTTAACTTTAACCCTCAAGTCTGGTGCTTCGCGTGTTCACAGTTATGTTCCCTTTCTACCTACATCCATGCACCAAGGCAATGCCTTCAAAACCTGTGCAACCTATATATAAACTGTGTGCTAAATATATTATAAAAACATTCCATTAGGAACAAGAGAGAGTTTTAAAATGGCTAAAGGGTTTAGAAAATATTTTGTCTCTAAGCTCTTTTTATTGTCAATTGACAGAGAGCGATTTTTCAGAGCTCTGTAAGAGACACTCCTGTATCACCTCTCCTTTCAAAGAAGCTTCTCTTTCCACTGACTATGGCCTCCCTCTCCCTCCTTAATACTGAAATGTTGAAAGGTTTCCTTTTCTTTCCAGTTTAGAATAGAAATAAACTGTAAAACTTTTAAATTCCTCACAACTGGAACTGTTGTTTCAGGACATTCCTGGGAGTTCAGATGTTTATAAGTATCCTATCCAGTGGTTCCAGATGTTTTTACCTTGGGCTAGAAACCTCAGGAATACACATTTTCCCATTCTTTCTTTCTGTTCTCCTGATTATCTTCTCATTCTTCTGTTTGCATTCAGTAAAGAAAAAGGTAAAGATGCCTGATTTCAGATAAGAGGTGGCTCCTTTTTTTTTCTTTCCCCACAAAAAAAAAAACCAAAACATTTGGATATTCCTTCATTTGTCTAAGGTGGTTGTTCTAATTCTTAAGTGGTGGAGGTAGGACTAGGATGTCTGTCTCCTATTCCGCCATTTTGCATTTCAAAATTATGCACAAACAGCATCCCAAAACTAAAGTTCATCAGAGCAGAACAGGTTCAAAGGGAGTGCCAAAATCCAGTGTAAAAACAACAGCACAATATACTTTAATTACAACTCCCTAGTATCACAATGCCACTATCAGTCGAAGAGCCAGATTAATAATGGAGGTTTGGGGGTACGGGGGAAGTCATTCTGTATTTTGTAAGGTTCACTTAGCTATTTTTAAACATAAAATGTAGCGAGTTTTTGTGTTTCACACACTTCTATCTTTAACCTACCATGATAATTTTTTCCAAGCTGACTTGTTTCCAAAAGCACTTTAGGTAATCTGGGCAAGTACAAAACAGCTCCACTTCCTTAGTATCCAGAAATTCAAAGAGCAGATGAAAAACCTTACATATGATGTCAGTTGAAGAACTCAAAAGATTTAAGAAACCCCCAGCTGCGTAGTGACAATACAGCTGGGTTACTAGTAGTGGCTCAGGGAACCCCAGTGAGTGTATGGCCTACTAATTTCAAGAGTTAAGTGAGAAGACTCTAAAGCATTAACAGTGCACAGTGCATGTGTTTGTGTACCTAATTTGATATCTGTGTATATATAAATACATACATATTTGCACAAATATATACAAAAATATGCTTGCATATATACAGACGTATATCTGTAAAATATTTTAATCAAAGAAAGTTTTTCTAGTCCTAGTTGACACTAGTGATAAAGAACAGTCTAATACATATTATATTACACTATATATTGGGTCATGTTTTATAACTATTAGGCCAGCTCTGGTTAAAAGTTTCAGCCAGAAACAACAACTGGTTTTATTTTACACAGTTTTGCTTTTGATTTTAGGGAGCTCTTTGGGATAGGAATCATGTCATCTTCTATGTTTTATTTCAGTATAAACATTTCTGAGCACAAGGCCAAATTTTAAACAAATGCAGGGCTTAAGTATTCCTTTGGACGGCATGGTTTTGTAGCTGATGTTAGTGCACGCTCAGGCAACAGGACCGGGACCAACAGCGATTTAAAGATAGAGCCCTTCTTGGACATTCCCTTTCACTATGTGACTAGTACTGTGGTTTAAAAAAGACCCCAGCATGCTAAGTAACCAGGCGCATAGCTCTCTCTTCCTTCACCTGCAAATAAAATCTAACATCTTATTCCATGTGGGATAGGCAAAGAACCAGCATACAGTTGTCAATTCCCATGGTCTACCCAACAAGTACTAACACATTAACTCCTGTACCTCATCGGCTTGCAACTGCCTGTCCACTGGCTAACTTTACTGATTTCTTGAGTACTCTAAGGGCTATAATTTCAATCTAAATAATTGCTGATAGTGTGCAGGCTCTTTTTTCCTTTTGTCTTTTTTCCAGCCAAGGAGAATCACTCTCCACAACTTAATCTGTCAAGGACTCGCACATCAGAAAATATAAGATGGAAACAAAGTATAATATAATGCAGTCATGAGGGGTTCCAGATGTCTTTCTTCATCAGTTCAAAGTACTTTAAGTGTGTTTTCTCAGATGCTGTGTACAGATAAATCAGTGTATTGAATGATGATGACAAATTGCCTATTGAGTTGTACCATTTTTTTGTGTGTAACAGTAACACCCAGTTGTAGAATATTCATGGAGCAAGCTGCACAAGCAACTTCCCATTCAGCTGCATCATATGACACAAAAAAAGTATGAAAAAATACTTCTTTTGGGGGTATTCATATTCATAACACACTCTATGCCAAAATGTTTCAGCTTTTCTTAGTCTAATAGGAGCTCTTGAAGAAAGGTGAAATTTGCTAAAAGGACATGGAACGTAGGCAGATATGATCAGAGCTTATCACTTGTGTTGATGCATTTTTTTAATGACTTAAAGGTGCGGAAACCAATACAGATCTTTCACATGATTCACTTTAGAAATGAATCAAAAGAAATTTTCTTACTTTCAATGTATAAATAGTTACATTTTTATATTTGACTTATGGACTATACGAAGCACTTAGACTGCTCAGCTTTCTAGTTGAGACTTAATTCCTAGTTTTAATCACTCAGATTTGAAAACATAATGCTTTAAACAAACATCTGGTGACAGTGACGGGAAAGAAAAGAGGAGGAAATGAAAAAGCACATGAAACTTAGAGTTCACGTAAAACCTACCGAATCACATTTAAAAAAAATAATCAATTTTGCTTTGTGCTGAAAGAAACCAAGAAATATTCTCTAGCTGTAAACAACTGTGATTCCAAAATAGCAAAGATGTCCTGGATTTGGTATGTGTTTTTACCAGAGGGTCATGTTCACAGAGCAATCTGCCATTTAAGCATTCTTACAGCCCTGTTGTGAAATTCTCACCACGCTTCATACATAAGTGTCACATTTACCTTGTTCACTTCAGCAGGAATGTATAACTTTCTTTCCAGTAATTTGTAGACCACCATCATGAGCTCCCAGTGCATGGAAGACATTGCATTCAGGGTTTTAGGTTTTTTTGAGTAAGGCATTATTCATGGCAAATCATAGTCTGTCCCTTCAGAGGGTACGTCAGAAGCTCTACATGTAGGACACATTTATACTTTCCTTGGGAGTAGGAGAACTCCTTGCAGTGAATTTTTTCTTTGGCTAAATACATGTTGGTCTATCAAATTCTCCTTTTTGCTCTAAATGCCACCAGTACACTGACAAGCAACAGATGATTATGTTTAGGCAGTAAATTAGAAAATAAGGATCAACATGCACTTTGAAGTATCCCAGGATTCTTCATGGGATTGAAACCTGAAACTCTCCACATCTCAGTATTATGTTGCAGCAAAAAAACCGTATTGTTTTAGCGCACTGACAAATACCCAAGAGAGCTTAGAGACAAAAATGACTAATGGAGTACATTACTAACACAATATTAACCACAAAAAAATCGTATTCAACATCAAAGCTCCTACAGCAACTTTAACTATTATCTCTATTTTTAGAAAATCTAGAGGCCCCAAATCAGACTTTACAGTTTTGATAACTATTATTTGGAGACGGTTCAGTCCAGCTGTAGTAACAAAGGGTAGGAAAAAGCAGTAGATTACCCCTCTTTAATAAGCGGAGACCAAGACACGTACATCTGTGGTCACGCTGGACTGTGTCACAAAACCAGGAGCTAAGCTGCAAACCAACTTCCTCCCTACTTTCGCGTGATAAGCAAATGCCATCTCACTGTGTCCACGCTTCTAGTGTGTAGGAATTAGCCCTGCCTGTAGTCTAAAGTGACCAAACCTTTGAGACTGCTTCAATGTAGTACTGAGCCAAGAATAAGAAACTGTCTCTGTCACAGGTGGCACCCTGTGAAACCTAAGCCCTCCAGGTTGTATACTTTGTAAGTATGTCGGTTTAAACATCCATTTTCTGCCTTCTTTACCTTTCACATTTAGTCTATTTTATTATATATGTGTAGGGGAGAGAAGCGACAAATTTGCTCTTTTTTTTGTACAATGGTGATGTTGAACACTGACTTTGCTTCTTATATTTGTTCTTGATTTATCCACCTGGGTACTCCTTTATATAGACTGTCACTGCAATTAGTTTTTCTAATAATTAAAAGAATGATGAATAAATTTTAAAGGTGATTCAGTTCTCTAAAATTGTTCTCCTTTGAGACAAGATTCTGACACATTAATATACCGCATTATCAACTGCATAAGCTGCCATCATTTCAATAGCATTATGCATTAGTAGGAATAAGGATAGTCTATTATTGTTGTGTGTTTCTTTTAATTACAGAATTAGACTGTGCTTTTGCAGCTATCAACCCCTAGGACTTGTATTTGAAACAAGCTATTTCTGTAAGTGTTAAAATAGAACAGTATTTTTCTGCATTATGATGGCAATGATAGACTTTCTGCATTGTTGAAATGAGCCAATTCAATAGATGATAATGGCCTCAGCCATCTACCACTTCCCAAAGAGTGAAGCTAATTGAGCTCATGAGTATGTAGTTGATGGTTTCTCATACTGTATATTTTCATGGTTAAATACAAACCTGAAAGTAAAGAACAGAAATCAATCACTTTAGGTTAATCTTTAAAAAAATGATGAGAGAAGAATATTTCTTGTAGTTCCAACAGTAGGAAAAAATACTAAAATTTTGATTTAGCTTCAGTCTCTTAGTGTAAGCAGCATGTAACACATTAAGATACCATTCTTTTCTCCTCAAATTCAAAAACATCAATCTTGCCTTATAAAGTTACATAGTCTGGTTCTATAATCCATTTTTCTGTTTTATTCTTAAAATAATCATTCAATATTTTAGATAAATTAGTGCCAGTTTATGGCCTGGTATTCACAAAGGACATACTTAGAAAAGCCATTTTTCTGTATTGCATATTTCTTCTGCATTAACTATCAAACTTTTACTGCTGGTTGGGTTTATCTAAAGCTATTTTTAAAATATTTTTCCTCCTACTTATGAAAAAATGATGCTATTGTTGGCCAGAACATTTGCTGGTAAGATACATGCTCACATCATCATAAAACATATGAATAGCAGATTATGTGCTAGTGAAAGAAGATATGGTGTTTAAATATAAAATTTAACTGTTGAGGGTTGCAAGAAATAATCAGACCATAATAATAGTTTAAATTAAAGGAGTTTAGGACCACTGATTAGGTTTTTACTGTTACATTGACACGAGTATCACACTTCCCCTTTTAATACTTTGTTTAACCCTCAGCTTTGTCATTAGGAAATTAGAGAAAAAACTATCATAAAGAAATGTTTGTTTATAAGATGATGACTGCATTTCTATAGACAATCATCATAATTTCACTGACAAAGTGTATTCCTAAGCTGGAACACTAGTGCCCTCACTGTCAACTAAAACAATCACCAGAGAAAGCAGAATACCAATCAAAAAGGAAAAAGAAAAAAAATCCAGCCTTTTTTTCTCTTCTAAGACTCATAAAAGGGACACTTGACAAAACTGAAAAAATAAGTTTTCTAAAGTTGCATTAAAAGTACTCGACATCTCCCTACTAAATATATTGATATATCTTAAGATATATGCAAACAGTTAAACCAATTTGTCCTCTGGAGGACAGGAGGCTGCAAAGAGCCCAGCACACCCCTTGACCACAGGTGAGACCCCTTGCAGCCTTCTGGATTTTCTTCCCTGACAGGCTTTTGAAGCTCTGTGCCCTGGCAGCTCACAGATAGAGGTGACACTGGCTGCAGAGGCAGAGCCCTGCCACTGGCTGTGTGCAGCAGAGCGAGAGGGAGAGGCGCTGGGGTGTTCACACCACTCTGGCACCACCATCCTGCCGAGCTGATCTCCATGTGGCCATGCTCCCTTCTCTACCCGACCACAATTAGCCACAGATCAGGAAGTCTGGTTTTGCACACTAGCAGATACGGATTGCACTAGTGAGACACTAGTCCATGTCTCACTTTACACTACTACATTTTTAACCCAGTTTCCCAGGAATAGTACACACACTCACACACACACTGTGGGTACACTGCTAACCACTTTCAGAAGCACTGTACATTATAAGAAACACAGTTTGTTATGCTGACAAGCACAATTTGTCATTTGTTCAAGTCTGTCCATGTAAAGTTGCCAGAAGTTTAACAAAACATTATGTATTCATTTGAACTCTGTGTTCCTCCAGCCTTTGTTGGACAAAAAACATGGCCAATGCTGTGTGTTCCAGCTGCAGGGATTTTTATTCTCAAGATATATGGGAAGATAACTAAAGGGTTACCTATACACAGCACAGAGAACTGACAAAGAAGATCACAGATTCTCCATGTTTAATAAAATGAGACAGCGTGGATAATTTATGGCAGCTCTGAAATTTAAGCAGAACACATTGAAAGGTAAGGCTGTCCAAAAGTACCAGTGTACTTCCCACACATTCTCTCCTCCTCGGCAAAGACAAAGCTATTTCCAACAGGAGCAGGCATTTCTGTGCATCCTGGTTCCCTTCATAGCTTCCACTTACTGGACCTCAGATCACAAGAGCCTTTCCTTCACATTAGCCCATAATATTAAACATTAGTTCATAAGCCCATCAGTACAAAAAAGTCTGGTTAAATGGCTGTTTAAGTCTCATTTATTAAAAAAGGAAAGAAGTTTGGGGAATGTACATAAGTGCTTTCTGAAGTAAAGGCCATAGATTGTAACCTCAGAGAACTGGAGAGTTTTCTTTCTTCCATTAAAGGTAAAGGAATGACAAGAAAAAGGAATTCAAGGTACTATAAATCAAATAAGTTGATCCAAAGTGGTTTCAGCTTCCCCTCTCCCCTATTCTCCTACCCCCTAGTTTTGAAGTCTGGCATTAAAGCCTCAAGAATGGGACAAGAGCTCTCTGAAAGGTTTGGTTTATCTGGCAAGTAACGCAATTAATGTGATGTACGAGGTGCCATTGGACCATACAGGTGTCTGCGGCAGCATATTTAAGACCTGTGAAGTTCCAGTAGCTATTTAGGGTTTTTTCATTTTTATATTACACATTTTGCTTCTACGCAATAACATCTGTACAACATTTTTATTGCTTCTCCTGTTTATTGCATTGATACATCATTACCTTTAGTACATTTACTTCTCAGAGAGTTCTGGGAGTTTGTGGTCAGTGCAGTTACTCCTCCCTGCCTAAAACACTCTCTTCAGCTGCTATAAATCCTGGAGTTGGCAAAGTGGCTAGCAAATAATCTCTTCTCTAATGAGAAAGATGACAAATGGAAGGAGAGAGAGTCACAAAAACAACAGGGAGATGCATCTTCTAAATGTGCACTAAAAAAAGCTGGGATACCTCCAGGTGATTTTTGTACTTCCTAAGCTAATGGATAACCAACTGACTGGAAAGAACTGGGCATAATGAGTGGAACAAACTACTGCAGCCCCTTTTCCAAATCTCCGCCTGCCCTTTGGCTGCCAACCCTAGCACTGCCTTCTTCAGCTCATAAAGACCTGGGAGCTGCACTCTCCCTGCCGTGCCTGTCTCCCTGCTCTTTGCAGGAATGGCACACCTGCAAGGAGATGTTCGAAAGCCAGAATGGAGATTACCTCTTTCTGCTGACTCATTTACCATGCTCACTGAATAAGCACTTCACCAGTCACCTCCGTGGAAAAGTCTAGCGTGGGGGCAAAGTTGTAAGTGTTTCAAGGACAGTTAAGTATCACTTAGGCACTCTGTGGCCTTTGTATTAACAATGATGGCAACTGCCAGTTGTGAATTTAACTGTCCACAGTCAAAAATTAGTCACCTTTTTTATACCTTACTTTCTTCTCCTCTTCCTATGATCTAGTACACTGAGGAAATCATGGGCAGGTGGGACGAAGCCTCTATGCTTGTACATGCCTTGTAGAAAACAGAGGGATTCTGCCTGCCCGAGACACAGAAAAGGCCACTTGGCACTGTGGGATCAAATGTTTTTGGTCACCCCCATGGATTCAGGGCAAGTGAGAAATCAAAGACACAAATTCAGATATTCAGGCCTTTCAAGATGACTTGGTGATAGCCCATCTCTATGATACTTCCCGCTGTCTAAGCTTTAGAGGTTCATCTAAACTCAAAACAGCTGAGAACAAGGAGTCTTTGTAACAGGAGCAAAAAGACAGCCTAATGTCTCTGCAGCCAAGCCGTGAGAGGCAGGAACAAGAACAAGTCCTCTCAGACAACTGTTTAAAGTTCACCCCAAAGACACCTGGTAGCAGTATCACAGGTCATATTCAGCATTACAGGCGTGGCAAAACAGAAACAAAAACAGTTCTGAAGACCCTAAGAAAATCCTACTTGCATATGGCATATCAGTGGAGCTCCTAAGACAGGAAAAGATTTTAATGAACTTTGAACATCTGACTCCTTCCAGCATTATGGAAACAAAGTTGTCATTCATTCTCAAGTCCCTATCACAGCCAAGTATATCCAGCACTGGAAAAAATCTGTAGAAAGGTACCAAATTAAAACAAATACATTTCCAAGTCTCATAGTTATCACAATATTTTCTCAAATATTTCCCTCTGATAAGCCAAAGAGATTCAGTTCAAACAGGCAGAGAAGCCAATGCTATTAGTTCAAACCACAGGAGAAGCAATTTTAATGTTAAAAGTAGTTCCTACTCTCTAAAATTGTTTTTTGTAGCAAACTATAACACTTTCTGTATAGAAATTATAGAAATAGAAATTATATCCCATATAATGGTTTGAACACTGCCTCCTTGGACTAGCAGCTGTGTTGCCTAACACTTCTGACCTGTGCCTCGTCATACAATTTTCAGTAAGTTTTACTTCTCAGAATTACTGGTGAAACATTTACTGACTCAGATAATTCTGCGTTTTATCAAAACACAAGACTTAAAGAATGAAACACCTACAAGCCAGGACCCCAGAAGAGTCCTCCAAGTGGCAGAAGGATCTACAATAAATGGATATTCCTTCAAGCAAGAGCAATTAAGTGTCTTTCCCCTGGGCCAGGGGTTTATGTCTGCCTGTGTCTGCGAGCCAGAAGACTCACTTCATAGGCTTTAAAGAACCGAGGATAAATTGCTGTGAATGTGATCCTCTGGAGGAAACCCTATTAGTTTCATCACCGGACTGAGCAACGAGACTTGGCTATGCTGGCTACGCAGCAGAGACCAGGGGCCATTTGTCACTGTCACCTTCAGCTGTGCCTGCTGATTCCTTGTCTTCCACAGCCAGGAACCCAGATTGCCTAACGTGGGTGCCTCACACACCCGTACAGCTTTGCACGGGTGTACTAGTCACGCAGATCTGCTATGAGATCCAGGTTTCAACTGCTTGCAAGCCACACAGAAGTCACAGGCTGCCCCTGGTTTAAAAAAATCATACCTGTAAAAATGCTAACAGCATTTAAACAATTGCATGGACATTTAAACATTTAAACAATTGCAGGAGAATCCTGATTCTCTCAGGAACTGGGTTTAAAAAATACCAGTGAGTAGTGTGCAGATAGCAGAATAAGAACCACGTATTAGACACATGTTCCATTGTATGCTACCTTTCTACCTAGATATGGAAGATCTCTGGACATACAGTTTAAACCTGTTACAACAGTACCAAAAAAAAAAAAGTAATACAAACCAGTACAAAACAGTGCATATTTTTCCAATGATATAGTTTTTTCTGACTGCTTTCAGGTAGTATGTTTCAAATATGCCGTGGCCAGAGTAGTATTTAATAAATGAGAAAAAACAACCAACACATTGTGAAACTCCTGATAGCTTATATTCCTTTCTCAGTGCTATAATTCTCTCCTGGAGACCTGCTTCCTGCTTCCTACTTCCTAGTACAGTCTGATTTGGTCATATACTCCTCAGAATGGCAGGAACACTTAGAAATATGAAAAAGTGACAAATTATAAGCTGCTAAAATTATTTTTTTTATACTAAGTGCAACCCAAGTGTAACACGATAATACAAAAACTAAGAGGTTACTGGATGTAAAACTTAACATTGATAAAGTATGAAACATTACAAAAGATATAATACTAAAATTATTTTATTACAGAACATGAAATGCTCTCTAACTCATGATGGGACATAGAAAATGTGTTCATTAGCCATTACTAAGCTGGGCAAAATAGGAGGATTTAAGGCTGCTTTACAAGTGGTGATGCCCAGAAAAGCCAGGTTGGTTCCCGTCACTGCTGCAGTTTCTTACATACCCATTCCTGACAGACAGTTCATCCCAATATCCACACTCATATTAGTTTATCATTCATGCCTTTTTTCTCATGTCCGTTGCTCAAGAAACATGACATAAATTACCTCCTGCCTGGAGAAATAATAACACAACAGGCTTGTCCATATATATTTAGCAATGATAGTAGTGGCTGTCTGAGAGGTGGCAGTGGCAGCAAGGAAAAAGGGAACATACATAAAGAAAGTGTGACATATAGGGCATGGAGAACATCTAGCAGGAGGAGATAATGGGGCCTGGCACAAGGGAAGGAGAAACTCTAAGGCGGAAGAAACAGAGGGGAGAAAGAGGTAGGATAGGATAGTAAAAGGCGAAAGAAGAACACTCAAAGCCTTCAAAGGAGAGAGCGAAAATGGAGAAAAAGGAAGGAAATAAGCTTTGTTTGGACCCTCTGGCATGTGGCTGCAATCTGCAGATGATACTAATGCAGACTGTGCACACAGTTATGAGAAACCTGACTGAAGAGCTGTCAACCCCTATAGCCCATCCACTTCAACACCAGCAGCAGCAACAAGAACCAGCCTGTTCCACTGCCATGCTTCAAATTTTTTACTGTTGTATATGAATTTCTATATACTAGGTAAGCAAACGTTACAGCCATCTACAGTAAGTGTTTTTTTGTTACCAGAGGTCTGGAGACATCACTTGGTGCAACTTCAGTGCAAACAACACTAAAAAGACCACAGGAATTTGGAAGATATTAACACCAAACAGGAACTGAATAAATAGCAGAGAATGATAACTTATTTTTCTAAACATTAGGGTTAATTTACTATGCTTCTCTGAACTGCTAATAGCTGAAGAAAGCTAAACAAGAATGAACAGGGACAAGACGCTGTGCAATACAGTATTATTTACCTCAGCCCATTCCAGTCACCCAGAATTTTAAGCTATATTTTATGCTTCCTTAAGGTGCCAAATCTTTTTCATCAAGTAAAAGGCAAGTTGAATTTCCAGAATATACCTGCAGAATTCTAAAAACCCACAACAAGTCTGTCAAAGATCTAATCTCTACCACTGCCATAAAAATATGTCCACCTTTGTAACCAGGTTGCCAAAGGGAAAAAGAAGGGCACTCCACTCTATTTCAAATATATTTAAACAATAGTCAGGAAAATTATCACATAGAATGACATCTTGCTTTGCAGGTTTGCCTTCCGTATACTTTTGTGTCCTAACTGATTTATTCCAATGCAAACTGACTGTTTTCTGCAAAGGAATAAATCAGTTACTGCCAGTGACCATAGTTTGACATGCAGAAAAATGAAGCTTTTCACCTCTAGGATTTAATCTTAATGATGAACGTGATATATTTGATTCTCTGTGTGGTTTTGAAGACATACAGCTTACCTGGACTAACAGACAAAGCAAGAAGAAATATGTGCCATTGCATAACTGTTTCATACACCAAGCATACACCACTAACAATAAATGTAGGATTCAGCAGAGAAATATAGACATTTAAAGTGAAAGTTCAGGTTTTTTCTGTAACAAATAGTCATATTATGGTATTTTTGAGTGAGGTGAGTAAATACTTATATTTAAAAAAATAAACCATAGAAAGATACAGAATTAACCTGGAAAAGGAGAGGCCATAACTGTATATAGCGCTTTCCTAACTTCAGATGAACTATATCCATGTAATTGTTGCCAGAAGTCACACAATCACTTGCTGTAACTTTTCTAAATCCCTTTTTTTTAAGAGAAGCTAACTGGGAAAGCAGTTCTCAAAATGTCTTAAATTCTTAAAAAGTATTTATAATTAATACATTTCAGTGGAGAGAAAGAAAAGACATGTTATAACTGAGACAGCTCAATATTCTCGAGGCTTTTTGTCAGCAAAGCATTTTGTACTTCAACTGGTTAGAAAAGCCAGGGAGTGCTGGTAGGTCTTGCATGTGTTGCAGGTCAGTGGCTATATTTATTTCGGAGATTTCTCAGAGGGCTGTTGTACACAACGTGAAATTCCAGCTTTTCTGGAATTTGCTGCTTGTTCTGGATGCTCAGCCATCCCGTTGACTTGAACTCACTCTTGCTTGGCCCTCTCTGCACGTCTCCCTCAGGAAGGGTCCATCACACCTAATGTTAGCACTCCAGATGTTAGGCAGTCATCCAGGTTCCTTTGCAGGAGGAGAAAGGGAGCAGCATCTCCAGAGGGTGACTCATCTCCTACAACAGATATTTATCTTCTGATGGGGTGAACTGCCATTTGTACACATTTCTCTCTCAGTCTGGTCATTTAGCAGCAGAGTAGCTGTGGTTGTGCAAGCTTAAGGACTTAGACACAGCAAAGCTTGTTGTTAGAGGTAATACCTCCTACTAGACCACCCTGTCAAAACATAAAAGGAAGTGAGATGAATCTCCTTGATGTACCTGACAGCAAAGGAGAAGGAATCACATCATTTCAACAGGTGTTATAAATTACACACATACATACACGCACACCAGTTTCAAGACACACAACCATGTAGCATTCTTACTCTCAGTGGGACTGTGTTTGGATGTCAAGGTTTATAGATTTTCTGTTGTCTTTGCAGATTAGCCATCATTTAAATCACAGACAGTGCCTGGAATCTTTACACTTGTCTGTAATTGACCCCAATTTTACCAATGCTTCATGGAAATTCAGTGAGACATCTACTCTATGTGACTTTATTAACCTCACAATAATGCTTTAATACCCATTTGTATAATTTATTGCATCCTTCTCTCCCAAGAGACAGCACTGTATGTGCACATGGCAATGCACTCATAACGTACATCTTTTAATGTAAGCATTCTGTATTTTACTTAGTGAGGAAAGCAAAGTTGCAAACTTGATTTCTGAAATCAAAGCAAAAGTTTATTACCTCTATAATGATAACGGGAAAAAATCAAAACCTGTTTTTGTATGAATTTTCATACCGTAGCTTTTAACACAATTTTGTTGAACTAGCATTCCCACTCTATGGAAATATTTCAGATATCCATGAGTCCCATGGAAGAAAAGATCAATATCTTTACTGTGACTTAGTGCATTTTGGGTTGTGTACATCTTAATAGAAGGTCAGGACTAATGGCTTCACAGTCAAGAATTTGAAAGATTTGAAAGAATCAAATCAAGAATCTGAAAGAATGGAAAATGGCAGACAGTAAAAATACATGTAACAGGCACTCGGTCGTTGTCCTCCAGGTTGGTATGGCCTGTCCTAAGAAAGATGATTGTGACATCGCTTGCATAAACATCCACGTAAACTTGTTGTGACTGAAGAATCCAAGAGCGCAGCTAAACTACAGCCCGATGTAAGGGTTAGAAAAGCAACATTTTAAAACTAGGGAAACACTTATTGCTCAGAATCAGTGACTTGCCCACTTCAACATCCTACACGAGAGATTATTTTCAAAATGCTGCGATAAAAACTAGGGTAGTATGCAACAATGATGAAAACCATTCTCTTTATCCTTCACTTTCCTATACTTAAATTGGGCAAAAATATTTGCCAATCCTGACATTAAAATTATGTGCAAAATTTTAGCTGGCTAGAGACACAATTTTCTTGCAGATAAACATTATTAGTAAGATTACTGAGCCTGAATCTGTTTCAAAGCTCCAGTTTGGGACAGGGAGGAGAACATGGAAGAAAAATTGAGGAAAGCAAATATTGTTTCACTACATTTTCATTTAGTCAAAAAAAAGCACACATTTTTCATTAAATGTTTCCAGAATATTCTCTGCTAGTTTAATCTGATGTTTGAGAAGATTGGAGTAGCCCCACTCTGACTGTTTGTGTGTATGGAGGCTGCCAGTGGAAAGGGCCATTTGTCAAAACACATAAATTGATTTTACAGGGCGAAACATCTGTAGCACTTACTAGTTTAACAAATGGGTTTTTACTTAAAAAAAAAAAAAGAGGAGGGCCTTTTTTTATATGGTCTTTTACTTGAGAAAAAATTATATGAAAGCAATAACTCATTTGATAAAGTCATATAAGACCCCAGTACTTTGTGGGTGGTTCAAGACAAAGACCATAAATATACCTGAATTATGACAGCATATGGTTTGACTAAACACTTTATAAGTATTTATGTATGCAATGCCTAATCAGTGAATTTCTTTGTCTTGATTATGTTGATATACAATATTGATATATAATATTTTTCAGAAATCTGTTTTGTGTATTTTTTTGCATCTTTATGAAAAGACTACCATGATCATGACTGTTGGAAAAGGTTACTCACTGATTGACTCCATCAGTAAGACCCATTTCACATCTGATATTAACATGTGAGTTCTTAATTTCATTGAAGAAAACCCCTTTGGATTTCCACATTTCTCTTCTAGATGCCTAATCCAAGGTAACCTTTTTAGAAGAAAATAGAACCTTTTGTTCTTCTTCCAGCTCTCATACTTTAAAAAGTTAACCACCTGCTGGTACATTTGCTTTGATTTAGTAGCTTAAATTTACTCCACCTGCTTATCTTTCATTTTTACAATGAAATAAAGCC
This sequence comes from Limnodromus scolopaceus, assembly GCA_028565335.1. NCBI lineage: Eukaryota > Metazoa > Chordata > Aves > Charadriiformes > Scolopacidae > Limnodromus > Limnodromus scolopaceus. The sequence goes on from JAOXNO010000001.1 coordinate 111,074,550, forward strand.
CCAAAATCTGTGCAAGTTTTCTAGAAACCACATGGGAAAGATATTTCTAAAACTCTTCCTCACCCTCTTACAATTTCCTTGGTTCACATAAAGGAAATGATATTATTATTAACATTAGAAACATTGTGGTGAGGCCACTGTGGTCACCAGAAGCAAAAAACTTCTGTGATGTAAATAACATTAAAAAAAAGAAAAGAAAAATACATTAATGGCACTGCATATATAAATGAAAATTTTATTATTTTCCAAACTATTGTGATATCACAAACTAAACAAGGAATTTCAGTTCTATATCTGTTTTTCCTTCTCCAGGTGCTAGCAAAATAACATTTCCTTGAGCACTAAGGTACATTGAGTCTAGGGTAAAGTATGCTTTCATTCTATTGGAGTGTTGTCTGATAGATAGCTGCATAAGAAAGAGGCTTTAAGGGATATGAAAGAAGGCCAATGTCCTCAAATGGGTAAATTTGGGTACAAGATGGGTACAAGATTAAGTACTCAGCTGTGTACCAGAGTACAAGTGTCAGCATAGTGTGAGTTTGTGCTTTTAGAACTGCTCTTAAAGATATATGTTATTGATTTTATTATATGTTTCTGCTGAGACTCTTCTCTCAAGAAGAGTTATTATATTCCTTCCTTCATCCTACTGATTGCTGTATAACCTCTGCCCTGATGTTGCTGGGCTTGTCTTTTTCCTTACTGATATGTCCAAAGAATTTCTAAGGTTTACTGGAGAAGAACTTTGCAAGTTCAAAAAATTTTTAGTTCTAACACCATACTACAATAAAAATCTTAATCACTATTATCTGATTAAAATATGCTAAAAAAAAAAAAGAAATAAAATATTAACAAGGACATTTGTGAATATAACAATTAATAGGCAAAGCATATAGTTATGCTAAATGAATGAAAAGAACAAACAAATGAAGTTACAGAATAATTTTCCTTAAATTCTATCTAGCAATTATTTCAAACCTCCCTTTTTTCCAGAAAACATTCACTATTACATATGTTTTATTTTATAGCTGAATCCTTTTTTACAACCTTTGATATTATTTCAGATTTCATTCTGTTTCCCTTCCAGTAAAAAGTTAGCACATTTTTTAAAGAGCCTAATTATTAATAGAAACATATTTCCATGTTTTTTTCTGTGAAATAGCCATCTTTTCTTCCCATCATGAATTCATTTCTCTTTCCTTTTCTCAAAACCCTTGAAGACATGCTTATGATCCATTTTACGTCTAAGGCATTTTTCCCCTGCTCTCTTAGTAAGCTAAGATGACATTACGTCATGAGCTATGGAGAAATTAGACAAGAATTGAACTGGAACAGCTAATGAGAGTTTTTACTCAGTGTTAGTGGGCTTCTATGTCTGTTGCATGCATTTATATCTATCTGGGACAGGGTTTTTCTTCTCTGAACTTCTAAACTAAAAGCTATATTAAAGACACCACTCAGCAATGCGGCTGCTAGACTGAATGAAAAATCCAGTCCCTCTTGTTTCTGAAGAGTAACACGTCCATTAAGGTTACAAATACCAATTAGCACAAAAGTTCCCTGATGATGTATGAAAGACTGAAAACAGATAAGTACTAGAGAAACACACGTTTGTAAGTACACACACACAAAGCTACAGGAATACACACAACTGATTTGTAATTTGATTTTTAAATTCCAACACCATTAGAACAGCTTGGAAAAAAAGCTCTGATGATAAAAATATGGTGGAATCAATGAAAAAATTGCTGAAGTAGAAGCAAAGCCAGTTACTGTTAGAGCTCTGGGGATTACATCTCTGTTATCTTGTGAGATTCAAGGCTTCATTGTACGGTCCTAACATATGCAAGCAAAACCTTAGACTAGTGAAAAGGCTCACACCTTCAGTACTAAAGTTCGGCTAGATGCCACAGATCTATTAATAGAGCTCTTAAAACCCAGGGAGGGTCTCTGTACTGTCTAAGGCACTGCTCTCAGAGTTGACAAGGTCAGCTAAAATTCCCGTGTGAATTCAGCAACTGCAATTGCAAGCGCCACATTCCTCTGGACACATCTAAGGTATCCTGGCATGAGAAAGTGATAAAAGAGCTACAAAACCCATCTTATCTCCTTCAAACCTGAAAACACCCTTTGAAAATTTTTTTCACCTTGTTGTGATCCCTTTCATTTGACCATCAGCCAAATCACTCAATAATCTCAACAGCCTCTGTTAGGGGTAAGAGGATTTACGTCACTGCTTTCCCCCGAGGAAACCAGATCACAGCAGGTTGCTAACACACTTTCTAGAGCTGATGATCAGGTCACATAAAACAAAAAACTTTCAAATTTTATTCCAATTTCTCCCTTTCCTCGTTTAAACTCTCGACTGAATTTACAGTGTTTTCTTTCAGTAATAATGAACATCTGTGATAGTGGAGAAGCCAAAATAAACCCAGTCAAGGAAATTCTATGTAGCTATGCTAAACAAGTTTTATTCACGGGTTTAGGTTTCCAATTAAAAGAGGTACAAAATGTCTTCCTGCCCTGGCTTTACGTGTTATATATATTACTGAAAGTAATGTATAGAATACCAAAGAGTTGTTATATTCTTAAGATGATTTTTCACTCATTCTCCTGGAATGAAAAGCAGTTGTGCAGCTTTCAAGTCATAACAAGGGGATCAATGCTTATTGTGTGAAATGTTTTCCTTTACCGTCATGATGAAAACCAGCCAGTGCTGGTAGGTAACCTACTATAAGCAATTCAGTCATCAAGCATTATCTAGGGCGAGTGTTGACCTGGCCTCAGACAAAATCTTTATTGTTCCCTTTGTTGTTCCTCTTGCTCTCCCTCCCTACGTTCAATTATGATATGCAAATTTTACATGAAAAGAAAAATCTAAGGTAATTCACTCCTTCCGAGCTGCAACAGTTGGAGTTAGCAACAAGTCATAATAAAGTGATGTTATGATTAATCCTTTTTGATTATACTGCTTTTGAAACATAATGTGAATTTTAAAAGTGATCAGTGGTGTGAACACCTATTTCATTTCTTTAGAAGCATACTCAGGCCTTTCCTCCTTTAACACTTTTAAACACCTCAGTGCTAGTTGGTTGTGACAACCACTTTAGACTTCTAATGCTACTACAAAAACATATTTCTCATGTGCTGTATTGCAGTATATAAGCAAAAGATACCCAAGCACTTCTGTAGCATTTTAATAAAAGTCACTGCAGCATCTAACAAACCTATTTACTATTCTTATTTATTGCCAGTAAATTGATTGGAGACCAATTTATTAAAACAAGAAAATAGCAAACCAAACAAAAATGCAAAGCAACAGAGTTATATCCTACAATATCATCTTTTTAGTTGCTATACTTGTACAAAATTCAGATATTCTTTAAAAAAGAGAGGTATACACTTCTAAAAACTAGGGCTGAAAAACTGGATATATTTTTCATGAATAATACATTATCACATCAACAGTCAGAAATTTCAAAACATGACAGGAGAAAATGAAAAATGTACTGTATGTCACTCCAGAAGTAACGTTGCCTCTAAGAACTGAGGATTCAGTGTTAGGAATGATGACTACCCCTACATCACCAGATTTGGAACCCAGATGGTAGAGATATGCATATTTCCATGGAAACACAACTAAACACTACCTAGAAATTTAACAGACTACCAGTATCTAGTGACCAGGTTAGAGATTTAGCAAAGATCACAAGAGTGCAGGGCTATGCCGCCCCCAAGAACTACTACTCCCTTGTGTAGTGGAAAGGCTTTGACAAGAACTGGTTGACACAAAGGTGCCAGAGTTAAGATAATAGGTCCTGATTCACAAAAGAGCTACTCCAGTGGGTACTCACAGACATAGAGATCACCAGTCATGTCATACAAATCATCACAAATACATTAACATAATCTGATTATTTTTTTCAGTCCAGTCTTCTCTAGAAATGCTTCACCATGACATTCTCTTAAATGCTTAGAAATCTCACCCAAGGGTTGCCTGATAAGTATAACCTTTCTAAGCACTACCTATTCAGCACAGAACTCTTTCCTGCTGCTTTGCCCTTAGACTTTGCCAATGTTTTGCCCGCCAAGGAAGTGGCTGACAAACATGACGCAAACAAGAGATTCTATGTGTTTTCCCTCTTTACCTGTAAAGGGCTTTTATTTTTATCCTGGGGGTCAACGTATCCACATTTAGAGACCTTTTGCCTCTGATATGTCTTTGTAGATTTGGTAATGAGGGATCAACCAGAGCAAAGCAGAGAAGGCCATTCATAATAACAAGAGTTCGTTCAGGTTCTTATCCAATTGCCAAAAGACAAGAACTAAATGATTTCTAAGGATCTCAAAGGAAAAGAAAGGAAAGTCTTTTTCACTGCTAAATGTTATTGGAAGTGTTGCTTCAAATTTCTCTCAAATGCTATGAAAGTGTTGGAACAAAATAAGTGTTTTTTAATATATGCTAGTGAGTGTATGTGCTAATCTGCACTAATATTAAGAAGCCGCACACACAAACATGGAAACCAGCATTGTACTCAGATACAGGAAAAAACAGCTTCTGCCCCAGAGAGCCTAAAAGCTACATTGGCAGGATAGAAATTAGGAGATTTGAAATTATTGAAAATAAACTATAACATGTATTTCAAACAATACAGATTCAAACAGATACCCTGCCATAAATACAACTGGGATGTTTTGGTCTACACAAATGGCAAAATGAAATTATTCCCAAAGAGTGTTTGGGTTTGGCTTTTCTTTTTTAAAGATTATTTTCTCCTGTTAAAAAAAAATATTTCCTCTGGTTGGGATGACCTGAAAAAGGTTCCCTGGCATAAAGCCAGCATTGACTGCTTGCTAAAGTTAATAAAGAAGAGATTACACAAGAGAGAAACAAAGCTGAGGACTCTAACTCTCTTTCAGTATTGGTTGGTTTTCAGACAAACAAATTAAAAGATATCATTCTACCCTGTGCTCACAGGAAGACGTGTGAATTATGTAAACCATAAGATACACATGTTCCAGAATATGAGCCAACTTGCCCCAAGTGGAGGGAGACAACTTCTTCCTTTGAAGAAAGACTTTGCAGGAGAAAATGAGGACTTTCTTCACCTTTAAAGCCTCTTAAGATGAATTCTGAGATTATTGAAAGAAGAAAAGCACCCTTCCCACCAGGTACTACGAGTCTGTGCAGAGCTGGCTACTGTTGGGTAAGCAGGTAGAGAGAGCAGCTGTATCAATATTCATAACAAACACTAATAGAACTAATAGCAAAAAAATTGCTTATTTTTTATTGTCTTCCAGATCACATGTTATCCGCAATGACTTTGCCTAAAGCATGCCTTGGTAGCCACCTGCTGTGAATGTATTCCAGCCTATATTCTGAGTCAAAGTCCTTTGCTATGTGCACAAATACTTTCCTCCAGTTCAGTGGAACCTGGAGAGGGCCCTTACTGAACACAACAGAGAGGACTGAGTTTCAGGGGACCAACACGGAAGGCATTATGCAGTTCCACTTAGTTTACGGAGCGCTGAACAGATAAACAAGCACATTAAGACAAAAAGTAAAGATTTTGCAACACTAGAGGTAAAAATTCCATATCTGCTGCAATGTCAACTGACTACACGAATTTCAGGGATCTGCAATTAAACCACAGAAATAAATGTAACCTTTCCATTTTAAACTTCACCTTCGATGTATGATGTCATTGAACTGGGGAAGAGTTCAGTAAAATCATGAGCTGCTATATCGATAGGCATTTCCTTTTCCACATTCTTAGGTCATTAGTGATTCACAACATGATACTAACTAATCCCTGTAAAAGAATATTTCTTCTCTCACAAATATAAATAAACATTTACTGAGTAATTACATGGTTCTCGAAAGCACTTTGTATGTCTCTATCACTGTCATGTATCAACACTCTGGAAAACATACTACTTAGACTGAAGGATATAAAAACAAACCTATGCTTCGGCATAATGCACAACTGAAAATGGTTATTAGTCAAACATGAATTGAGGAAAAAAATTGCTCCACAAAAGGAATTTTTCTTTTATTTTGTTTCAGGGAACTGCCAAAAAGCAGCAGAATCTAAAAGTTCTATGACACAGAAATTTATTTATAGAATTAAGACATGAAATTTAGAGTGCCAAGAGAAACCCTAGTTTCAGGGGATACTTCTTTGCTTTTACACACTTTTGAATAAGATTAACACTGAAATGTGACTTTTATTAGGAATAAAAAAAAAAAACCAAACCACCCAGAGCTAAAATTTTCATACTATATCCTTTTTGAAATTCAGAAAGGCAGATTAGTATTTAGTTAAAAACCACCCACAAACCCCTAAATGTAAATTTGTTCAGATTAGATTTTAAATTACGTGAATGGAAAAAGGTTGAGGGAAAAAAAAAAAGAAGAAAGCAATTCTGGATGAAAGTGTCCATTCTTAGCTGCTTCAGAGTTCTCTGATTTTTCCTATAAAAGCTGAAGGCCAAGAATTCATACGTACACTCCATTTGCCTTTTGGATTTAAAGTTAGCTTGAAGTGAGAAAAGGGTAACCTGGAAACTTATCTCCTACCTTGAGCACTTCCATCCAAAATTCTCTCTCATCATTTATGTTCAAAATAAATTTTAATCTCACTGATTTATTTCAAGTTTCTAGTTCTTACCCCAATTCTACAAGATCTTTAACACCTTTGCTGCCTTTTTGAAGTTACAGATCCAAATTTTGCATTAATATATTATTTGCAGAGACCTCTGTAATTTAAAACCTGTTGTTACAGCATTCTCACCACCATCACAGACTTCACAAATCCCATCCATTCTCCTTTTAAATATTAAGGCTGGTAGAAGAATGCTTGAACCTAACCACCTCCCTCTGCATGCCTTATCAGCTCTGTCACGTCTGTATCAAAAACCTTTGCTTGAGTTCAATCAAATTGGCCCTAGCATTCAACACAATTAAAAAAACATCAAGGATTTTGAACAATGTAAGCTTGTTTCTGCCTACAGGTTTTCTTGCTGCTGAAATGCTGCTCATTTCAGCAGCAAAAAATCACTTTTCTGAAATTTCCATAATGCTAGCGTTGGTCAAGGGTGCCATAGATGGGTTTACACTTCTGAGAACTTCCATGTGTACAGAATTGCTGCAGATCTGCGTATAAAATCAAATGAGAAAGAGTCTCATGTTTTAAATCATACTTTTCTATGCTTAGTTGCTATACTTATCTCAGATTTTGATGTGCTCTGTGAAGGTGATCACCTCAAATGGTGCAAAAGAGTCTCTTATTAAGTATTTCCCTTCTACAGAAAAACTAATGTATAACATTAAAAGAACATCTAGTATGTAAAACCCTGAAGAATTCAGATTCAGTTAGATGTCCAGTTTCCAGTACCTAAGTTTAATATTTTGAATGAAAAGACTTGCAAAAAAAGAGAGTCAATCAAAGGTCATTGAAACCACTACACATTTAGCAGTTTGTGCTATGGATTTTTTTCCTCCAAAACTTACCGATTATCCAACACATCATTGTTTAAAGTAAAATAGCTAATTTTTATGGTTAGATGAGTTCATCACTGAAAGAAAATCTAATCAAAACCAGGCTGACTTCTCATTTAATTTCTATCCAAAAAAGAATTTAACATTAGGAAAATACTGACCAAATTGCTTATCAAGGCCTTTGTCCTAAAACCCAACCTAATAAAACCGGAAAAGATTTAATGATATTAATCCTAATTTTGCCTAGCTAGGGTCTAGTGGCAAATGGAATAATCTCTCCTACATGGATGTATAGAAGTTCCACATATTTGACATGTGGCCACCTTGAACACAACGTTTCCCAGGCCTCTAGGACTGAAACGAACAGATTTAACCTTTTCTGCACGAGAGGTAGCAACTGTTGAAGGATGACATTAGGCTGTGGGGACTCCAGTAAGTCTCAGGGAAAACGAACAAATTTTCCAGCACATCCATAAGGTTCTCATAGCATTCCAGCAAGAGGTACAGGCTGCAAATGCTAATATTTCATAGTGGAACGGGAGTTGATGCAATTTCAGAGGGGCTGAGAATGAAATATAGGTTTTAAGTGGTAATGTGCCAAATGCCCCCTGGGGTGCATCGCTGAGGTTCATGGAATTTTGTGGTTTTCCTTGCAGTTTGCTTTTAAATAAGAGTAAATTAGAACCATGGCTCCTCTGAAGAAATTTGGCATTACAAAATACGTAATGAAAGTTATATTATGTACTTTAAGCACTCTATGGAGGGTAGACTTTTAATTTTTGATAACTGGGTTTGATGTTCATTAGCATGCCACTGGGTATTTTTATTGGGCTCGTCTCTGCGGTTCTTCTGAAATACAAAGTGTGTGTAGACTTCTTTTTATAAAAATAGAGAGAACTGCTTGAATAATGGTGCTTCAAATATGCTGAAGACATTGCATGGCTCCACACACTCATTCAAAACAAGAATGTCTCAATGGTTACTGCATTAGTTTGGGATCTTGGAATTGTTCCATGAACTTCATGTGTGGCTGTGCAGAAAGCATTGACATCCTGGGCTCTCATTCCCATCAGTAAAGCAGGAATAATACTTTCTTATCCCACCTGTTACATTTTGATTATCCATGTGCTTCCAGAGTATATAGCCTAAAAATATTAGAGTTCCTTGGTAGCCAGTGCTGTTTAGACCTACGGAAATATCCCTGTGCTGGACTGGCAAAGGAACTAATACAGAAAGGAACTAACAACTTGAGTCTCAAAAATCTTCAGGTCAAATCCTCAGAAAACTCAGAAACAAGTTGGTCATAAATATTATTTCTTGGATGAATGTTGGCAGTATGTTTGACATCAACCTGCAAACAATAGTTCACTCCTGAAAGAAAGGCCTGTAGGTTCAGAGACACAGAAAGACAGGACAAACAACCTGAATTAGGGTTGAATGACAGGATCAGATCTAAAAATTGGTTTTAATTTCCGCATGCTGTTGAGTATCCTGTTGCTGAATGAGAAGAAAAGTTGAAGTGATGAAATATTATGGGAAAAACGACTCTTTAAGTATTTCTGTTGTGACCAGAAACCAAAAGGACCCATATAGTCAAAATTTCTTTTATCCAGATTTGTGACCCTGCAAATTCAATGTATGAGATGCGTGTAAGCATCAAGGCCCAGCTTCTGAGAAGTGCTAAGCACATACAAATCCCCCCCAAGCTAATGGGAGTTATGGGTGTCCCCAGCAATGGCAGCAGTGAAGATACCAGTGCAAGTAAGGGTTGTAGGCTCAAGACCTCATCCAAATCAGGCTGAATCTTTAAACTTCTCACAACAATCTTGTTGCTAAGTTAAACCTTAACTTTTCCTGAGCTTTTGTATACTTCATTAAGAACTTTTCCTTCCTAGCAACAAAACTGGCAATTCAATAAGCAAATTATCCTCTTTTCCACATTTCAGTGTTCTGGAAAGCACTGCAAGTTCAGCACTGAGATTCACCACAACACCTACTAAAGTCTGTGGAAATACTGCCACTGACTTCAGAGAAGGTTAGATCAGCTCATGCAGGCTGACAGATTTTTATGGTCTAGATCCTGAGCTGTTGAAAATTCACATCTCTTTACTAACAGTAACACTAGCTGAGTACCTGAGCCTCTGTTGCATGTTGATTTTTCATCTTATGTCCTATACATCTTCCAAGTTTAGCAGAATTTGCTAGGTGGGACCACCATTATCAGAATGGGCATATTGCCTCAATACACTACGTGTTAATATCAACTTCTTGAACGTTCATCATAATTGACTTTCAGAAAAAGTACATTTGCCTTGAGCTGCTATAACTCTGTGAAAATAAAAAGCTGCTTTTCTTTCCCCTCTTTCCACTACTTTGCTCTTGAGAGGTATAAAGGTCTGTCAGACTTTAATCACCAGAATTATTTTTTTCCCTAATTCAAGAGAAGGCTTTCATTGATACACATAAAGACCTTTCTATTTCAAATAGAAAAATGTAATGTGCATTATTACAGTCAGCATGAATTTACCAAATTGTTCCGTGATGCTTTGGGTGATAGTACAATAGAACAGGAAATTACTTACATTAACAGAGACAACCAGGAGTTGCAACACTTGATGATATGTGGCAGACCTCTCCCTTAAACAACTGATAAAGTATTCACTGTCCACAATATTTTGGCTTTTTCTTTGAGACAAGTGGACCTCAAAACATTCAGAGATTTGGATTAGCTTGTGCAAGCACCCATAACCTGAAGGATGTGGTTTTATGTGTTTTATTTAATTGTTTTTACTGCCTGGCTGAACAGTCTTGGTGAAGGATTTGGCCTAGAAGGAAGATAATGTTTTTCATAATTTCCCAGTGTTTGCTCATTTCTAACATGTTAGTACAAGAAGTTCAGCAATATTGCAAGAAATATAATCTTGGCAGTCAGCACATCCCAATTCATTAAGATTTTCTCAAACCCAGCAAATAATAATATTGAATATTTAATAAAAAGTAGTGGTGCTTAATGTTCAAATAATCTCATCAAGTTATGCTGACTTGCAGTTCGTCTTTCCGCTTTTAGACTTTGTTCTAATTTAGGTTTTCATCACAAATGCCCCGAGACTTCTCTATACTTTGTAAAACACTGTGTGCAGGGATAAACAAGATAAATTATTTACATTATTCATAGGTGTATTGCTCTAAACTGTAACAGGTTCAGAACAGCATATGTAAATATAATATAAAAACATAAAATAGTGATGCAGAACCTGGGGAAGAGCCCAGATCTTAAAGTAAAACAGTGAAAAGGAACATGAACAAATTGAATTGCATAGTCTTCAGAAAATACTCTGAAGAGCAGCTACTATTTTTTCTCTCATGTTTATGAAGGAAAATGGCTTTTATTCAAATATGTTAACTCTCCTGGGGTAAGAACAGAAGAAAGTAAGAACAAAGGGCAACCAAGCTGTACCCAGTTCTTTATACTAGCAAAGGTAAGCGAAAATGTGCATACTGAGTAAATAGTATACTGGACTTTAAGTGCTGTTAAGATCAAGTATCCACACAAACCAAAGAGTTTGTGTATCACTTGAATTTTAAGGACTTTAGAAGGTCTTAGAAACACAACTGAAAAGCAGTTGCAGTCTAGGGCAAGAATCCCATTCATCCCAGTGATGTTTAAAACAGATTTACACTAGCCATTCAAATGTCAAAATTTATGTTTGTACACAAGTCAAGCTATGCATGATAAGATTAGAAACATTTTCGTGTTAAGGTGAAGATAGACTGTGTAACTAGAGGACATTTAGAAAGCCCAGTTGGAACAACAGGCTCTTAATAGTATTAAAATAAAACAAAACAAATGAAACCATGGCAAGGTAAAGTTACCACTTTTGCTGAGAAAGGAAGTATGCATATATGAATGTTATATAAAAATTACGTAAGTTTTCTTTGATCTGTTAACAAGAAAACTAAACAAACTGGTGGATATTCTCCAAATAATTTGTCATTATTGGATTTTTTTTTTTTTGATGACTGAATTCCTTCCCCAAAAGAACAAAGATAGGTCCTCTGGGAGAAGAGATGTGAAAGTCAAAAATAATCTCTCTCCACACATCCTATTGTTAGTTGATGCCCAAGGTTAAGAGTTCTGTAGGACAAAGACCATTTAATCTATTTCCCTCATATGACTTCATACGAATAGCAACAGGACTGTGGTTTAAAAATCCTCTTTGGTTTTGTGAGTTTTAACTGGCTTTTACACACTATGGGACTACTGTCCTTCATTCTTCATTTAAAAATCCAGGTTTTAAGATAAAACATCAGATTAGGACAAATTACAACTTTGTGTTCTACACATCATTGGTCATCCGTGCTTAATGGAATAGGGTGGGAGTGCACCTCATTAGCCTTAACACAGTGTCACAGAGCGGGATTAAGCAGCAAACTGCCCTCTCCACCTCTCGTCTGTCAGTGGCCCCCACAAACTACCCATGCTGAAGATTCTAACAACACAAATTCTCGCCCTACTTCCAGTATTTCAGTGGTGGCTTTCTCCTTGGAGGAGCTATTAAACCCCTGCCTGTAAACCATACAGCCTCCACTTCTATGACCTTCACACTGTTTGCCTGCAGAAGCTGGTCACTGGCCTCCATCCCCACCACCTGCAATATGCAAGGTTGGTCAAGAGAAAAGGTGGAGCCAAACTGTCTGTCTTATTTCACAGCTGACAGTTTCTGTTGGGTGAGGGGGAATAGAAGGGGCCTAGACAGGTCTAACAAAAATAAAGTTAGTGATTTCAGACAATTTAACTGTAAATGGCAGGTTCTTTCTTATGTGTCAGATGGTTCTTTCTCACTCCTCATCTCAGCCCCCACCAAGAGGACAGAGGAGTAGCTCCACAGACAGGAACTTCATGGGCCAGAAAACTTGCCAGCTATCTGCCCATCCAAAGGCAAGTATAAAGGCTACCTTGTCCTGGAACTTCAAATTAACTAAACTCTACAATTTGCAAATTAACTAAATTCTTAACATTTCTAAATTAGCCCCAGGTTAATCTTAGGAAGTTATCCTGGTTACTTAATTGTTCAGTGCACGTAGCTGAATCATAGAATCATAGAATCATATGGGGTTGGAAGGGACTTTTGGAGATCATCTAGTCCAACCCCCCCGCCGGAGCGGGTCTACCTAGAGCAGGTTGCACAGGAACTTGTCCAGGCAGGTTTTGAATGTCTCCAGAGAAGGAGACTCCACCACCT
>JAOXNO010000001.1:111087390-111127628 GCA_028565335.1 Limnodromus scolopaceus
CCCCTAATCACAACCCTCTGGGTCCTGTCTTTTAGCCAGTTTTCAATCCACCTAACTGTCCATTCATCTAACCCACAGCTTAGATAAGCTTCCGAAGCTTATCTATGAGGATGCTGTGGGAGATGGTGTCAAAAGCCTTGCTGAAGTCAGGGTAGAAAACATCCACCACCCTCTTCTCATCGATCCAACCAGTCATGACATCATAGAAACCTATCAGGTTAGTCTGACATGACTTCTCCTTGGTAAATCCATGTTGACTACTTCTGATAGCTTTCCTTTTCTCCATATGCTCTGAGATGACACCCAGGATGAGATGTTCCATCACCTTTCCAGGGATGGAAATGAGGCTGACTGGTCTGTAATTTCCCAGATCCTCCTTCTTGCCTTTTTTAAAGACTGGGATGACATTGGCCTTTCTCCAGTCCCTGGGCACCTCGCCTGTTCTCCAGGACCTCTCAAAGATGATGGAGAGTGGCCCTGCAATGACTTCTGCCAGGTCCTTCAGCGCTCTCAGGTGTATCCCATCCGGACCCTAACTTAGTCCTCCTCCACCAAGGGAAGATCTTCCTTAGTCCAGTTAGATACCTGCTGGTATCTAACAGGCTGTGGCTTCCATTTAAAGATGGTGAGGTTTGGACATGTGTCACCTGTGGAACACATGTGCTGGGAGCATGATACACATGAGCGGTTCAGTGTTCTCAAAGAAGGTGGTTTTGGTGGGCTTTCCTTTGCAGCCATACTTGGAGTCTTGCAGCTGGTACTCAGTGGGTCCCCTGGTGAGCTCAATGCAGTTTTCCTCCCACTTACACTTTTTCCAGCAAATAAGCTGTCTACAAATGGCGTCTGTTATTAATCTCATTGCCACTGAAGATAGGATATGGATGTATGGCCCTGGAATCATAATGCATAGAAACAAATAAAATCCTGGTCCTTCCCCCTTTTCAACACACCAGTGGGCATTTGTGCACACTTACTGAAACTTAGAGAGCTCTGTAGGGCTGTAAAGGACGGATAGTTATCAAGTCAGGGTTTGCTCAGAGGTACTTGAAAATACACAAGGGGCTAGCTTCTCCTGGGAGCTGCTCAATGAATTAAGGCAGTAGAGGACGGTCTTTCCTCAGTGAGTGGTGTGCAGACCAGATCTTGTGTTCAGGCATTTCACCCCAGTAGGTATGCAGACCATCTCCTACTTCAAGATTCCCGACTGGTGCTACTAAAAGGTAATGTTACAATCATACCTACTTATTCCTCCACATCTCTTCAATCTTTTTTATTCTGTGAGCTAGAAACACAAATTAATTCTGGAATGTCATGTTATGCTTGAATTTATCATTATTACTTCCTGATAGACTGATTGGAAAGATTACCATTGTCTTCAGACTGTTTGTAACTAATACTAAAAGAATTCAGAAAATCCAAGTACACACTGCTCCAACTGAGTACATTCAGTAGCTCCAAATGACTTAAATGGTTTGGAAGGAAAATATAAAAGGGAAATGAACATGAACGAAGCAAGGTCACTAAAAAAAAATACATCCTATATAAATAGTGATAAAATCATCATCAGATTCAACAGTGTGCCACATATTATAGAAAGAACAAAACAAATAATTAAGGGTGTAGTCTGATTCTACACCCATTTACGTCTCAGATTTAAAAGTCAGTATTTCTTCCACTGACGAGGAGCCTTGCTGTTAGCTAATTGTACTTGGATCCTCTGAAAACTGGATTGACATCACGAATGAATTTTTTTTACCCATACCTGATTTTAAATAACCAGAACCGGTATTCCTGTTTGTAAATTCTGTATCACATTTTCTCTGCCTGAGTTACATTTGTAGCTGGTTTCCTATTTATCTTCCCTAGTTAAAATAGAAAATGAAATCAGTAAAATTCTTCCATTTAAGCTCTGGACAAATCGCAAATGTCTCATTCAAAATGCAGACCATGTACAGTGTCCTGGAAACATCATTCTTGCACAAACAGAAAAGATAAGCATGTTCAATAAGGTCATGTAAATACTGCTAACATCTGAAACTACTTAGGCCTGGGATTTTTTTTATTATTTCTGTTTTCCAGAAATCCCACCTACAGAAATCCTATCCTACTGATGTGTTCTAGGTGAAAAAAGTCCTAACAAGTCATTTAAATGTCCGTAGCTTCATAGCATTTCCTATTTGGCAATGAAAAATGTTCAAAAAAACCTTTACTTTTGGTGAATGGTTGCTATCACTCTACAGCCTAGAATGCCAAATAATATATTTAATGGGACATTGTCTGTAACTAATTATCAGGCAGAAATGTGAGGTTAGGTAAAAAGGTGGTGAAATGCAAAAATGAAAACAGAAAAGGCAAATTGTAGTTTGACAGAAAAATTAATACACCAAAGATTCGACTCTGCAAGTATAATGCTAGGTGTCTTAAAGTTCTGAGTAATTTTAAGAACAATGGATTATTTAATTCCATTTGGAAATTCGATAATTAAAAAAGTGACAAAAGCCTTGATTTATGTACTATGTTCTACACAAAAACAGTAAAACTAAAACTTTGAACCATCACAGATATATATGTGTATAAAAAGGATACTTGCATAACCAATGTCTTCCTTCGTACATTTCCTATCTGCTGTATATGCCACTGTCTTTATAACAACGCCCAATCATTTTACTCAAAACTTTAATTAAAATTTGAAACAAAAGGCATGGTTTTTCTGTTTAAAAAAATCTGAGAATTTAGGAGTTGAAAATGAGGTTTATATTGCTATGAAATTCTTCCTAGTTGTACTTTTTTATAATCAAATCAAAAGTGCATCTATTATTAAGTTAAAAAAAATGTTACATTTGACTCAAAAAGACACTTCACAGTTCTCAATCCATTGTGATTCAGAGTTATTTAAAATATTTCAGAAAAATACTATTTAAAAACCCTAATACCACTACCATTAAGAAAATCTATAAAGCTTTTAAAATCATATCAAAGATGAATGAACTCTTTTTACACTTTTTGTGGTCTTGCAAACTTTCAGTCTTGTTTCAGTACATTATTTTGATGCTATACAACCTCTTTTGTGAATTTACAATATGACAGCAACAATAGCAATAACAACAAATATCAAATTCCTAAGGTCTTACTATGTTTTCACCCTTTTCTCCAGGCTCCATTTATTGTTTCTTCCTTTCCTCAACTATAATCATAATATTCCAAAAGGAAGGTTTTACACAGGTTTGCTGCGGGTAGTTTTCATACATATGGTTTCTACTTCAATGTATTAGATTTTCAAGACTGTAATGCCAAAGAAAACAAATGCCAAGAAACTGCAAAAAAATGCTTACCATGTTGTTTGATTATTCTTTACAATGATATATGACCAAAACTAGACATTAAATTTTGTATGAAATGCCATCTATGCAGGGTACAGAATAACAAAGTAAGGATCCAATGCTGCCAGTCAACGCACAGAGACAGCATTGCTCTGCTGATGCCCACACAAAGTCCTACTGAATTTCAATGAACCTCCTTGCATGATTCCACATGCTCATCAGTCTGTAGGATTAGAGTTTGGCTAGGCTACTCAGGAGTCACTGTTGAGCTTCAGGCCTACCATCTTGCAATGAAGTCCATGCAGACAAAGCTCACCAACTGTGATGGTTGCACCTGCGCTGTATTCATTGCAAGATCCTGGATTCAGGCTGAATATTAACAGAAAATACCAAGATGACTGTGCTTTGATCTAGCAACACTTATCACCCCAGAGTTCCAGGAGACGAGCATGAAGAACGATCGCTCATGCAATGCTTTCATCCCTCATGACACCTAAAAGCATGCAAGACATATTAAACAGAGAATGGACACCTTACTATCCAGATGATTGTTTGCCATTTTTATCAGATATTTTTTATTCAGAATAAAAGTGGGTAAATTTTCTAGAATGTTTCCCAAAAGAAAACATCATCCATTCTCTTCAGGCCAAGATGCGATCATGGTCAAAAGCTTTGGGGGAGTGGAAGGGGGGGAAGCCAATCTTACTATAAATGAATTATAAAAGAATATCTTAACCACAAAATCAATGTTATTAAATCCTGGGGAACTATCAAGCAGGACATTTAAAAATCACATTCAAATTAATTAAATCAATCTTACTTCAATGTCTCTTATGTTCACCCTTAAATGTTTATAATTAGCTAGCAACATAAAAAATAAGGGGAGTTAGATGACATATACTGTTTTTCTTGTGGTGACTTTCTCATGAACCTAAATTGCCTGAATAACTATGCTCAAAATAACAAAAAATGAGTTCTGTGGTCATCTCAGGATCATCTGCAGCATTTCAATATGGCCAAATCTGTATACACTTGCTTGTTTACTTCTAAATATAGCGCATTGTTTTACTGTTAAAAATAAGCTTCTTTATTAATCACGTACTCAGTACAATGGCGACACACTGTCTGTTCTTGCACACATAATGAGTCGTATCTTCTAGCAATCAGCAGTCTTGGGAAGAAAATAAACCTGAAATAACTATTTACAGTGCTTTGAGGTAAGCACTTCATGGTTCTTGTTTATTTCCACATGAGGAAGAATATTCCGTCTGCTTCAGGTACAAAGGGATTCCTCAGGTATGATACAACTTCAGCGCTGAAATAATGTACCACTTGTAATACAATGTACAATTGGAAAATACTGCCAAAACCTCAGCTGCCGTAACTCTCTATACTTGGTGGACTGATGCCAGTTTGCAATCATTGGGGATATAGTCCCAGTGGTGTAAAATGTTACATGATAAAATAAGATGCAATATGTTGATTAACTCTTTCTTGCTATATGTATAATAAGCAGTAATATTTCCAGAAGTTCTTATCCACTTTTTTCCTAGAAACATGGAAGCAGTGTATTGCTTAAAGCACTACTTTTGAGTGTGGCTTTTCCTTTAGCTAGAAACATTATCAGACAAGCAGGAGAAACCCATGCTACTGTCAACAGAAGTTAAATGCTCAGAGCCATGATCAGAATTGGTATCTTTATGCAAAATTTGATTTAATATTTTTGTAAAATAATATCTTGAAAATATTGTGACCCAAAACCAAAAATTAAAAAGGGCAATGAATACTCTTAACAAGGGAAAATAACCCTCCTTCACAGAAGTAAAAAATATTTAAATTATAATCAGCCTGGAAATGTATCTTTTGGTAATAAAATTAGTTGGTAAACCAGAAATGCAATGCAGGGAAGACATCCTTTGTATTTCTCAGTCCATACTACCCATGGTACAGCACATGCCACTCACTATAAAAAATAAATGATGGCAAGTATTCGAGGTAAGTAAACAGTCAGTCCAAGGCCAATAACCCAAAGTGCAATAATATTTGCCTGCAAAGCAGCAACACTTAGGTATAACTGATGTGCTGAGAGAAAGCAAACCCAGAACATTACTTGAGATTTCCATCAGAGACCATCCGGATTTGATGTCATCTCAAGATATGTTTGTCTGAGAGAACAGTCATTTTGCTCTAAGTTACGTAGACAGTTAGTATTAATTTAAACACAATGTCACTAGCAGATATTAAACCAGTGAATCTGCCTCCATTTACCATGTGTAAAAGAAAAATTATGTGGAAAGAATCCAGGGACTATAAGCTTCTAAAATCTTTTTTCCTTTTATTACCAATCATTAATCTGAGAGATGTCACCCAACAAGTTGTTTATTTAGCTCTTGATCTTTAGATAAGTGTCATCATTTTATAGATGGTCTTTAATTTCTTTCTGGCTAGTGTTGTTTATAGAGTTACTGAAGTAAATATTTTTATGGCTTTTAGGCCTAACCAAGCTTTGCCCTGCAAGCAATTATACTTGTGTAAAAATGCCTGCAGGACTGGAGCCTAAAGGATTTAGCCTGTATTCTTTCCCATGTAGCTAAAGCCCCAAACCAAATCAGTTTATCTCCAGAGAAATGTGTGCTTTAAGCAGATTATTCTTGATCGGGTTTTTGTGCCCAGTGCTAAGTAATACTGAAATACTTGAGTTTACCCTTAAAGCAATGCCACAGAAAAAATTTACATCAAATATAAGAAAACTTATGTTAAATATAGGTATGCACACAGAAATTCATATAGATATCATAGACATTATATACTAAAAAAATGATTTGCTAGTACAGTGCTTTATGAAAAAATTAACCTAATAGTGCTCTGTGTGCAATGTATAAACTGAAAAATGAGTATCATTGTTCTATTAGAGGACACTCTTTAGATAAGTAGTATAGTAGGGAATTAATTCTGTACATTTTGGTTTCAGTCTTCAGTGATTCTATTAGCAAGCCTCAAAGATAGGATTCCTGCCATATGTGCTGATGAGATTTTAATACCAATAAGCCTTATATTCAGTTAGTATAAAGTAATGGAGTTTACCAGCAAAGTTCACCTCCTCACCTCTAGAGATTAAAATATTTTTTTCTGCGCTGTATGTCCTGGTACACAGAAATCAGCCACTACTTTTTGCTATTATTAAAGTACTCTTCTAATCACCCAGGTAGGTGATTATAAATCCTATTCATGCTGGAAATGTACCACCTAACCATTTTTTCAGCTTTTCTAAGTGGAAGAAGTTAACTATCTGCAGGGAGCAGAATGGGAAATAATCCAGCAGTTTGGAGGTGAGAGGTTAAGGGGGTAATTGTTATTGCTGCTGTACTGTTTCAATGCCAGCCTCCCTTTACACCATGGCCTATTCAAACATGGAAAGAAAAAAAAGTTGACAACCACAAAGCACTTGGATTTTCCCATATGAGCCAGGACCTCCTGCCAGGGGACTGCAGAGGAAGGAAAGGTGGAGGAAGATGGAGGAGGGACAAGGACAAGGTAAATATTCTCTTGCCAGCATCACTCTTGGAGTCCCAGGATGTATGCTGGACTAGCAAAATGACAAAAGGCAAAATCGTGGGATACAGAGTGAAAAGACTGCCCACAGCTGTGTGGGAGCAGGGATTACCACGCTTCAGTAATAGACAGCATTCCTACAGGACAGAAGTGCCTCAGCAGCTCCCGAGTCCAGCAGTTGCAGCTGCACAAAATCCTGTTTCCCTATCTAACCCCAATTTTATACCAATGTTTTAACACTAAGGTGAATCCATGCAACTGAAGCTATGCCTGTTTAATGCATGGGTGCATGGGCATACATTACAGGCAGGAGTGCATTCTCCACACAGCCAGTCAAGACTCATCACTGTCCTAAAGCACTTGCAACTTTATGAGAGGGAAAGTGCAGTATTTCTTCATTTGTACCAAGAAGCCAATTTCACAGCATTTAGTCTTTCCAAGACTCTCTGCCAATCATGCAGAGTGAGCAACTGGTAGTCAAGCAACCCCTAGGGAGCCAGGCAGATCTAGAGGCATCACCATGCATGGCCTGGTGCTGTCTCTGCTACTTCTTCCCTCCATCCCCCCCCAAAGGCTGTTCTACCTTTTTACCACCATTAGTTGCTTAGTTTTTTTCCACGGTGAAGTAGGTGTAAGAACAAAGGTAACGTGTACAAGGAAGGAATGTTGGGCACTGTTAGGATAAGAAAGGGATAAATGTTTTATTTTCTCAGAATCCACAAACCTTACTACTTCAATAATTTCTCCAGAAATCCAGAGTTTAGTCGAAACGCACGAACTGACCAATAGCAACTTCCCTAATCAGACTAGTTTGTCCTTAATTGGTGGGAACTGTGACTCTGCCTCTCAGTTAAGACCCAAACGTGCCCCTCTGCCCTTGACGCGGGCAGTAAAAGAATAGCTTATTCCGTAATTTTAATGATACATTTCCGGCTTATTGCTCTACTCTGTCTGTCCTTGCTGTGGGGTCTTTGCCAAAACACTTCAACAATGTATAAATGTCTTCTGTACGCAAATACCATGGGGTTTTTATGGCCTAGTACCAAACTTATCTCAGGCAGAGTTCTTTGTATTCACAAGACGATAAAAGGTTACTGATACTTGACCTGTTTGTGGTTATGAAACAAGATGTGAATTGCTGGATCAGAGGACATTTTTGTCTCCAAAGAAGATGCACTAAGTCATTTTGAGAGCTGCTCTACAGAGCTTAATTTGATAACGACTCTGGAGGATAATGTTCCTAATGAATTTAGGCCTAATCCTGGAAGTTCCCTTTTACATAAATACTCCCACAGACCTTTGAAAGGAGAGGAAATAGGGGTCACAGGAACATGCCTTTCTCATTAAGGACTCGAGATCTCTCCCATCGCACCCATGCTGAACAGAGAGTTAATCTAATAGCAGTCTTGTTTACATTATGTGAGTCGAATCCCCTCACTTGGGCCCCAAGCACGCAAAATTCGCAATCAGCTGTTTTGACTAATCTTGCTAACAGGCACACTGCAGTTAGACATGGGAGTTACCACAATGTCTGTTAGCAGCACGTAGTATTAGGCTACACGAGCAAGCAGTAGGGCCAATTAGCCTACATGGTAAGATGTGCTAATATCGCTACTCAGGGAGTCAGTTTTGCCCTAGATCAACCATAGTTACCTGGAATTGCTGTGTTACTTTGCTGTAGACATCGAACTACACTCTCCATACCTAACCCACAGTTTTTCCTGTTTTCCACATGTGGTAAACTGGTTTTCAGAAAGAAAGATTCCATGTCTCCTTCAACATATATCAATCTGAGCCATGACTGAATTACATAGCATCAAATAGGAAGTCAATGTTAAGTAAAGTGGTGTAAGAGACTCTAAAAGCTGTTAGCATCATCTGACTAATAATCAGTGGTCATGAAAGTGTCACTTAACACACTGATATTACTGCCTTTGCTTTGAAGTAAGCTTTGTATCAAAGCAATATTAGTAATATCAGGCACCAGCACAGAAGACATGCTGCTGTTGCTGGGACAGGGGCAATTCTGCACACACTAAGAACGAGGGAGAAAGTGGACACAAAACTGGATGAAAGAACAGAAGGGGTTTGGTTTTTTCCTTTTGCTAAGTCACTCTTGCAGTTTTTTTGGTTTTGCTAAGCTGCTGGAGTAACAAAACTGTTCATATCAGAAGGAAAACAACTGAGTACACATAAGAGAAAAAAAAAAATTGTGTGGGACTGTAGTCACTGCTGAATGCTTTAATCCTCTGGATCAGTACCAGTATATGGAAGAACTAGTACCAGAGCAGAGAGCACTGGGAATTCCCCCAAGATTAACAGCAAGATAGAAGTTATTAATTAAAGCTTGAAACAAAATGTGTGGACCCATAAACACAAAAATTCTGACAGAAGTCTATGAGCAGAGTGTAGAACGCCAAACCACCCTGATGTTGTTATTCAAATGACACCCTAGAGCTGGAGTGAGGCACTGCTCGGCTTGAGCATGGGTAGGCAGAGCTGACCCCCAGACAACTGGCAATGGTAGGCACATTAAAACTTACTTTCTGGTGTTCTAAAACACTTCAGGGTAATAACTATATGATTGTGACACAGGGACAACCGTAACACTCACTAACGCTTCAAAACAAGCTGCACATTCCAGAATTCCTGCTGAAATCCCAGAGAACTGAAGGTACAAACTCTGCATTAGATCACACTGGTGCTTTTTGGCTTAACAGGAGAGGTGCGTTGTTTCTACTGCAGTGTCTGTGCTTTAGACACAGGGAAATGAACAAACAAGGACACATTACTTCACGTAGACAGCATCTTAGGTTCACCCTTCAGTCAAAGCAACACATGACTTGCTGCTTAGATGACAGTGGCATTTAATCTTTTATTCTTTCGTTGCTGAATACCATCTATCCCTGAAAAACAGATCGTTTCTTAGTATAGTGCATCCTACTAGGTTATCCTAACTTTTATTTTTCATGACACTGAGGGGAAGAAAGAACAGAGAGACAGAGAGAGACAGAGGAAAGGTCTCTTTTTAGTTGAAAGTTCAGGAAATGTTTTCCCAATCCATGCAGATTATGCTGGTAGCTGAGAAGCTGAAGAATAGCCCGTCATTAAGATAATTTTTTTTTCCTTTTTCATCCCTTCACTAGCCCAGAGATAGCACGCCCCTGCGGGGCCTCACTTCTGACTCTCTGACGAAAGCTGAGCAGCATTCTGAGCCACAAGATGAGATAAAGCTGCAGCTATGAACAGCAAGGCAGAAGCTCTGGCATCTTTCCCTCCCACAAACCTCCATTAAAGGTCAAGCAAACTACTTAGGCCTGCTATTATAGGGATGAAAGAAGAACAGTTTTGTGATATAGATAATATATGCAAATAAATAAATAAAACAGGAGAGACAACTGAGGCTCTTTGACTCCAGCTGGCAAAACACAAAAGGAAAACTTTCACGCCTGACTCCGTTTCTGGAACACTTTTCAGCCTTCTGACCTCAAAAACTTATATTCTAGGAAAGGAAGGTTTGTTGCAGATTGCCTGAGACCAGTGGACATACAGGCTTTATACAGCAGTAAATTCATTCCCCTCCCATTTTTCCCCTCCACCATTCTCGGGTACTTTGTTAGGTAGCTGTGTTGCAAGATCTGTCAATAAAGTTCATGGTGCTCCTGGTAGTTTGATAGAGACTGTCTATAGCACACGTGAACACGTACCAGAAAAAAGAAGAAAACCCAGACCTAGCTTTTCCAATCATTACCACTACAACAGGAAGCTGAAATTAGAGAAGGCCTATAACCTGATAAACTGACAGGCTTTAAAACAGCAAAGCTAGATTTTTTTCCATCTTCTGAACTGAAGCATCATTACCAGGAATTTGTAGGGAAAAAAGTTGAAATTGCTTCTTAAAATATTCATATGATTCCATTTGGGAAGATAGAAAGATGAAATTAAGGTATGAAAAGAAAGCCATACTAACTTACATATTTTCCAGTATGTATTAAAGATTACTTTTACACACACACACAAACAGAAAGCTACTATATAGCCAAAAGAAGACAGAGGCTGCTGCCTACTTCCTAAGATCCCCCTGAACTACAGGACCATTTACTGTCTTTAAAGTAGAAAGATGTACTTAAGTACAAAGACATACAGCAGCTTAACAGTTGTTCTTCTCTGAAGCGGAGATGATAAGACTGTTTAACAGAGCAGGTCGATATCTCAGTACTCCTCAAGTGCAATCAGTTTATGACACAGGTACTATGGAAAACAAGCAGACAAGCCTGGCTGTAAGTTATCTTGTGTCTACAATAAACATCAGAAGATACTAGAAGGATACTTCCAGCTCTCTGGGAGCAACCTTTGCAATGTCTATGCTCTTATCTCCAAGTTATCTCAAAGGCAGGTTTTCCTGGTGAGTCTGGACTTTCATAGTCTTTACTTCTATCCAGGAATTTTGAATAAGCAGAAATTAAGCACTGTGAGCTTTTGCCCACATTGTCCAAGAAGGCCAAACAAAACCATACAGCAGCACATGCAGAGCAACTCCAGTGCACATATACAGCCTTTGGATCCACACACACACACACAGAGTAAACCTGACACAACCTAGACACTCTGGACATATTACCCACACTTCTGTGCACATGCAGCATTACAGTAAGACCTATACAGTATGTTAAGAACTACTCAGATACTACACACTCATGCACAATTTCCATTTAGGAAATCTGAGGGCAAAAAGCAAACAAGGAAACAAACCCAAATGTATGTTACTCTAGGTTCCCTTAAAGGCAGTCCTAGGCTGACATAACTTTTGTTACCATACGTGATCCAGTCCATAGTGCCTCTAAATCAATATTAGCCATTCTAGTGTTGCCATGTCATACTACCCAACATTCAGTGTATGTATTTGGCTATTGGTAATAACAGGAAGATCAGCTCTTGTGTCTCAAACAACTACTGCACTCCGTCGGCCAGTACAATCAAGCAGAGATGATGGGGCCAGGTACCTGATAGATTGAGAAAAGTAGTAGGTTAAATTGGCTGTGGCTCAATTTAAAAACATTAGAAAGAAGTTTACAGGTTAGAAGACATAGCTAAAATACATGCCAAAGGCTATGAGGCCTAATGGCTAAAGATATGCATCTACCATCTGTCAGTTGAAGTTTTAAGTTTAAAAAAGAAAACCTTGCATGGTCAGACACAGCCCTTGCAGTGAGAACTGAGGACCAGAGCAGCACTCACAGAAAGCTCTCCCTTTTTTTGGTTCTATCCCCAACACAGCATGGGAAATAGCTCGAACCCCTTTGTGCTTTCTTTCAGGACAATTGGGCTGACAGCACATGCCATGCATAACTCTGGCATTTTTTTCTGATGAGATTACTCAGGACTGTACATTTGTTACCGTTATCTTGAGAAACTGAGGTTAAGACGCACACATGGGCTTTTGCATAATCTTGTTTATTTACCCCTTAAGAATCATGTAGCAATATTTGTGCCTGAATTTCCCATCTGTTTTCCCTAGATGGCAGATGCTCTTGTCTTCTTGTGCCTTCCTTTAACTCAGTGCAGACTGCAGGTCAGCCTTTGCCTCACAATTTCCCACCAGTCCCTCCTTCCCTCTCGCAGCTATTAGCGTCCTTCTGCATCACATGCAAACACTTTGAAACCTAGCTGAGATCACCACAGAAAAGAAAATAAATGTGGTCAGTGGTTACCATCCTCTCTAGAGGTCTTATGTCCCAGCTTCTAATTTCAAAAGAGGAACAACCTCCACATAAGCCTATTCTGTTCTACTTACCATTTGCTATGGAGAAATGCTGGTTGCTCTGATACATACTGCACAGTCCCGTGTTAAGAGCCACCACTATGAAAACAGTTAAACCACGTTCACGGGCTCGGGTGTTGTGGTGCTGTCCTTTTCAGCCAAGCCCCTGCTGCCACAAATTCTGTCTGTTTAAAGGTCTCATTGGAATTTAGTAAGACTTCTGACTGACCTGGGGATATGCCTGATAAGGGGTTTTTGCAAGATCAGGACCTCTTATGTGAGTTTGCACTTACTCCTGAGTGTGTAGGAGTCCATTTTTCATAATCCATCTCATTAAGTGACATTTTAGCCTACCCAATAATCCAAAGTGCTCTTTTCAGCAGGAAATACTTTATAAGGTCCACATCCTGCCATCAGCCTAGGCACTGATCTCCCACTTGAAAACAGTAGAGAGGTCTGTGTAAAATATCACTGGCAGGATATGGGTAATCACTGATCTTTTTCTGGCTAGCAGTAGGAGTAGAAATATGCTGTTTTTCTCATATTTAACAGTTATTTGGTCTGAACTCATTATTTACCTGTACGTTATTAAGGGTATTTGAAAAGGCTTGTTTTCTCCAAATCCCTAAAGGGGAAGAGATCCATGCCAAGTCTACCCACACATAATTATATATTTCTACAGCAGAACTGTTTTAAAAAAATAAATGCTGGGATGGAGAAAAATCTGTCTCCTTGCCAACTACAGGAATCCGAAAAAATAAAATGAAACAAAATAATTTTTGCTAACTTCAGTTCTGAAAAAACGTTGCGATCTATCAAAGTTCTGTATTCATTTACCAACTGATAATTATAACAGGCAAGACTACAGTATTGCTACCTTAGGCCTGAGCCTCTAGTAGCAAATAAATTCTAATGGAAATATCAACAGGAGAGTGTATAATGTTAGCAAGGTTTTAATGTGGATATATTTCTCTAAAGGTACTCTTATGTTATCCCTGAGAACTGTTTATTGGTTTGTGTGAAATCACTTTGTGAAAGCACTTGAAGAGACCCAAAGAGAAGAGATCAGCACCTAATCACAACATACGAGCTACATTTTTAAAAAATACGCAAATACCACTTACAGTCAGAAAGACTAAAAGAGCAGAGAAAAGCAAGATCTCCTAAATCCTAATTTCAAGTCCATGGCACCAAATTATGGTGTGATTTTAAGCTATACTTAATATCACTGTTTATCACGAGCTTAACAGCATTAAAGGGATGTGTGGAGCTGGAACAGCAGAGAGATTTCTCCTGTTCCCTTTCTGAAGGCATATGCTTACTTGAGAATATCACCTTCCGTTTTTAAAAAGTTTCTAAACCTCAGAATTGCAGAAAACTCTTGAAAGTTTGTCTTCAGGACAAAGAAGGAAGATTAAAGGCATGCGCATGTAAAAAAAAAACAATGTTTTTTTTTACTAGAGGGAAGTAGAGAAGGGAATAGCTGACAGATGTTTACAGGGCTGAGGTTAACAGTGCAGGATCTATACTTGGTTCTCTCCATGGGCAAAGTAACCTTTATGAAAGCAGGATGCACAAAGGAAAGTAAAAGATATGAGGAAAGGGGGAAAGGTGGTAACTGAAGGAAACTTTACTCCTGTATTCAAGAATAGAATCATAGAACCATTTAGGATGGGAAAGACTTTTAAGATAATCAAGTCCAACCACAAAAGAGAAACAGGGTTTTTTTTTTCTGTTCTGCCTTTCCTTGTCCTTTTGCAGAAAATGGCCCACGCTAGCACAGGTAGACATTACACTGGTAATGGTATCTCTGATACAAGGAAAAACATGCCACCTGACAAGACATACTACCCTGAAGTTGGCAACCAAAGTTGGCATGCCAAGATGACAGAAGCAATGCAGCTCACGCAAAGAAACTTATTTGTTAACAAAAAGAAAACCACCCAGTTGTAAAGGCATAGACCAGCCGAGAAAATTAACCTCCTGCTGCATATGGACTATAACTTTTACTCAAGCGAATGTAACTTAGATACAAAAAACCCTATGTGTTTCTTAGCATACAGTTACCTTCCTGACAGAGGCAGAATAAAGCCTGTAGGAAAAGGCAGAGAAGGGACAGAAATGCTTAAGTCACATCGCTATTTTGTGCTTTATATTAAGAGTCTGAATACTAATTTCTCGTGTCTTTCTGCGTACCCTATTCTTGCATGTTGGACTACTTGCTTTTCAGCCGGTTCAGTGAACTGCAGTGGCTCACAGCAGTTAGGAAGAAGCTGGGCTGCATGGCTGGAAACAGGGGGTGAGACACAGGTACCTCTCTTCCAGTGACTTTGATGTACTAGATCTGCTCACGCCATCTGACTGAAATGCCAGACAATCTCTCAGAGTGCAAAATCACTTGGATTGGCAGAGACCATCTTCCTAAACCACTCAGACTGTGTAAGAATGTATCTGTGCATTGCCTATGTAAAGGAAGGTGCCTTGAATAGTCCCCAAATTAAGTCATTGAATTAACACCTGAGGTAAGAAAATCTGGCCAGTTTGGACTTCTCTCACCTTGCAGCATTGCTAAAAGAGACACTTTGTTAATCAGAACAAACACTTTAAAAGCGACGGCATTTTTAACTAACTCTCAGGTTTATTGTATTGAGGCTGCAATGCGTGTTTACCTAGGAAGCAGAAGTGTCAGTTAAAGATATCTGTACCTTCTACCAAAGTTTCTTGTCCGTGTAGGAGAGATGGCAGAACATGTCCCCAGTACTTCAGCCATTGTCACTCTGCCAGTTTATACAAAATGCCCAATTTTCACTAGAGTGGGAAAAACCTAGGTTTTCTTCTGCTGTCTCTGTTGTGAAAGTGAACATTGGGAAGCAGAGAGATTTGCCTAAATTCACTCAAAAGCCACTGAGCTGGGCAGACTGAAGTGACATAAAGATAAATGTAGTGTTGTACCTTACACAACCAGTGTACAGAATAGTTCGTGTGTGACTACGCAGGCACGCACAACTAATGTCTTACGTATGGTGTATGGCTTTTGTCTGGCCTCTAAAGCTTAACATAATATTGTTCTTTCCCATTTACTGAAGGAGATATTGCAAGTCTCACAGATTTGAGATAAGGGCCATATTCTGGTTATTAATTTTCCAGGCTCCCTTCCCAAAACTCTCATGGTTTGCAAGAAAGAACTTTGACCCCAATCACCTCTGGCTCAAGGCTGAGCCTTCCAGGCCCACCACTCCCCTGAAAACAATCTGCAAAACCATGACCACCTTCATTTGTCCATTAGAGACAGGATAATCCCAGCCTGCTATGTGAACTCCCAGGTTTTCCTTTGGTGTTTTAAATTAACCGATTTTCAAATCCAAGTCATCAAAAATGGGCTTTTCGGTTCATTAAATTTTACAGTGCTAAAAAAACAACAAAAAACGCACAAACATAACAACACTGTTTCCCTGGTTTGTTTTGGAAAATGTACTGAAGTCACTGTTGGGATAAAACTACCATCACCATGACATACCTGAGGTATAAGTTACACACGTAAAGGAGCCAACACTGTTATTTGAAGTAAACAAACCAGTTAGATAATGCAAGAACTGCTATGGACCCTTCAACTCAACCTAAAAGACACCTTATCTTTGACAAGTTGTTCTGAAGCACCAGGCCTAACGAAGCTTACTTCATTTCTGGTTTATGTTTGATGATGGATTGGCTTCAATATATGGAAATTCCTGATCCGCCCCTGCTTCCCCTGAGCTCTTTTCCCCACAGCTCAACATTTTAATGTTTTTCTTTGGTGTGGACTCGCCAATGCCTAAGCCAATCATTTGATCAATATAAGCCAAAATCAGGAGTGGAAAAAGGAGTTCCATCCTTCTCTTGTACTGATACAAACATTCATGCCACCACACAACGATAATGGTTTGGATTAAAATTACCATTTTTTTTTATTATTATTTGGTAAGTTATAGTGTTACTGAACAGGAGAAAGAGTGGCCCCACCTCTAGGTTGCACATATAAAAGAAATAAACCTAAAGTTAATCAGATTTAAACAGCACCTGATTTAAACAGATGGCAATCACTATGAAATACATCCAATTTTTTGTTTCCTTACAGAACTATTTGGAGTATGTGAAAATAACAGGCATATAAGATTAAAGATAAACCTGCATAGTCAGACACATTAGGCTGAAGGCCATTTTCCAGTCCTAAGAAAAATGTATTTAAATCACTAAAATAAACTTGCCAGGGCATTACGTGTAAATAATTGCAATTAGCACATGATCTAAAACACCATGGTTGGATTTGTCTAAGATGCAAATGACAGAGCACTACTGGTGAGTCTCGCGGAGACCCACTGAAGGGATTTGCCCTCTCCAGCAGGTCAGTCGCAGGCTTTTTTTGTGAGAATCTGCATGGATTGTTACCTGTGCCGAATCCAGCACATACCTTTTAAAAAGTCTCATGCATCATGGTTGTCACCCTGCTACCTTTCACAATAAATAATCTCATCTTAAAGAAAGGGAGTATAACATTTTATTATTATTACTGTCATAACCTACCATTTCCATATGTGATCTATACCATTATACTGCTTTCTCTAGCAAAATTCAGAACTAATAACATGAAATGATCCTATGTGCACATTCATTAATAATCAGAAAAAACACTTTCCAGTAGATGGCTGAAAATTAAGGAACTTTTTCTCTTCTGGCAGGCAACAGATAGGAAAAACTTAACTGAGCCAATGCAAAAATGTCAAGTTGTTGTTATCAGAATAATAAAAAATTTATGGAAACATGGTTTTTACTGATTTATGATGAAGAATGGGAATTTTTGTTGCTTTTTGCTGTTGTTGTTGCTTTGGAAACTACAGCACCAGGAAAGAGACTCAACATGAGTCCATGAATCTCCCCTTCTTCATTTGCTATGATTTTTTCATTTCATTTGTCACAACTTATAGAAAACCCTCCAACACAACTTGGAAAACTCAACACCTGAAACTGTCAAAGTTCATGGCTGTCAGTAAATGTTCAGAGAAGACTTGGGTTTGGTTTTAATCTGTGTGCCAATCAGTTTTCTTGGCATGAGCACAGAATTTAATTGGATTCACTCTCAGGATGAGACAACCTTTCCATTTGCAGCTCCGAAAATTCCTTCATCCATAATTTTATGTAAAATTTTAGAAACACGGTTTTGTATCCATATATTCTTGTGTCTTTGCAAAGCGTTGCAATGAGTTACTTACATTTGTGGTAAAAAAACTTCAAAACTATAAGGAAAACCTGTTATTATTTGAGGGTCTAAAAATAATAACGTAAAGGTAAACAAGTACAGTAACTATTGATATTATGGATTCACAGCAGCAAAATTCAGATCATATATGCCTCTCAACTCACTGTTTTGATCAAGCTCCCAACTAGCAAATTTTATTAACATGTTAAAAACATGCAGTCACCCATACCTCTCTTCATGCGCAACTGAACACTCCTTCCACGGGTCAGTTCTGTTAAAGGGGGGGGAGGTATTCACACAGAAAAGATCACTTTCCCCACGGTCCAACTCCTAATCAGCCATATGATCTTTTAGCCCAGTATCAACCCTAAGTTTAAAAAAAATTCCTGTGAGAGAGAGTTTATTAACTAATAACGCCACTCTAAGACGTTTGGGTGGTGTTTTTTTTTCCTCCAGCATTGTCTGTAAGGGGAACTAAGCTTGTCTCTGTCTTGGTACTACCTGGTGCAACAGCGTGGCTTTGGACAAACATTGCAAATTTGACAAAATTGCAAATTCTGTGAAATCTTGACACCTCAAACCCTGTGAGATCTTTTTCCATTGTCTTTGCTAGAGCTCAGGTTTCACCAACTGTAACTGTGCAGTGGAAGAACAACTTACTGGTTAAATCCAACTCATGCTCCTCTGTTTTTTTGAAGAAGACTTCCTACTACAATTCAAGTTTCTATGCTAATGTCAGAAAACATGCATTCCTCTTTCCAAATTTGAGATTAACTCTGGAGAGCTCTATTTGCTCTGGAGAACTCTATTTGCTCAATCACAGTATGAAGCTGGAAAGTGGGAAAAGGGCAGGTTATGACCAAGTCTTTGTTTCATACCTTCCAAGCACCAGCTCTAGAGAGGTTTTACAATAGCAAATACTAAGCAATACTGCATATTTTGTAATACCGAGCTTTCCAGACAAGCAAAAGCAAGTGACCTCCCCCTTCCTCAGGGCCTTATTTCAGTGAATAAAATATCTAACTCTTTCAAGATTTCTAGCTTGAAGTGTAACATCTACTTTCCAGGTTCTGGAATTCTGCCTTCTTGAAAGACAGACTTCTAGATAATCTTTTCACATGGTAATTGTGATGACTTTATCTTGTGCACAGTGTATTAGACCATGATCATTCTGGGCATTGAGGATGACTGTCATAATAGTGATTTGCCTAATTTGTCAATTTTATGTTTAAAATGTCACTACTTCTGGCTGTTTGGCAACATTAAGTGTAAATAAATACCAAAATTCATAGTAAAGTAGCATTAAGTGTGCGACACCTTGATAAAAATGACAAAATTTATAAGGATCTGTCTGTTAAAAGAGAGATCTCTTGAAGTCTTCATAAAATAAAATACAGAAGTCGTTATTCAAAACTATCTGTCTCATTGAGAAAATGGAGTAGGTTTATACTGACGTGATAGATTTATCAACTTTGTTTGATCTTTAGTTAGTTAGAGAATATTGTATTTACCTATGGCTGGATTTATCCAGTGTGTTGGGAATGGTCTAATGTACTTGGCAAGAATGGGACCTTTTGGCAAAAAAAGATCACATCTGCATTTGTAGATCTTATGGGAAAAAGTTGTGTCATCAGGGCAGTGTAATATGACACATTTAAATGTTTCATTAGTACCAATACAAACATAAGCAGGGCAAAGTTTCTATTTTTCAGTTTAGGCTTTTACAATTTTAATTTTTTATTTCTTTTTGTTTTCGAAGAGGTCTGTGTTGCTTCAAATCCACATATAATGTGTCTTAATTCCCCTGTGCAATGGCTTAGTACACCAACAGAGGAATGCTAATAATCACACACACAAAATATTTGTGCACAAGACTTGACTTTGCACACACTCAACAAAACAGATGATACTGGATCTTATAGATCCTGCAGAAATTAAAGCTTAGAACTTGACTAGTCAAGTATATACAGTAGCTGTTTAGGCTTTTTTGTCTTAGATGTGCACCCTTACGATATAAATATATGTTTCAAGTACAATCTTTAGTCAAAATAGAGTATTCTGTTCAAGGCACTGTACTAAAAAATAAAGACATCCCCTGTCTACAGCAGAATCAGAACAGTTATTTTGGCTGGTTGCCTTCAAGATACTAGAAATTCCCGTCAGCTCTTCTGTGTACATTTTAGAGTTAACAGTGAGCTTAAAATAGGACTGAAAGAATAAAGCCTATGCTGAACTATGGCCATATTTGTATGTAAAGATCATGGCATTCTGAGAAACATCACATGCACCAGTTTTTAGAAAGCAAACAAAACCTTCTTGACCCTGTTTCTCATGTATGTGTCTATTTAGAGAGGGAACTTGCCTTCTTTCGCTGGAATTGCATTTTAACTGCAGCTCCCTCATCATAACTTTTATATAGATGCACTAGATCTTTGTGACCTTACAGGACCTCCTGTGTTCTCTATCCATTTCTACCTGCTGCTCCTATATCCTTGAGAATGTCACTGTGTGCAGACACATGAGCACACACTTCAGTGCATGAAAACCACTGCTCTATTCAAGTTCAGTGGACTCCTGAGCACATTACAGTCAGTAGAATAAAGTATACATGTATATTACAATATGCATTATGCCCAGTAATACACTCAGTAACTTAGAAAGTACTTCGCATTTAAAAAAAAAATTTCTAACAATTTTTAGTGGAATGTCAACATTCCACCAATAGATGTAGCCTATTAACAAGTGTTTTGGTTTTCCCTGCATCTCTTTTTCTTTCTGGAGTGGGACATTATTGCACACAGGCAACATATAACATTTAAGGAGTGGGTTAAAATTCAAATAAGGGAACACAGGATATAAAAAAAAAAAAAAAAAAAAAAAAGCTTTTAATTTAAAAGCCTCTAGTGCTTCTAACCAGGTCCACTGCCAAGATGTCCCATGTGTAGACCACATGAGCAGGAAAAAACACAAGGGAGATGGGGCAGTAACACATTCATTTTAAGTGGATGATCTTGTTTCTGGTCCCTACTGAGATATTAAAAAAAAGTATTATACACAAAGCTTTAGATATAGTTAAGATATCTACTGAAAAGACTATTAGAATAAGAAAGGTAAAAGGAAATTAGGAGATAGATGACACAATAAAGCCATTTGAGTGGGAAAAAGAACAGGAAATTGTCATAATGAGTTCCAAGATCATTATACAAAAATCTGTGACCATTCTCAAATGTCCTTGTCAAATGGATTTTCAGTCCCTTTACTCCCCTCTCCTTCTCAGAAAACTTCTCAAGGACTTATTGCTCTTCAGGGAAGAGTTTTCAGGAGTTTCCAGAAGGTAAATGATAAATAGTAAATAATTTTTAGCAAGTATAGTCATAGAATCATACAATCGTTAGAGTTGGAAAGGACCTTAAAGATCATCAAGTTCCAACCTCCCTGTCATGGGCAGGGACACCTCCCACTAGACAAGGTTGCTCAAAGCCCCATCCAGCTTGGCCTTGAACGCTTCCAGGGATGGGGCATCCACGACTTCCCTAGGCAACCTGTTCCAGTGCCTCACCACCCTCACTGTGAAGAATTTCTTTCTGGTGTCTAATCTAAATCTCCCCTCTTCCAGTTTAAAACCGTTGCCCCTTGTCCTGTCGCTACACTTCCTCGTAAAGAGTCCCTTTCCGGCTCTTCTGCAGGTTCCTTTCAGGTATTGATAGGCTGTTATAAGGTCGATAGTCAGATAAGAACATTGGGATACTCAATTACTTTCAGGAATCTTTATTGGCCATCAACTGCCCAGGTCAATTACAAAACAGAGAAATTGTTGCAAAGCATGACAGTTGTTGGCCACAAAACCACAATGCAGCTGTCAAAGTCAAAACTAACCAAGCACTTATCAATAAATTGAATACTCAAAAGCTGTTTTGAAAGTCATGGGAATTCTTTAAACCAAGCCATACACTCCCAGCATATGGTGCCAGGTGCAGTAAAACTTAGATGATTTCAAGAAGTCTGCTGCTGAATTTACATAATACAGAGCAATAAAGAGTGAAAACAGAATTTTTAAGAAGAAAATTCAGTTCTGAGATGGTCTGATGTTACAGAAGTACATGGCATTGGTCAAGAACTCCATACTGGAACGATGCAACTGAAGCTACATATAATTTGCTTCAGGACTTAAAGAGATAACAAAGAGATAAACAAGTAGTCCTGCACATTATAAATATTTATACCATTTAGATTATTATGAACCAAACCCTTCATTTCTCAACAATCTTTGCAACTTAAATCAAGGAACATCTTAGAAACTGCCTTTGCTCAATGGTGGACATCAGCTACCTACCTAGAAAACAGTTCCCACTTGTGGACCCAGCCAAACTGGGAATAAGGCCACATGTATAGTACCATGGAGAAAGCAGAGCCAAGCTGGGTCTGATCAGTCTCAGTATCTCAAAGACACAAGTACGTGGGTCTGCTCTGCAAACACCGGGTTAGAGTGTGCACCCTGCTTTCTCCTTGAACCCACAAAAGATGGCCATCCTGGACAATGGACTCATTTTTTCCAAAGTGTTAATATTATCATTGTGCAAATGGCTGGGCCTTTGTCAGAGATCAGAGTGTGCCACAGCACCTCCCATTCAGTTGCTAGCTGATGAAAGGTGACAGAGCTAGTGGCTTAATAGAGTCTCACTGATGGTTAATGGTTTGTGTTGGAAGGGACACAAACCGCAGAGAACAGTTTATGGAGTGCATTATACTTCATAAGATGTTAGGTTTTGACCATGAAAACATATCTTGTGGATGGAGCTAACTGGCCTGAATAAACCAACAATTCACAGTCCATCAAGTTACTGAGTTTGGAAAAAATACTGATCCAAAATAACTAAACTTGATATTGCTGAATATTACTAGTGGTCTAACTTTACCAAACTACCTGAAATACCTAAAAAAAGGTCTATCTCTAAGCATTCAATTAAATACTAGAGGAAAAAAATTCTACACAGAGAAAGGATATTTTTAATGTGGTTTTGATATTACCCATATTAAGCCATCATTAATTCAGATTCCATCATAGCTTAAAATCATAGAATAATTGAGGCCAAGGTGGATCTTTGGAGGTTTTGTAGTCCAGCCTTCTGCTCCAATGAAGGCAAACCTCACTATTACATCAGGATGCTCAGAGACTGGTCCAGTCAAGTTCTGAAGATCCTCAGCAGTGGCAATTCTGCAGCCTCTCACAGAAATCCATTCCAGAACTCATGTACTTTCATTAGGGAAAGAAAATAGTTGCTGCAGATATTTATTTTGATTATATGAACTGGCAGGAGAGCATATCTGTTCTCAAAAAACCCATTTCCAATCCTTCTCTTATATAGACTAACAGCAGCACAGAACTCCCCCCCTCAAAAAAATGCCATTCAAGTGATATTTACTGGTTTTAGGTTTAAGGCTACAATATTTAATTGCCTGTCTCCATGTTCTACACTGTGGGTATGCACGTGGTGTGCACCATGCACAACATAGCCAAGGAAGAAAAGGCCAGTCTCTCCCTCCTTACTGTGGTTGGCCAATAGACTTCAGCTCTCAGATGAAAAGAAATATGTTCAAGATTACTACCAGAGTGTTGTTACTGCCACAGGCCTTCCCTGACAATTATGTTCACAAACCAACACTGGATCTCAGCTCATGAGGTACTGGAGGTTTTTTTTTCCCCTTTATTTAAACAACATAAGCGAGGTGCTGGCCACTTCACTAGTCACCCAGCAATGCACAAAACCTGAATGACTTTTCATTCTTGCTGCCCACCCACCCGCAGAGATCCCTATCTGTTTTCAGATGGATCTATGGTGAGATTTGTCATTTGTGCACTGTCAATAAATGAACCTTTTCATCTTTCCTTAATTTATCATTTCCCTTTCCAAATCGAAAATTCCTCCTCCACACAGTCACTAATTATCTCCATGCACTTTCCAGGAGGTGAGTGGGTTGACGACCTCCTTTCTGCTTCCGTTTCTTCTGTGCTGTGCTTTGCTTTGCCTTGCAGGAGCATCAGCTGGCTGTTTTTCCCATCTTTCAGAGGGCCACCAACTAGACTTCTTTGTGCATTCTCTTTGCACTGAGGGGTGCCAGAAACCTGGGTTTTCCTTTCCTCAGGGCTCATGGGATACAAAAGAGGAAGGCTGACAAAGACATCTGGCAAGGATACGCCTACCTCACCGCTGCTCAAAACAACATCGACTCAAGTTTGCATAAAGTATATTTAAAGCAGCATCTTATTCAATTCAGATGGACTTAAGAGTCAATGCAAACATTTAACACAGTTCTAATTACCGGTCTCCTGCCTACATCATCCATTCATCTGAATCAAAATAAATCTGATGGACTGTAATAAAACACTTGGCAGCACATTTGTGTTGCAACAACTTACTGTTTGGTTCCACTGATGTTCTTTAAGTGAAAACTGATACTGTTCCATTGGATACTTCCAGCAGGCACAATTAATTCATATGCCCACGATTAAAAAAAAAAAAAAAAATAAAAGTAGTAAAAAAAAGTAACATAGAGAAAGTGCAACAAAAATCTGAAAAGTTCAGTTTCACTCAGATTAAAGTGAAATTAAATGGTATCTTGGTTCTGATTTCAGTATGCTACACCTTCAGTGTCTTAAGAATTGGGTTTCAGATTAAATCCTAAGGAAGAAGAACAGAAATAAAAGAGGTATATGTACTTTGAGGGAGAGAGAATGAGGGTGTGTTTCTTGCTTGAAACAAAGTATATCACACAAAAACTAGCACGCATCCAGAACAAAATGAGGCTGAGGTCCAAATCCCATTCTTTGCTACTGTTCCAGCGAGCAATCATGACTTCTCCTGTGGTTTTTAGTGGATTTGGTCTTTATACTAGCAGTCTTGAGGTAGTCACATATTGAGCAGGTCAGCCTTAAGAAAATATATAGATCTGATGATCTGGGGATTTTTTATTTATTTTTTTTTGCATAAATACATAAGCATTTTGGGTGGTTTTATAAGACTGGACTCAGTGGCACTCCTTGTAAATTCAAACTCCTAAGATTTTCTTCAGGTCTTCAAGCAACATGTTAAGGAGTTCAACCTGATGTTGCTTTACAAAATATTGCAAAGTGACTGTAATGCAAATGCTGAAACTTATGGTTACATAGAATTTCACATTGCTCTCTTTTCTGAATAAAACCCTCCAAGCAGAAGTTAACTAACTGGAGCACAATTAGTGCTACCTTCAAAAAAATCCCCAGGCAAGACAGTACATGTCACAAGATGTATTAATTTTGAGTTAAAGTCTACTTTATGGGGTACCACAGAGAACACAAATCCCAGACAAGGAGCACAGCAGGTCATTCTGCCCTGGTATAAAGAGATCAGAAACTTCAACATCCCCAGCTGGGAAGTACCTAGGGTATGTAAACTCTGCCTTAGATAAAATGAGATGACTTTTGATGTAACTGAACATAATGAATCTATGCCTTCTAAAACAACTGAGGTGAGTTTCTGCACAGTAAGTGCTTGAGGGATAACCTTTCCTTCACACAGTTTCTATAGGGTAAAACACACCCTGCTTTCCTTTATCAAAGTTTACTATTGTCTTTAAAATGGATTTTAAAGTTGTTTTACACAAGCAAGGTCATTATAGAGTAGACACCATTCCTGACATTTCCATTGAAGCATGCTTCAGAACAAAGAAGGGAGCATTATGGGGGTTATGTACATGCAAAAAAAAATATGAAAAAGAAAAAATATTCTCTTAGTTATTCAAGACTCTTCTCTTTGATTCTTGGCTAGCTCTGGACCATAATATCTATTATTTCAAAGTATTATGCTGGAAATGTTGCTGGAATCTTACTAAACAAATAGCTGCACTGATGGACTGCAACTTCCCAGCTTCTCAGTGCAACCTTCTCCATCATACTGGAGATTAGATTTCAGAGTACTCATCAATATTTGTGAAAAGTCTGAAAGGGGAAAAACGTATAACTATAACCAGCCAAAAAATAACTTTAAGTTGAAGGATTCTGTATTTTGTAGCCAACTCAATGAAATTTTTGATGCAGTTTTCAAATTCTGAATGGTCTTTCTCTCTGATTTCTGATGAGAAACTCAATATGCAGTAACTCAGTAGTGAAACACAAAGACCAGAGTCAGGCTTAAACTTCAGTTCTGCAAAATTCTCTCCCCTGTATGCTGATTAAATATTTGTTGTGTGTTTTGCATTGATGTGGGAATAATAGGAAAAATTTTAAAGCCTTAATTTTTCATAAAACAGAATCTTTATTTCCTTCTCAGCCTTAAAACTTATTTTCTCACTGTCTGTCAAACTCCAGTGAAGACAGACATCTGAGTTTCATCCTTTACCAGCCTGCCCATTACTATGATACCAGGTCAAAGGACTGCCTCGTGTATCTCTCCAGCTCATTCATATACAAGATTTGGTTCTACTAGCCAGCTGAAGCCAGCACACAACCACAATTGTGGTAGACAGCAGCATGTTAATCTGCAATGACAGGAAAGTTCAAGTGTTTGCTGTATAAAAACCCAGTAAACTACCTATAATGAGATTGGGACTACTTCGAAGTATAATCTTGGAAATTAAAAGTCTTATCTAATCTTGAACAAGAATCCAGCCAGTACACAGCATTGCTCTAACACCGCTGTCCACAAGCTCCTCTGAGACAAAAGTTTTCACTCCAGTTGAGACAAGATCCTTGAGGACAAGGTCCTTTCACATATCCTAAGTCTCTCCAAAGTGAAAGAAAAATATAAACTACATGTTGTACTATGACTTTTTAAACAGTGACTCTTTAAACTAAGAATACTGATAAAAAAGAGAGGGTATTTTTTCCTCTTCACTTTAATTCTGGCATTTCAAAAGCAAGAAAATTCCATTACCATCAGCCAAGCAAACACTGTTTGGCCATCAGTAGGGTCACTGTCATCAAAAACAGTGTTTTCTTGTGAGGAACCTTTGTCTTTCTTTTCAAAGTGCACATTTTAACATGATTTTTTCCTCATGACCAACTGCAGCCAAGTTGGTTGCAAACAGCTAGCACAAATATCCCAGAAATGAATCATAATTCAGAGAAAAAAAAAAAACAAACAAAAACAAACAAACATCCATCTGACAATAAAACTTGTCTCTTGCCTTGTTTTTTTCAGTCTCAGAAGACAGAAGCATTGTAACACAAACACATAAGTTTCTTCAGGTGCACAAGGCCTAATAGTAATTTAAACTAAACCATATTTGCTGTGCAAAGGGCCTTACCTAAGTGCAACACTGTGGATAAGAATTGTTTTCCCCTCTGCCAGGTCAAAATGTTGTTTCTCAAAACACTGTTGTCTGAGGCAAACTATGGACAGAACTAGATATCCGTTTGAGTTTCCAGATGCTTCTTTTCAGTGGTTTTACAGAAACTGAGAGACATAGGAAGACCAAAAAACTAGGTAAATGCATGCACAGCTAAACAAAACCACATCTCTAAAGCATTACATTTGGACATTTTAAAAAATGACCACAAAATACCTTAACCCTCGGTGGTGGGGTAGGGAAGGGTGGAGGATGCCTTTTGGGGGTAAATACAGATGAAGGCTCTGATAGATATCTTCACATACATTCTGTTATAACATGAAATGACTTTATTTCTATATGACTATGTGCTCATTGAAAGGCACATTGCGGGCCACAGCAATTCTCTACTGTTCCCTGTGGCAAATATTCACAAGAGTTTCTTTCCGTCAGCTGTACCCTATAAGATTTTCAGCTAAGGTTTTACTACAGAGATCAGTTCAGGTGCCACACAGTCCATGTAATAAGGTTTCTTCAAGTCCTAACACGCATCCTAAGAGGCAGCTAGATTGCCACAGATTTGGAAGAGCCTACCTTCAAGCAAAGAACTCAAAGATAGTTTAGTTTTACACAAACCAAACATGTAGAGAATACTGAAGTTATGGCAGCACCACAATGCCAAACAAGAAACTCCCATGGGTGTAAGGATGATTCCTGTTAGCACACAACATCATGAACATGGGAAGTCATCAGGGGCTAGCTTAGTTGATACCCACCAAAAGCCCAAAGCTGACATTCTCCCACATCCTCAACAGAAAATATGCTTTAAGGTCATTCATGAGCCAATGAACACATGGATCTGAATCACTTAAAAAAAATATGTTCATGTATAACCGATCCACTTAGATTAAAGCTGTAGCCTTAATAATGGACATTATTCCCACGTTAGCAACACTTAATGCAGTATATTTGCCCCAAATAACCAAACGTCTAACAGGAGAGCAGAGCATAAGCTCCAGCTACGCTTCCTCAGTAGTCCTAGATAAATGATTTTGATTATGCTGATGAGCAGTGACTCCAGCACGCTCAGCACAAGAGAGGTTCAATCTACACTGTCAATGTAAATGGACCTCAAGCATGCAGGTGAGCCCACCCATGTGCCACACTCTCTGGACTCTGCTCATGTACTGCAAGTCTGAAGCTTTCAGCAGTGTCTACTTTATGTACAGCAAACCTGGTATTTTCCTCCAGGAAATATCTGTGTATGAATAACATATATTCAGATTTCCAATGCAGAAATCCAGCTGCTGTAGACAGTGCTCCTCTAACATGCAAGATGGTTTTGGCTGTACAAGATAATTTTTTGCTGTGGATAAGGACTGTATGTGCCTCAGTATAAATATGCACGTAATACTTCTGATAAAGTCAGCACACTGGGCTCACTGCCAAATGAGTTGTTTAAAACACACAGTATTGATGGATTGAGGATGCATGAACTGAGAATTATTTGGACTCAGATACCTCTAATAATTTTTTGCTTGTAAGAACATGTCTTAAGCAAAGATCTTTTGACATCACTGAATGCGCAATTTAAAATGTAGCTGTGCAACAAAATCTGATAACAAAAGATGAAGACAGACCTGTAGAAAAAAACCAAACATTATTGTAGTTTCTGCTCTGAAATTGAAAAAACATGTTCCAGAGAACAGTACTCTGGCTGCTGAGTCGGTATACACTTCAAATCCAAGAACAGTACTGAAACTGGAGCTAAACCATAATAAAGATTTTATAAGAAAGTAAATTCTTATGACAGTTGAAGTGGACTTTGCAAAACACTAGAACAAACAAGCTTCCCATGCAAAGTTGTGCTGCTTCTCACGTCTCTTGCAAGCAAGAGTTGCAGGAAATTAGATGATTGATGTGGAATGTATGGACTGACACTGTTTTACATATGAACAGCAAAGTAAGTTTCTTGAGAAGCTGAAGGCTGAAAGAAGTCATTTCTCAGGAAGTAAAACATATTCATTTGAGAAAGGAGAGGAGTATGTCTCCTGCTCCAGCTTTGAAGGGTCTGCAGATATATGTCTATTTGGAGATAAGAACAGCCTTAAAACAAAATACATAAGGTAAGAAAACAGATGCTTTCTCTACCTACCACATTAATAAGTTATTCCTGAGACTAGCAGAGTAATCTGGAAGCCATGCAAATTTGAAAAGTGTTATATTAACTACAAAAAAAAAAAAAAAAACAAGCCACACCAAAAAACCAACAATCAAAAAACAAACCTAAAAAAAAAATCCCTGAAAAAACAGCATTAATTCTGGTGAAAAAATACAAACTACTTGAACACCCTCCCTTTATGTTGTACCCCTTCCTCTGAGTGATTACAAAATACCACCTGTTCTACAAGTTTCAACATAGAATCTGAATATCCAGGTATATTTGCATTTCTTTGTGAACCACAAGTGCAAAAATTTGGCAGAGAGAACCCTCACAGTGATGCCTACATAAAGCTGCAGAAGTATCTGGGCTTATCATCTGATACTGGTTTCAGAATTATCAATTAATTTTGCCTGTGGAATATTTCCTATAGTTGTTAATGCAAAGATCCTCAGGTGAACTTTTCAGTCTCAGGAAGAAGACACAAGGCTGTTGTAAATTAACTTGTGCTTGCAAAATAGCCAAATTGGACACAGCAATAGGTTACAAGGGTGGACGGAATATTAGGAAAAAAAAAATATAAAATCCACAGCGTCTTCTCTTTGTTGGAGGGAAAAAGATAGCTTTTTCAGAGTAGAAATATATTTCATTTTAAAGTCGCTTGTCAGATAATTTACCTTTTCTGACATGAACTTTTACCCTATTTTCTCATCCTCCATGTTGCCATACCTTAGCCAATAAAGTCAAACTCTCCATTGCAAGTCTTCAGCTTAAAAATCAATTGCTCTACTACTACACACAGCAAGGCTGGATTTGTTGCTCTTTTTAAAGCAGGCTAGTAAAGGGTAGTTTTTTGACATTTTTAAAGTTTTGCCATTTCCATTCTCCTAGGAAAGGTTCC
Organism: Limnodromus scolopaceus; assembly: GCA_028565335.1. Classification (NCBI taxonomy): domain Eukaryota; kingdom Metazoa; phylum Chordata; class Aves; order Charadriiformes; family Scolopacidae; genus Limnodromus; species Limnodromus scolopaceus. The sequence continues at coordinate 111,117,622 of JAOXNO010000001.1, forward strand.
TAGTAATACAGATTTGACTTCATACATCCTTTTTCAATTGAAGTCTCAACTATTAGGCTTTAATCTGTAGCAGTCAAATCCATAAAAATTGCACTAAAGAAAATGTACAAAACTGGAGAAATACAAGTCTAACCTTAAAATCAGATTTCAGAATCTGACACAGTTAACAGTGTCAGCCATGGATATCTGAACAAAAGCCAAGATATGCCTTTATATCCTTGGATATTCATCTGAATGTCTGAAAGTTCACCCAGTGAACCACCTTTCCTAATGACAGAGGTTTGACTTATTTTAACATTTTAGTATTTTGCATACCAGTTTTATTTTGCTGATCTCAGCATTACTTACAGAGCAACAGATACAGTTTGCATATAGTGATTTCAATCCCTTTCACCAAAAAAAGCAACTGTAATTCTGTATCACTCCCAGGTTTTCCGCACAACCAGGGTTGGCTCCTTGGGGTTAGGAGCTCATCCCCACAATAACTACATTCCCCTGTAGAACATTCTTGTTCCTCCTTTGCATCAAGCCTGGACTGCACACATACAAGCACCCTGGCCTGGTGTTATGGAAACACACTGGAAAAAGAAGCAGCCATAGGACTTGGCGCTTCTGTGGTAGAGTTCATCAGGGATTTCATTGCCAGTCCCCATGTTCTCTGGAACAGGCATGCAGCCACTTGGAGTACACACAAGGAAGGGCAAACATGATAAAGTTACCAGTTCTTTTACCAGGTAACTGTCATTTTTCTGTTTCATAACATGTAGCTAAATACATTAATCTTATATTCACCCAATGAGTCAACCATACCGTTACTGTTTTGTACCACGCTGTTCTTAAACCTCCTTTGCGTTGTATGCATGAACATGCTACAGATTTTTCTGTTCATATCCCCACCAACCAAAATGCACTAGAGTCAACACTACACACAAGCATAGGCACCCTCCATAACAGTAAATAACTAGTATTTAAGATGATCTTAGCATTGCATTTATTTTGACAGACGTTGATACATACGTTTCATAGCCCAAATGAGAAAACCAAAGTTTATACAAAAGCAGTTTTTACAAAATGGAGAAGAACACAACTGTAAATTAATAATCAGACTGTCAGTACGGTGATTCCAGATTATCACTGATCTAGTGAGAAATGGAAGTCACATTCTTTGCTAGTATATCCTCTTGGTCTCCTCTAAACACTGAATATTTTTTCCTGTTATCCTTAGTTGATTGTGCTTTGTCAGCTCTTCTGTACTAATCAAGTCTGGTAGGAAAACCAGTTTCCACCTTCCTATATTTAGCATTAAAAAATATTTTTCACCTAAACTTTGTTCTCAGCAAACCAATGTCCAATCTAAATCCACCCTCTTTCAGTTTAAATCTATGTCCCTTGTCCTGTCACTAAAGGCCCTGGTAAACAGTCTCTATCTATCTTCTTTATAAGCCCTCTTTATATGTTGGAAGGCCACAAGAAGGTGTCCCTGGAGCCTTCTGTTCTCCAGGCTGAACAACCCAACTCTCTAGATTTTCTTCCTAGGAGAAGTATTCCAGCCCTGTGATCATTTTTGTGGTGCTCCTCTAGGCCCACTCTAACAGGTCCATACCTTTGTTGTGCTAGGGACCCCAGAGCTGGGCAAAGTACTCCAGGTGGGTCCTCACAAGAGCAGAGTAAACGGGCAGAATCACCTCCCTCAACATTATGACCACTTTTTTTTATGTGTCCCAGGATATGATTGGCTTTCTGGGCTGCAAGCACACATTGCCAGCTCACAACCAATCTTTCATCCACTAGTATCCCCAAGTCCTTCTCCACAGGGTTGCTCTAGAACAATTAATTCCCCAGTCTGTATTGATATTTTCACAGAATCTTCATGGTTGGGAGGGACCTTCGAGCTCATCAAGTTTTGCTTGCCCTCTTCTAAAACATCAGTCTACCACGTTAGGTTGGCAGACACATTTTATTTTAAAGGACTCCATGTTCTCCTACTGACCTTGTTACTCTGCTCTTTACCAGCCTTCTAGCCATGAGTAGGTTACAGCAACCCTCCATGTAAGTCAGGCTTAAAGTCTTCACCAACTATACTTAAAAGTCATAAATGGCTAAACTGTTTCTCCTGTCTCCTTGCTTCATATTAAATTGACTTTGTTTTCAACACAATTGGCTCCAGCAAGATATCGTCCTGTTACTGGTCATGACCTGGTACAGAGTTGACAGGGTACATGTAGCTAAGTGACTGCCTAGAGATTTGAACGAGGTGATAATCCGGCACACCATACGCTGTGTTATGTGCTCTCTCCCAGTTTGTACAGTATGTACACAAAGCAGAATTGGCGTCAGGTAGGAGTTGTGCTCCATGTGCCAAAGTGCTGCACAGCTGCATTTTCCCCAGCTTAATGCAATTTGTTTTTCCAGAACATGTTCCATGTGGTTTAGCAAAGAGCTTACTCTAACTGCCCCCTTCTGGTATGTCAGGGTCAGGCATTACGGACATGCACCCAACATGCCTTTTATTGCCTATGGCGGGAAACATCCCCAGTGTAGAAATGGCTCCATGGAAAACAGCCAGCCCTGCTGCCTGCTTCCCTTGGAGTTTGCAGATCACCTGATGGTGTTCTCCCCTTGTGCTGTCTATAGGGCTTTTGTCATATCAGAGCCTCTGGAATACTCAGAGACTGGTATTGGGAATCAAACTTCAGCAATGAACTAGATGTCAACTAGAAATTTTAAGTTCAGAACATCCTTCTGTTCACGGCAAAAGAATTGAACAAAAAATAAAATTCAAGTTTCAAATCTCAGGAGTTAACTGTCTCACCCTTTTCAGACAAGAAAGCAAAAACAGAAGTTTGGAAGCTGGATGAAATTAGTATAAGTGACATTTTGTTAAACACTTGCAGTGCCAGAATCAAGGTATTGGCACAAGACCCAGTAGAAATATGATTGTGTGGTTGCCTTTACTGAAATTGTAATCTCAGTAGATTAAAAAAAATAATTAGATGATAGGGCGTTCTAGGAGTGGAAATAAAATAGTCAGGGGTCAGTACCATACAGCATCATGTCAATACAAGAGTCACATTGAAGTCACACAGATTCTTATTTGCCAGAAAACGTACTTTAGTGGACAGGGAGAAGGAAAAAAAAAAAAAAAAAAGAGAGGGAGAGAGAAAGAATAGTTCAATATCTTTTGGTTTTTAATGTCTGATTAAAAAAGCTACTGCAACATTTTTTGTTTGTAGAATAAAAATAATTCTTAAATTAAAACAGGACTATGGGGAAGAACAGAGGAACCTCACTCCAGATTTTCTGAACACCAAACACAATTTTTGTCAAAAAATGAAAATGGAAGGTGTGAGTGGGAGAAGTAAGAAAGCCACTTGTGTGTCTCCCAGAAGACCCTCATTCCTCATACCAAGCTCAGGCTAAGAAATTCCTCATATTTGAAGAGCCACTAAGGTTGCTTTACACAAGAGTCAAGACTCCCTGCTTTAAAAATATCCAAAAGGCACACTTCCCCAAAGTAAACCAAACAACAAGATAAGATGCTGACAGTTGACAAATTGACAGTGGTGACACCCTAGTTTAATTCTGCACTGTGTTGTGACTGTATCTGATGATAATCATGCCAGCAGCTAAAAAGAAATAGAAAATACAGAGAGCAAAAGCACTGGGAGCTGCTTTGCTACCTGTGATGATCAAGGACGTATAAAATGGAATGTTTCTGATCTAAGTGTCATCATGGGAATGGAAGAATTGTCCACATGGTCACTCCAGAAACATGAGCTCTGAATTACTGCAGGAAGAAAAGAATGAATGTGCAGCGATGCAGCTGTGACCCCGGAGTGTTTCCCAAATTCCCCGCCCATGCTCATTCTCCGACCTCATCCCTGTTCCCTATTGCAGTGAGAAATATTTGCTCATCATGTCCACCACCTGCATATAGGAAACCTGGGCATGCAAGCTGGAAGGAAGCTACAGGACTCAGTGGCCAGGTTTCTGAAGCTTCAACATGACCCAAGAGAACAAGTCATAGAGTAGGAAATGAGTCATCCTATTAATTTCTTGAAAGGAAAAGAAGAAGCAAGGGGGAAGGCAGAGAAAACAGACAACCTTTCTCCCTTCACACCCCCTGGCACCACCAAAACTAAAATTACAGATGGAAAGTAGTGTTTATAGGGAAACAACAGAGTCATAGGATTTTGGTAAGCCTTCAGAATCTTGGAGAAACTTTCTTACTGTTGGAAAGTCCACTGATAGTAGTTCTCCTATAGAGGTCCCAAGACAGATCATCTTCAGTTTGTCCAACAGGGAAAACTGGCTTCTGTTACTATTAGTAAACACCCAATGGCCTTGTAGTTCATATCATCAAGATCTATTGCACTACTTTTCTAGCTAGTCTTTACAATCAGAATATTAAAAATGGCTAATGAAATAAAAAATGGATTCCCATTATCCCCCTTTTTCATCAATTCTTCCTTGCCTTCTCTTACCTCCCTGCACCATACCACACATAGGTATGACAGAACAACAGCCTAATTGACATTGGAAGAGAAATCTGAAGATCATCTTGTCTGAACCCCCTGCTAAAGCAAGACCACCTAGAGCAGGTTGCCCAGGACCATGTCCAGATAGCTTTTGAATATTTCTAAGGATGGTGATTTCACAACCTCCTTGGGCAACCCGTGCCAGTGCTTGGTCACCCTCACCGACAAAGATGTGTTTCCTGATGTTTCCCAAGGTAGACTCCAAGAGATAATTGCTGTGTGTTTGGACTATATTAGAGATCCATGAGTCATATTAGAGACATACCTGTTTCACATCCTATGGTGGAGGATCAATCAATCTGAATCATGCAACAGATTCATGTCTGATTTAAAGGGAAAAGTGGGTTTGGTGGGTTTTTTATTAAATTCTGCAAGTAATACTAAATTCTTCAGTGATCACAGCTATTCCTCAGCACCCTGAAATAAAATACACTGTATTCATTTAGTAATAAAGTCTCTCCTATAACTCAGCAAATAAAAAAAACTAAGCATATTGCGATGAATATCATTAGAATGTCATTTAGCTGACTTGAGAAGCAACTATTCCAATAATTTCTTTAGAAATCTATGAATCTGCTTTGAATAAATTGGAACTGTCATGCTTAGAATAGAAGTAAATCCCATTTTCACAAATGAGATAAGTTTTCCCTTCAAAAACTGTGTTTTCCCAGAAAGAAAATACTCCATTAAAAAAAAAACCTCACTGTCCCTACATCTTCCTCCTGCTCAATGACTTAGAGTGACTGCATTTTTAATAAGATATAACTGTTTTGATATATCATTGATGTATGTAGTTAAGGTTGTTCTGAGATTTGCATTAAAAGCAGAATTAAAATCCCACTTATATTTTTACTATTAAATGTAGTCTCACCACTTGGCATTGTACCTGTGAATACAGTGTAATTTTACAGATATATTAAAGCTTTTGCAAGAGAAACAATTTTTAAGTGTTCCCTTTTTAAAGTTTTGCCATTTGGCTCAAGTATCCTTTAGTTAGTTTAGCTAAACCTCTGCTTTCCCCACAGACTTCCAACTTCTTACACACATGCTAAAAGCTCAGGCACAAGTCACTCTGGGAAATTTAAAATTACAGTCATTACCTCTTCTTGGCACACATGGCTACCCAAAGAAGAGGAGATGAAACTGTCAAGTTTTTCCAGGTCCTCAAGCTTTCTGTTGCATCTTGCATACTCATGCTCCTCTGAAACACACTCTTAACTTGTACCACTACCAAAAATATCCACAAACTATAATATTTTACCTACAAGTCCTACACTTGATTGTTCACCATGCTGTTAGGTATTCCGTGGCTTGCTTCCTTTCATCCATGATCAGCAAGCATAGACTATCACAAGCCAATCACTAGAAAAACCCATAGGCAGTTTTCCCTGATCTCCCATTATCTTATTTGGTACTCTGACTCACAACCACAACTCCAGGCATCCCCTAGATGGGTTGCATAAAGACTTTTGGCTCAGCTCTTTCCATTGGTAAACTAAAAACTGTCCCTACGTTTTGGTGACTGAAACTCAGGTGACATTTATACAAGCATGCCTGCAGATTTTGCGTGCTTCTATGCAAGCTAAAGAAACTGGAGATGTGCATTGTACAGACTTGCACTCTAGACGCAAAAAATATTAAAACATATGTGAAAAAAAAATATGTTTTTTCTTGGTTGGCAAAGCATATGAACTGAAGTAGCCCTGGGTGTGAATGTTATTTTAACTAGTCACCTTCTTAATGACATTGTGTTGATAGAAAATACAGTCAAGCATCTCTAGTATTAATCAATACTTTTCAATGAGAAAACACCATTGCAAAACTTGCCACTGGAAGACTACAACTAAAGAGACACTGCTTGTACAACAAGGAGCAACACACTGGAAGTTTCTAATGTTTAATTGAGTTCAAGAGGGTCTTAGGCCTTACGGGGAGTGTTTTATCAGGTCAAGTGTTTTCTAGTAAAATAGTTTCAGGATTTCAGTTTCATGAAGTTTTGTAAAATCTATGTCTGCTTTCTTCCTTCTCAAAAAAATGAAAAATACCACCATCAAAGAACTAAACACAACAATTTACAACACCTAACAAGTGTTAAAAGATGGAACAATTTCAGTGAATGAGGCAAGTCCCACAACAGGAAGAACAAGAAGCACATAAGCTATACAGAGCTCAGCCCAGCTTTGCCCAGATGGAAGAACAGAGCAGGGATTAGCTGAAGGGTAACTTCTAGGAGGCATCAGAGCAGCCCTGAAACATGCAGTCTGAGACAAATTCAGCTTCTACTGAAAATAAACTAAGTATGTTGCTTCAATCAATTTCCAAATGGAAAGTTGGAAGTTTTGGGAGTTTCAACAAATGTCATAGTATTCCATGGTAAGGGAAAAAGGGCAACTGAAATAAATCAAACCAAACAAAGTATGATCAATTCCAGTACTGATCACCCGATGCTATCGGAGATTAAACTGTTCCAAAAGTTAGATCTGCACAAGAATTGTATGAAGTTTTACTTTATAAACCTATTGCAATGACTGTTTAGAAAACTGATCAACTCTTATTTGATATTAAACATAAAACAGTGACATGGTGACAAACAAAATATCAGTATTCCAGTCAGGCTAGAACTTTAATTCCCTGTTAATTTACACCAGAGTAGTGTATAAAAACAACATTCCCATCACAGGCTTGGAGTCTGACTTTCATAACACAAAGTAACTGCCCCTGTACTCGGCAAAGACTAAGCTCTAGAACAGATTTCACATTTAGGCCTGGTTTTACAGTCTTATTCTTAGAAAAATAACTTTTATTAATGTAGGTTTTTCTATTTTACAAATGCTGAAACTGTTGCTTACAGCTGTAATCTACATCTACCTATGTGATCCTGCTGCGACAAGAGACAGTGAAGCATTGGAAAAATCCTGCAGTTGAAATGGCCTCATTACACCCACAAAATAAAAACTCACAAAGTTGTGTAGCATCAGTTCATCTTATATTTTAACCAAAAGAAGACTTCCCTCACATTTTTCAACTGAGTACTCAGAGGAACCAGTTTCCTGTGGAAAAACAAACTTACCAGCCTCATAAGCCCATTTGCTGTCTCAGTTTCCATATCCTTCTACATCACCATTCCCAGGCACACCTCCTTGTACCACAGCAAGAACTTTTGCTCTTTGCAAGACAGGAATGATTCACCTTTCCACCTTTTGTCAGAGTTCGTCCCCTCCAATATATTGCAATAAAATCTAATAGACACAAACAGCAACTCTCCCACTACCTTCTCTCTCAAGGCAAACACTCCCATGAAAACTCAGCCTTCATCCATCTTTAGACATTGATGTTCCATTGAGTTTTCTACCCTCTTGGCATCTCTCAGCTCCTTTTGAACTCTCCCCTTTGTTTGTTTAGGCAGATGTGCAGCTTCCCAGCACCTGAGGCTGGGATCAGGATCCAAAATTATCACTTAACACCAGTCTCCAGCTAGAGAACCCCATCAGATTGAGCTGCCTACCCCCAAGCAACCCCACTTCTTCTATCCCCAACTGTGCCAAAATCTGTTTCTTTTGTTTAAGAGCTCCTTTTCCCCCACTGCTGTTCTTCAAAGGTTGGAAACTAACTGTGATGGGTCCTGTGATAGCCAGCCCTCCACCTGATCCCCACCTCTTGGGGATGAGGCTAACCAGACCCACCTGAGAGCTCAGGTTCTTTTTCAGGGACATCTTGCCTAATGAAACCACTGTATTCATAGCTTTAAAGTTGTTCCTTAGTACAGCGGACACAGCTGAGAGTCTAGTTGCATTGCCAAGTTATCATGCAGTATCAGTCCTAACTTGAAGCCACTGTGGACACCAAGGTGAAGAGGGCAACTTTCTCAACAAAGTTACGCAGCCTTTGGCCTCTCTACAAGGACTGCCAAGTCACGACGATTGCTTTAGGCCCTGATCCAGAAGGGCCCTTAATTGTCTGTCAAACTTTAACCATATGAGTAATCTTATTAAAACCATGAACTACTCATGCTTAGAGCTAAATACTTTCTCAAGTGCTTTTCTGGATCAAGAATTCAGTGATGTGGATGCTTATCCGCTAGTACATGAACTGGGATAACCAAGCTCGCCTCTTTCAGTTGCGATAAAATTGCACAAGATTTAAATCCCTGTGTCAGTGGGGTGAGGTTCACCCACCCCCTTTGCAAGAGCGCTGCTCCGCATGAGTGCTATAAATCACAAGAAAGTGACTTATACCATGGGCCAAATCGTGAAGACCTATAAAATATGAGCAGTGCTGTTATCAACTGTTAACTCACACGAGCAGTAAAGAAGTACGTGGCCAAGAATAAAGTATAATGTATCTTCTGTTCCAAGCAACCCCTTAGTAAACATAATATTTTAATTATATGACCATTTAGTCTATCTGAGCTTTCATTACTGACAGCATTCTGCTCTTCAGAGCTTCAGAGTGCTGTTATTCTTCTTATATTTTCCATTAACTAAACTTTAATTCTTTAAGAAATGCAACACTGCCATCTAGCATCCACAAAATAAGCTGGAAATTTGCTTTTCACTGAAGCACCTCTGCTCATGTGCCAAGTCAGTTTTATATTTGCTTAGAGGACCACAGGTTATCACCAGGACTCTGAAGTGGCCTGGCTGTCAGAAAGCTGCTTGCTTCCCCAGACGGCACCAGAAGAAACACATCCAGAGGCCAGAGGAGTTATGTTTGCGAGATCAGTCATCCTTACAGCCATTGTGCTCACTCCGAAGGGATCCTGGAGCCACGGACCACTTTCATAGAGCACCACCCAAACCCCCAAACTCCAGTTCAGAACAGCATTGTACCAGGGAAGATGAAAATACTCCCTGCCAGTGGCTGTCTCCAGAACCTTTACCCTTCTTTGCCCTCCCTACAGTACTGCCAAGGTTAGACCTGGGCCAGAACAGCCTTAATAAGGTCACCATCAGACTACTGATGATGCCCGAGTACTGGCAGCAATTTTGCTTTCCGCGTTAGTCTACAAAGGAATGTTGAATGCCCAAATATTTTCAGAGTCGTTGTTTCAAAGTTAAATTCCTCGCAGTCTGCGCTTTCACTGTTACTTAAAGCAAGACCGTCAATACCAGCAGCCTCCAGCCTGCCCAGTTAACAGCACTGCTAATGGCGGAGCCAGGCGCTCCTGCCCTCTCCTGTCCCCGCTGGCTGATAACTGTCAGGTCAACCACCTGCATCTCTATATATACATGTGCTGTGTATATACACACAGTACACACATTGTGTGTGTGTATAGTATATCTCTATATACACATTGTATATACACATTGTATATATATACACATAGTGTATATATACTGTACATTTAGTGTATATATACTATATCATAGACTCATAGAATGGTTTGGGTTGTGAGGGACCTTAAAGATCATCTAGTTCCAAGCTCCTGCCATGGCCAGGGACACCCGCCATCAGACCAGGTTCTCACTA
>JAOXNO010000001.1:111127728-111188753 GCA_028565335.1 Limnodromus scolopaceus
GTTCTATACACCATGTATATGTGTACATAGTGTGTATATATGCATATACACATATGGTTTGTAAATATGTGTATGTATATAGTGTGCATCATAGAATCACAGAAGGGTTTGTGTTGGAAGGGACCTTAAAGATCATCTAGTTCCAACCCCCCTGCCATGGACAGAGACACCTGCCACTAGACCAGGTTGTTCAAAGCCCCATCCAGCCTGGCCTTGAACACTTCCAGGGAAGGGACATCCACAGTTCTCTGGGCAACTTGTTCCAGCGCCTCACCACCCTCATAGTGAAAATTTTTTTCCTGACATCCAATCTAAATCTACCCTCTTCCAGTTTGAAGCCACTACCCCTCATCTTATTACTACATGCCCTTGTAAAAAGTTCCTCTCCAGCTCTCCTGTAGGTGCCCTTCAGGTACTGGAAGGCTGCCATGAGGTGTCCGCAGAGCCTTCTCTTCTCCAGGCTGAACAACCCCAAGTGTCTCAGCCTGTCTTCACAGGAGAGGTGCTCTAACTCTCTGATCATCTTCGTGGCCCTCCTCTGGACACCTTCCAACAGGTCCGTGTCCTTCTTATGTTGGGGACCCCAAAGCTGGACGCAGTATTCCATATGGGATCTCACGAGCAGAGTAGAGGGGTAGAATCACCTCCCTCGACCTGCTGGCCACAATTCTTTTGATGCAGCTCAGGATGTGGTTGGCTTTATGGGCTGCCAGCACACGATGTTGGCTCGTGTTGAGCTTCTCCTCAGGATAAGGAGTTTCAGAGATATTCAGTATATACAGAGATAGTATATATACCCTAGTGTATAGTATATATGCTATATATCTATTATATACAGTATTTATGCTGTATTTTATATATATTGTATATACACTATATAGTATATATACATTATAGTGAGTATATATACCCTATGTGTATATATACTCTATATATACACTGTTCATAGTGCACATATGTAGATAGTGTGTATGTGTCTATATACACACATTATGGCCCAAGGATGGCAGCTAGGACACACCTGAAGCAAAGGGCACGTGGGCTCAGCTGCAGAGGTGAAGCTCACTGCAGCTTCCCTGAGTGGGTACTGGAGTTCCTCCCTGGGAAACTTGTTGGGCTGCTGAGCACCCCTGGCCCCATCCCAAAAGCTGCTCCAGTGCTTCAGCAGCAGTTCCAGTGCGGTGTAGTCATTTAATTATCTTCTCCCTGCAGTGGCAGATCAAGCACTTTCTGAAGACGTTCACGTCTCCTTGCAGCCTTCACAGAAACAGCAGCCAACAAGACGGTGGGAGTCAGATGCTCAGAAGTGCTCATGTCTGCTGGTCTATGTGGACATTACATCTCTGGGAAACAGAGCTATATGACAAAAATCAAACTTTTTCATTCATCATTACCCTCTCCCCTGCTAAAGGACCCGTCGCTGCCAGGATTTTGTCTTACTTTCCGAACAATTGAACACATGCAGATAACTATATGCACGGTCTCACATACAAAGAAAGTCATGGAGATATACAGAGAAGGGATAAAAACTGTTTCTTAGACACAAGTGCTAAGCTAGAAAATATCTGAATACTCCGTTCCCCTGCAATGAAAATGTCTTCCTCAGAGTTATAGTGGCCCAGGATACAGAGCAAGTAGTATTCCCCCTGGCCCACAGGGCTGAAAGTTGAGCTCCCATACACACTACCTCAGAGAGGCTCTCAGATATTAGGTATAAAACAAAGCTGTTGGTATACACAAAAAGTTTACCATAAGCTTTTTTTAGTGTTTTCTAAAGACTCTTCACTGGATTCACAATACCAAGACATCTGGATTTACAGTTTCATTTCATTTTGCCTAACTTCAGGTGTATATAATGTAACATTTATGTCTGAGCTACCTGTCTAGACTCTTTTTATACTTGGTGGAGAAAAATAAGCACCGTTTCAGATGTCTACATTAGGGTGAGATGAATCGTGACCTAGAAGTGCCTATTCATCTTCTGACGGTTATAAAGAGAGTCTAGGCAACTACCTCCAGCATGGACTTCTGCAGTGTCAATGTCTAGATGGCGGTAAGATTAATCCTCAGTTTCAGATTTTTAAATCTAGGGAGACTGTGAGCTCAGTTAGTCCAACTCTTCTTTAACATAGTTCAGAAACATTCATCAAATGATGCTTGTTTTAAGCTGGATATCTTGCAATTTCCTAGCAGGTATTTTTCAGAATGGCATCCAGCCTGAATTCAAAGGCTTCTACCAATGGACAAGTGGTTTTTGCTGAATAGTTTGTTCCAGTGATTTATCACCATCACTGAAATGATGTAGCATGGTAAATAAGCATAGAAAGAATATCAGTTCAGATTTTACTTTTGCTTTGGTCTTTGATCTAGCAAAAAATATGGGATAGTGAAAAATCATGTTAAAAATTGTACAGAATACATAGTAGTATAGGTGTTTAATTAACATGTCATTAAAAAATTTCTCAAAGGCTTTGTTAGAAGACAGTGAGAGGCAAGTCTGTCCCAAACTAAGGCCAAAGACACTTCTGTGCTGGGGAACAGTTCTCTCTACAAGTGCACTTTTTGCATACATTGGAGAATGCTTTCTCTATGAACCACCTTTAACCTGTATGTGACCTTCCTGCATATGTAGAGAGAGATGCAATTCAGCCGTTTGCTCTAAAACTCTCAAATGATGATTCTGCCACAGCGTGAAAAAGAAGGCAGATCATTGTTACCTCTCCTAATTGTAGCACTGATTTGGTTGCTCTGCTGGGAGGTAAGATTAGACAAAAACAAAGCAGAGGAGAGAGAAATGAACCACAGGGGTGTCCCAATGCAGTGTGCTCTCCTAAGATCCTTCCATTCCACTAACGTCAGGCTCAGCCAGCAACAGCCAATTACCTTTAGCCCAGTTACCAGAATTCCTTTTGACAGTGAAAGGATGGAAACTGAATTTATGAAAGACAATATTCTTGAATTATTCAACTGCTAGGAAATATTTTTTGGTTGGGGCTTTTGGTGGGTGTTTTCATTTGTTTTGTTCCCAGGTTACAGAACTAATTATAAACAAAGCTATATTAGCTAACCTGAAAATCACATACCTATCTTAAAACATATATTTACCATTAGTGCTACAAAATTAAATTTCTATTAAGTCCTCATTATTTAAAACTATTGGATTTACATAGGACTTGAAAACTGATAAAAATCATTATTTTTATTGTGGATGTTAAAAATCACGGAGCTTTTGGTATTTCTCATTTAGCCATTCACACTGAAACATCACTATAACCATTTCGCAAGCTTCTTCCAAAGATTTATGGTTCACATGATTTAAACTTACTAACCACTCCACATTTTAAGAAGAAATCCCTCGTTCTTCCTCAGTTACTAAAGTACTTACTTTGTGTGACCTCGAATCTTTCTCATCCTTTTAAGTTCACTCCGCTTAGCTCTTGATGGCTGACTTGAAAATATTTATTGAGAAGTAGTAGCATAGGAAGTAAATGTCAAATTCCTTCAAAACATTTAAAAGCAAGTCTTCCCCAATCTTGTCTTCCTCCAGCATTAAGATGAACCGCCTGTTCAAAGCATGTGGTGACATTTACCATTACTGTCAAAGTAGTCTTTCAAATGATGAATTCAAGACATAAATACATGCTTGCAGTCCATGACAGATTTCAAGTGTCACTAGGTTAGAATTCCTGCAGGGGGGCAGGAAGAAATTCCCCATTTAGTGATTTTATCACAGGGAACAAAATATGAAGAAATCATCCTTCTCTCCCTCCTGGCCCCTAAAAACAATATTTATGTAATGTTGCTGAAACAGCAGCTGTGGTGAACTGATTCACCCTAGGTATAAATCCATAAAGCAGTTTGGAATATTTTGGGGGGGTGGTTTAGAATGAGTTATTGCCCTGAGGAGAACTCTTGGATTATTTTATTGAGTCCCCATATCTAAATATGTCCCTACACACTATTGTTTTTCTCCCTGATTTGCTGGTAGCAAAGATATCAAACTGGGAGACTTGCCTCATGCAAATATGCAGGTTGACATACCAAGAGGAGCTCTACCTGTCACTGCGTGAACATTTGTTGTGTGTCCCTGGTGTCATGGGAGAGGGATCAGGAGGCAGTTGTGCAGGACTGGCAGCCCATCAAGGAAGGTAACCCCTCCAAGCAATGATACGCACATTAGGGCAGCTTGCTAGCCTCCTGGCGTGAGCAGACAGACATGGATAAATACAAAGGAGAAAACACCAGCGCCTTTATTTCAGCATCTGTACAGATTAAGCATGGTTAGTACACATGCAGACAACTATCAGAGGAAGTTTTCTGGTCTGATGCATGAAGCGAGGCTGAACTACCACAGGAGTCACCTCTGGCCCTAGAATATAACACGCACACATCACTTCCCTTGTGGGAGAAGCCAACAAATTAAATAGGGATAGAATGAGTGTGAAGGAGAAGAAAGTGAGAACATTTAATTAAAACTTAAAAATGCAATATTGAGAAAAATAATTCCAGGTACCAGGCTGCTAATTTCATCACTGTCACTTCTTTGGCATTCCTGTATTTTTGGGTGCTTTTCAGCAAGTCTGGAGGAGTTTCCTTGTTATTGTTTTTGGTAGTGACCTTTTGATGTGGAGGGGTGGGTTGGCTTCCTGATTTATGCGAGGAAGACAGAAGCATAAACAAGACTTTATCCACATGGCTCTCCAGCAGCCCCGTACCTTCTGGGAACAGACAACCATACTCTCCTGTTGTAGGCAAGGAGGATTAATCTGTTAATATGGAAGATCAATTTACTTTTTAGATACAGTTAAAAATAAACCCCAGCTTCAGTAATAAGGAGGAAAGCAGAGAGAGAGGAAGAGAGGTTTCTGTCTCCTTGCTGTTAATACATGCTCGTATTAACAGACATTAAGGTGAAATAATGAGTACCCTCAGGTTGTATGAGCCATTTGGGAAAGTCACAAAAATTTTTTCAATAGAGTTCTAGTTTCACCTTCACAGAAACCATGATATATGCATTGGTGTTTTTAAACTACTTTCTAAACACTTAATCTTCCCCGGTGTAATGTAGAGTAACCTCAGGGACCACTGCAATTCATCCCTTCTTTCTAGCAAAGCCTGACCTTGTTCAGAGTGCCACAAAGTCACTTAAAAAATCTTCAGATAAACAGAAATTACTGAACATGACATAGGTTTCCATTTAAAATGTAGCCCTCTAAAATACCAGGTGCAAAAAAATGGAGAAAGTAGGACCAGTGTTTCCAGCTAGATCTCTTTATAGAGTCAAAAAGAGCCGCTATCACATAATGGCTGTGAACTTTCCACTGCCATAGGACATATAAATAGAGATGATTTTGGATGGAGATTTTATTTCACAGTACCAAATGCAACAATTTAATGTGCCGGTGCTCTTGACCAAGTGTCTGGCAGGCATTTAGAAAAGATGCTATTACATTTGCAATAGGGCTTTATAGCTTAACTTCATTTTCATGTGTTCTCAACTGTTTAATTGTTGCATTTTTGAATGTAACACAGAGCTTTTTTCTCTTTCTCTTGTTACTCTGTTTCTTCTTTATCTTTCTTTCTCTTTCTTTCTTTCTTTCTCTCTCTGTCTTTTCTGTCTTTTTCTCTTTCACTCTTTTTTTCTGACAAGAATTGAATTTAATGACAGTTTTTCCTTTTTATTAATGTCAGGTTAAAAATCCTATTGCTACATAGGATTCTAAAGATTCCTCTGTGGAAAGAGAGAAAGAGAGCAAAGGAGAAGCTGAGAGACTTAGCAGCAGAAACTTGATGCATCTTCTTCAGGAAGAAATATTTGGAAGTCAGAAGATGAACAGGTTAGGGTAGAGTGAAGAGAGAAGACCAAATAAGTAGTGACTACAGAAATGAAAATATATTACAGTAGTACATACACTTTTAAATATATAAAAATATATATCAAGGAATACCATTGCATGGACTATGTTCTGTCATACAATGTATTAGAAATTTAGGATTTTTTTATAAAAATGAGAAACTCACTCATTTGGTAAATTTTATCTTTACTTGAAGAGGTATTTTGCATCATTTGCACATAAATTTGCCAGTATTAAAAAAGCTGAGAGTCAGTTTTGTACAATGTTACAGTGCTTGCTGGGTATCACCACCAAATTAGAAGCAGGAAATGAGAAACCCCTCTCCTTGAGGATGGGAAAGCCCAACTCTTTTTCCACTGTGTAACTCCTGTTTTCTTGATAAAAGTGAAAGAATATTTTGCAGGATTAGAGGCCCTACTTTGTGGTTATCATTAGTAATCTTATAGTATCTAAGAGCATGAAATATTTGAATCAGAAAATGCCAACAATTTGTGTCTTCCCTCAACAAAGCAGACTAACTAAGACAAGTCATTAATGTTGTTAAAGAAAATAGTGGTAGGAAGCTTATTTAATATCTCTGCCTAACAATCACAGTAAAAATACAGACCTATTCAATGACTGAGTTTTCTCCATTTATGAAAATACTGCTCAGGATTTAAGGGAAGTTATTGTAGGTAATTGCGAGAATTGGCAGTACTGCTGTAGCACCACACTCTCCTAGTAGAAGATGTCATTAATCATCACTGCATTCTTTCACGTCAAATCCAAGAATATTATATAGTGTCTTCCATTGCAGCATTATGCAGACCAATATTTAATTTCAAGTGAAAACAAGGAGAGGCTTGTTTGCACATTGATACACAGTGAGCCTTTTCTTTGCTGGAAAACTGTGCAAAGCAGCTTCCACCTTTTGTGGTTGGTTTGTAGCGTGAAGGCAGTTTACCCAACTCTTGTGCTGCTATTGGCACCATACTAGCAAGCCCTGACATATTTAACGTGCATCCACTGCTGTGTGGTCCAGCTCTCATCTGTTTCCAGGGCAGCAAAGGGAGGAGGGAGAGAGAGGCTCGCTCCACATGCATTCCAGAACAATGGGAAATATATCCACAAGTTAGGGTATTCATGTTATAAAGAATAAAATGAATATGTAGCAAAGAAATAAACAGGGAGTATTTGGGAAGCTAAAAACAATGGAAACATTTTTTTTTCTGTCTCAGTTTCAGTCCAGTGGGTCACAGTATAGGTAGATAAACCTTCTGCCCCTTGCTTAGTGGAGCATGGGGCGCAATGAAGGGCTAGTTTAAGCTGAAGTCCCCGGTAGGACTACTGAATTGAGTAAACCCTATGGAGAAGGCTGAAAAGTTTGGAATTAATCACATTTGGCAGATGATGTAATAGTCTTATCAAAAGCTTCAAAAACCCATGCTAGATGCAATGCACTGAGAAAGGATACTCTCTGATGTTCACACAAACATTGTTAGCAGCTGTCCAGACAGCTGAGAAGACAGCAAACTTTATTTTCACTGTCTCTCCTGATATAGTGAATATGTTGATAAGAGCTGATATCTAAACTGTATTTTGAATATCCCACTGGAACTTGTTTCCTGTCAAGGGTTAAGGCACAAAGCAGCAGAACAAAACTTGCTGACAACTTCTATGGTTTTCTATGTCTTGTTCATATGGCCTGGAAAAAGGGATGATCTGATCTTTGAAAGGGAAAGTACTGTTCCCTTAAAGATACCTCATCTACCTTCTTTATGTTTCTTTTGTCTATTTTAGATATGCATTGTCACGATCATGGTCATTCAAGTTGATATTGATGTCTCTACAACTCAGTTGTTTGGGTTTACGACAAACATATCAACATGTTTAATATAACAAGTGTGATATAATACTGCTTTATATAGTCCCATTTATATTAATAATACAACACAGCACTGAAGACGGCTTACAAATCAGAAGTAATTCTGTATACTGACTCCAAATGTTCTATTAGTAATTAAAAATTATATACATATGCTTATATAAGCTACACTCTAAATAGTAATATATATAAATTTTGTGTATGCATATATTCATATAAGTTCTACTTTATATGAGAGATGTATATGTATAAAAATATTATGTTTTTTTTTAATTATTTTTAATGAACAAATAAGTCCCAAAGGAGGACTTAGACAATGAGCTTTTGAACATACAGGTGATTATTGGTCTTTATGCATGTTTTGTATACATTAAAACTACAACTTGAACTTTGCCTGCAGGGGATTTGCTGCTAATGAAATAACTATATTCTGCCTCACTTATTTTATTCAATGCACAATTTGAACAACCACAAGAGAACATAGCAAGTGAGAAGAAGACATTGTATATATCTTTCAAATAAGCCAAAGAGTTTGAAATCATGTCTGTAGATTGCTTACTGTTATTGATAGGGATATGGCTAATTTAAAATAAAGTGTTCCAAAGTAAAATTCCATTACTGAATATTTTCTGGGTTTTAGATACTTTAAACACCTGCCAACAGTCTGCAGAAATTGTCATGAGGTACTGTAGCTTCCAATGAAAACCTAATCTTTCTTTTGCTTAAAGAATGTTCTCATATTTCTGACTCTCCTTGTACTTTATATCTGCCTTGATTAATTAAGGCAGTTCAGCACAGAGGTTACTTGCATTCTTAAACTGAGACACGTATTTAAACACTTTGCTGAACTGTAGCCCAGGTTTTAGCATGTGTGCTCATAAAAGAATGTTAAATTAATATGAATTGTTAGCAGAACAGGAAATGTTCATATATTGAATGTTCTATATATAGAATAATAAACAGGAAACAGTAATAAAAAACCAGCTGTGGTGGCCAACAGGCTTCCACGTAGCAGGGCATAGAAACGGAGTGGTTAGGCTGTATACTACAAATAAGCATACAATCCTAGCAGTCATTCCACGGGTACCTTTGACTTCTCTTAGTTCTCACAAATGCCACTTATTCCTGAATACTGAAACAGAAACTCATAAGTAACTTATTTACAGAGTAACAAATGAAATACATTTACAGGCAGGGAAATCACTACACTAAGAGGGAAAAAATTTTAGAATTTTTTGGCTCAAAGGCCAACCTACAAAAAAATCTCATTCTGATGTTAAGTATAAAAGAATGAAAGGTTCTTTTTAAATTCTTATTACTTACATTTGAGCCACATCATGCTTTTGGGGTAAATCTGCAAATACTAAGATATGAATCAGCTCCTGAGCCAAATCCCTTGAAAGATAAGTGGCTTTGTGCTTAAAATTAGATTTCTTATTCCATATTTTAAGACTTAATCAAGTGGCTTTATTTTCAAAGGTATTAAAAGATGGAAAGAGCCATATAAATCGATATGTCATTTGGGTCAGCACATCGAAAATTTAACTTGTTGTATACCTGAAAAGCTGTTTGAGGCCTCAAGTTTGAAACTACGGACTATTACAGTAATTAAACATAGAATTTGTCCGTTTGGGTGGAAAAGTCTTGGGTTTTTTAGATAAACATATCTATATGGGAGTAATTACAACAACAAAATAAAACCAAAAACCCCACAAATCAGAAACTGTTCCCTGTTGCACAAAGGGAAGATACATATGCCTTAAGTATGTCTTTGGCTGCCAATGTCTAAGAATTTTCATTTGTATAGGTTAGAAAATGCAGAGTATTATTTATGCTTGTACAGGAGTCCAGTGCATGCCACTACTTTTACAGCTTACTCATAAAAATGGAGATATCCTACTTCATAAGGAAAACGTCAGGAGGAACAAACCCAAAAAAACAGCGACATAGTAGTAAGCAATTGTGCAAATTGCTGTTCAAAACTAGGAATTCTGTTTCTGCTGATCCATTTCTATCATCATAAGTGTAGCCTGATAAAAAGGAAAGAGAACAAAAGATTTTTTTTCTCTTGATCTTATTATATTTTTGTTAATTATCTTCAACACTTGGTCCCTTAGGAATGAATAACTCTGAAAATAACACTAGACTAACAGTTCTCTTCCTGAAAGTGACTTATTCTCCTCCAAGAATAAATAAATAGTAACAATTTAATAATCTGTTTCAGCAGAAGGAAGACCAATAAAATTGAGTTTATGCTTCAGTAGGGAAGTATAGTATGCAAAATGCTGTTCATGACTCAGAAATTATCTTGAAAATAGGGAGCTTTTCCTTTTCCCTCTACATTTTCAGTGATGTCATGGAGCAGATCCAGAATCACACTGGATGTGACCAGAACACACTGGTCAATGTGTTCATTGACCCAGCCAGAACTCACCACTGAGAAACTGGATTCAGGGAATATGTTCCCCCTTGTGAAAATGAAAAATTATTTCTCTTCCTTTTTTAGCCAGCCATAGAGCACAGCTCAGACCAATCTTGTTGGACTATCATAGATATTTCCAAATATAACATTCTCTGAGTTACTCTTAGAAGGCAGTTTCTGGTGCCAAATGTCACAAATGTCATCTCCATGTCATCCATTTTTTTTGTATGTAGTCATTTTCTGCGATATCTTCCTATATGACATACTAGCCATTAGATTCTCCCTCCTCCACTGAAACAAAATCAACCCCCAAAGTAAACTACACAGATGTGACAGACGTTAGGTCTGAAATTCAACAAAATGTCTTCTCTTGTCTTAGAAACCCAAAACAACTCTTTGTGTGATCTCTAAAGTATGTTGGTCTGTCAAGGCATGCAGAAAGGAGAGCTGCAAAGTAGCTAGACAACAACAGCCCCTGTCCTGCAAAGTCTATGATTAGGCAAGATCTGAAAACACTTAAAAAAACTCATTAACTTCCCTGTATCACGTGCCTCCTTTAAACTATGTATGTACATATGTTTAAAATTTTCCTGAACAGCAATTTTCAAAAGCTTTCCTGATGTGGGACCTCTGCGAATAGTGCACTGTTCAACCAACACTATTATTCCTTCTTTGTTGCCATATGACCTCTCAAACCTTTATGAGAAAGAGTTTTAGCTCTGTGTTCCAATCAAGAGATAAATATGAGTTACAGAAGAGATGACAGCTTATTTTCCTGCACATCTTTTGCGTATCTTCATCTGTTTTGTAGACAGTGGTGCGTTATCTTTCTGGATGCTCAGGATTCTGAGCATCTGTCGTCACAGTATAGTTCTACTACTCTTGTACTTTTTTATCAAAATAATGAGAAAGCAGTTTCTGCTGATAATATGCCTTCTTTCATAAAGATTCACAACAATCTCTACTAAATTCTTCTCAAAAAAAAAAAAAAATAGGTTGGATAAAATTATCCGGATTTTTGTTCTGAGTCATGATACCTGATCTGAAATCAATTAACCTTAAGAGTGAATTATTTTTTGCTCTATTCAACAAGAAGAAACAGGCTTTAAATGGAATACCTTAGTTGTTTAAACTATTCTCCTTTGTTTTACAAAGGATAACTGAAAAACTGACAAAGAATTTTATTTCCCACAAAATATTTTAAAAATGATGAAAATCAGAACTTTGTATCAAAGCACTTCCTCAGCCTCAACCTGAAGCCTAATCAGCTGGTATAAAGTATGCTTGTGTTGGCTGAATTTATTGTGTATTGAGGAGGCACAAATGTGCATACAAAAGTAGGAAGAGGTGGAAATACCACTAAGCACCAGTGCCTTTGTGGGAAATCGAGAAGCTGTGAAGTGATATGCAAGTTCAAAGCCTAATTATGTAATTAGTAAATGAAAGGCCAAAGTTAGCCAAGCACAGAGATAAGCCTTAAAATGCTTACTAATATAAAAGGGAGCACAAATTTCAGGAAAAAAAAAAAATCAGATATTTTTTGCCCTTTAAAAGCAAGAGTTTTCCGAGAATACATGTCCTGGCTACACGGGCCTGGGTCCAAACAGTGAAGTGGAGACTCTCTTCTAGGCTGCCTCCAATGCCTGCTTCTCCACATGGTGAAGTCTTTAGTGTGTGGAGCTGTTTTTAATACAGTTAAGTTACAGCTGGGTTTAAGTGCTTTGCTTGATCTGGGACTATGTGTATGCTGCCTCTCAACTTTGGTGCAGATGGCAGGCTTTGCAAACTCAGCTGCCACCTTGGTTCAGACTTGTGTTCACACCTGCTTGTGTTCCACTGAACGGGTCTTCACAGCTTGAAATTGTGTGAAGACGTGTCACCTCTTCTGTCATACGCATTGAGCTACATACAACAGACAGAAACGGTCATGTTGCTGTTGGGGCTGTTTCCAATTTCATCAATAGTAAATTTCATGGTTAGCCTTCGCCTTCTCATGGTTTTGTTGAATCTGACCTTGCTTGGTTTAATACAGTCAGGATATAAGTCAGAGCACGAACACATATCCAAGGCTGATGCAAAATCAGGAATTAATATCAGGGTGAGAAAATCCTCAGTCTATTTTGACATATGACGCTTTTTGAAATAGTAAGGAGCCATGTTTGATCATCATGAGGAATGGTAGCCTCTTCTTCCCTTGTACTCCTGATATATATGGGAAAAGGAAAAGAGAAAGCAAGTATGTTCTGACTTTAATAGAGGCATGAACAGTGTTATAGTGGTAGAAATGCCTTCCTGTAACTTAGCTTCTTTTAGTGTAAGAACCAGTGTAGTTCAATCCCTGGAGAGTGTGAGATTGGGAGATGGCTAGCACAGACACAGGCCAGCAAGCCTAAATTATGGGAACCGATTGCTGACAACTCTTGCCAGCACTGGCTGTTTCCTCATAGGGTTAATACCAGAGTTCAGCATTTACATTTTGCATATATTATTGCTTATACCATTTTCCAGACCACTGCACATGCTAGCCAGCTTAAAATTGAAACACAACCCCTGCCCTGGCAAGGGCAGTGTTATCTGTGAAAGTCACTCGGATACTTACTTCACTTATGTGACTTCCCGGGGCTTGTGGGCGTTAGAGTTTGGGTTTCAGTTGCTTAATTCCCTGTTGGGGCTGCAAGGCTGAATCTGCAGAAAAGGTTAGAGTTTAAACAGTGCCCCATGTAAATTTGCCAGTTCTACAAAGCACAAGGTAACCTGGTTAAGGCAGGCACTTTTGACTTCCTGATGATTTTTCAGTCTGGCATATCAGAATTAAAAAAAAAAAAAGAAAACACTTCTAAAGAGGAAATATGGGGTCTTTTTTCTGTTGTGGACATCATTATGCCTAAATGGAAATACAAGAGAGAAGTTTTTTATGTTAGATGCTTAACATTATCAAAAGTAAAATAAAGGCATTTTTAAAGTAGCAAAACTAAAGGTTCCACTTTTATTTTCAAAAAAACTGACTGCACTATTTTTTTAACATTTATTTTGTCTTAGCTGGAAGCTTTTAAAATACTCTAGTTTAAAGAAAAATTTATATATTTTGCCTATCATGTCTCTTGCATAATAATGGTTGCTCTGTCAAATAGGCTTTCATTTGACATCAACATTCCTACCTCGCAGGGCTGTGATATAACTTGAAAAAAGTGATCAGAGGGAAAAGAAGATGTCTTAAATCCCTGTAACATTTACTTGGTAGGCTAATAATACCAGATTAATAGCTAAGTAACACACCTCACCTGACCACTTCAGCAGAAACATTGTACTGTTCCTGAAGTGCTTCTCTC
Organism: Limnodromus scolopaceus; assembly: GCA_028565335.1. Lineage (NCBI taxonomy): Eukaryota > Metazoa > Chordata > Aves > Charadriiformes > Scolopacidae > Limnodromus > Limnodromus scolopaceus. The sequence goes on from JAOXNO010000001.1 coordinate 111,141,199, forward strand.
AGACCCCCAAACTGGCACCAAACTGTCACCCTCTTTCCTCCTCCTCACGCCTGCAATCATGTCGCAGTCCTCCAGCACAGAGTGCTGCTCAGCTCACCCAGAAGCATCCCACCAAGGGTATCTGGATGAGAACAGGGTAAGAGGAATCTACTGCAGCAGGACAGTAGGATCCTGGCGAGGCTCAGCTCCTTCTTTGCCCTGAAACACATCATTTTAAGGACATTCTTCTGTTTTTTACAGTGCAAAGGAAAATTAACACAGCTGCAAGTACATTATAGTTTTGCTTTGTTTTTATGTGGCATTTCTGCTAGGTTTTTCCTGAAACTTGGAAGAAGTACCCCAATACTAATGCTAGTACCCCTGCTAATCAAGGTTTCCTGATTCCTACCCATATTTCTTAGTACCCCAGTGCTGTAAAGCACAGAAGTAGGGGGACATAGTGGTGGCTTTCACCTTTACACACTAAAATTCGCTGATGCAAAATTCAGCGAGTTTTGAGGCTTTCTGGCCCTACAAGCATTTTGGAATTGTTATCAATTTCTGCAGAATGTGCATTTCACTTAAAAGGTGAGGCTGGTGGTTACCTGTGAAGAAAATCCTCTAAATGTAAGGAAAATGTTTCCTGTATAGAGCTATCTCCTAGGCAGCTCATATGAGACAGAAATGCTATCTCCAAATTATGTCGTTACAGCGATAAATACCAGTCTCTTTAACAGAATCATACAATTATTTCACTTCATAGAAGGCAATGCAAAAGGACTCACACACTCAACAAGCCCAGGCTTGTTTTCAGGATTGGAGCCTGCATCTGAAATTCTAATTTTAGTTATTAATTGTTTACTACTCGTTAACGTTCAATCACGATATTCGTTGAAAATCTACTGAACAGGGAGCTGATTACTCAGTGGACTTAACAAAGAATTGTTTGAGAAGTTTCATACCATTTATGTGAATAGGCTGAGAAAACAACAAATTGGGAAAATTAAAATATTAATACTAAACTTAATTCAGGCAGACATCCCAACTGAACAAAATACTGATCAAGTGTTTAGGAACTTCATTAATGACCAGAAAGTTGCTGCTGAGCTGAGCCAAGGGCTCCGTCATATGCAGTCAGCACAATGACTGCCATATGTGGGAAAGGGAACATTAAATTGGACAGTGCTAAACAGAACTGCTCTAACAATGTTGGGGATTTGCCTTAAGATTTCCAATAGTCCTTCTTGAGAATAATCGCCATGCGTCTTGCAAGGCAAAAGGATCAACAGAGCAACTGCCTTCAAACATATCTGGCACCCAGGTGTTCAAGCCAGTTGCCAAGTTGCCTGTAGAAGCCAGAGCTTTCGAGGCAATTGCACAGCTCAACCCCAGTTCTGCAACAACATAGACATTTAGCGTTGTACTGCTGTAAGCTCCTAGTATGCAAATCTATGTCCATGAAAAACTTTCTGCTGGTCTAAGGATTTGTACATAGGAGACAAACCCATGATTTCTCACCTGACAACACGCTCCCCCTCTAGTTTTGGTCTTCCCACTTGTAAATTTTCAGGGTTGGAAGAGCCCTCTGTTGAAAAGTAAGTATGCATGCCTGGAAATATTTACTTTACTAAAAAATTAAGGTGAAAAATCTTCTTTGGTGTCTGTGACACATGATATGTGAAACTTTTCTTTCAGGAGAAAAAGGTTCTTGTTTGCCAGAAAGCAGTGATTGTCCATGTACACTCACAGGAAACTTCCGCATGAAGCCTGATTTCTATGATTATAAAGGTATTGTGTCACATGGGTTAGATTTAAGACAGTTGAACTACCTAAAGATTATTTAAAAACAGCAAGCCCAAAGCTTGAGCTTTTTATGCCAGTTCTACCTTTCTACTCCCTGTGATAACTTCATCTGAGTTCCTCAGGGAACCATTTTGTGGTTGCTGTCAACATAAACATGTATAGATTACTTTGCTTTCACCACATTCCAGCAATTCTCAGCTTTTCCCATGACCCCATTTCCACTTGCATTTCCAAGATCATGACCCCCGCTTTGGGAATAACATTTGCTCAAAGATATATTCTGCCAACCAATGCACTACCCAAACAAATGAGCTATGTGTTGAGCAAAACCACACGACCAGGAGGAAGGGATCTGAAATAACAGCCGTAGCTCCAAAATTTTTCCCTAAGGGGAAATGACCTGTGAATAATCCAAGTTCCATTCTGTCAGCTTTCCCAACAGCACATACATTATGCCATGAAACTATGGACTGATATCCCTTATGTGACCTCCCCAAATCTACTCTGCTACTTAATGATGATGAACTCAAAAACTATTGTCCACAGCAGAAGGTACGTCAAACACTGGTAGTGAAAGTTAGCCAGTGTTCTTCATTGTATATCCTCAAGTGAGATACTCATCAGGATTACTGGTTTTAATTATATTTAGCCCATGAGGTAATATTATTTTTTATAAGTGTGCTTTATCATATCCATCATTTCTATGAGCACCCTAAGTGAGGCTGCTATACCCTGAGCTTTTTTATTTTTCACTACAGCAAATCTTCCCTATATTTACAAAATCTAGACATGAACTTTTTTTTTGTGATTTTGAAACCACAGATGACAAGTTTTCAAAATTCTGGCCAAGCTCAACCCTAGAAGAGAATAGAGAGTAGAGTGACAGCGCTTTGTTTTCCAGTATGAATCTCAGAAATTTGCACTAAGAAGGCCCAAGTGCTTACCCCCAGTTACACTCATTAAAATTGGAGTGATTCCATTCATGACAACACAACAGAAATCAGAATCTGGCTTGAAGCCAGATTTTCATGTTTCAGCTGCTCACAGCAGAAGAGGCCCTTGGAAGTTCGTGCTCTTAGCATGTGGTCTGGGATGAAGTAATTCTAGCCCCAAAGCAATAACATACAAGCAAATGGCTGCTTTGAGCTGAAGTCAACGCTGAAGAATAATAGAGTATTGGGTTGCTAGCATTACAACCGCAGCTCCATAGGCATAGCAACTGTGGTTGTTAGAGATGGTTGTCTGCATACATCTACCAGAATGCACCATTGTTGCGTGAACTGAAAACCTTGTGGATTGCAGAGTCTCTATGATACTGCATATACACCATAGTTCCGTCGTTACAGTTCCTTCATTGCTCCTTATCTGTAGGTGTCAACCCTAGTGTTAAAGAGACCCTCAGCCTAAAGCAGGAATGTAAGGGAGAACAAGTCTTTTGATCCAAGACAGTGCTACGGCGGTCAGCCTTCATCACCTGAAAGGACCTATGCTTTGCCTAATTTTGAGCTTAACAATGTCTCAGTAAAATAGCAGTTACTGACCTGCTCTTCTGTACAAGGTATGTGGTCTGGTGGGTACATCTACAGAAAATTCAGCAATAGTAGGCAAAAGTAGACATTTCTAAGCAAAAAAATGCACCCAGTTGTTTGTAGCTGTCCTTGTCTAAATTGGAAGGGGTACGTAAATCAGGCACACTGAACCTCTCCTGCCTCATTGCAGAAGGGATGAACAGTCTGTCTGTGCAGGCATCTGGCAACATATTCAGGTTTTACCAGCATGTTGTAAATCATTGTTTTCAGCAATTATTTGGTCCTGTGAGTAGCAACAAAGGGATTTTTGCAATCAAAACAGCTCAGTCTTCCCTTGCTAGAAATGGGAATGGAGGGAAACTACAAATGAACTTGAAGAAAAATTTTGGTGGAAGTCATGAGCTATCAACACCAGTTGCCACAACAGAACATACATGAATAAACTGTTCAGTAGACTAGACATGGTGGCCTACATCTGGAAGCTCTTCAGTCAGCTGAAACTTCTCCTTCCACTGCAGCTCATTGTTATCAGCAAGAGCAGAGAAAACCCTCTGACAATGTCCCTGAAGTCACTCTCTCCTTTGAATTTTAGCCCAGATGTAGTTTTCAGGTAGGACAAGCTTTATAAATGTGTTGTTGCTGGGCCTGGAGACCTCAGTTGCAGTCTGGTACTGATGCTGAATGACCAGATCTGAGCTAATCAAGACACTTCCTGGAACTAAAATGGCAGCCTTCGTTTAAAAGGACACAAGTGGGCCAAGAATTTAGCATCTCTTGCCTTGTTCACAGAAGAAGTCCTCCCTATACCACACAGCAAAGATCTCTTGGGAAAGATTTCCAGCTCTCCAACTGAATTTCCTAAATTTTCCTAAATAGGAGCTGATGTCAGAGTCAAGGTTACCAAGGGTTGCAGATGGCAACAGGCCAAATGTGGGTAGGCGGATGTTGGTGCCAGTGGTCAAATGGGCAGAGTGCTCAAGTGTGCACTCCAGAGCCTTGCCTTCATCATGTCTGATCTTCTACAGAGCTCTGGAGATAGAAGGAATCAAAAAGATGGTACAGAGGCACATCTGTTTTCCACGGGGAGGGAACACATGGGCTCAAGAGCCAGGAGCCCACCACGACAGGGGAGGCACCGAGCATACTCAGCTTTCTGTCCCTGCCCTGGTTTTCCCCTGAAGAGTCTTGACCTTAGGATTTTTACACTTTTTTGTCCCATTTTCCTGGTACATTGCCAATGTTACACCAACACCATTTCTGGTTCTGATGGTATAAAAATGAGAAGAATCAAACCTCCTTTCATACCTCATTTCTAATGGTGCATACACTTCACAGAGATCCAAACCTATATTCACTTTGCAATTGTTTATATTTTAACTTCAGACTCAACTTTAAATTTCCTGCCTTTCCAGTATTTTGTAATAGACAAAATTCTTTCGTGTTTTGGTCTACTTGCTGCCTGCTTTTCTACCTTTGATGCTGTGTTACTTGCAGTGACTGGGGGAGAAAAAGGAAGTTTTCTAATGCACAGCAACATCTCACTAACACGTGACAATGTTAATTAATGTATAAATGCATAATATATAAACCAGTGTATAAAACATCGGCTTGTTATATATTACATGTATAAAATAAGAATACAAAGACTTCTCCAAAGTTTTTGCAAGTGTGAAAAGGAAAAAATGGCATAAATACTTTTTAATTGTTAACAACTGATGGTATCCAGGGTTCTTCTTAGCCAGATGAACTAACATTGGGAAAATCTAGACAGTGTCAATATATTGCATATTTTAATTGAAAACAGCAAACAAACTAAATGGAGGATATCATAGACCTTTGCACAAACTGGCACATTGTAAACCACAAAGGTTGAATATTTTTTCATAGTATACATTTATCTATCTTATGTCTCCTTTCAACTATTATTCCCTTCAACTTCCTGAGAAGTCAGTAAAATATCCTCTGAAGTAAACTGGAAACTTTTTTTGTTAAATTTCTTCAGAGTGTGCCTGTTTCCATAAAGAAAAAAAAATTATACACTTGAAAAGTTCAAAAGGCACAGAAATATCAGATATTGGCATCTTTAAAATATATGCAATTATTGAGCTCAGAAGCCTTTAAATAAGACATTGGAATAGAGAGGCCATCTTCATGTGGCATAATTTTACAAATATTTTTATATTACCATCAGTGATTTTCAACAAAAGTACTGATTTGGGTGCTCAGCTGGGCGTGTTCCACCTTCAGAGATTGTACCTAGATGCAACACCTAGCCATTTTAAGGTGTTGAAGCCAGGCAAATAAAAATGGAGGCCTCTACAGGCACAGTCACTTCTGAAGCTCTTACTCAAGAGCTTCTGCTTGCATTCTGTAGTATACAAAATCTCTGTCACCAGCTGTGACCTTTGGACACAGGTTTCAGTACCCATCAACATCACATAGGGATGTTGCATAAAGGGAGAAAACTAAGGATGACATAAGTAAGAAATATAACTTAACAAAGTAGTTCTGCAGGAGAGAAACTCAGGTTTTCCTATTTCCTTGGCAATGGCTATAGGCTGTAATGTTAACTACTTGGACATCGGCATCCTTAGAACAATTTATTCCTTTAGTAACCAGTGTAAACAGTGGTATGCTGCTAGGAACCAGAATATATCACTACTCAACAAAGGCAATTGAATGCAAGGAAAGAACTCAATCTACTCTTAAATTTAATAATCTTGATTTTAATGCCTGGGAGAGAATTAATTTTTTTTTCTTTCTTTCTTTACACGAAACTGAGAAGGCCATTTTTAAGGTCAGGAATTTCCTGAGCTTTGCCCACAGTGGGTGTTTTGAGGTCTGTTATATGCATGCTTTCCCAGTGCTCCAGCCGGGACTATTTTTTATTGTTATTAACCTCGAGCACAGCACCTGATAAAGGTTAAATCTTGCTTGCAGGTTGGAGCACACTGGCAGCAGTGACACGGAACCCACACCCCAGATACCATTACGCCCTCAGAGGACATGGAGGAAGGAAGGGAAGGAAGGTGCCGAACAGCCTAAATGGATCTGTTTCAATTAGCGATACTCCTTGCCAGCTGTGCTAACTGAAACAGGCAAAGTATGAGGAGTAGCTTAATTCTGCAACCCTGAGCAGCTTTCTGTTTAATTGCCGTGGCAAGTGAATAAGAAGAGAACAAGAATGACCTACCGAAGAATGTTATTATTTTTTTTCCAGGTAAGAAAGGGAGGAGAGGACAGTAATTTAAATATTCAAACATCTAGGAGTTCTACTTCATGCTGAAAAGGTAACTACTTGTACCACAAACAGATTTGTGATGCTCTGTGTAGCTGTGTGGGTCATGTGCTGTGGTTCTGAAGTAGTATTCACATGAGAAATGTGATGGTATAGAGAAACAATTATATTGGTTACCCTTACCTAATTGGTGGTCACTCAGCTTCCAAAAGGCACTTCTGATTCATAAAGGAAATGCTATGAACTGGTGGGATGCTAGAAAAAACAATCAGCTGTGGTACCATGATTCCTTTTTTGTACCAACAGCACAGACATGTCCCCCACATGCCAAGGGAGTGAGAGATTCTGGGTTGGAAAGCTACAACAGGCCTGTTTTCCAGGGGAGTCTGTGGCCAGTTTTTCAGATCTGAGTACGCGAAGGAGTCCTGTAAACCTTTTGTCATTTTTCACTGATACGAAGGCAGACTGGTCTTGGCTGGGCAACCGTGTCTTGCTCTGAGAGGATCAGTTAAGGCAGAAGGAACTCAAAGATTCCACAGCAGCAAAAAAAATATGGCAAAATGCATTAATGGTTTTCTCATTTGTTGTGTTCATGTGTTTATTTCTATTTTACTCACCTATGTCCTCTGGAGTACATTTTGTGCTACACAGCCTAAAGCATATAGTAGAAGGGGAGCAACAGCATCAGCTACAACACGCTGGGGACACACCACTTCTTTGACCTTCATGAGACAGTGCCATATTGGTAAATTGCCACTAAAAATAAAACAATGATGAGATCTGAAGACTTCCTGGAAGAGAGGTTTTCCATCTCCATGAGTACAGGGCTTCAGTTTATTATTCACCCTCTCCATTTAAAGAAAAAACGTTGTTGCTGGAGAAGAGGATGAATAAATCAGTCTATTATTGTTCATATACTACTCACATAAAATAATGGGAAGAACAAGCCCAGGGGAGATCTGTGATTTGAACCAACCGGTAAACAATTTGTCATAGATACTGGTGACTGCAGACCCCATCCCGCCCATGTTTGCTTTCGTCTGAAGCCACAGTAACTTCTTTGTGATTAATGGGGTAACAGCAATATTAAACTGTTCCCATCACTGATTCAAGTGCCAAGATGGCACACACAAAGATTCTTTAATGGTTTAGATCTCATTTTCTAAGCTTTGATACACTAAACTGTGGAATAAAAGAAACATAAAAACAAACAGTAACAGGGGAAAATCCGTAGCCATGAACTTCTCAAAGTAATTTTAAGGAAAATACATTAAAAAGCACCACTGGTTCACAGATCAGCTGTGCAACAGTTCTTATTCCCAATCTGTGAAAGTGGATATTTTCCTTGTAAGCAGTATTCATTTCCCATAGCCAATTTTTTTATAGTGCCACCTGTTCTGGACCAGCAACTGACATTTATAACCTTACTGAGAACAAGCCTGCCAATACACATGTGAATTTACTACAGATTTGTTCCTGACAGGCTTTTCGGATCCCTCAGGGCAAAGTAACACTGAGTTCTTTGCAATGTTATTTTAAATTAGCAAAGACTATCTGAAAAACGCAACCTTTATTTCTCAGTATTTAGCCACATACAGACCTGAGCTCTTATGTACACTTCAGGTCAACTCTAGCAGTAGAAGATGGACATAATCATAATTCATTTCCAGTTTAAGAATCCTTTAACTGACTAAAATTGCTTAATGAGATCTCATTCTGACAAGAATTAGGCCCAAGCTTGTGTACACTCAGAGTATGTAAGTGTGAAAAAATACAAATGCCCTAAATTAATTTGGTTTACAGGCGGCCCTTGAAATTTGCGGTTCCTTCATCTTGTTACCAGTTTGATCACCATACTTGTCCACTCCATTTTTTGAGTCACTACTGTGAGCTACACACAAACATCTGATCTCACTCATATCTCTACTGAATATTTGCAAAGCCAGCGTTATATTGACCAGGATGCCAGCATTAATATTGTATTCTATTCAACTAATTTAGCTACCATGCTTTGTCTGATAGTAGTACTAACTAGAAAACCATGCTGCCTTGGAAAATACTTTCCCATGTGAGTGTGAAGTAATGTAAGCACAGGGAGAGAGTAAAACCCATGGTGAGAGAGTCTAGAAGGAAATGGGCAGAAGTTCCTTTGAAGATGTACCCACCAACACCACGCATCCATAAAAGTTTGATTGGTATTCACATATTTTAGGGAAATTATGCAAAGTGTTAGTGGATTGAGCTTCTAAATTCTTCTCAGAATAATACATATGATCTTCATATTATAACACCTCACAGCATAGTGATACTCTGCTGAGAGTTTTTAAAAGAACTTGCAAACCACAGAAAATAAAGACACAGTAGTAACACAAAATGTGAGCTGCCAATGCAGGTTTCTGTGGGGTCCTCTATTTTGCCAAAGAACTGTCATCAGTGCACCAGTCCTGAATGGGGACATGTTACTGCTAATACCTCTGTGGTTCATGCTGCTGTATGTGCTCCAGCAATTATTTTTCCAGAACAGTTAGCTATCAATAAAAAATAAAGATGAGCTGAAGTGGGAAAATGCTTTTCCTGCCTGCATCCACCTTCCTCCTCCACATTGTTCCTGTTTTCCTTGCTGTACAGTCACCAATGGATGGGGACAATGGATAAGCCAGTGGCTACTGCAGGAGACAACCCTTTGAGAGACCTCCCTTCCCAGACCTGCCTCGGGTCTTCTGTGGTCTCCAAGCAAATCCCTGAAGCCATTTCCATTTCATCCTTGCGAACATTGCATTGTCTCCTTTCCGCTCAGAAGAGAGCAGACTGATTGCCATAATGGGCACACAAGAGGGGAACAGATAGGAACATACCAATCTATCACTATCATTTATACCATCTTTGAAGTATTTATTCTCACACCATCCTTCTGTCTTTTCCACTGTCCAGCGGACAAAACTGAGAAAGTTAGTAAGCAAGTGCCAGGCAACCCGTAGCGTTTCTAGCTAGGAGATAAGCTTCCCCCTTATATGAGAGTATTTAAATACTCTCATAGTGCTATTGAAACATATGAAAAGAAGTTTAAAAAAGGGAAAAAATTAGGAATCCATTTATACATGGCATCTTGGTAATGGTATTGATGGATCAGAAGAGCATGTGGATCATCTGTACAAATTCTGTAATAAGATTGTATTCTAAGAAAGAATTTGAACCGGCTATGGGCAAATGAGTAACGGGAAAAAAACCCACAAACTGATGATTTTAAGATATAAGATTTGCAGAATCACATATGTATCCCACATACTTTTGTTTGTTTATTTAGTTTTGCCAGAGAATTTTTTTCTGCAAAGTGACTTGCAATGACTTCACTTAAAATCCTTTACATTCACACATGCACTGTCACTGAAAACATTTGGGGAGTAAACACTGCCATGTGGTTTACCTAACCAAGCTGATTAAACCTCGCAGTCTGGATTTCAACCATATGAATTCAGGCAAGTGAACTAGTTTTAAGCATGGGTTTTTTTCATTTTTGAAATATGTAGAACAACAACGGAAAAATTACAACCTTTCTTACTTTTTTTATTTCCAGAATGAGAACAAAAAAGCACCTGGCAAATGTATACTAAGTACCTCTGAAATAAAGATTACTTTGTGTTTTACATAACCTGGAGGCCACTGGTTCAGGGACACTACTATTTAAGTAGGGTTTTTGAAAAACTGGATTGGAATGCTTGGAAAGCAATAACATAAAAAGTAATGCAAGCTCTGGCAAGCTATACAAACTATGGTAAAATGGGAGACTAAAACATCATGCTGCAGGGCTTAAATTTTACCTACTAGGGAGGTCAGGAGGCAATTTTTCTCCTAATAACACTGGATAATTGAATAAGTAGACAGTGGGTCTGATCCAAAGCCTACTGTTGCTAATGAAGCACTTTGTATTTATTTTCCTGAGCTGTGGCTCAAGCCCGTTGTAGTCAGAAAGCTGCTCATCTTCCTTTCAAATCTGTGTAAATTTGCCATTGCTGGAAGCAAAAACACAGACTAGGTGTTTGGTCAGCAATCGGACTAGAAAAGAAAAACATAAACAATTCTTGCAGATTCAACCCATGTGAAGATCCCAGCAACTGCAAATGTTTAAAGTATGAACACACATCTGTGATCTCTGAGCTTCTTGGCTGCTGAATACTGCGTAGACTTGATGGGTTACTTAGAGACACTTCTCTTTCCATAAAGCTTTGCTCCCTGAGCTTGACTCTGTCTGGAGAAGAGAGCTCAGATGTCCTTTAAGCTTTTGCTAAGCTTCTTTAATTGAGAGGACGGGCTTGTGGGAAATGGTGAGTTCTCTTATTGGAGGTGCCAAAACTAGCTATTGTTCATCATGCAGGTTTTCTCAAGCCCGTTCTCCTTTCCATCTGCAAATTGTGACAGGGCATGGATTCATTCTGTGAATGCAGAGGAAATGACAGAAGAAAACAAAGATTCAACATTACTACTGCCTGGTGTGATGTACATGCACCTGCCGCTGCTCCCACTGCCACCTCCACTTTCACTACATATGGCTGCCACTGGCCTGAAATATGGAATCAACTGGGGAGATAAACACATTTCATATAAGGTCAGGGATGAGGTTTGTGGTCGTTATTTTTCCTTTGTCTCTGCACAGAACCACCAATAGCTAATAAATATTTCCTATCAGCTGGGAACCTCTCTGTGGGAACAATTATCATAAACTGCCATAAAATAAGTATTGCAAAATCTTTCTGCAGCTTTCTATACTGTTCCACCAAAGATAAATGCCAGGGGCAAGAGGAGGACAGGAAAGCTAATTCAACCCCATATTCACCAGCAGGTTGAAAAATAATGTAGGGAGGAAAGAAGGCAGCAAAGAAGGGTACAATTCATAAAAGCATCCAACCTCCACTTCAAAATACAGTCAGGTGTTGCTGGGCTCAACACTACTGAGCCTGGCCAAGTTAACTGACTCAGATCAAGGAAGGCTAGATATGACTTATGGTCTTCCTGCAGTCAATGGGAAAAGATTCACTTCAATTAGGGTGTAGACCCTGGTGATTAACTCTGGCGACCGATGGCAGTAGAAGCCGAAGATGAGAGCAAGTGTTAACACTGCCAGCCCAGACAGGTGCCAAGCTGGGGTGTCACCATTCCCTGCCATGTGCCATCGCAGCGAAGTCTCTGCAATCCAAAACACTGCTGGTTGAGATCAAACAGAGATGAGTTCACAAAATAACATTTTACTAATCCTCTCTCCTAACCTTTAACCCCCTTCCAGATTACATGGCTAACATGGGGGCACAACTGGACACCTTGATCTCTTCCATAGCACAGTAGCACCAGTCTGTCTTAGTTTGGATTTTCTTGAGAGGTACAGGTGTAGAGTTACACCTTGCTCTTTGGCCTCATCTTCTTTGAACACACTTCTCTACCTCATCTCTCCACGCACTAATCCCCTCTGAACAGACCATGCACTCTTATCAGCTGGGGGAGCATCACTCTCGAGTCACTGTGTACACAATCAATGGGTGAAACATTAAAATGTCCAAGTGTAATCTATATGCAGGTTGCTTTCAAGAGGTCAGGTTTCAAAGGAAGAAGTGCAGAAAAGGGGCAAGCATCTTTGCCTTATATCAGTGTTATCAAACTGTTGACTACCTTTCCCAGACTAAACAAATGACTTTCATTTTTTATTTTCAAATTGACAGAAGTTAAACCTAGATGTTGAATTAATTAATGATGCCTGTGAGAATGAGTCCTCCTTCAGCTTTTTTATTATACTTCATCATGTACCTTCGCAAGATCTTTCAAGGGAAGCCAAACAGTTCAGTTGTGCTATTACTTTATATGTAGGAAATGCGGAGTAAACTGAAAGTGATCCAGTCCAAAGCAGAAGTCCTTAAGAAAATATTTCAGTGTATGCAGCTGAGTCCTGAGGACCCACATTGGTCATTACTGCTCTTTGGGGCAAAAAAGTGTCTCTCTCATCAATTCTTCAATTATTTTAGAACATAAGTTAGGTGCCAAATGCTCCTTTAAAATTTCCTGTTAACGCGTAGTCTGCATCACACATAATGATTTTTTACGTCAAGTGTACTTGCTTCTTAGGAATAATTTAAGAAGCTGTCCATTTCAGGGAGAGTTACAAGACAGAATTATGTGATTAAAGAAAGTTTTCAAGCCCATTGTAGAGGAGTCTGCAAATGATCTGGCATGGTTTTGATTATTTATACATAGACATAAGTATCTGGAGATAAGAGGTCTCTCATAGGCAATGTCATTGTTTTTATTTAACTTTGCATCTTGCTGGACTTTGATGTTTTCTCTGACGTCTTTATTCCTGTCTGAGGAGGCAACTAACAAAAGCACTGGTGTTTAAAAGTGGCACATGACAGAGCTACAATATGATCAGCCCCAACACTAGTGTGGGTTGTGAGGGTATGACTCCATTGTTACTCATCTGGTTCATGTGGTGCCTGCAAGCTCCAGAGAACAAATAAACCCATGAAAAAAAAAGTCTGTCTGCAGCCATGGAACAAGCCAAAGCTTGTGAGAAGGCAAATGAGAAGCAAAGTCAGCAGAGCTTCCTCTTAGATAGGGACAGATGCACAGCCAACCTGCAGCTGAGACTCCTGCCCAGCCTCACCTGAAAGGACACAATCATTTTGTCTTCTGCCAGAGCAGCTGGCCACAATCTTGTTTGAAATCAACTCTGGGCAGTCAAAGCTCCTGATGAATAAGGGAGAAGAGTTTATTTGCATTTTTCTAGCACTTTTCTCTGTAGATCACCATTGCAAACTTCCAAGTTGTATTCTCCATTGTTTATCCAGTCAATTTGAGAGCATTAGGAGGCACCGGTTGCACTTGATTGTTTTTCCTTCTAAAAGAAAAAATCTGTCATGACCTCACTGTTGATGGATAATAAAGATAAACTGCCAGCCTATTTTACCCTTCGAGGAATGCCCAAGTGCAGTAGTTACTGTATATTGACTGGAAATTGAATCTGAAGCATACAAATGACTCCACCATGATGTCCTTCAGGGTGATTTTGAGCCTTTTGCCACAAACCAGACACCTTCGTGCTTTCATCTGCACCAGCAGGGCACTTGAGCCCAACTTAGCAGCTCATTTGAACTTGTGTTTCCCTTGAAGGGCCAGAGGGGTCCCATTTCTGCTACTTCTCCCAGATGTGTCTGATGGATCACTCTGGGTAACCCTTGAGCATGCGAAAGGGAAGAAAGAGGCTTCCTCCACACCAGTGTTTCCAAAGTGCACCGCTTCTGGCCATACTACCTTGAATTTCACCACATAAAGCAACAGCTACTATACCTCCATTTGACTTGTTTTGTTCGATCTTGTCAGATATTTCAACTGCCACAAAAAATAGACCTGCGAACAAAATGTCTGGAAAAATACCACGGAAAGGGATTTTGTTATTTATTTCAGAGTAGGAGCCTTCCGAGAAGATACCAGACCAAATATCTTTTTAGTTGCATCAGCCTAACTTCAGGGTATCCTTGCAGGCACGTGCAGCACATAAGCAGGAAATGCTGGAGTCTGTGGTAATCTGCAGAGGCAGACAGCCAGAAGTTCACAGCGCTTGCACAACTTCTTCTGAGGAGAACCTCCCTGTCCCTCAGAAGGAGATGTCACCCTGGGATGACAGTCACAGCTCATCAGGCCTAGACAAGGGTGGGCTGAATGGAGATACACCAAGGACACAGGAGATCTGGTACCTGCTTCTGACCCAACCACACATTTTCTTTCTGTCCTGAGGCAGGCTACAGATTAAAAGGCTCAGGTCTACAGACGAGGATGTTCACCTTCTTGAGAGAATGGCTGTAAGGACTTCTGGAAAGACGAGGGAGCTACAGAGACAATAAAGGACTGAAACCTATTTTTCGTGAGGAGTCTTCCACATCACATCCCTCCTCCGCCGGAGGAGGAGGAGCCAGCCCTTTGCCCTGCTCTAAGTAATTTCTGTAATCCAAGGAGCATAAAAGACTTCATACAGAAGATCTAAGATTAGACCAGTGTGTTTTGGGCTATCTTAAGCAATGTGGTAGTACAGGGGACCTGCGCAGACTCTGGTGCAAATATCCAGGGGCTTTTTGCCTTGTCAAGGAGGCAGAATGCTCCATCACTACTGCTGAAGTGACGGTGCTGATAGCTGAAACATGGGCCTGTGTCACTTATAAAAGTCCACTAGTTGGGATATAGTTAATGTTAGCTAACCTTGAATCTGAATATAAATATAGTAAAATGGTGTAACCAATAGTGTATGAGCACTTCATAAAATTGTGATGGCACATAAATATGTGAGCAGTTTGCCCACCAAAGGGGCAAATAATGAGTGTAACTGCATGTAGGAGACACAAAAAGTTGTTGAAGGACAAAATAAGCACAAGGGAGTATGCTTATCTTAGGAAGAGTGTGACCAGCCGGTCGAGAGAGGTTATCCTCCCTCTCTACTCTGCCCTGGTGAGTCCCCATCTGGAGTACTGTGTCCAGTTCTGGGCTCCCTAGTTCAAGAAGGACAGGCAGCTGCTAGAGAGGGTACAGAAGAGGGCTACAAAGATGATTAGGGGTCTGGAGCATTTCCCTTACAAGGAAAGGCTGAGGGATTTGGGTCTTTTTAGTCTAGAGAAGAGAAGACTTAGGGGGGATCTGATTAATGCCTATAAATACTTAAAGGGTGGCTGTCAAGAGGATGGGGCCGGTCTTTTTTAATTGGTGCGCAGGGATAGGACAAGAGGAAATGGACACAAACTTGAATATAAGGAGTTCCACCTAAACACGAGGAGGAACTTCTTTACTTTGAGGGTGGCAGAGCACTGGAATATGCTGCCCAGGGAGGTGGTGGAGTTTCTGTCTCTGGAGACGTTCAAAAGCCGCCTGGGCATGTTCCTGTGCAACCTGCTCTAGGTGAACCTCCTTTGGCAGGGGGGTTGAACTAGATGATCTCCAGAGGTCCCTTCCAACCCCATGTGATTCTGTGATTCTGTGACTGCAAATAAGCAGGACATCCTTCCAAATGCACAAGAGAATGGCCAGCTTGATGAAAAAGTACATAGTATCAGGAGCAGAGGAAACCACCCCTTTTGGGAAGGAGGCAAAAGAGCACTAAAAACTTCAAAGGCAAAGAGGGAGACAGAGAAGAAAGAAGACAGCCCAGTTTGATGCTCATCAGAGAGATCTCAAGCTTGATCACCTGAACCTACATGACTAAGAAATGCCAAGGACTGCAGCTGCCTGCACTTGCTGTACGGTGTCACCTCCAGGTACTGTATATTCACATCTGATTCAAAATACGAGTGTTAAAGTCGGAGATTTTTCTAGGTGTAGCAATGATGATTAATGATGCATAGGAATTAACCATTAGCAAAAACAGTGTTGTTAATGAATGAATTCAGTAAAGCTTTGCTTTATAGTTTAAAACTGGCCTGATTCATCAGTCTTCTAAGCACTCTCATAGCACTCCCATCACAATGATCTCCAATACCTTAACTGATACAGATATACATATATATGTATATAGTTGCAAAGAGGTTGAGAGATGTGGGAGATAAAGAGAACAGAAGTGATATGAGAAACAAAAAGAGCCAATTTTCCAACTTATATTTTATCTTCCATGGTCATATAACAGAGCAGCACTGTTATAGAGAAAAGGGTTAAAAATGACAATAGCCCTTTCGTGTCAGAATGTAAACCTTCACTTCCTTTGGAAAGAAACTATGAGTATGAGAAATACCATAGAAATACTCTAAGCAACTGCCTGTACAATGACCTGCTCATTAGATAAGAGGTCTGCCCACACAATGATGAAACTTCGTCAGAATAAAGATTATGTCTTAATGCTTCATTTGAAGTACACTCTCCATTTCTCTGGTTTAGTTTAGTTTGGTTTGGTTTGGCTTGGTTTCGTTTCGTTTCGTTTCGTTTTTAATAGTGTATAAAGATATTATTCCTTGGTTCTCTTCTTGCGTTCACAATTTCATCAAAGAAACGCATCAGGTCTAAGCACTAAGGTTAGTAAGCTTAAAGTAACTACAATTTACAACCTAGCTTAACATATATACAGCAGCTTAAATGGAAAGACACCTGTATTATTTAAAGGAGGAGGAAAAGTGGAGAGGTATAGAGAAATATAATTGTGTTGAGGGAAATTACTGTAGAAGGCTATACTGTTTAACCTCTGCTTTGGTCAGAATTTTCCTCAGGAAGTTTGCAAGATTTTGTGCTTTGAACATAATTCATTCTCTTCTAAATACTGTCAGATGAGTTGAAAGCTTCATAAAGTTTCAATTGCTTTTGCTGCTAAATTGTATAGTATTCTTCCAAAAGGAAAGATTATTCTAAGTTGCTCTTCTTTGTTCCAGTAGCAGTTTTCAACGGATTCTGGATGTTTAATAAGTGCTAGTCATCTTTCTCAGTTACCTTAGAACCACTGACAGTATAACTATATTTGCTAAGAAAATTTGATCAGATCTTTGAACAGCCTCTTACCTAACTGAATTGTATAGGTGGCTAAGGAGGTTTGTCCATTCATATCAAGCTCCAGCATTCTTATTTATGATAAATTTAAAATTTGGACTTCCCTGAAATGCAAGCCAGAAACAATGTTCCTGTGTTATCTATATACCATACATATTTGTGTACCATCCATTCAAAAGTTCAGTTTCACTCAGTAAAGTGAGGAGGAGAGAAGAGAATAGCGCTGTCACTTAGATGGGAGCCTTGGGCAGCCAGGTAGGCTGGACCATCAAAGATCAGCAACGCTTACAAAACCTAGTGCTTCCCCTCAACTCCTTCTCCTGTATCAGCAGTGATACAGCTGACAGTGTGTTCTTGTGCTCACCCACCAGCCTTTTTCATGCCATAAGTCTCTGTCTTGCCAACTATATCAAATAACTGGGCAGGGGCTCAAAACCAACTTAAGCAACAAGCAACATTGTGCTCCAAGTCAGTAACAAGTGCTTCATAGCTATCACAAGTTAATCAGTGTTTCATCCATCGAAAAGGTTAAAGGACTGAGAAAGAAACCCTGTGTGTAGCCAGTCACTTGCGCTGCATGTGACTTTGGTCCCTGACACAAGACTAACTGAAGTCAGCTCTCAAAAGAGCTAGAAGCTGTGCCTTTGCAACCAGAGCAATCAAGCAGGGTCCAACCATACTGTAAAGATCGGCTCTTTCAAACATACTAAACATACCTTACCCTGAGTAACACTAAAATGATGTCTGTGATGAAATTAACTACTTTACAATTTGGCCTAAGGGTTTTATTTATGCTTTTCAGGAAGCCAAGTGACCGCAGCATTAGGAAAGAATTAATGACCATCTCTTATTGAACACAGAGAGCTTTAAAGTACAGCAAGTGGAAAAAACAAGTTTACTGCTGTTCATCTAATGAAGACATAAGGAGAAAAAAGGAGTTCAGTGGTATGCAGTAAAACCAACTTAAAGAGAACAAGAAATACCATGGTTTCTGCATGGTCAGTAATTGTTTTCATTCCCATACCTATGTTCTGTTATGTCCCAAAGTATAGTTCACTAATAAACTCAGATGAAACTTACAAAATCAATTTATGAGTGCATTACAGGGTTGCCCTTTATGCCCTGTTGAAAACAGAGTTTATATACATGCTTAAAAACACTATCCATATCAAGATATTACATCACAGATCGA
Source organism: Limnodromus scolopaceus (assembly GCA_028565335.1). NCBI lineage: Eukaryota > Metazoa > Chordata > Aves > Charadriiformes > Scolopacidae > Limnodromus > Limnodromus scolopaceus. The sequence goes on from JAOXNO010000001.1 coordinate 111,159,434, forward strand.
TGTACTAAGGATTATGTTCTCTGACGTCAAACAGGTGTTTTTTCTTATGAGTTGCTACCATTTAGCCAGAATTAGTGGGCATGACAGTTATTCAAAATGAAGGCACTTTTTTGCATTTTACCTGGACCTGTATGACACAGCATCCTGATCACTCTCTGCAGACACCCTGAACTGCTCTCTACTTCATCGTTCCAACCTCACTCATTAGAGGAGACTTAAATCTCTCAATAGTGCATGTAACTTTTCAAAAGCCAGCCCAATTTTATTCATGATACAGGTGAAGTTCATAGGCTTGGCAACCATAGGATCTGTTCAGCAATAGTTCTTTTCCAGTCCATTGCAACATTAGATAACTCTGCCTGGTTTTCAAACCTATGATGTCTCATTTACAGGAGAGTTCACGAGCCAGTCTAAGAGTGTGTCAGTGTGACCCCGTATGATGGCCGTTCTCTGTCTCCATAACTGGCTTTCAATGCCTTTTCCTTTCCAGTTTTCTGACAGGTATATGGGATATTTGAATGCTTTCAAGTTTCTTCCAGTGACCTCATTGTTTATTGTGAATCAATAATGTCTAGACTGTCAACTGCAGCACCGCCAGATTTCTTGCTTCCAGATGAAATTAGGACCATCAGTGTATTCAGCAAAAAATTTATTTTTATTTTGGTTTCAGTTTCTCTGTCTTCCCCAAAGATATGAGTAACCGTTATTGTTTTTAGAGCAAGGAATCAGGTATTAAATTTTTTTGTATATGAATAAGTTATTGTTATTATACTGGGGGGGGGGGATCCTTCTGGTTATTGCTGAGAGCAGTCTAGTGAAACTGATCCTGGTTTTGTCTTACTTACCAAATGTGAGTTGCAAAAAAAAAAAAAAAAAGTGTTGCAAACTGGAAACTTAATGAACTTAGTCTTTACATTCGGCAATTTTGTACTGTGATTTAGAGACGTAACTTCCTTATTCACTGGAAAACCATTAGCCATTACCTCCAGGAAAATTCAACTGATTAAATGAATAAACAGCTGAAGATGCCTTTGTCAACAGTGATGACTTAATACAGTCAACACAGTGTAGGCCACAACTCATCTCACCCTCTAGTAAAAGTCTAAAATTTCCTGGTTCTCTCCTTTGACATAAAATGAGCCTAGGATTACTGACTAGGATGCTAAAATCTACTTTGTAAACCGCCAAGCTCAAATTAGGTTAATCTTGCCCCTTCTGGGATCACGAAAACTTGATCATTTCCTTGAGTTCTGTGCACAGATTTCAAGTTTTTCTTATTAGAATCAGATTCTGATTTCTAAAGTCACATTTCAACTTTACTGCTTCTACTACTCACAACTCATATTCACAGTAAATCTTCCTCTCTGTGCAAGTTTTTCTCTCATGATGTGGACTCCTAAAGAGTGCCTTAAGGAGAGACAGGGAGGGACTCTTTATCAGGGAGTGTAGCAATAGGACAAGGGATAATGGTTTTAAACCGAAAAAGGGGAGTTTTAGACTAGATATCAGGAAGAAATTCTTTAGTGTGAGGGCAGTGAGACACTGGAACTGGTTGCCCAGAGAAGTTGTGGATGCCCCATCCCCGGAGGTGCTCAATGCCAGGCTGGATGGGGCTTTGAGGAACTTGGTCTAGTGGGAGGTGTCCCTGCCCATGGCAGGGGGGTTGGAACTAGACAATCTTTAAGGTCCCTTCCAACCCAAACCATTCTATGATTTTATGACTGTTAGAGCCTAAATATCTCTGATACTAGCTCTAACAAAATTCTGAAATGCAAAACATGCATTTTTATCTCTTACAAGTGTTTGACGAATACAGTCATTGCACTACTTGCAATCCCATTCCCAACCATGCATGTGACACACACCTGGGGAATTTTGGCAATCTTAGTTTCTCTGTTTCTCTACCACTTGACAGAGTTCCCAGTTAAAATCTAGCTTTGCCAAATCCATGCTGTCCACCCCATTTTTTAAAAGTTACTTTTCATAAATTAAAAAGAAGAACATAAATCACTTTGATGAACAGCCCAATGGGCAGAAAGCAGAAAGGAGAAAATTTAACCTTTTTTTCCAGGAAGAATACTGAGCCAGGAAGAATATTGACACAGTGTTTTCTACTGTGACTGAGCAGTGGATAGGAGGGTAGTGACTCAGAGGCATTCAAACACGAGTATTATCACTCAGCTTTCCCATGTGAACAAGCCATCTGGTTGCCTGACTTCTACTCTAATTGAACAGGGGTTGGCAGTCAATGTTTATTATCTTTCTTTTACAATTCTAGCCCATGGTCACAGAATTAGCAATAAATAGTGACTTATGGATGTATTGACCCAGTTAGTTGTAAGTAGAACTTCTCAGAGGATTAAATAAGAGATTTTTAATCAAAATGACTGAGGTGTTATGGCCCTCTTGAATTGGCTTATGCCTCTCCAAGAAAACTGACTCAAAGATAGTTCCCAAGGGTTTCCTGTATTTTGATAATTTTTTTTGTTTAATGCAATAATTCTTCCTGTCAGAAGAAAGGGTAGATAAAGTTGTTGATATAGTTTAGATATAAACTACATAAAAAGGCAGTAGCACTTTCATCCCAGGCTGTGATGAAATGCCAGATATCGTGTGCGCTCACAGCAGCTATTGGAGTATGAAAGTTTTCCATTATCCACTTTCCATTATACAAAAATCAAAGTTTTGTGTCATATGCCTCCACACAAAGACAACTGTGAAAATATTACCTAAGCAGATACCAGGCACATAGCACCAGATACTAGCAACAAACTGCACAAGCAGGTTGTACGCAAACACGGGTATGTGCAGGGCACAGTGCTGTAATGCCCTATCAGCCAAAGTATGCTAACAATAAGGCTTGTATTTGTTCTTTACACTTAATACGTAAAATGAGCCACTGCTGTTTGAGTGGCAGCTTAGGAACAATGTATAAGACTTGGGTTTTTTCCACTGGGAATGGAGGAATTAGATTTATTGGCATAAATGTTATTTATTTATTTATTGATCTATTAAAGAGCGGCCAAGGAGCTTCCACATGAGCAGTAGTCTGAATTCCCAGTACAAAAGAGCAGCTCTGTGCTCAATCCCCTGTCAAACCAGCACGTCTGTTTCAGCTCCACCATGTGGGTACAGGCTCTTGCATCTAACGGCATTATATTTTAGAGTCAAAAGAGCGGGATTCCCTCTGCTCAGAACTGAAGCTTGCAAATAGTTACAGCTTTGTCACTGTCAATATCTGGACTGAGTCAGAGGCACATGCTTAGGCAAATCCAAGCAATTTACTGTTAGCACTCTTACAACATTGATTGCATTTCTACTAGAACAGAAAAACACATTTTTACCATATGTAACAAAGTGCCTGTGTACAGATCACATTACAGAAAGGACAAAATGCTGGCATCACACTAGCATGTACTTAGTGAGCGCCAGCAAAGAGAAATTTGGTTACAGCCATGCCAAGAACCAGCCTCAATATGCTTGAAAGTCCCAGAAAGCTGGTGTTTCTCCTACTCCAAGCTAAGAGGATAGAGTTAAATACAAATAGGAATGGAAGAAGGAAACCACTAGATATTTATTTTTCTTAAATCAACATTAATCCTCCATCAGCCCTAAGAAGGAACTTTCTCTGAGGCTGTTCCAAGACCACTTTCTCTCATCTACCTTCTGTTTCCCAGTAGCAAAGTGCATGGGCAGGTCTCCTTTTTGTTTGGATGAGCAGAGGGGTACTGGAGGGTTGTCAAAACAGGAAAAACTTCTTGTTAGGGCTAGCTCAAGAAGTGTTTTTGATTCCAGCTCCCAGCAGCAGACTGCAGGCAGTATGCATACTCTCTGACCCCTAGTCTCAACACCAGTGATCTCCTCACTCGTACAGGTATTGTTAGGGAGCCTGTGTGAGGCAGAGCAGAAGTGATCTCTGCATTTTACAGATAAAAAATTAGAGGCAAAGAATGTGTTTGCATTGCCTATTGTAATCCAGAATAGATATATTCAGTGGGATAATTTAGGCAGCTGGAGATACAGAATAATTAAATCTATAGTGTTTCTGGTGTGGCATGATGTGCTGATGAATTGCACAGAAAATCATTTGCTCAAAATCATATCTGTAGTACAGGACAGATTAAGGAACTAAATACATATCTCTGCAGCTTAGCACCATAACTACAAACCTGTCCTTCCAGATGTCCTTAACCTCAAATTTCTTGCTTCTTATCAAAAAAATTATGATGGTTGAGTAGCTCTAGTAACCGGTGAGGCAATGAGGTGTTGCTTTGGAAAAAAGTGTTAACTTTCCTAGCTGTGGTCAGAGAGAGATTTGACATTTATTGCTAAAGGGAAGAGCTTTTAAGTCGAAAATCTATGTTTCATGTATAAGTGGCCAAAACCAGCCCTGTCAGGACCATGCCAAACTTGCAGAAAAAGAGATGGTCGCTGACAGCTTCAGAAAACATCAAGTTGCAAGAAAAAGGAAATGGTTGTGCTGAATGAATTGGCAGCTCATTTATTCACAATTGTGTTCACCTTGGTTCAAACATCACTCAATCTAAGATGTTATGGAAAGTTTTGGAAGTGTGGGATATGATTAAATAATTTCTTATACATAAAGATAGTTTTCCCTTCAGTTAGGAAAAATACCAAATCTTTAACATCATTGGCCAAAAAATTTATTTTAAAAAGAAATCTATTAAAGGTCAAAATGAACCGTATCTTTAAAGTCCCTCTACAACCTGTTTGCAAAAAGGTATGTAGAAAATCTTTCAAAAATTCCAACTCACTAGTGAAACAGAAAAAAATACCATGTCTAATATGCCTTTCACAAACATATTTAAGCTAGCAAGCTAATCTGATTTCACATTGCTTTGCGGAGAAATTAGGCATACCTAGGTCCACATTACCTGTACAGCATATGACAGACATCCATATGTCAATGTCTGAGAGGTAAAAGCTTAGGTAAGCTATTTTTGGTATTAGATAATAAAAATCAAGCAACGTATAAAAATGGCAAGAATAAAGGATGGAAGGTTTAAAAATAAACATTACACAAAGCATTTGCTATTTTTCAACAGGACAATGATGGAGAGCTACAGTTGTCTGCTGTAGTGAGTGAAATACCATCATGCCTCACCTTGAGGAGACTTAATAAAATTAAGTCATCATGATATGAGATCTGTGGTATGTCCACACTACAGAATTACCAGCTAGACCTCCCTTCAATTCCTTTCTTTGAAAAGAATCCCTCACCTCCTAAAAGAAAGTTACATACAGAAAAATAATCACCATGTTGCAGTGAAAAAAACTAAGAAAAATAAAACACTAAGCAATGAAGGTATAGGAAATACTTTAGTCTGTAATACTGACAACCAGAAGCAGCTGAGCAGCTCCTCCATTTACACCACTGCTGAATATGACTCAAGTTGAAAATGTTCTATTTAGATTTGATGATCTGCTCATGTGTCTGCATGTAGTTAGCAAGAAAAATATTTTCTAATTGATGGAACATTGTGTATTCATGCTTATCCTAGCTGAGTTGTGTTTTTGTGAGGGTTTATTTATTTATTTATTTTCCTAAGACAACACCATGGAAGAATATGATGCAAGTCAGTATAAAAAATGTAAAAAGATCCAGGCGTTCCATTTTCCCTTCTCATTAAAGCCATTAGAAGGACGTGCAATTTTGCTGTTCTCTGATCCCGTAGTGTTCCAGCACACAAGCTCACAATTTTAAATGCTCCATGAAACATACAGGTATTCATTGAATTTTACTACTTTGCCGGTTTTATTTCCATGTAATCTTATTAGCTGCTAATTTTGTTTCTGTTTCAGGCATGTATCCACTATTTAAAAAATCCAAAGCTCTGGCATATCTGTGTACTTCATGATTCTCTGGCATTCTAAGAAAATAGAAAGAAAATTGTTTTCACTTGGACCAAAACCAGAACTTTCAAAATTTCCAAGGAAAGGACTTTTTAAATACTTTTGGATTGAACAAAATGTTTCATTTTCATCCTGACATTTTTAAAATTCACTTTTTGTTTATATCAAATTAAAAGACATTTTGTAATAAATAATTGTTAACAATAAATAATTGTAAACAAAAATAAGGTACATAAAATAAAATATTATGGTTTTTCTCTCAAAAAGCAGCTTGATTGACCAGCCCCAGTTTCGCAGCAGCCCACCCAGCCCTGTGCCACCTGTGTGCTGTAAGCATGTGGTACCACCCCCAGCAATGTGACCAGCCATGGAACCAGCTGTGCAGCAGATGGGCAGTTCAGTGCAGAACTCCACCGTTGTAGGGGCGTCAGCAAAGAACTAGAAGAGAAACCCATCCTGACACCAGGCTTATTGCCTGCCCCATCTGTGGTCAGGGAGAGCACCAGGGGCTTTTCAGGGTAAAGCTTCTCAAGCCACCTATTTCAACCGCCCAACTGGAAGAGCAACCACGCCGCAGTAACATTGGCCTGGTGGTCTAGCAGGGACACTTCTCTAGCATAGGATAATACTACAGAGTTGTAATGCTGGTGCCTTTAGATGCTTGATTTTCTTAAGTTATCACTCACAACCCACCTACAGACAGACACCACCAAGATTAAAAACTACTGTGGACAAAATTGCATAACTCCTTTGTGTCATGCAGCCTCACTTAGACAGCTCTAACTTTTGGCTTTTTGGTGGGCACTTCACTCCTGTGTGATGCAGATCATTAATTGTAAAAGAAAGCAGAAGACCGACAGCAGGAAGGCAGAAGCTTCTTTGTTTCTCCTGTGTCAGAAATGACCTGTTCATGGTACCGCTCCTTTGTACTGACTTCGAAGATGACTGGCAGTAAACTGAAAAATTGCTAATGAGTCAAGCATGTTTCGCCTGTGTTGCAATGTCCCTGGCCACTATGTACTCAGTTTCTGGGCAGAACAGTCATGTCTCTCATGTGGAGCTTGTCTCCACTACTAGTGACTACATGGGGTACCTAATGCTCTCTGGGAAATTCAGGGACTGGAGAAGGAGCCCTTTGAGGAGGAGCTGCTGGGGAGGGTTACATGCTCAAGAAGGTTCTGATCTGCCATATCATTTGCCCTGGCAGCCTGCATGTGGGTACTTGGCCTTGAACAACCTCTACATTTATTTGCCAGGATCCACACACACTCTTTCACCTCCCCTGCCTTCCCTAAATATACACAGGAACACACAGGGACTTCTGTGCTTCTGGGCCGTGCTGAGGGTATATCATGCCCAGAGGACTTACAAAAATATGTGGGAAAATGGGCTTCAGACCATTCCCAGAAGATTTAGCCTCTGAGGAGGATGAGAACCAATCTGCAGCGGACCCATTTTTGTCATCCTAAAGCTGGAAAGTGACTGAGATAATTGAATATTTTCCACCAGCCTACTGAGGGAACTGAACTAGTGAGACCATCGCAGTAGCCTGCAATCCAATGAACTAATGAAAATCTCGGCAAAAAAACAGGGATTTGCTTTGCAGCTCCTGAATGTCAGCTCAGAAGGACTAACTTTAGAGCAGAAATCCCTAAACATCTTCATTTTGTACACTCACTGGTCTGCCAATGCTGGTTTGGACCATATGCAGAAAGCCTACCAAATGGTGCAGTGCTTGTTAGGTACCTGACCCTAAAATCATATGAGTTAACAAACTCCTTCCAGACATTGACTCATAAGGGTATTGCAGGCACTCCCTCTGCACAGCCAGCATGAGGCTGAATTAGCTTCCACAAGTATGGAAGGTACACTTTGCAGCCCAACAAATACCTGTGTGTGTATACATACATACATACATACATACATATATACACATCTACCTATGAATATAGGTAGATAGATGGATAGATTTAGTAGAATGAAGGGGAATGGGATTCAGAAGTAACCAATGCATTGACATGCCATCTCTTTTGCACCTGGCATATGATTTTCATAGATATCCAGTACTCACCAAATTTTGACCCTAGTAAAGCCAACTCAACTTTTGACAAGATATCCAGCCACATGTCTAAGAAAATACATTTACTTCATTCATCTTGCTTTTTCTGCAGTTTCTGAGCACCATAAGCTCAGCCCATTCTCCTGTGGATCTTCACTGCCTTTTAAGCATAGTTGTTCCTTTAACAGTGCCATACTACCATTTTCTTCCATTTCCATATGTGAAAAGCCGTGTAGTCTTCTTTTATGTTATCTAAAACAAGGAATGTTCTTTGTTCAAAAGCCTTTTGACTTCTGAGTCAGCAATTTTTAAGCAAATGCTGAATCTGCTAAGATCTCATGTCTTTACTCAGCAAAAGAAATGAGCATTTGCATGCACAGTCAGCAAAATTCCTAAACATTTATGTAAAACTACATTATACTACAGGGTAATGACTAATTCCCTACAAGATTCTGCAGTTTCTGCATATCAAAAGCCCACTCAAAACTCTGAAAATTAATTCTGTGGACTTGCTTTTTCATGAACTTCTATACTGCAGAGCACAATGAATTTGGATTGAATGTTGCCATTACTGAGATTAGAAGCCATTAGTTTGCACTCTACTGAATTTTGCTATAGCACGATTGTACACGGTTTTATGGCACCACCTACTGAAATATTAAAATTATGCAAAAAAGTTTAAGAATGAGTTTGAAATCATCATGCAGCTTCATGTGTTCAATTTGAAAATGTAGACCATGGCAAATTTTATAACCAAAGGTTGAAATTTCATTTGGAATTTAAACAGGTTGTTCTGTCCAGTGTTTTTAAAAACATTTGACTTAAGGATTAACTTTTCAGATGACTGAAAAAAAATCCTCCTATGAATTTTTGTATGCTAATCTTCATAATATATGTTTTACATGCTAATATTTCTCTGCAGAAGGCAGAGATTGTAAATCACCCTGAAAACACTGGAAAATGTGCTCCTAGTTTACTGTATTTTTTTAAAGAAACATTTATTTTCTTGTAGATATATATGGTGAACATTAAATATTATTTTTAAACTTCAGTTGTGTTAATAAGAATATGTTCTTTTTTAATGATCCTGAGGGAAATCCCCAAATAACACATTGAGTTGATTTGTACAATTGTAGATTTTAGCAAAAACATCACAAGAAATAATTTCATTCTACAACTTTTTCTTCTCTTTTTGAAAGCAGACCATGAACTGACCTGGAATAACTTGTATTCAAATTATTTCCTGATTAGCAGGGAGCTCTTGAAATAGACTATATTCAAAATTTGCACTAGACTGTTTGTAAGAAAGTGTTCGCTTTGGTTTCATGAAAATATAGATCCAAACATACATGGTAATTAAACCTTTAATGATTGTAGAAAAGCTGAAAGAATAACCTTAAAGAAAAAACTTTCTAAAGGTGCCTTCTTTCAATTTTTTCCCCATTTTATTTACAAGCAACAATGCTATAGTGAATATGGAGATAATGCAATAATCAGTGAGTTTAATCACACGACACCATCGTGCATCCTGACACTTACTATATTATATTTTTAATTAAGTGTTAAATCAAGGCTTTCCTGACTTCTCTGTTTAAAAGCCAACTCATTATTTCACAAAGGTCATGGCTCTTTGAATAACCATGCCTGGAGCAAATTTTTGCCTCCTTCCACTCTTTCTATATTACTCAGGCAGCATGACTTCTCTATCTACGTCCCGGGAGATTGTAGGGCAATCATAATTGCGTCCTGTAACTTCTTTTCCTGTCTCTTGACACGTAAGTCATGCATCGCAATGGCGGGAAAAGTTAGCATGCTGTGATCTAACTGTCCAACCCATGCATGTACTCGTCATTGCTGTTGCCATCTGGGATGAGCCAGGGATGCAGTAAATGGGGACCAGGCTCCTTGTTCTGCCCTTCTTCCCTGGGCTGTTTCCCGGTGAGTGTGAAAGCCTGAGTCATCCTGTGAATGGAGCCTTCTTGAAATCAAGGCCAGGAAATGGAGGTCTTGCCAAGATTTATGCAAAGGTCCCAAAACTAGAAGCAATAACCCCAGGGGAGCCCCTCTCCCAGGTGTGGTGTAGCCCAGGACGGAGCTGCTGAGCAGCCGCAGGCCTGTGGGGATAAGAGCTGGGGAGGCACTTGCTGTGCTCCCCAGCACCCTTTCTCCCCCAGCATGGCAATCAGTGTGTACCCATTTGGAGCTTATTTTAGGGACTACTGATCATAAAAGGTTTGCAGGAAAGAAATGGGCAACACAAACATCTGGTTGGGACTAGGTACACAGGTGAATAAAGCTAACATGTTTCTGCCCAAATTATCACATGGATATCTAGGATTATGTATTACATCACTGTGACATAAATCAGAACTTGCAGGTTAAGAGCTCAATGAGTTACAGAAGTTTGAATGGTCATTATGTATGGAGGGGAGATAAGCAAAAGACCATCATCAATATTTTGCAGAAATATAAAGTAAATTGGATATGGTGGTCATATCATATCCAATGTTTAACATACACATGGTCATTGGATATGACCATCTGTATGTTAAAATATACATGTATAAATATTAAATACAATAATCTTTTTCCATACAAGGCCTGCAGACTCCAAGCAATATTTTGGAATTGGTAAACTATAATTGTATTTTGATATTTACAGTTATTATCTCAAATAGTAAACGGATTTTCTTAGTTCAATTGGGCCCTTGGACAGCTTTCTAAACCCGTTGCTATTATGCAGGAAATTTTTTTCCCATTCTAGGTAAGTCATTTGGGATTTCAGAAAATTATTACACTGGGAACAGTGAGGAAACACTTCTCCTGTAGTTTGTTTTGTGGCCACAATTTTTGTAGGTGTTTAGAGAAGTGCAGTTTAAATAAATTTTAATGAAAAGGAATCTGGGAGCAGATGTAGAGCTCAGGCAGACACAGATGTCCCATCAGCTTGAAGGTGCTGTAATTGATTCTCACATGCATACACACAGAGAAACTTTTTGCTTGCCAAGAAAATACAGGTACAAACCACATCCATTATGTTTAGAATATTTTATTCCCAGTATTTGCATAAAGCGTGGATTAAAAATGCTACTTTCTTTAATGTGCGAATACACACATGTATACATGCTGTATGCGAATGTAATGGTCAAACTCTGCCCTCATAAAAACACATGCAATTCTAAGGGAAGTATTTGGCCACTATATTGGTACACAGCCGAGCGAAAAATAATACTGTAATACAAACTAATGCAATGACACTTCTTAAAGCAAAGCCTATGTATATAGTAGAGGAAAAAACTAATGAGAAACAGATGTACACAGGAGAGTATTTTAAGTTAAATGGTATGTGTGGTTTCATTTGGCCACGTGTTTCTTTAGCACGTGGAGAGAGAGTATATATAGCTATGCAAAGGAAAATATTAGTTGTTGAAAAATGTGTATGCTATTGGGAAAAAGAGGCTTTAAAGGGGAAAGTATTCAGATGAAAAAGCAAATTCTGTAAGTCTCAGGAGAGCTCAGCACTTTTAAACTGCAATTAATTAATTCTTTTGCATTCCAGGAGGCCAAAACAAATGAAAGGATCAATTCCTGTCGGTACCCACAAGACAGTGCTTCCTGCAGCTACAGCCACACCAGCTGTGGGCACCACAGCAGCACCAGCACCCACCTCTGCCCAGGCAGCACAGGACCCCAGCAGCCCGGGTCACCACTGCCCCAAGTCACCCTTCCTGGGGACCAGCACAGCTCATGGCACCGCCACCGCCACCCATCAGAAAGCTCCCGTATGTCCAGTTGTTTCATGTCTTGCAAAACTGACCACAGTAGTAACATCTGCTGAATGCTCAGGAATCTTGGCTGGAAAAGCAGGTAACAAGCAGGAAGGAGTTTGCTGTTACCAACAAAACATAGCGCTGTGTTTTTAAATAATGTGGTAAGGCAGGGCTCTTTTTTATGAGATATTACTGAAGTGGAGCAGTGAAATAACATTAAAATAGCCATCTCAAGAGAAAATGAATTTTCAAGGGTAATTTAGGTTATAGATAAATATTTTACACATACTTCTGTAGATACTCAAAACTGAAGGAGCAGCTTTTATGTTGATGTTAGAGGCCATGTCTAGGTGTTTCACTGTTTGGAAGAAAAATATTGTCCTATTAGCATGACAGCCACCAGCTTTAGCTGTATCCCTTACACATGCAACCATTATACAATGTAAAAGGCCTATGGGGAGATGCAACAACTGCAAGGTCAAGGTCATTTGTGTTTTTTTTCTCAGAAATGCTCTAATTCCACTACAGATTGTTTCTGAGAAAGTTTCTGTTCTTTCGGTGTACGTTATCTCACCCTGAGGACACTTAATGTCTGTCATTCAACATTTTCACAATCTTGTTCCACAGTACATCCTGCAGATTCACAACATGAAAAGATAAACAATAAATATCTACATATGTAGTCTGCCCATCTGTGTGGTGCAGAACTCAGCAGTTAAAGCTCTTTAAAAGTCTTATGTTTTTTCCAATGTCTTTCTTGCTCCCATGTTAGTAAGAAAACTCTTTATTCAAAAAATACAGTATCTTCTTTGAAGACATTGCCACAAGTGTTGAGCAAGCTCCACTTGGCCAGATACTCCACAGAAACTACCAGCTATTCTGCTGTCATGTTCAGAGGAGCACAACCTCTGTCTCCCATTGCTCTGATCCATTCTTGAATTCCTTCTCAATTATCACAAGAACTTTAAGAACTATTAAAACCACTTACTGGATCCATATTTCCTTTGCAAATCCATCCTTGAGGGCTACTTTGCAAACAGGGACCAACAGATTAAAAGTCAGCTTTCCCATAGGCTGCTTCTGCACAAATGATCTATAAAATTCTGTTCCTCTACTGAAATGGACCTGAACATGTAGGCCAAGACCTAAAAGGAAAGTGAGGAAAAAGGTGAAACTAAGGGAATATCAATTTTTTAATCATCTTCCCCAGAGAGGATTGACTTCCATGGACTTTGAGGCTCTCAGAGCACAATAAAGGGTTCAGCTTTTCCTAAACTGTTGTCATTACAGTCAACAACAGGCTGGGCTGCTCTGGGAAGTCCTTTCTGAATATCAGTGTGAGAGACCATTGTTTCAGGCCTGATCTTTCACCTGCAAATGTCAATAGGACCACAGTAAAAAGTCTATAAATCATTACGGTTTTAACATATGGGTATCAACGTCACTGCCTGTGTTCCACAGTAGCTAAATAACTTCAATTCAATTGTGTTCTGCTGCTTGCCAGAGATCCTCCTTTCCTTCATGTCTTGCTATCCCTCGATACAGAAATCTGGCAAGCAGATTTGTCAGCAGTGCCAGATCCTCTCCTGGAGCCACATGGCCAGGATCATTTCCATGCAAGGAGAGAGGGGTGGCCTGGCATTGCCCTTCTGGCTCATTTAAAAGCTACAGCCTGTCTGCAAAGTGACAGAAGATTTGAAACCCACATGAAAACCACCAGGCCCATGAAGCCACAATCGCAATCTCAGTTTTCCATTGGCCATGCGTATTCCACATCAAGGTCCTCAAAGCAAACTGGGAGTGCTTCCCTACCCTCTTAGTAGCAGAATCATGTTTTGGAGCAGTTAAAGTAGAAAATTTTTTCCTTTGCACAACCCTGGACAAAAACATCAGGAATAGGTAGCTATTTTAATAAGATTCAATCCAAAATCATCTGCAGTTTTATAATGCACAGTATGGAATAGGTTAGAGATAAAGTATTTCAACAAAAGAGAAAAGGAAGCAAAAATATTTTTTCTTTTTTTTTTTTATATATGAAACAAGAGGAGTACAAAGCACTGGGGAAAAAAATTGTGTGTTCTTCTGGAAAGTATTTTCAGCAGTCTCAGGCTGTGTCTCACTCTATCAAACCACTGAGACATTTTGGTCATTTTTCCCACTATTAAATGAAGAAAAAAAAATATCCCTGAAAGTCCTTCAATCGTTTTAAAAGCTTTAAAATTAAGCTCTTGGAAAACAGAAAGATGTAAAGGAGGCTCATTGTCTAAAGTCATTAAGTGAATCAATCCAGAGTATCTTATTGCTCTCTTATTCTTTGCCTAACTGTTCTTGTAAAGTATATTTTATCTTAACTTGCATATTGATGTCAGGCTTTTGTCAGTCTAAACTTTTTCTTTTCTATCTTTCATCCAGGGGCAATTCAGCACATAAACATTTCTGCTGCTGCAAGTGCTGGCGCAAGATTCTCAGGAAGTGTCTAGCTGGGATAGCTGAAAATTGTTGCAACACATCATGCAACTGGGAATGTAGTGCTTTGGGGAAGGACTGACCAGAAGTGGACAAAGCAATATGATGCTTTTCAATTGCCTCCTTCAAAAAAGTGGACTTACTGCATGTGTTTAAGTTCTGCATTGAACTGGGACTAAAACTCAAAAAAATAGTTGAATCCTCCCAGTGACTTTGTTAAGAGACTTTTGCTATTTTTTTCCCCTTTCTTTTGCTGCAAAGTTCCTCAGAGTGTATATACAGAAAGGGAATCAATCATTTGTAATGACCGACATTCGTATTTTAAAATCATGGTGGCTATTCCAGTCACAAAACAGTCTGCTAATTGCTGTGTGTATTACTGTCTCCTCCCAGAATAGTCTGTTCATGCCTTCAGCCTGTCGGCAAACATGAAGGCATCAGCTGGTAGCAGTGCAGTCTCATAGAAGACAGCATTTTTCACAGGCAGGCACATAAGAAGCTGTGGTTGTGGCCTTTGCTACCCAGTGACCTAATTTTTCTGCTTGAATAAGAAAGTGGGAGGGGTACATCTCAGAACACATCATTTTTAATAGGTACCAAAATACGGTCTGAATGGCGCGCTTGATTTATAATTAAATATAACTGCTACGTGTTGAGTTCCTTGGACAGCCACACCAAAAATGGACGTGATGCGTACTACTGATTGTGTTGGATTTCCTTCCGACTCCTTTCATTAAGATGTTCTATTCCCGTAAAACAAAAAAAATTATATTCTCACATGTACGTCAATGGCAAGAGATCAGTTTTCAAAACCTACCCCATTTCCTCAATGACTCAGCTTCTCACCATTGCACTGTTTGCATAATGAGAGAGAGTAATCCCTGGAGTAAATAGACCCACTACATGTATTCCCTACCAAATTTATGTCATTAAAGGTCATGTAAAATGACTTGCTTCCTTATATACATCTTTATATTGTCCCATGTTTTCCCATGTCCCATATTGTGTCCCCCCCTACATCTTTTTCAGAAGTATAGCTCGTGACACATGACAATGGAAACAAGAGAGCAGTGAAAAAAAGACATATTTGGACTTGGTTTTGAAAGCAGAATACTACTGATATTTAGACAGCAATAAACATGCACTTGCCAGTATTCAGTTTACAGAGGGAGAACTATAAATATCTTATTTAAATTACATGAAGTGAAATGTCTATCTTCACTTTACGGTGTAAAAAGGCACTTAATCTCTGTATTGCATGTTCTATTATATTTCTGTATTTCACCTCATCTCTCCATATCGCAGTAAGGTACCTTCTTCAATACCAGCTACAAAACCATACATCAATTGATTTTCCAGATTAAGCAAAACTTATTAATCACATTCAAATATTAGACCTAGTCGGCTAAGATATATCCCCTTTTCATCTGAATGTGTCTTCTGAAATTCATGTCAGAACTCTGAGGTCAGACATCGAGGCTCTGTTCCTCTTGGGTAACACAGAAACTGTACGGAGGCACACAAGTGTTTACTCCTTAGCTGCTGCAATACAGGTATAAGTTCCCTGTTGCAACTTTTTTAGGGAACAAGTGCATATCCTACTGAGATCTCATTCAGCAGTCCCTGAGGTCAGTAAGAAGACAGTCGTTAGTTCAACTCCAATGTGCAGGTGAAATGTATCCACTTGTTAGAGGGCTCTTCAAATCCATGTTTCTTGAGTTACAAAACAGGCAGCATGTACTTTAGGGACAAGTTTCCAGGGAGTTTTTACTATGATTTTTTTTTATTTTTTTTTTTACATTTTAAATACAATGTGACGGTGTAAAACCAAATTCATTACTTAAGAAAATCACTTAATTTTTTTCCAATGACAACTATGACGTGCAGTTCTGATCTCTGTTTCTTTCAAACATTAATTGTGCAAGCCCTCCTAGCATTGCTGGAAAACGGCTTATAATGAAGGGGAGCACAAACAACTGGTTCAAATGAGTTACCAAAAGGGCAGAAGTAGCTGTGCTTCAGAGCCAAGAGGAAGTTCAACAGTGTTTGTCTCTTGGATGGTTCCCATCCAGAGCCAGTTCACAGTATTAGCACTTTCACATTTTAGGCAGGTATGTTACTAATCATCTGTTGCAGCACTCTTCTGGCTAATTTATTATTTTAGAGACAACAGGCAGATGAAAATGAGGAAAAGCAAGCAGATCTTAACTTTTCCCAGGATTTCAGCTTTACCTAAATACTTGCATTAAGGAATCTTTACATTTGTTTTCAATTGCAAAGGGTGAATTGAGGGTGAAGAAGATTTAGGTGGGGACTTTGTCTAACATTTTATCTATAACAAAACCAAAAGAAGTACTGCACAAGTGTAGTGGAAGACAACATTTCATGACATAGCTGGCCTTATTCATGAAGAGATATTTACAGGACAGGCTGTCTTACTGGAGAGGACAGACCTTGCAGGGTATGCAAAGCCTACCAACTAAATAGTAAAGTGCTACCTTGTCTCAGAGGATGGTATTGTGGTCAGGCCCTGAAGTTATACTGATTAAGAAATTCAGAAAAGACATTTTAAAGACCAAGCCATTATGTAAATCCTGAATTACTGCACTACATAGTGTCAGGTTTTTTAGAGAGTTGTTAAGATGTGTGTTTCTAGGATTAAATACCTGCAATGAAGAAGCTTCCATCTAATGTATTCTTATGTAATCCTGAAATAGAAAAAAAAAAAGTCTCAATAGGAGAAAAAGGTGGTAGGAAGGCAAAACCCAAAGCAAGTTAGCATAGCACAAAGGACAGCAATCCTAATAAAATTGTGTAAGTCACCTACATCTCAGGTAGACTGATCCCCCAACTGTGAGCTCAGGACAAAGCTAGGGGAACAGAAGGAATTTTTCATCCATGGCAATATTTGCTCATCCTCTTTCCTCTGACAAAAAAACAGTCTTCAGATTTAAACACTAGAGCTACTGTTTTGGCAATGGGGGATCCGTTGGGGTATGGGGCGGGGAGGGGGTGGGTAGGGAAGATGGGGGACAGAGGGGACTGTATCACCCAACTCTTTAAGGTGCTCTGCTCTTTGCCTCTGTGCTGGGGGGATCCCTCCTGTGGCACAGCTGCACAGCAAACAATCAGGACCTATGCTCTATACCACACAGCCAAACTCTTCTCCCTGACATCAACAAAATGAAACAACCCTCCCATGTTCAAACACATCTACATGATTTGCAGCTGAGTCATTACCAGGGCATTGCCTCCCCCAACATTAGATGATGGCAAAGAATAACTTCACTAATAGCATTTGACTTCACTTGGGCTTAATCAGTCCCAGGTTAGGGAAGAAGGATATGGCTGCACAAGTTCTTGATCGCTGGCTCTGACCAATGACAGAGTCAGCAATAAGAAATGAACATCCAAATGGCATTGAAATACCTTGACACAGTGACCAGAACCTGCCCTGCGCACAACACCACAATTGGGCCAGGAGATGTCCAGAGCTGGAAAAAGCACCAGACTTTAAAGACATGACTGTACTCCATGGGACAGACAGGCTACCCAGCTGCTGCCCAAGAAGTCATGCTGATTAATGGAAGCCATGTATCCTTGTTAGAGGAATGTTTCACTCTGGCTAATTAGTCAAGCTGAGAAGGAAATACCATGAGAAAAATCAGGATAATGTCATGGTAACCATAACTGAGATGCGCACTGAGTTATTTCCAAACTTTACGAGAAAAAAAAAAATAAAAAGAAACAGAAAATATTAAGAAACAAAAGAGTGCCTATGTGTTTTCAGTGAGTGAGGGAGAGACTTATTCTGAAGTATCTCAGGGTCTATATTGTTCAGGCCACTAGCATGCTGAATATGTTATGGTAAAAGCTTGTGCCACCTTTCTTGTTCTCATTTGATCCAGAAATCTTCTCTATGAAAGCTTCATCTGCAAGCATTCATCTCCACGAAAAGCTTTAAGGTTTTAACAAGAAATTTCCAAAATGGCATTTTCCAATAAAAAATGTTTCACCAGAATTTCCCAACCAGTTCCAGCCTAAAGATGCTCATGCATTAATTTAAACCCCATCAATTTTGGTATTGAATAACATCATGAAGCCTAAACTTTTCTCATTTTCTCTTTCTGAAATTGCAGGGTTTTTTAAAGCTGGTCATGAGAAAACAAAGATGAATCATAAACAAAAGTATATCTTTCTTTTCTCCTGAAACACTATGTTGACAAAAAAAAAAAAAAAAGTCCTTGCCTTCAGATATCTCATAGAGTTTTGTTGTTGACAACTTAATAAGAAGCACACAGAGAAAGAAAAGAACAAAGGTATGTACTAAGCAAGTCATCAAGTAAATGAGACCAAAGAGTCCTAATAAATCTCAGTGTTGCCAAAAGATAATTCCGTCCAAAATATCTGAAACGGTAACACAAGTAAAGACATGTTTAATCCTTCTTTGGTCACATCAGTTACATTTAAAGGATAAACAAGAGTCCTGAGTTTACAGAGAGTAATTCCAATGTAGGCTGTCATTTCTGTAAGGTATAATGGGCTTTAGAATTTACACTCACGGAGGCTTTCCAGCAATTCCTGTTTTATTTAAAGCTTTATTGTATTTTTCCTTAAGTCAGTCATCACAAGGTATCCCTCTTTTTTAGGACTTATGAGGTATTGTTTATCTGGAGGC
This sequence comes from Limnodromus scolopaceus, assembly GCA_028565335.1. Classification (NCBI taxonomy): domain Eukaryota; kingdom Metazoa; phylum Chordata; class Aves; order Charadriiformes; family Scolopacidae; genus Limnodromus; species Limnodromus scolopaceus. The sequence goes on from JAOXNO010000001.1 coordinate 111,178,281, forward strand.
TGCAGATATATTGTTCTTATACAATATCAACTTCTCTGCTCAGAAGTAGGAGTTAATATAGTCTGGGGCCTGGTATAGTTCAAAGACTGCGAGGCTGTGGAGTGGGTTTGGAAATAGATCAAAAATCCCAAAGGGATGAGGCCAGGCCAGTGGCAATTGACTCCAACTATACTGTGCAGAAAGCTGAAAAATGTAACTCATGCTTCTCATTGCTAACCTTTGTGATCTTAACTAAGCAATGACCTCCTAGTATACCAACATCTTAAAAATCCAGTGTTTAATGATAATATGGCAGTAAACCGGTTGCCTTTTTTTTTTCATTCCCAAGTTCATATATACACACACGAACATAAAAATACTCATAGACTCTTAGTTAATTCAGCTAATTTCTCTTACCTTATGAAACTCTGAATGATTTTCAACAGAGCAAACCAAAATAAACTCATCAAAGAAATCAATTCATTTGGGTCCTTTCTTTGGAGATAATTTGCTGATCTTGATACTTTAGATCTGACTAATGATGTTCTTTCTTGGTCTTTTACCTTGATTATGAACACTTCTTGTATAAAGTGTGGGTTTCAATGTGAAGGTAAAAGGAGAGTTGGGTTTCATTTGTAAGAGCAGACACAAAACATGTCATTCGTCTTTATGGAAACAAATGTCATCTTCATAAATATTATAGTACTGTTCTGCATTTATAATCAATAGTTTAAAATAATTCTTGGCCAAAAACCAACAGCCAATAATTTCAATGCTGATTAGGGATCTTGCATGCCCTTTTGGAACACTTTTAGGGAAGCCTGGTTTCCGTGGATGCAGTTTCTGAAAATCAGGGACTTGCAGTGTTTGTCAAACGGGATATTCAAAATCAAAATCATTCCAACCAACCTTCCAAAAGTTTGCTTGTGACTGCATATTCCTATCACTCAAATGTATTCTGTCATTGTGTCATAGTCTGGATGCGTAGCAATAAGCATAATAGGCTAAGCATCCTATACAACCTGATAATTTCTTGACAGCTATACCTACATTTGTATATTGGCATCTAAGAAATACATCCCTTCAAAACATTGAGTCTTAAGGCAGCCTATAACCTATAAAATGTCTGCGCTTGTATATAACACACAGGTTGTAGAAAAGCATAGGCAACCCTTAATGTGTAGGAGGTAGTTCATAAAATAGGAAAGAAAAAAAAAAAAAAAGGAATTATCTAGGTTTGGAGAGCATTAGTGAGGGGGTGTTTCCCAGAAACCAGGAGCAAAGCTTTTCCAGTACAAATAATCTGTTCTTTTCCAATATCCCTTTGAATCTGAAAAGCTATTAAAATATAATTTAACACATCGTAACTGAAGCCAAAGTTGTTAAAAAATCTCTGGTAGATCAGTAAATATGACTTCTATTATTCATCATTCTTTTCAAAATGATTGATTTAAATAAAGACAGCATAAAGCCAAACTCTATGAGGAGGGCATTCCATGTCCGGTTATAATATAATCCATCACCTTTTGTTTGTAAAATAGCAATACCTAAAATATCTAAGGAAAATATTTTAAAAATGTTATTTCATTTGAATTTAGAACAATATATACCACATGCTGCTGATGTTACTTGTGATGACTCTACTTTAGCAATGCTAAGGTCTGAAAATCAAATGGGATTGTGGGAGCAACAGGCTATGTCAAAAAGATCTTAATATATTATTCAAGGAACAGACTAGGAATGTAAACATGTCCTGAGGGTAGGAAAGAAAATTAACCTGTTCACTATGCAGGTTCTGCTAATACTATGCTCATGGGACAACAAGGATCTTGGGATTCAAGACAAGAAGGTGTCTATGCATGAATAGAATGTCTTCAGAGCAATATATCAATAAAAGGTCTTGGTCAAGCAAATAATTATATATGTCAATCCCAAAGACACTTTGAAATACCTTACCAGGCACTTAAGGTGGTAAACTGAGGTGCCTCACACTTTGAGAAAAATATCTCCCAGAAGATAACACAAAAATATCTCAAATCAAAAAAGTTCTTTTCATGCTTTGTTCTGCAATTAACAATAAACTATGTGCCTTAAATACATACATTTTTTGGTACTGCAAGGCTGTGCTGCAAAGCTATGCTTCATAGGTCTTTTCAGTTGATTTATATAGGGTGAAAACTGGATATATGGAAAAATGAAAGTAATCACAAAAATATTCACTGGATGTAAACAAACAAGAATTTGTTGGTTTAATTGTTAATATTTATTTTACCCTTCCTTTTGCATGTGTTCACACTGACAGTCATGTGAATATTAGGCAGTATGCCACCCTACAGTTCTGGATAAATCTATATAAAGCCACAAATCCCAGAAAAAAAATGCAAGACCTTCCGTGTTATAGAAGTGCAAATGCCCTTTAAGCTCTTTTACAATACATTCTTTTTGAGGATTTAAAAATATCTACATCTAGAGGCCACCAGAGAAGACTTCAAAAGCTCTGTGTGTGTCTTGTCATTTATACTGCTTACAGCTAACAGGGGGAATGGACCGTGAGAAAAGGCCTGGGTTGTGTTCCAAAGCAACACAATGTCAAGTGTCAGAAATATTAAATACATACAGAGAAACAAACTGACTTGAAATAGCATTCTCACTGGAAAAACTAGTTTGAAAAAGTTCTTAATCTCTACTCTACAATAAAAATCTCCTGAAATATCAATATCATGTCTCTGAGTTTTAAAAACGTGTCTAAAATTGGGTTCCTATACCCAACACACAAATTAGGTTAGTGTGAAATGTTTATAAACTCTTCATAGTACCACAAGTGCCAATAACAGCTGAAGGACCCAATATCTCTGAAAAAGATCACTAGTGTCAAGGTGTTTAAATACAGAAATAGGAAATTACCAGAAGGAACAAAATGGGGGAAAAAATGGAAAAAACATGCAAAAAAAAAAAAAACATGGAATTTTTGACCCATATTTTTCCTTGTTCTACAAAAGCATTAAGTTCTACCACTGCCTGTTCTTATGCCCTGAATAGACACACAGAAGATGCCTGCCTGCCTCAAGGACAAGAGGATCCAACTGTAGTGAAAAACACTCACTTGGGGCTCTCGTGGCTCAACAGAAGACATTTACCAGGCAAACAATAGCAACAGTAACAAGCTGGAAAAAGAACAACAATCACACCTAATACACAATAAGAGCAAAGATGACTTAGGAAATACCAAAATGGGAACCTCCAGCTTATACACGGTGCTTTCCCCAAAACATGAGCACCATTTTTACCCCCAGTTCTGCATAAAAATATGATAGAATTCCTTCAGTTGCATCAGTATCTCCATAAAGTCCAATAAGGATCCTGAAGGAAATAAGGATTGCAGGTTTTACCATTAATAGCAGAGGTAAAGCCTACAGAGTAAGCTTAGTTATTAGACTTGTTCAACTTGAAATGTACTAATAGCAAACACAGTCAGTTAATCTTACCTTTCAAAGACACATAAAGGACAGAAGTAACATTTTGTTCAAATATATTTTTGTTCAGGGGCACTATGAAAAGGGGAAAAAAGGAAAAGTCCGTGATTTGTTCAAATCCCCTTAACGTGACAGCTGAAATAGATGTGATTAATCAGCCGCAACCATCAAACAATATGTGGAGGACACGGACAGGCTGCACTTCAATCTAAAATTCCATAAAACACCACAGTCTGCAGTATATCTACATCCAAAACCACTCCAAAACTAACACATGACATTAATCATTCTTGGCCATCCATTATAACCTGATGAATTTGCAGAGTTTGTATTCCAGTCCACTGGAGACTTAAAAATAATAAAAATAAAAAATAAGCTGGAGCAGCAAAAAATACGAGGCCAAAAGAATAAATAAAGCATAGTGACTCCACAGCTCAGAATTTAAACAAATGACCACTAGAGGCAAATGGGCCAAGTAGTGGCCTCTGCTATATGTACATGTACTTCGCATTACAAATGCAAGCCCGTGGCTAAAATTAGTTCACAAAAGTTTTCTGTGCAAGAGAGTGCAACAGTGAGATAAAGAGGAATAGATGATAATGTTCCATAAAAGTATCTCAAAGAACTCTATGAATGTGACTCGACACAATCTGCTTTCTTGCAAGGAACATAATTTGTAATTAACATTGCCATCCCATAGATGTTGAAACTGGGATACCCCTTTAAGCCTTAAACCTGAAAACACTGTACACTTGCTTAAATCTGATGTGAGCAATCTTATCAGTGTAACACTTAACTGCAGTCAAGCATTACCAAAAAAGGTAACTGGAGAAATGGAATATAAGCAACTCTCCAAATCTCTCATGAAGTAATCCCAGGTCTTCTTCCTCCAGTCTCACCCTTAACTGATATTTAGCAGATGTATGTCTCATTATTAGTGTAGTGCTAATACCATTAAGTACTAAACTTATAACTGATTTTGGTGGGGAAATCTATATACAAGGTCAGGGCAGAAATGTATTCTTTGAGGAGGTTTCCCACTCTTTCTCAGTTTTAGTTTGCAACCTCCAGACCAAAATCAGAACAGGTTCAGCTTGTCACTTTTATGCCTCAAAACAATACTATCTGAAAGGACAACATTATCAGAAGAGTTACAGATGCTCAGAAATTTTCCAAAGATCACTTTTCTGTCAGCAAATGGAGATTCATCAAAAGCAGAATGTTTTTCAGAGTCTCATCACACCCTGGCAGGCCAACACTATTTCATTTCCTCGGCTCATGTTCATTTCCTCAGCTGTCAGTTCCACTATCTGGGAGTATGGAAATTGTGGTTTTCGACCTCTCAGGTCCCTGGGCCTTCCTGTGTTTATAGCACCGGCACCCTGAGGCTGGAGAGGCATGTTGGGATGCCTAGCTTGGGCTTCCAGTGTACTTCTACCCAGGAGACCTAGGTCCCAGGCTTCTGTCTCCTTAACATTTGGGATACTGGCTCCCTAGGAGTCTGGATACAAAGGCTGCAAGAGGGGTGCCAAGAAGATTGCTTGGAGCCCATGGTTCCAACATCACTGGGAGCTACCACTCTTCCAGCTGTCTAGTTCCTTACTTGGCAAGCATTGCAAATGTTTTATAGAATGAAACTAAAGGTCATCGTGACTTTTCTAAATTCCTTGAAAAATTTGGAAATTTATTTTTTCCACTTTGCATTTAAATAAGTATAATTGCTGCTGTTACTGCTAAGAAGTCCTTCCCATGGAATGTGAATTCAGATTTATTTCCAGTCAGCCAAGTAAACAATAAAAATCCAGCAGCAACTGGGACTTGCTTTTCCTCCGTGCCACTGTTGCTCTAGGATTTTAAAATCTGTACAAGAGTTCTCAGTTCTTAAACAGGAAAATCAATCACTGCCTAAGATCTGGGAGATGGTCTTCATTCACTTCCATAGCACAGTATTCACGGATTCACAGATTCACGGATTTGACAGAGTTGGAAGGGACCTCTAGAGATCAACTAGTCCAACTCCCCTGCTAAGCAGGATTGCCCAGAGCACATCACTCAGGACTGCATCCAGGTGGGTCTTGAAAATCTCCAGAGAAGGGGAGTCCCCGTCCTCTCTGGGCAGCCTGTTCCAGGTCTCTGTCACCCTCACTGTAAAGAAGTTTTTCCTCATATTTGAGGGGAACTTCCTATGTTCCAGCTTATGCCTGTTGCCACCTGACTTTTTGTTTGCAACCTAGGTGTTGATCAGACTTAAAGCCTTTGATGTTAATATTAAGCTACCGATATCATGGACCAAATGCCCTAATGGCAAAGAACTGAATCTGTGAACAGCACCATTTTTCAATCAAGCCAGCTAATATGCTGGATTATTCCACTCCTCTTTCCACACATATTGTGTGCTATATCATGCTCTCATTACCCTTTTTTATTACAAAAATAAATGTATGGTCTTTACAAATACTCGTTATCATTTCAACCACAAGAAACTATTAGATTGTGACATTGTGAAAAAAAGTCATGCTTAGTCAACACCAGTAAAACAGACCCGTTTGACATATGTCAATGCTAAATCCTCCAGCACAGGAAAGAAGGCAAAGAATAAACTTGATCCTGGTTTTCTTCTGTAAAAGCACTATGGCTGCAGAACAGGAGTAAGCTGAAATATATTAAAAATATGCTATGGTAATCTTCAGCAGAGGAATCTAATCTTTTCCTGGATGATTTTTCATCATTTACCTGACCACTTACCAAGAAGACCTAAAATAAGTTTCAAACTTCCCCAAGAATGACCTTGTATTGAAGTTTATGTGTTGAATAGTTTTTTAAGCCTCATGGGACTATCTCCAGGTGCAGGTGGGTAAAGATTTGCATGACTTCAGCTGAGATCTGAGATACAAAGATTAGAAGGGAAAAGTCCAGTTGCATGAAATATACTTTTGGCCACCTCAGTCTTTCTAGACAGCACCTGCCAATTCATATACCTTATTAGCCATATTAACTTCTAATTTACTACTCAACTTGGATAACATTTTGTATTAATACATATAAAATTAAAAACTAGGAGATTCTGATTACCTGGCAAAACAAATCCTTAATAACTCATCTTCTCTTAAAAAGGAAGAGTTAAATAAGAGTTGACTTTTAGCTGCATGGCCATATATGATGTACTTAAATTTTTACATTGACATTATGGGAAATACCCCAAGAGTGGGAAGGTCTGTATTGCTGTACCAGTGGCACGGCACATGGTAGGATGCCAGCATGGGGAGAGATAAGCATGCAGGCAGACCTCAAGCAGTTCAGTCCTGGCCCCATCTATATTCAGGACTCATTTCTGGGCTTGGGTTCATAAATATCAGCATAGTTACACGCACTGTACTTTGCTATATTAGGTATGACAGATACATCTGTATCATCAGTACCTGTCTGCTAAGGGACTGTTGTTCAAGGTCTCATTAGGAAGAATCAATGATAAGATATCTCTGCATGTTCTACATGAAACCTTTCTATTATGTGCTATACTCAGCATGCTTTCAGTTACAATCCTCACACAAGTAATTCCTCTTTTCCAAAATTGTAACCAAGACGTAAGTGCTAAGTGCTACTTGTAACAGAGTAAGGGTGGCCTAAAAATGGGCTCACTTTGAAGCAGAGCAGGGAATGAGCTGCCCTACCAGCTACAGAAACTCCTCCTAACGAGAGCCACAGGAATCTAACCTTGCAAGCGTTTCTCCAAGGACAGTGAAACCTTTGGATCCTGTTCAAAAGCTTTGAGGGACTTGAGCTGTTACCTTCTGCCATGACCTTCTTGTGGTAGCACAGGAAGACCTGCACCATGATTTTACCCTCCTCACAGTCCTTCCCATGGTCATTTTTTCCATCTGACACATCCAGGCTGAAAAAATATCTCCTGAGGTGTTTCTATGAGAATAGAAAAAAAAAAAAAAAGGTAATTTAAAATCAAAGTAGCAACAACAACAACATGAAAGTCATCGAGAGTGTGTACCAGAATTTTCATTTCATTCTTATTTCAGGGAATTTGGCATACTAATTTCTCTTAGCCTTGTGGTGTAAATATAAATTATAATAAACAGTTGATAACCATGTAGAGTTACTAATCTAATATGAGGTAAAACATATTTGTCAGTCAAGCTCCTATGTTGTAAAAATGTTCATATAATTGTGATGTTAGTCATTTTGCTAAATAGATTGCATATTCCAAACAATGGGATTGCACTGTATCAACTGTAGAAAACCTCCTCGCACCAATGAATTTCTGCTGAGAATTGCTATTAAGAATGAGCACAGTAAAACACTCCCAGCATTACAGAATAGAAATTTTCTATTTTAAAAATTAGTTTATAACAATACTTTCAACACAGCTTTGCTCATAATTTCATTTAAGATCCATCAATTGCATTTGTCTTATTATCGGAAGCATGCTGGAACTAATGATAATCTTTCTATTGACTTTACCTGGATTTGCATCATGGCATTTATGGTTTTGTACTTACCATGTTTTCTTCAAGTGGATAAACAGCTCAGCCAATGTATATTGGGATCATGGTACTCTGAACTACCTGGTCAAGTAATTGACTGTGTGTAATGAAGCACCTGGCCGCAGTGTAAATCACAGGAGTTATTTCTGTCACTAAAGAGTGAGTATGCCTCAACTGTTGTCAAAATCTTCTGGTATCACACATATGAGAAGCATTAATCTTAAATTACACAGGAAACAAGTAAGGTGGTATGTAAATAAAAAACTTCTCTATATGTGAAACTATTCTTACCTTCTAACTATTCAAAAAAGCTTCCAACTATTCAAAAAAGCTATCATGTGAGTACCAGCATAATGCCTCAAAATTACTTCCAACACATCCAACCTGCATGGACTGGGGTTAACAGCTACACTATTTTCCTAAAATATTTTCTTTCTTTTTTTCCTATTTTCCTTCCTACACCTACATTATTTTTCCTTTTTTTCTCAATTCTCATTACTTTACATTAAGAATAGGTAAAAATGCTGCAAATATTATAAATATCTTATGTACTTTGTATTTGTACTTTCATGTGCTTTGGTGTAGCACACTCTAAACAGAATACAAAAGTTTCAGTCAGCTACACGCTTTGGCCAAACCACAGTCCCAGGTACACAGTAACAACTCAAGGTAAAATTCAGTGGGAAAACAAAAGGTCTACTGAAAAAATTCCTCATCCACAATGTGGATTTAGACAGGGTTTCAGCAGTATGGCAGCCCTTAGGTTAGCCTCCTGCACAGAGCCAGAATTTGCCTACAATATGAAGAAGAATTTGCCTCTAAAGACAATGCAAATGTGAGACATAGGTGGACAGAAATGGACACTTGAATCTAAAGCTGAAAAGAGGTTTCCACTGTCCTATTTTTGCACTTCTAGCCAAGAGATTAATTACGTACATAGAAATTTGACTTTGGCAGCATACGATATACCCAATCTCTTTTCATGCTGAGTGATTTCTGTTTCAAGGTGAAAAAGATAATTTACTCCCAGATTTTTTTAAAGAAAGGAAACTTCAGTTGCATAAAAATGTCACAAGGAATCTGTTTTATAGATTAGAAAGGAGATTGGGTTTTCTCAAAACAGTTGCTTGAAATTATTACACATTGAGCTTTGCTTTGGATCCTTCTTTCTGGGAATTATAACAACTGCTGCCAAAACAAAATCTGTTTAACTGTTTAAGTGAGAGTTTCAACAGAACCTAATTCAGTGCAAATGAGATCAGTTTATTAGAGTTTAATAACTATAACACAGACATAGAAATAAAGAGAAAAAAAAAATTCTCTTGAAACACTATCTTCCTCCCACCCTCATTCAGATGCATAGCCAAGATACTTTTCATTTTTTAACTCAGGAAACATTGTGGGGCTCATGTCAAATGGACAACGTTTCTTTACAGATCCCTTTTGAAATCTGTGAGGAGTTAACCTCACTGGTCCAAACTGGGTAACTTCTCTGCATTATTGTGGAGGTCTATTATGGCTGCTCCTCAGAGTACTGAGAAGAGGTCTCATTCCAGATCCTGAAAGACCCGGTTTGGAGTTCAAATCTCATTTGCATTTGCTTGGCAATGAAAAACAAAGTTTGTAAGCAAGATTAGGTGAAAAGAGCTTTATTTCTGAAATATTTCTCATGTATTTCTTGAAAGTGTTTCCATTGTAACTAAAAAGTATCACAGCTGGCACAGCTCAGCTTTCCCTCAGTGGCTGCTTCTACAAGAAGGTGGATCAAGGTCACAGGATGCAAGATGCTGGACTGCTGTGTTCAAAGAAACCAGGTAAAGCCAAACATCCCTGGAACCTTAAAACCATCAAAGATGGACACAAAGAGCATGACACAAACCATTCCCTGACATCTTGAAAATCATAGAATCATAGAATCATTCAGGTTGGAAGAGACCCTTGGGATCATCGAGTCCAAGCATCAACCCTACTCTACAAAGTTCTTCCCTACACCATATCCACCAACACCACATCTAAATGACTCTTAAACACATTCAGGGATGGTGACTCAGCCACCTCCCTGGGCACCTATTCCAGTGCCTGACCACTCTTTCTGTGAAGAATTTTTTCCTAATGTCCAGTCTAAACATGCCTTGTTGCAGTTTGAAGCCATTCCCTCTTGTTCTGTCACTAATTACCTGTGAGAAGAGACCAGCTCCAACCTCTCTACAATGCCCTTTCAAGTAGTTGTAGAGAGTGATGAGGTCTCCCCTCAAAGTTCTCTTCTTCAAACTAAACAGTTCCAGCTCCTTCATTCACTCTTCATAAGATTTATGCTCCAGACCCTTCACCAGCTTCATTGCCCTCCTTTGCACTCGCTCCAACACCTCTTGTGTTGAGGTGCCCAGAAGTGGACACAATACTTGAGGTGTGGCCTCACCAGTGCTGAGTACAGGGGGACAATCATCTCCCTACTTCTGCTGGTCACACTATCTCTAATACAAGCCAGGATGCCATTGGCTTTCTTGGCCACCTGGGCACACTGC
>JAOXNO010000001.1:111192899-111213261 GCA_028565335.1 Limnodromus scolopaceus
TTTGCAGAGCCCCTGTTTTTGCCTTCTGTGACTTGGGTAGTGTGGTTTGAGCCCTTGCCGGTGAAGACTGAGGCAAAGAAGTAAATTCAAAAGTAAATTCAAAGCTGTCCTCCTCATAGCAGAACAATTAACATGTTTAAAGTCACAAATGCATCTGCTTTCTTCGCTGAACTGAAGCTAATTTGCTTGGAATATAATTTTCTGGTTTTTGCTCTCCCATATCTAGTGATGAACACAGAAGAGATCTTGTGCTGTCAAAGATTTTCTCTCAGCTTGGCAGGATTTTCCTTGGTTATTAACATAGCAGTATCTCAACATTACCAGTATTTCACCCACCCTCTGTAGGCAATTATAATCTGGAAAAAAAAGATGTTTTCTCCAGGGAACAGCTGTAGCAATTTTTGCTGGTTTTGTGACAGTGGATACATCTTAAAAGCAGCTGTCAAAGAGATAGTGGTGTTGCAACAGTACAGATCCCCCCTACATTTCTTCAGCCTTGCTTGGAGAGCACAAAAACAGCTGTTCAACATAAATTTATTACTGGAAACTAATTTAAATAGGTAAACATGTCAAATAGATTTGACATAAATCCTGCATTATATATAGTAATTACACTATTCAAACCTATTCAATCTTTTGGGGGAGAATATGCTGTAAAGGATGGTGAACTTGCCATGTTTTTTTAAAGACAGTAAGGCCAAACTACAACATCAGTAATCATAACATTACTAAGAAGTGCTCCACCTCACAAATAATTCCAGGTAGGTAAAAAAAAAAGGTATCTCAAGTTAGCAAACAGAATTAATTTGTATTTTAAAAGATTTCTTTTTTTCTCTTTTCTGCTAAAGCAAAAGGAAGATTATCACAATCGGATGGATTTTTTTTAAAACAACTTTAAAAAAAGGTCAAACATTACTTCAGTCATTAATCCAGCAACAGTAGCATGTTTAAGCCTCATAACTATCTTTCTGCAGTCAGTACTTGCACTGGATGGATCTGTAAGTAGAAACATTTTGGTGTCATTGTTTTAGCTTATGTCACCTTAAGTCCTTATTTTAAACTTGAAGAATGACTCCATAATAATGATGTTACATTTCTTTTCATTCATGAAAATTACTTCCACCATTATTAAACTCTGCACTTAATTAAGGCTAAAGACATATATATTATCTTGAAACTCTCCAGACCAACATAACTCCCAGCCTAGATTGATGAAACCTCTTTCTGGGTCAGCTGGATCCTTATGTATGCAGGCTAAATTTTAATGGAAGGGCCAGATTCACCACAGGGTCTAATTTCACAGGAGAGATCCAATCTTTTTTAATTGCTGTTTTCAGTTTCATAAAAAGACAAACACATCAGAGTCCTTGGGAATCTTGCTGTCAGGATGAGCACCTAGTTCTCTTGATAAGTTTATCTTAGAGTTCCACACTGTAATAGCGCATTACATACTTATTTGGCACCAACATAATTAATTCATTAAGCAAAAGATAATTGGCAGTTTCTTGTATCAGAGCAAGCTCTTCTAAAACACTCAACTTAGGGGAAATAGATTCGGAAGCGATACTGGCAGAGGCAATAAGTCAGGTTTATATTTGTCATGCTGACATGAATAGTCCCAATAAGTGTAACGTAAAATTTGTATTGCATAGCAAATGTACAACAAAATACAGTTTTGTAGACAGTATAAACTGACAAAATTGTGTTAAATTCAGGAAATTGTTTAGGAGAATATATTGGATATTTTTTTTTTAACCAGAAAAAAATCTAGTTGCAGAATTTATATTTTGAATTATATTGAATGTTGGATCCATCTTGAGAGATGAGCTAATGAAGCATGGTTAAAAATTCCTACATTCCCCTTTTTGTTGCTGCAGATCATTTAATAAGCAGAGGAAACCATATACTATGACCACCAGAGATAACTGTTTTTACAATTTAAAAATAATTGGAAATAATACTATATTTGCTTTGAAAAGAAGAGCCGCTGACATGTAAGTATACATTGCCTCATTAGGTCTTACGACAGAACAGACTACACCATGGCTGGATACAGTCTTTTTTTAAAAGCCTACTAGGACAGTTATGATTTGAAGGAAAAGAAATACACTGGTAGCAGCATGGTGATCTCTATGTTCAAGACAGCATCTAGCAGTTAAGAGCAGAAGATAACTTTCAGTGGAAGCAGTGGAAAGGATTAGAGGGCATGACTTATGAGGAGAGGCTGAAGATGGAACGTTTATTCAGCTTAGAGAAGAGGAGACTGAGGGGTGACCTCATTATTGTCTACAACTTCCTCATAAGGGGGAGCAGGGGGGGAAATGTTGATCTCTTCTCTCTGTTGCCTAGTGACAGGATGCAAGGGAATGGCTTAAAGCTGTGTCAGAGGAAGTTCAGATTGGACATTAGGAAAAAGTCCTTCCCTGTGAGTGTGGTCAAGCACTGGAACAAGCTGCCCAGGGACATGGTCAAACTGCTCATGGCCCCAGGCCTGTTGGTGTTCAAGAAGCATTTGAACAATGCTCATAGATATATGGTTTAACTTTTAGGTTTCCATGTGTAGAGTCAGGAGTTGGACTCGGAGATCCAATAACATCAGTGACTTTTTCCAAAGATCTGCAGGAGCAGGCTGAAAGATCAGCCCCTCGTACTTGTGGTGGCTGATTCCTCATTTCTCAGTATGAGCAAAGCTGGTTTGATTTGTCCAAATCAGCATTCCTCCCTCCTGCTCTGGCCCTGTGATGGCCTCATGAGTGGCAGGCGCAAACTGCTTCCCAGACAGGAGAGGATGCTCTAACCCTACCAGAGTCATCTGTCACATGCTCCAAATAATACATGGTTTCTTTCTACTGTGGTCAGCCAAATTGCACTAAAATGATATTCTCATTCCCCCAGCAACTTTCCAAGACTTAAAGTCATTTGACCCTGTAAGACAACAGATGAGCCGCGTCTGTGGAAAAAGTCTGAACCCAGCTGATAAGCACTACAGAAAAAATAGTGAACATACAGTCCTTTCAGGGTACGACTCCTACAAATGTACAAGTATTAAGTATGGCAGTTGTTTGTCGTTATCATGACAAAGGAGCTTGCAGTACATATGTAATTTAAACTAAGTAAATCATGATGTGGAGGTCAGTAATTTTAATCATAAGATTATCTTTTTCTCACTCCTCAGTAGCAAGTTATAAACACCTTTCTTTATAGTATATAACATTTATTTAAACAGATGATCATTATTGTATGACTCTTGGCTTCTATCCTGTTTTTCCAGGAATTAAAGTTTAGTTTGCAGACACATTGCAACTTAAGTACATTAATCACATATCACAGCCCTTCAGCTTAATTTCACATATCATAAATGTTTGTGCATTAAAGCTATTGGCTGTGTCCCAGTGAAGATATTCTAGGTTAATGTTTGACAAGGACATTAATAAATATACTAAAGTGAGCCAATCAAAACTTTGGCTATTTTTATAGTTTCTTCATGCATTTCAAAACTGTAAACACATCATATAAATGATACATAGGTTGTGGCAAATCAGAAAAGCTAAATAGGTATCGATGAAGAGATTCAAATTTACACTGCATAGAAATTCATCTATCAAAAGCATTAAGGAAAAAAACAGTGTACCAATTTTGAATATGTTTTTATTGTCAAAGCTCAAAACCAAATTCAAATTATTCCATATGGAGTTAAGGAAGATGTTAATAGAGATTTGTATCTAGTAACACATATGGCTAGCTCAGTTCAGCTGCATTAACATAGGCTTAAGGTGTCATTTGAGATGTCCAAAGGATCTGAGATATTAGCAAGCTGGTGGCAGATATCAGACAACCTCCAGGAGACCCATGCCCTTTTGAACTGGCAGCTGGAGCCAGGTAGGTCCCTAGGGCATCTCAAATGGCATTAGACATTTGGGAACTGGATCATGCCCAGAAACTCTAAAATTTCACTTCAGTAAAGATTATAGGAAAGATAAAATTCCCTCTTTGGGTATTGCTACAATAGGAAAAAAAAATGCATGACTGTAAATTTAAACAGTTCAAAGTTCTGTTTGAAGTGTATTCCTTTGAAGCCTTGGTGTTGATATTGCCATAGATCCACTTTTAACCTTAGAGGGTAACGTTGCTCTCACTTAAGGCAGTAGCAGGTCTTCCCTTTGCTCCTTTCAAGAGCTCTTTTGAGTTACGAGACCAATTACAGGTATTAGCAGCAGAGTGTATGGTGGCTCCACTTGTTTGGCAGATGGTGTGGAGGCACTAGGTTTGGTGGGGGAGTAGGACACCTGACTGAAGGGCTGAAAGATAAACCCCATGCAGAGAAAGGAAAAGAATGGAGCAGGCTTTTCTGTTCCATGGCAACATCTTTCAAAGGACAACAACCTTTCCACACATCAAAATTACCCACCCATTTTTGACCTAGCCGAGGGTTGCTGCAGTTCTCTATTATTTTTTTGTTCTTTTTTTTTTTCCCTTCCTTTCGCAAAATAATTGCTCATGTTGGAAGGAGTTAATTCCAAAGACAGTGGCACTACATTTACCTGTATGAGACAGCAGAGAAACCTACTCGGGTAGAGTCTCAAGAGCAAGCTTGAGATGTCTAACTTGACTGAAAGCTCTTCTGAGGCTCAATTTGTAACTCACTAGTACAGTTCAAGCAATGTAATCAGATTCCTCTTTTTCTGAATTCTTCTCTGGGAGACATCATCTTCTATTACTTGTTATAAAGAGAAATTGGCCACATAACTTAGCCAGAGTTAGCTGCCACCAACACTCCTCCAATGATCATATCTCCTAGACATATCCCATATGCTTCATGTGAGAAAACAGAATCAATATCTGAACATGAACCCTTCAGATGCAGGCTGGTTGTCTCTTCATAGGCATCACTCCTGTGCCTTCATTCTTTGTATCTGACACTTGTCGGGGCGCCAGAAGCCCAAAATGTGGAACATACCTCTAAAGTAAAATACCACTTAAATAGTCTCTTTATGGCTTAAAAGACAACAGAGTATGCAAAATGGCAACAAACAGGACATTGAGACTTTTGTCCAATGGTAGGATTCCTCTTTTATTTACCAAGTTTACTGAAGAATCTTGCTCAATTCTGCAAATATTAAATTGCAGATCAGCCAGATATGGGCTTATTTTGTATTAAAATCAATGTGCTCTTGTCTGTCTTTTGGGCTTTTTTGACAGCTACAACTAAGACATTAATAAGGTGCTTTTTATGGTCAATTTTAACCAATAACATTTGTAGGTAAATTAATTTAAAATTTTGCATACGACAAAAGTACATTCCTAACATGAAGGAAAAGTACACCCGCATACAAACTTCAACAAGGTTTTGTGTGCTAATGATCTAAACACCCTAATATCAGCACAAGTGATGTAGTGCTAGGTTTCCACTAGGATAAATGTGATAGAATGGGTAAAACCTCACTAAATGCCATATAGTACATTATTCAAATTGTGTTTCTAATCTGTAAGTACATTACATCATGACTCATTCAAAGGAAAGGGCCGAGTTTCCTGCCTAATCCATTACAAAAAGAAAGTGACATTTAGAAGGTAACATATGAGAAATGGGAATTGTATCTCACAGGTAGAGTTCTTTTTTCTCATGAGAATTCTTTTATTTAAATAAAAAAGAACATACCAGAATTCTGTCTCACTAGCTGCTAATTATCAAGCTTGTTTCTTAAAGGTAGAGGACATCTAAATAGAAAAGTTACTGAAAACAAAATGTTAGCTCTTTACATATAATTCAGCATCTTTTTATTTACATTATTTGGGATCCTAGATAAGAATGTAAGGTTTTCACATGGACAGAAGATTTTCTGGGTTTATTTTTGTTTATGTTTAAATATTAGCTTGTACACTTCAATGCATCTGAACAGTAAACCCTATTACAATGTGAAAAATATTGTAAAGAAGATAGCAAGCCAGCACTGGAAAGATTCACCATACGTCACCTTTTATTTACATGTATTAAACACTTCTGGTGTTACTGAGAGGCAAACAAAAGGAAAGTCTGACCTTGTAATGGCAGTATGAAACATGTGTCCAGTTCTAAGCACTTAAGTACATATGGGTTTTCTTATGAACATGCTGTATGTTGGGGTTGTTTTAAAGAATATTTCACATCAGCATACTACTACTTGCTTTCTTCTCCTCACCAAGTGTGTGTCATTTTTCCACTTTCAGCTAGCCCTATCATCAAGCTTGCCAGCATGGTAATTTAAAAACACCAAACTAGTTGCAGAGGAAGAAGGAGACAAATGTGATCATCTTAATTTTGTCCTGTCTTTAAATGTCAAAGCTAAGCACTACAGGGAAACTAATCGAAATCCAGAGCATCCCTTTCTGTGCAGTAATTACCCACATCCTGCTCCATGGTGTTTGAAGACGAACAGAACACCAAAAGCATGAGGGGAACTTCAGTGCTAAACATGGGGATGAATAGTTCATCTGACTCCTGTATGTTAAACGAGGGTTTAAGAGATCAAGACAGCAGGTATCTGATGCCCACCCACAGAGCACTATCATTCCCTTCTCCAAAGAATATCTGCATATTTGAAAAGTGGCTCCACAGAGCAAGGTGCAGACACTTAGCCTAAAGGGTCAGCCAGACTTCAGTAGTTTGGCTTTGGATTTGGTTCAGAGCAACTGGGAGATTTATATGAAATTAAACAATCTGATGCAACAGCTGCTTACCATAACAAGCTTTCTACTACAAACTTTGTTTAAACATCTTGGAACAATGACAAACAACAGCCCATCCACTCCTATCCCGCTGCTCAGTGATTTTTTGTGCCAAACCTTAGTTTAATTTTGCCTCACTACTGTGTTTTCTCGATTTGTCAGGGCTCATTCCTGTAGGAATTAAATCACCTTCAAACTGAGAAAAGTGAGCGGTTTCACTGCACATCAGTAACATCATGACGATACGTAGCGCTGTACAAGAAGCAGGGATGGCACAGCGACTCTGTTCTCACTTGGAATTTCATTATTTCCTTATTTCTGGCTACAGATGCAGACAGCTTAACCAGCCTTGGCTTCCCTGCACCCCAGGGAGCAGGCGCCAGCTCTGCTGCCTCTCTGAGACAACCGGCTTTGCCCACAGCGGTGCTGGGGACCGGGGATGGCTGTATGGAGGGACCATCTAAGGGTAGGGATGAGGGACCCCCAGGGGGAACCCATCACTTCTCTAAGGCTTAGCGTCACTAAAACTTTATATCATTATCCATTTCTTTAAGATAAAGCCAAGCCTCTGAAGAAGGAGGAGCTTTGATTTATATGGCCTCTGTAGAGCTGTTCCAATCTACATTATTTGATCAAAAATTGTATTTTTTCTATGGCAGATACTTATCACTAACTTCTATTACAAGCAAATAAAAGAATAATAAAATATAATTCTAATATTTCTCCTTAATCCATACAGTAAGATCTATAAACTTATCCCCATAGAATCCCTACAGAGGAGCAAGAGGTGCACTTTCTTAGTCCGTATGCATCAGTTATAAATTTTATATTATATGTGTGCGATGCAAGTGCTTGTGACAGTGGACGAGTGCATACACAGAGACAAAATCCAAAATTATTCATCTGCATATAAGACAGCTGTGACAAATAGCTACTGACAGATGATGGAGCTCTGTGAAAGCCGTGTACTTTCACATCATCCTATCCTGCATATCCTCCATCCTGAAAGCAAGGGCCACCATCGTCTCTACGGAGTATGGCAGAGGCAGGCGAGCTGGGGAGATATAGCCCATCAGGGTGCATGATTTCATAGCTAGCTTCAGTCCATAAGACACCTTTTCACAATTTAATATAACTTCAGGTACAATTGGAGGTTGTGATTCCTGTTTTAAGCTTTGCTGCATTTGACTATGCTAATTCTTAAAGATGGTAAATACATGTATTATAAACAGAAGCCATTATAAAGCATAGAATGAGCATGACATAAAACTATCTGTTAATTACAAAATACTTAATGGTAACCAAAAGAAGACTCTGGACTTTGGATCTTAACTTAAATGTTATTTTACTATTTAGGAGTGTTCTAAAGAGTCAAACGTCATGGATCAAGTTGCACAACTCTCCCTCATGTTTGTTCCTGCTGGGAACGTTCACTCACTGGTTGAATCTGCTCTTCTTTATGCAGCCCTACTTATAGAAAGGAAATTGCTAGTTTTGTCAAGATGATTTTGCAGTTTGCCATTTGTTTCAAACCAAGCAGAAAAGGAAAGGTAAAACACTAATTTAGTTGCACACACCATCTCCAGAATTGAGTTGTAACTCTAGTGTTTGGAGGAGAAGGTGGCAGCTGTGATTACTCATCTAAGATAAGAGAAATAAGAAAAGAAGAAAAATAAAAACCCGCAGCGAGTGTGCTTGCTTTGAAAAGACTGCCCTCTGATGCTGGTAAGAGGTAGTTCTTTCTTTAGTCAGGTAATCTAATAACCAGGATTTATCATACCAAAGGCAAAAAATTGTGCTAAATAAAGAATTTTTTGGACTAGGGTCAGCAGAACCACTTGTTGACTGGAAGGAAATACAGACACTTGCACAGTCTGCGGAAAACTGGTTCAGTGGGACAGCTACAATACTACTGCTTATGCACATGTATATCTTCCTTCCACAACTTATATTTTAAGCCCTTTTGAACTCCTGTTCCAAATATTTATTATGCTTATAGGACAATTCCTAGCTCACATGGACCCTACTTAGACAAAGCATTTAACAGTGTGCAATTACTCTTCAGTGCCTATATGCTTCGCAAAATTAAAGTCCTCGAGAGAAGTTGACTGCATTGAATTTCTCAAATACACAAACCTGCCTTCATTTTTAGTCCCCTACATGTCCGTATATGGTTAGAAATGGGATTAGAGGTTGCCAGATGACTCATTTTAACAACTTCCAAGACAAAAGCAAAACGACAACAGATTATAATTCTGATTTCCTGTACCTAATCATGAAAAGGAACTGGTTTATGCAAATCATATTCCTACTGGAAATGACAGGATAACTTTCCTGAGGAGCTGGGGGAGGTAAACCAAGGGAGGAACATTGAAACTGTACAATCTGTATGATGCTGAAAGGAAGGAAATGCAGCAGTTCTGGGGTTTTGTTTCGGACTGGGAGGGATTAATTCTTCCTGTCAACTCCCTCTCCTCATTTTAGAGCTCATTAATACCTTTGTCAGTAGAGCATGGTTCTTACGTATTTTCAGAACTGAAAAAATCAGCCTATCCATATTTTGCATGGGTTTATGTAGGGCTTAAAAACCAGGAGCTTGTAGATTTACTTTTTAAACATACCTCTGAGCACACATACACCTTCCGTCTCCCCTCATCCCACCCACGCAGAGAAAAGGAAATACTTTAAAATGGAAAGGACAAAACAAAGGGAGATGTCCAGACGAATTACATCACTTTTTTTTTTAAAAGCATTAAAAATTACAATATCCAGGAAGACATCTGTATGAAAACATAGAAGTTAATCAGTAATGACTCAGTAACCAATTAAAATTACAAACTGTTATAAGAAAAAGGCTTTTTGAATTTAGTTTAAACCATGTGAAAATGAAAACTAGACTCCACTTAAAAGAAAACACTCTAGGTGCCATACTGTGCATTTTCACACAGATGAATTAATAGGAACTCAATAGAAGGGCCCACTAAACTAAAAGGACC
Source organism: Limnodromus scolopaceus (assembly GCA_028565335.1). Lineage (NCBI taxonomy): Eukaryota > Metazoa > Chordata > Aves > Charadriiformes > Scolopacidae > Limnodromus > Limnodromus scolopaceus. Next base: position 111,202,601 of record JAOXNO010000001.1, read on the forward strand.
CTGTTTAAGTCAGCATAAGTGTCCTTCCCTGGCCCTGTCTCTCTCCCAAAATCTGAATGAGTATTGAGAAGTTACAACCACACAAATACATACTTGTGCTGCCAGCAGGAAGCACTTTTACTTTAATGGCATTCACATTCCCATCAGTGAAATTGTAGAGCTGGGTAATCTGCTCTCTCCATAGTTATTTTTTATTATTATTATTTTGGAATGGTTTCAAGGGGAAAGTAGGTCAAAACATTTGAAGAGTGATTGGCCTGCATTTTGTACATTTAGCAAATTTGGTTCCCTAAAAAATCACTGTCAGCAGAATGTTCTGGTTGCATGGTCGTCTTTACAAACTTGCACCAACTTAGTTTTAATGCAACTGTAGCAGATTGCTGTGGTTTTTGCCATATAAAATAAAAAAAAATGCTTTTAATTGCAGTGATAATTTTGGTCTCACTTTTCTGTAGCACTGTCATAAAGCAAGTAAAAGAAAGAATATGAAAGTATGAACTAAAGCAGCTCCTGGAATTGCTAGCACAGTTGACGTAAAAGCTGTTTTATGCAACCATATGGTATACATTATCACCTCTCTTAGTGTCTCAAGCTTACTGTCGAAAAAACTTCCACATTGAACTTATGACAACATGACAACCTCAGGATCCTGAGAATTAGTGGGTGGTTTGAAGTTTCATCTCCTGCACTTTAATGTAAGAACAGTCAATGACGTAATCCAACATCAGAGCTTGAAGTCTTCAGTACTGCCAAGACTCAACAGCAATGTGTCCACCAGCTTTAAATGCTGGACGTTATTCTGGAGCCAGTGCTGTCTCGTACGAGGCAATGGACTGCTGTGAGACTGTACACAGTCCCAGCAACATAAAGGAGGGCCAGTTCTAGACCAATTTTCTAAGACACTCTTGGTTAGCGTACAACACAGGGGATAAAGTACATGGGTTTCTTGAGGACATGAAGCACTTCCTACCACAATTGGCATAGAAGGATTTGACACCTACACCACTGATAACCTTTTCTATAAAGCCAACAATTTCATACGTCACCACCCTAACAGTACCTTCAGAAATGATTGCCAGTTTTACCTGTCCCCAAGTGATCTGTAATTTAAAGCATCATTTCAATGGCATAGGCTATTGCTGACACATGAGATCTGTGCCATTTTTCAGGGTAAGGCTCAGTTCTTAACTACATGGCCTAGGCCCAGGAAAACTAAAGACACTTCTGAAGCTCCAGTATGACCCTGGCACAACAGTCAACATTTTTTTAGGTATTAAGATGCTTTTTGTAGAAGATTGATCTTTGAGGGAACTGTTAGAATCGTGAACCAAGCCTCCCACAGACCTCACCCTTTTCCACTCCAAGTATAACCCCTAACCTGAGCTAACACAAATGCAATAACAGGGACACAAAATCAACCAGCAAGCCCCCCAAAACCAAACTATTTCTCTACATGTTCATTTCCATATGGTAGATAAGAAAAAATGGCATATGACAGATATCACTATTTCATAGAATTTACAAAGCAGAGAACTAATACAAAACAGCAATAGAAACTGGGTAATGTGACTTAAAATTTTGCTGAAATAAAGAGTGCAATCTATGAAGATTCAGAATCAGAGGGCTCAGAGTTTATAAAAGTGGCTTTTGTTTAAATCTTTCTAAGCCCTTCATGCATGTGGGAAATGATCTTACTGAAGTAAATGGAGAAGAAAAGAAAGGGGAAGGTGCTGTTTTACAATCAATCTACAGGCTATACATTGGTAAGTAACATTTCTTAGAACATTACTGGAGCCCATTGGACTTTTTATAGGGGAAAAATCCACAGTATATGAATCTATAATAAACATTAAATATAGATGAGAGTCTGCAGATACATTTATTTTCACCCTTGATGTAATTCATTGCCTTTATTTGAGCCATTTAAAAATTATTTGGTCCCACATGACTGATTCTTTACTCAGATTATTTCCTTTCTCTTTGCTATAGTTGTCTTCTGTGGAAAAAAAAAAGAAGGCCACGTAGTCGGCTAACATGTATTGCTACAACTTTGTGTATTCACCACATGAAGCATGTTTTCTAATGGAACTGCTGCATTTTATACAAGAATCATCATGATAGATTTTAAGGTTATGATCATCTAGTGACAGCTACTGTGGACCAGAAGCTATAGGATATTACCTGGCAATCCGAAAAAGGAAGACCACCCATGGATCTCAAAAATTCAAGTTCAGCTGTCATTCCAGGAATAAAATAAAACACCACACACACACACACACAAAAACAAAAAAGCAAAAAGCTTACATGCCAAACAATATAAAGACCAAGGGGGAAGGAAATTATAATAAAAAGGCCAGGTCCTGGCATTTAGACAGGCACACATGAAGTATCTGCTTTCAAAATTGATAACAGTTTGCCAAGAAAGTGCCAGAAAGGGAGAAAGCAAAGACAGTGAGAAGCCTTGGAGGGCACAAAACATTGCAGAGCAGAGGAGAACAATATTCTAAGGAACAAGGAAGTGATGCAAGGAGTTTTTAGTACACAGATTAGTGGTTACCATTGTATTAGGTGAAAAGGATTCCCGTAAAACTGCCAAGCAATTCTGAGAGAAGCCATAGGAACCACAAAGGCCCTGAACTCCTTGGTAGCCCAGGACCACACACCTTTCCACCAACCCAGTGGGGTGAATGCACATTTGAACTTCTGCAAGTAAAACAAAGCCAGGTCACTCCTTCCCATTCTAAGTAGCTTGGGAACCCTTCTCCCTTTTTGCCCCCTTGTCTCTCCTAAACCATTCAGTAGAAGAATCCCACCACTAACATGTTTTGGGAAAAAAAAATCTTGTGAAAAGTAGAATACTTGATTCTGTGCTTTCTGATGCCTTGTGACTTAAGCTATGCTGTATTATATGGTGTTGATATTTTAATGTCTCTAAATCCACGTTAGCAGCAAACCATTTTAATAGACATTTGTCACAGTGTTCAAGCATTTCTCACAAAGCAGCAACTGAATAGTTTCATTCAGCTACACATGGACCACATCTGTAAGGTTATGAGAACATCACCCAAAATGGGCATGGAAGGCTTTTATTATGATGAATTTGTGCTGGATTGCCCTGCTATGGTGCGTGAAATCTTGTCAAAGCCTTGAATGATGTCTATTACAGTTTCCTGTAAAAGTATAGCTCTTGGCAAATACTGACATCACTGCTGCCACATTTCTAGCTAGACCAAACAAGGTTAAACTGCAGAAAAAACAACAAATCATCACTAGATCCAAACTTAGGTGAAAGTCTACAAACAAACATACTCCATGGATTTGCTTTTCATGTCATTTCAGCAGTACAGCTGTCTGATGACAGGTTGTTTCATTAACTGCTGATTAAAAAGCTTACACAAAATGGATACACAACCTGTGTTTAAATTTAGTTCTTGCTTTTACATGCAGGAAAAGTAATTATGTGCATCAGCTAAACATTGTCTGATATTGAAATAAAACACCCCTAGGACAATTGGATAATATGAACTCTCTGTTAGTAAGAGAAATGTGAGGGCTGATTTGTTACCACTCAAAAAATACACTCTCTTTACCTTGGGGCTGGAACAATCATTCTCAAGCGTAGCCAGCCTGGAAGAGAGAGATGGGGAACAGAGACACAAGCAGAAGCCCCAGTAGGAAATAATTTTTTTTGGAGTCACATTGCAGCTGGGGTGGCGGGAAGGAAGAGGATGACAAAACCTTCTGATTGCTTGTTGGACGTGAGGACATTTGGCCAGTAATTTGCACTTGCACAAGGTCCAACTGGAAGTAAAGATAATATCACCAACAATGCAATTTCTAGTATACCAGTTTTCATTGACAGCAATTTTCAAACAAGTTTAAACAGTGTACACAAAGAAATGCAGAGTCAAGCAACCATTTTAAATTAGGTTTAACGACCATTAGAAAGGCATCTTTCTACAGCTTCCTGAGAAGGGGAGAGGTAGTTGCTGATCTCTTCTCCCCGGTATTCAATGATCAGACACATGGAAATGGTTCAAAGTTGTGTCAGGGAAGGTTCAGACTGGACATTAGGAAACATTTCTTTAGTGAGAGGGTCGTCAGACACTGGAACAGGCTTTCTGGAGAGGTGGTCAATGCCCCAGGCCTGTCAGTGTTTAAGAGGCATTTGGACACAGCCTTAACAACATGCTCTAACTTTTGGTCAGCCCTGAAGGGGTCAGGCAGTTACACCAGATGATTGTTGTAGGTCCCTTCCAACTGAAATGTTCTGTCCTGTCCTGTCCTGTCCTATCCTATACTGTCTTATCCTAATTAATACCACAGTATGCTGCAATAGCACATTGCAGCATATACACATTTTTGAAGAGACCAAAGCTGCACACTTACATGTTGCTTTATTCAAAAGTAAAACCTTCTAAGAAAATAAAAAAAAAACCTGTCAATAAAGAGGATAGCCTTTAAAACTTCACACAGGAAAGTTCCTTGTTATACAAAAACACTGTTGTAGATATAGAGGGAAAAGACAACAGAAAGGCTAAAGAGCTTCAGAGTGCTTTCTTTTTTTCCTGTCACTTCTCCAAAAATTGAAGAGCCAGTTTTCTCAAAAAAGCATGTAAACCTAATTGCAGAAAAATGCTTAGATGAGTAAGTTTTACTTACTTTTCCCACCCGCTAAGTCAAATTTAAAGGCTTTACTGTGGGATTCAAGTTATGCGATTATCTCCCATGAAATAAGTTTAGTTCATTTGCATGGTCAGCAAATTTTACTGGAATATCAGAACAGCACCTCCCTGCACCCGCCCTCCCGCCTTCTCAAGCACCTGTGAGGTAGTATTCCCTCACTGTTACAAGATTAATATTTCATTGTAGAAATTCACAAAAAGAGATCATTTACATAAATACTTATGAGACTAGATAAGGAGTTTCTTCTGATTTGTATTCTTTCTCTAACTGCTATACTTAATCACACAGATAGGTGGCAATTTTCATCATCGGTTGAGGTTTAGCTACGATTTTCCTTTGCATGAGCTTTTTTCCTGGTTTTGGATGATAAATTGTAGAAACTTATGTAAACATGATAGTTGTCTAATATGAGCTCCTGCTGTTATGTGGAAATACACTATTCCAGACACTACCACAAAATATTTGTACTTACCATATTAGCAACATCCAACAGCATTGTCGGTTGCTGTGACTACAAAATCTGATTAACACAGCATGGTTGTAGTATTGAAGCAACAGTCTACATGTCTCATGGCTGTTTATAGTCAACCTCTTGTGACGTTTATCTACTCTGCTGTTCTTTGCCAGCAGCTCCCCAGGAAAGTGGTGAATTCTCCAACCTCGGACACTTTTAAGATTCAGATGGACAGGGTGCTGGGCCGTCTTGTCTAGACCATGCTTTTGCTATGAAAGATTGGACCAGATGATTCTTGAGGTCTCTTCCAACATTGTGTTATTATTCCATGATTCTATGATTCAACCCAAGACCTTGCAGCAGAAAGTTCCATTTCTGAGCAATTTTTAGAGAAGAATAGCCCTCATGAGGTACAGCCCCATTCCCAAGCACTTTCTTGTAGCATCACCAGCTTATTACTTACACATTTATGCTGATTTCTTACTGCTATCCCAATCCAAATGCGCTTCGACCAGAAATCTAGCAGCAAAGCAGAAATCCTATTCCTGTATCTCTTTCACTGCTTCCCTGGACACACTTGTCAAACCTTTCCATGAAATTACACAGCCTCATAACCTGCAGGGGCATTCTGGTACCAAGCAGCACAGAGGGTGACTGCCCATGGACAACATCTGTGACAGTGCAGGGGACTAAGCTCCCATTTGCAGAAGCATGGGTCTACATGTGATTTACATGTTAGCATAGTCATCACTTTTGCCAGCAAATGCTCTTGATAACTTCAAAAGCAAGGCAAACACAGGTCCCAGAGACTGCACGTTTCATATTTTTTGCATGCTGCTACAGCAGTTTGACACAATTATCAAACAGGTTATTTTAAACATGATAAGCTCATTTGCTTTAGCAGAAGACAAATAACAAAGCAAAGCGTTCAGAGGACTTTATTTCTTTAGAAACTAAATCCCACTGATTTCATCTACAGAAAATGCTCATGCATTCCCAGCTTCTTTAAATACAAAGTACACACGTTGCACATGATGTGTTGCTCCTTCTAGAATTCGCAGCCCTTACAAATTACACTGACACTGACTGGGATCCTGGAGGGGATCCGAGAAGCATATAATTCATCAGATTTCACCCACACTCAGACAGCCTGGCTGCTTGCTTCATTCTTGAGGCTATGTTGCTACAATTTCATTTGAACAGGTCACCTCCAACCTCAATCCAAGAGCCACAGTGTCTAAACTTTGCATCAGCTTGACTGACAATGCAGAGGGCATTCACTGCATGGAGTTTTCTTGCAAAAACAAAGCAGCTGCTGGATTACAGTTCTGAAACTCTAAAAGGCAAAAGCCCAAATTATTTTAAGAAACATGATACTGAGTGAAGAATGTGGCTTGCACAGCAGAAAAAGAAGGTCATCAATTCTGAAATTTATCCTATGTAAATAAAATGTTTAGCTTCTTTAAATTTTTCTATTTAAATTCTTGAAAGAGTCAGTGGATTCAGATAGCTCCTGGTAGAAAATCCAAATTCTTATAATTCTCTTTTAAAACTGAGCCTAAGCTTGACACCAAAAAAAAAAAAAAAAAAAGCAAATATATTGCTCCTTTACAAAACAAACTTGTTACTTGTGATTAATTGTAAATAATCTTAACTGTTTTCCTAACTAACACTGATATTTTAGCTTTAAGCTTCAGTAACCATGGAACACTGAGTGAAGATTTAAATACATTCTTGAAATAGTTATTCTTGATGACCAAATATTAAGCTGACAGAACAGTGGATGTCAACTACTTTAAGTTTTTTATTTACACAGGATGTTCACATTGTAGCTAAACATCTCTCTTGATTCATTATGTTTGGATATATTTAGATCCTAAAATAATATAAAAATGAGTTAAACATCATACAAAAAGATTTCCAGAGTCATTGGTAGTATATATATGTCATGGATGAATTATGACACCGAAAAATAAAAACCATTAATAGCTCTGAGACATTTAAAGTATGTAAGGCTCTTGTTCTTTACAGTCTTATTCTAACGTTATATTACTATAGTCTTACAGCAACTTCATGTTATGTTAATGTAAGAAACCAAAACGCCACAATATTCAAGCGCATCTAAGATTATTTCACTGCAAGCCTACTATGAAGTGAAATAATAGAATCTGAAAAACTGAAGGGGAAAAGCACTAGGTATTCTTATTTGAGACCAAATTTGACATAACTCAGACTAAAATTGACATTTAAAACAATTTCCCTTACAGTTCAGTGAGAGGCAGTACATTCAGGACCATGTATATGAGCAAAAGAAAGTCAAGGAAAAAACAATATCCAGAAATGGTGTATCTATATTCTAATGACAGAAAAATACATGAACTAACTTTAAAGTCTTATTGGGATACAAGCAGTTAGGCTGCTATGGAGCTCAGGACAAACAAATAATCTGGCACAACCAAGCTTCTTTGGACAAGCCTGCAACCCATCCAGTGCTCTCACCTGCTACCACTCATCTGCAGCCAGGCTGGCTTGAAGTCATTCGGGTTGGTCTGCCCTACTCTAGAGTCAACAGTAGATCTATGTTAAACTTTCATGCCCTGCTTCTGGTGTGTAAAGAATCATCTTGCTAGTGTATCAATTAACCTTTTGCAATTTGAAAACCATGGTGAAACTGTTTCTTTTTATACACTTCATAGCCATGTTACTCTCACATTTGACTAAGTATTTTTAAGCATGCATTCATTACGTGGGTTAAAATTCATGAAACTTCACTAGCTTTACCGGGAAACGGGGTATTTTCTCAATGTAGAGATTGCAGACCTGCACTTAATTGCATGCAAGTGGTTGAGAATACAAAAGGCGCAAGAAAACAACTGCACTAGTCAAATAATCAAATGCACACAGAAAAAGACAATAGAGGAACCATTGTCCTGTCTTTCCTGTGTGTTCCCAAAAAGAGATGTAAGTGCTGAAAGCAACAAGAAAAGAGAGATGGAAATATTTACTTTCCTTTTCTCAGTTTCTCACTTGTTCACATCATATCCTGTCTGGATGGTTTCCAGAAAAAAATTGCTTTTTCTGCTGTGATTTCAGACTATATGTTCCTTACCAAACACAGAAGTAACTAATAGTGAGCTCCCTCTTTTAAATACATTTCTGTTTCCAGTGTTTATCAGGCACTGCAATACACAGCAGTTATTTTGAGGCATAGCTCAGGAGGGAAGGAAGAAGAGTTATTGTCTTTTATATCCTTTCAGATGTAAACAGTGATGCAATATGTTATTTTATCCCTAAAGCAGTTTATTTTGGATTATTTAAAACAACATTTCTAAAGCATCAAAAAAGTCTACCACTAACTGGACTTGTGGACAACATCTTAAAGAAAAACTCAGAAATAACATATATGACAAAGGTGGCTAGGATGATGAGTTACCTTGTAAAGCCATCTTAGAAAAGGAAACTAGTAGAACTTGGCTTGTTCAGTATATTTACATGAAAGTTAGGAGAGCAATTAGTATACCTCTACAAATTCAACCAGAGAATAAACACAAGAGTGAAATAAAAGTCTTTTAAGGGACTTTTAAGGGAAATGGCAGCCCAAGGAGAAAGCTGTATACATTTGCCACAAATACAGTCTGAAAGACAGAATAAATTTTTTTGTCATAATAATGAGACTCTGCAGCAGCCTTCCCCTATAGATGAGGGAGAAAAAACAGTTCTAAAGCAAAGTTCCATGACAGGGATTTTATGCTGTTGTAGGATCCTCCAACCAGAGAATTAGTCCTGTGATCCAAGAAGTTCCTGCTACCTCTCTAACTGCAAAATTGCACCAGTTCCAGTGGTCTCAAATACCACTATTCTACCTCAAGAGCTGTACTGTTTTGCCAGACAAAGAAACACACAGGAATGATAAGGCCACAGGGCATTCTGTGCAGCAACTTTGAATGTTAAAGTTACATAAACATATAAGCAAAATGTAAACTGCTTCTGAAAACAGATCTCAACCATGCCTTCCTGTTGCTGAACTCAGAAGATGTTGCTCCAGAAGGAGATCTTGGGAGTAATTATTGGGAGTCCTCTAAAATCTTTGATTCTATGCACATGGACATTCAAAGTGCTAACAAATGTTTGGACATCTGGAAAGGTTTTGAGAACAAGGAATCTCACTGCTGTGAAAACCTTTTGTGTTGCTACATCCCAAGTACTGACTACTGTTCTTGCCTCCACGTCTCAAAAGAACTTAGAGAAAAACAACTACAATGGTTTGTAAAACCTCAACAAAGACATGCAAAGCCATGCAGCAGGGGAGGATGAGCTAATAATCTGCGCTAAATCCACCACCTCCAGCTGTGTACTCACCAGGCATATACATAGAACTGCCAGTGGTAATCCAGAGTACTATAAAAAAGCAAGACACTAATATTTGTCAGTGTTATCTGTTCACTATATCCCTTTTTACCAAAACTGATCAAAAAAGAAGACATGATAAGCAAACACATCCCCAAAGATTTGAGTGCAAATGACGAATACAATGCTTATTGTTATAGAATTATCACTCCTATAGTAGCTGTAAACGTAAGTAAAACATAGCCTGAATAATGCTATTAAACCTATTAAACAGGATAAGAAAAATTTCCTTAAACCCAAAAAAGTATGGGCATCCCACAGCAGAAGTGGCAATTTGAGAGCTAGTTGTTTTCTCAAGTGGGCTGGACTGGAAGACCATGTACCCTTGAAAGGCTTCCAAGTTTAGGTGCAGATCCCCAAAAAAGATATCGTTATTTTCCTGTAGTCTACTTATGATAAACTTGAGGCTTGAAAAGTGGGCAGAGGCTTGAGAGGTGGGCCAGTGCAAACCTCGAGAAGTTTAACCAAGCCAAGTGCAGGGTACTGCACCTGAGTCACAGCAATCCCAAACACAAATACAGGCTGGGCAGAGAATGGATTGAGAGGAGTCCTGAGGAGAAGGACTTGGGGCTGTTGGTGGATGAGAAGCTCAACATGAGCCAACAATGTGCACTTGCCAAAAGTGCAAAAGCCAACCACATCCTGGGCTGCATCAAGAGAAGGGTGGCCAGCAGGTTGAGGGAGGTGATTCTGCCCCTCTACTCTGCTTTCGTGAGACCCCACCTGGAGTACTGCATCCCGCTCTGGAGCCCTCAACATAAGAAGGACATGGATCTGTTGGAGGAAGTCCAGCAGAGTGCCATAAAGACACTCAGATGGTTGGAGCACCTCCCCTATGAGGACAGGCTAGGGGAGTTGTGGTTGTTCAGCCTGGAGAAGAGAAGGCTCCAGAGAGACCTTATAGCAGCCTTTCAATATCTAAAGGGGGCCTCCAGGAGAGATGGGCAGGGACTCTTTATGAGGGAGTATAGTGATAAGATGAGGGGTAATGGTTTTATACTGAAAGAGGGGAGATTTAGATTAGATACCAGAAAGATATTCTTTACTGTGAGGGTGGTGAGGCACTGGAACAGGTTGCCCAGGGAAGCTGTGGATGCCCCATCCCTGGAAGTGT
>JAOXNO010000001.1:111213361-111239181 GCA_028565335.1 Limnodromus scolopaceus
GAGGGGAGATTTAGATTAGACACCAGAAAGAAATTCTTTACAGTGAGGGTGGTGAGACCCTGGAACAGGTTGCCCAGGGAAGTTGTGGATGCCCCATCCCTGGAAGTGTTCAAGACCAGGCTGGATGGCTCTTTGAGAAACCTGCTCTAGTGGGAGGTGTCCCTGCCCATGGCAGGGGGGTTGGAACTAAATGATGTTTAAGGTTCCTTCCAACCCGAGCCATTCTATGATTCTATAATCTCTGCACATGCAATAGTAATTCCACATGAGGAAAAAAAAAGAAAAAGGTACTAGTATTTATAGGAGAAATTAATAATCAGAAAATAACACTTTTCTGACAAGCCTTTTTATTGTTATGATCTATATATATATATATATTCTTACGATCCACTTGAAACCATGAAACCTAGGTTTCTGACCTAATCTGAAATCATGCTTTCATGGTAAAAACTGGACATCAGTCAATATCATACTCCATTTAAATTGCTGAGTTTGTAGTATGAAAAATAGAGTGGTTTCCTAGTTAAAACATGAGATTAGGAATAGAGAGATGGTAGTTGCTGGAGGCCCCGGTTGTTTCCCTGAAACCAAGCCTTCAATTGTCTCTTTTTTTCTGTTGTTAAAAGAATTCCTGCAATCTAACATAATTTTTCAGCTGAAGTTTACTTTTTTAATGCTCTCTCTGGATGAAGTAAATGCAGGAAAGAGGGTATAGCCTTGGGCCAGTCTTTTCCTCAAACTGGGTGCGCAGTTAACTCTGTGGAAGTGCTACACATGAGTTCATGCTTATGAAATGGCAGATCATCCAGCCAGGTGCTTTTTGGATCTATTGAAAACACGTATTGTGTTATTTATGTTTACTTTCCAGTAATTTCAAAGTATTTTACAAAAATCAAAAATGCTACATTGGTTTATGGAGCTGGGCACACTTAATATGTGTCTACTTGACAATGGTTCAATTGCAAAAATATTGCTGGTTCCCATTTCATTACTTAATCTGATAAAATCAATAATGACCATGTAGACCAACAGATCATTTCACTGATTTTAGAGGCATTCTGAAGAACAAACCAGATGAGGTGCAATTTCTCAGTGATAACTACCTTATTCTTAAATTCTGACATGTTTGTTTTCCTGTTTTCTTGAAGCCCTCTTTGACAAAAGCCTAAATTCTTCTTCCTGCTAACTAGGTTAAGAAAAATTATGGGGATGTTTTACTTCCTCCTGCAAATCACTAAGGAAGTGGTTTGTTAAACAAACAAAAATTGCCAAATACTTACAAATGCTTTTAACGATTAGCTAATAGAGATAGCTTTATTGAGTTCTTTACAAACTCTTCACAGTAGGTTTTGATTATGATCTTCCAAGTCAGTTATCCAGACAGATATTTTTTTCAGGCATAAGGATTCAGCCCACAGTTTTTCCATTTGAAATGAAAATAATTCCTTAAGGACATGGAGGTATAATATGGGTGTCAAAGCATGACTAGTATTGCGTGAACATGTAATATGGCAAATCCATGAAAGGGTGGTGTACTCTATAAGTTGTCCCTCACATATTTGTCTGTATGTGTGTCTGTTATATTTGACAAAGCATATGCAGATATCAATTAATATTTGACATAAAGTGTTGAAAACATAAAAAAACAACCTATCAGTTATTGCAGTAAATCTGTCTTCATTCAAAAAGATATCAACAACAAAACACTGGCTTTGTTAATCAAGCAGATAAACACACGGAAGAAGAGAAATTTATCTTAAGTCAGGCACTGCATGGGGAAACTTCTGTTCTGTTGTACCTTGGCAGTAGACTTCATAAATGCTTGAACAGGTCTTCTAGTGCCTCAGTTCCTCAGCTGTAAAATGAGACTAAAATCTCCGTCTCACAGCCATGTCAGAAATTTCCTTAAATTTCTGCAAAGCAAAGGTATCACAGCACTGGGAAACAGCTGCTGAAAGAGTCAGATTGAACAAACAAGATCTGTCACAGGATTGTTACCACATCCAGACTATGTGTTATAAAAAGAGTTTATCTCCACAGCCAGGAAACTCATTAGGTTTTCAACTACAGAGTTTCTATAGTCAATGCCATAGAAATGATAGTTATAATATTGTGTTAAATGGGCACAACACTAAATGTCATTGCAGAGCCATTTGCTCAGCACAAAATGGTACAGCAGAAGCAGTCATTTTTCTGGTCATTTTTTCAGATATAAAAGGCAGATTTTCAATCCACAGAACGTTGCTGAGAGCCAGAATCTTAAAAGACATCTGCACCTTCAAAGGTCTCCCTCTGGATGACTCCTTTAGGGGAAGGAGAGTGATGTAATGGCCCAGTGAGTCAGCCATAACTTTTGAGGTGGATGTGCTTAGACCTTGTTTTTATAATGAGCTCCCCAAAGAAAACCAAAACACTTTAAAACTCAAAATAGTCAGGAAGACTGGAATATTTAACCTTTTAAATACAGGAAATTCAAAGTGACTAGAGGAGGTGGAATAGAAATTAGAAGGATTTATACACAGCCTTCCCTGGCCCACTGCATCCTTGCAGGTATTTTGCTTCCAGGTGAGGTGTCAGTAGATTCAAGATATTTCTGATTAGCACCAAAACCCCCTCTCTCCCTTCTTTCCCCAAGGAGGTTTGCAAGTTCCTTTTGAAGGTCACTTGACAGCTCCCCACTGCATCAGGTCCTTACCTCAGCAACCTGCAGCCTCCCTGCTCTGTGCTGGGACTCCCTCGGCAGCCTCATTCATGCAGCATGAAAGGTGCCCCAGGAACCTCCTCTCCCCTGTACCAGCTCCACAATGCCATCATCTTAAAAAAACTTGACAAGTTTATGAATAAAAAGGCAGGTGAAAAAAATAGACTTTATATGGCAAGAAAGGCAGAGCATGATGTTATTGTATTCACCTATGAGATTTTATTATTAAATTTAGTCCTATCATACATCTGTCTTTTTCCAAATACATCCTTGTTTTTTCACTCAAGGTCTTGCCCTGGCAGAGTTTAAGAATTCTGCACATTTGCTTAGGATTTCCAGATGTCCGGCAGCCTGCTCCTTACTAGAATGCAGGACTTCCAGCAATACCACTCATGCCCAGTGTGTCCTTGCAGATCACCTTTATAATGCATCCATTGAAGACCAGATGGCATGACACATGGGACTAGCGTACATTGAATCCAACTCTATCCTGAAAGTCCTAGGAGGAAATACACTAGCAACAGGAGAACCTATTCATAAAAAGGCAATGTGCTAACAAGCCTCCTCGCTCGTTTGGGCTGGACATCTCTGATTCTGTGTTCTGCCGTACAAAATCTGAATATAACCAAGATGTACCAAATGCAAGCTATGTGAAACTCGGGTCCAGGACAGATCCAGGAATACTTCACCGGGAAAAGAAAGCCCAGCTTAAGCTTCAGGAGACCATCCAGGTCACTTTAGGCATGTCAGCCACAGCAGCCCAACATTCATATTACACGACAGCTCCTCTGACAGCAGAGGGTGACCACTGGTTCTGTGATACAACAGATACATGGGAGCTGCAGCTGAACTGCTCAGAAGTGGCACATGGGCCAGGAATCACGATTTGGCCATTTCCCTTTGATCCATAGATTACTCCTCAATTATTCTTGGATCAAATGTTGAGGAATGCAGTATCAAAGGATTCAAGTGTAAAAAAATTCTTCAAAAAAAGTTAGGAAAAGACTAGGCTGTTGACATTGGCAGCAACATGCTGCAACTTTATTACATCAGAGAATTGAGATACTATGAATATATTTAAATGTTGACCTCATTGCATTTTCCAGTATTAAATGCAATAAATATCTCTCATTTGCAATAATAAACACAGAGGCCACAAATATTTATGAACTGCAGGAGACATTGATGCCAAATATGCTGTGAAAACTAAAATAAGATTAATGATAATTTATTGGAAATTTTTAAAAAATCCAGGAGAGTGGAAGAAAAAGGGATGGTACTTATTGTAGGTTGATGAGTGTTATATGCATAATTTAGAAGTTTAATAAGAGCATTTGGAATATCATATTTCTTAGCAACTCATCATTGAGTTAGGTTTTCACTGGTTCAAAAGATAATGGTAACAAAACGCAGATTACTGTATATTTTCAACATAGCAAAAGTGTAGTATTTGCAAAGTTTTTCAAAGTCGTGATCCAAGCTACAGCACCCAGTGAAAGTAAAGACTGAGGATTCACATTTTGGTACTTGGTCATGCTCAAAGATGTAACTCTGCATTCTGTGCATTGCAGTGCTGCCTCCATTTATGGAATTGCCTTTTTTAATACCCAGTGTAAGTGACAGTCTCTACAACACAAAGTTTTCAAAGTGCTACGGCAGCTGATCAGCATAGGTGGCATGTTTAGAGAAGTCCCACATCGTTCCACCTCCTTGTTTCTTCAGACCCGGGGCTACACAAGGAGGCTTCACTACTTGCCAACTCCTATGTGAGAAGTGCACACTGCCTTTTCTGCAGATGCATGGAGCACCCAGGCACAGTCTGGTGGGTTGACAGCTCTCTAGGAATAACAGTAGGCAATAGATACTTCACTGAAATAACAGCATGTGAACTATCTAATCCCATCTCCAACTTTGCCTTTTTCAAATCTAGTTGTTACTCTTCAAATTTACCAGTTGTATTAGGAGAATAAATATGTCTACCTTGTTGTTGGGGTTATTCTGCATAACACTCCATGATAAGCCCAGGCAACAGCGCAACAAGTCAGACAACATCTAAGTCAGACATCTAAGACAGAAACAACTGTAGTGTATTTCCTACCCAAACTCTTTAAAAAGACCACAACATGAGATCACCCTGTGGTGACCTAGCTTTGGATGAACTCTTTTATTAGAAAATGTGTTTCTCCTGCTGGCGTGAGAAATCAGATTTCAATATTTCCTTCACAGCAGGCTGAATGAGTATGTTTTGAGTCACGATGCCCTGCAGACTGACAGCAGGAAGTCTTGCTGATGGGATATGCAACTTTTATTTGCTTCCTGTGAACATGTACTTGTTTCCTCTTAAGAGTTTTCACAGAGACAGTATCATAAAGCTCATGAGCACATGTGCTTAGATGTGCGTGCATGGCAGAATGGCTTGAGTCAAATTGTTAAATGTTCAGTAGTTTGAAAAATTCTTTCTGTATCAAAAAACCCTGCAGCCAGGAATCCAGAAGGGATGCCATGTGGTTGAGATGATCATGTGTCTCAGATACAGTAGCCAGCAACAGTAGCAAGTGCACCGTGAAGACAGCAAGTTAAGACCTTCCATCTTTGATGTGCAGTCTGTGAAAGCTAACTGATAAAATTTTAAATCTGCTTAAGAAAAATTTCCAGGATGATGAAATTCATCCCCCTGGTGAAAGGTTAGCACTGGATCTGACAATAAGTCCCATTCTTCTGCAGGCTGAGCTCCAATTTAGGGAGAAACAATACATTATCCTACATCTTGAGAGACGTTCATTGCAAAAAAAAAAATAAAAATTAAAATGCCATAGCTTGCCTGTGGGGTTCTGGGGTGTGATCAGTGCTGTGACCCTACTTGGGATGGCAACAAGAGAGATCACTGCAGTTCCTGACTGACCAGACCAGCTTACAGAGCAGTTACAACTGAAATATTGCCCTGAGAGAGTCCTGCAAACGCAAGGTATCTTTTTCTTCCAGGTGCATCTGTTTCTGCTTTGTCCTATTTGAGTACCTTTTCAGGGTGTGCTCAATTCAATATGCAGATGCACAGCAAGACTCACCAGAATAAAGAACCTTTATACCAACATGGTTCTATTGCTGTTGGTAGTCAAACTACATTTTCTCAGCTATCTTATTTGTGTCTATAAGGCTGTATCATGTAGACTTTCTCTGATTTATAAGTCACCGTCTTTTTGCCTCATGAAAGGAATTTGACCTCACTAATGTTTTAGTACCCAAACCAGCATGACATTTTAAAATTAGTCAAGTTTTGGAGTCTTCAATAGCAAATAAATGTGTTGGAAAATGCTTGCAAAGCATGAAATTTCATCTTTTTTTTTTCCATGAACTGTTAAACTAACCAAACAGAATTTCAACAAACTTTCAGAAAGCACATTTTTGGCCATAGAGCAAACAAAACAAATTTCAAACAAAGAATTAATTTCCCCACTTTTTGGAAGATCATAAGCACCTGAAAACAGGCACTCATAATGAAAGTTCCTGCTGCAATGTTTGTACAGTAACTATAGCACAGCTACCACAACACTATAAGACAGTCACTAGATAATTGTAGCTCTTATGCCCCGTTACAAATATTTACCACACTGTGGGCAATGAAAATTGCTATCTCAACGGATCCTGACTTTCCATGAGGAAAATAATTGCCTTTTGCTCTTGGACAACTTATGGAACAAAAACCCCAGCATCATTATTTATTTTTGGTTCAGAAAGCATAAAATGAGTATCACGCAGCAGTTTTTCATCCGTGAAACTGTTGCATTTCTGAAAATTGGAAGATAATACAAATATTGTTCTAGAAGGTAAACTTAGTAAGCAAAGTAAGAGTATTCCAAAACATTTGTCCTGGCTGCTGTAGCTGATTTTGCTGCTTAGTTCTGCAGCCTCAGGTCACACTTTCTTCTCATACTGTGCACCAGATACCAGTGGTGACGCTATCCAAGGATGGAAAATTCCCCTGAGTGTGTTTAGCTCACAGGGGATGTTCAGCATGACCACCAGCACCTGCGCAGGGAGCTCCCTTGCATCCTGACTCTTAGAGCAGCCAGGTCATTTTGCAATCTGCTTCTGGAGCTGAAGAAAAATTTAATAAAGTCAATTACAAGTTTTTGACAGGCCGTGGGCTTCTGGTTTTCAAACATTCCAAACCCAGACCGAGAGACTTTGGCAGTGTCCGTGGCCCATCTTCCTCTCATCTACAACCACTTTGTCTCACTTCCACACAACACTCTCATCACAGTCTTTCTAGTAATCAGTAGAGGTCAGGCATCTTTCCCTCCATCTGGCACTCTCTCTCATCCCATCCTTCTTACTGCTGTGTCTCCAGTTGCTCTCCTCAGGAAACTGTCAGGCTCACAGATGATATTAAAGATAATGGAAAAGATAATGAAAACATGTTAGAAAAGTGTCCGATTTGCAAACTTTTAAAGACCTGCTACAGCACTTGTCAAAGTTTGAGACCGCATTGGTTTAAATGCCCACACTTTCAGGTTCATCATTTTAGCGTATCTCTGGTACAGAGTGAGCTTTGGTCTATGAACTAAGACTAGATTGCCTGGACAGAAGCAAGCACAACTTGTACAGCTGACCAGGAGACAAGCTCAGAGGGGTTGCTCCTTCCAGGTCATCCTGTCGTGCAGCTGCAGATCAGATAGACAGTGCCAGGTGTGTGAAATATAGAACAGTTCACACCCACAGAGGAATGGCTAGACAATATGTATCTGTATCTGCCTCAAGGAGAAAATCTTAGGGGTTTTGGTACATTTTGAATCATCATTCTCTATTTTCTTTGCTCAAATTCCTGAGTCAATGCTATACAGAATTATGATTCACTCATTGCAGAAGAATTACTTTCACCACTTCTCTCTGCTCTAGTTGAACATCTTACAGATACAACATACATCGCTTAGTCGTTCTACCTGTCCTTCTGTTGCACCTCAGCAGGCACCAGGCTAATAATTTCTTTTCTTCCCGCTTATGAGATGTGGATGTAGATAGCAGTGGAGGATTTTGTTCAGTGCATCAGTGGAAGAAGCAGTGGAATATCCTTTTCTCTCAGTCAACAGCTACACGAAGTGCCCTTATGGCATTGGGCTAAAGTTAATGAGGTGACATAACTGGTTAGCATGAATGATAGTAAAGTATTAAACAGGATTATAAGGAACTGCTATTCTCCCATGGGATCACCAGCATGGCTCTGTAAGCATCTTGGGAACACAGCAATATCAAATTGGATCATTCTGAAATAATATCCTGCCACCAAGGAGACTGAACATTGTCAGAGACTTCACAAGGTGATATAAGAAGTAGTCATCCTTGATATATATATATTCACTAGCTGGAAATACTAGGATGCCGATTTAAATTATTGCTGTGCTATCACTTGGACTCTCACCAAGAAATATTATGTTTGTGACCTATGCTGAGTACGTGTGACATGCCAACTAAAACAGAAGAGGAACATAAAGGAGGAAGAAGGAGTTCTATTACGATTCAGGTAACAGGAGGTTTTAATAAGCAGGTTCTTAACTCAAATAACAAACTCCTGTACCAATTCTGAACTGAATAAGTGTTTGGGATGAATTTCTCAGCCTGGGCAAATGCTATGTTAATGAGAATAACAGGAAGCCAACACAGAGTTGGTAGCCTCAGTGAAAACTCAAGTAAAATGAACTGGAAATGTGGGAAACAAGAAATAATTCAAGATGAACCAGACCTTTAACTGAGGTGAATCATCATTAAACTGAAGGGTCCGGCTGGGTTGATGTATACATGCTGCAGATCAAGCTGCTGGCAGGAAGCCAGAGGACACCCAGTGGCACTCACCACTGACTTAGGGAGTAAACTGCATCTCAGACAGGGAAATCAGGGGAGAACTGGGAGCTATAACACAGCAACGTGAGAAGTGATCCATGTACTTCTTTAGCCAATATCTACATAAGTCATGGTTGTAGATGCAAGTGGTATTTAGTCACTTGTGGAGGGACACAGCCTGGCAAAAAATGCCAAAGAGTTGCTCTTTCACATATTCTCTCCCACTTCTAACTGAGTCACAGCTTTCCCAAAATGAATTGGCTCAATGGCTAGTGTTTTGGAAAATTACAGTCATCATGAGAATAACATGCTCCTCTGAATTTGTCCTAAAGCTGTATTCCCCTACAGATTGTGCCCACGAAAGGCTGGTGCTTGAGAGGAACAGAAGAGCCCTTCAGGTCTTACTTCTTTTATTGAAGGCTCTAATGATCCCTTCATGAAACAAGAGTCACTGGAAGAGTCAGATGCTCTCCGTCACTTCTGATGGGCTCAGCAATTGCACTGGTATAAGTGAAGAGAGGAGGCCCTTTGCTGTGGGAACTACTCCAGCAACAAGGAGACAGTCCTTCCCCACCCCCAGGACAACCCCAGGCAAAGGAGAGTGAAGGAGCCACCTTGCTGCCCAGCAGTGACCTGAGCTGGTCTCCTCTCCTGGTATCAGTCTGCCACTGCCAGTAAAGGTGCAGCCTCACAGCTGGCAATTTTATTTTAGGGAATAAGCCAATGGCCAACCAAGCCTAAGACCAAAAAGTCCACAGAGCACTAAATTTAGGTTTTCTCCAACTGCCACAGCCTGATGCCAAGGTCAGCCAAGCCGTCGCACTCTGCCTGTAAATCACCCTCCTTGCCAACAGTACTGCAGTTAATATTAGTTATTGCAAGGATTAGAAGTAGTCACTCATAATTAAATGCACATCGCATTAATCAGCAGCCTGTTAGCAAACTTTCCAAGGGCTAAAGGAAAGTTAAAGTGACATTGACAGATACAGTTCCCATTTGCTAAATACTACTACTTGCTTCTGATGCTTATACAGGCCTGGTAAGCTTACATAGTTAAAAATTTATAAAATTTGTCCCCCTCCAAAGTCACTAGTTGAATGGAGAAGTAAAGACCTTGTTGAAAGAAGTTCATCTTAGTTTCAAGGGTTTCAATAGCCACATGTCTTATAAAATTTGTATGTAATTGTTGTTTCAATTTATGTGGTTTGTATACAACCCCTTTCACCTTTTCAGTTATCCTGCAAAAATTCTTGGACTCCTACACATTACCATGGAACCCAATTCCCATCCTCTGACTAAAATGCTGCCAGGTTAGAAGAGAAATATTCCTACATTTATGGATAATCATTCTTAAACCACTCAATTCTTATCACATATTTTTAGGTTTCAACCTGTTCTTGGTCCAGAATGTCTGAGCTTCCTCTATATTTTTGTAAACTTCCAAACATACTTTTCTATGTGCCAATCCCAACACTAGAGGTTTGTTCCATGTTTTGCTTGGAAACACCTAATTAATAATTACCTGTGGTGTGCATAAACCCTGACTTGCAGAAATGAAAATGTCACTTCCTCTGACTCAGCCTGCTGCTTTATTTTGGAAAATGCAGCAGATCTTTTGAGAGGTAGGTAGATATTGGCCTTTTATTCATAATTAATAATTCATAATTAACTAAAAAATCACACAGAATAAATATAAAAACCTGAAGGAACAAGCTGAAACTATCATAGAAGCAAATATAAAGCAGAGCATACCCCCCCCCCCCAGTGTTTCTGTGCCCCTAGATGAATGAAATGTCTCCCCCTTGCAAACAGAAGTAGTAGGGGGTTTGTCCAAAACTGTTTCTTTCCAAACATCCTGTCATTCCATATGACTCATCCTGTGTGTGGTCAGGGAAAAAAGATGTGCAGAAATTTATCATTACATGCAAGTTAGAATCACTCCTTGCACTTATCCAAGTGTGAATAAGTATAAATTCATATAAGAGAGTCTGTGGAAAAGAGTAACTGGTAAGTAAGTCACCATAAGTGTTTCATTGTTCTAGAAAGATGTCAGACACCAGTGTAGTATTTTAATAAAACCTGTGGGTTTTTTCCTACAAACCTGTTCTCCTGCTTCAGGATGGGAGTTACTCCCCCAGAGATCAATCGAATTTGTTCCCATCCTGTGCGAGAATATTTAAGTCAACAGATCTCTCCTCCTGCTCTATCTGGCATGAGGTTTATCAAGAGCATAATAGCCTCGGGCCTTATTTTTCTGCTAAAACATTCAATTGGCTTCCAAGGGGGTTACTCCCATCCTGTGACAGAAAAACATCATCCCCAACAGTTTCTGTGTTGAGCAGGGAGGGGCACTGCATTTTGTCCAGGAATGTCTTGGTTTAAAAGTCACCGGCACTGCTGTTATCAGTCATCATTCTTCACTTCCCATGGAAGAAGACCTCTTTCCCTGCAGGGGTCAGCAGCTCTTTTGCTCCCTTCTTGCCACCAGCACAGTTTGGGCAAATCCACTGTCATGCTGGTCTTCCCCGTGCTGGGGAGCTCCCGCTCCTCAGACCACCTCTCTGGCCAGGATAAACCTCTTTAAAAAATAGTAAGCTGCAAGCCTTGCTGACTCCACAGACACAAATTTGAAGATAATTGTTCTGCTGATTTGTTTTCGCTAGCAGGCAGAGACTCCCACTCTAGGAGGTGGCTTCGGGCTTTGCATCTTGACTCACCAGCAGTGCCTGCCCATCTTCCTGGTTTTCTTACTGAAGCAAATGGAGGGACTGCAGACACAACTGCTGAGTGTCTTGTGTCAGCTTTCTAAGCAGACCTACTCCCACCATGCTCAGTTTTTGGTCTGTCAAAGAAGACACCTAAATTTCCCTGAGGTGAACGATGGGGCACCTGGGTAGCTGACCAAACTTTGCAGTCCACTCAGAGACCTAGGCACTCAAACATTGACACTGCAGTCCAGAAGGCTTTTACTGGCTCTTCTCTTTCATGTCCAACCGAAGCCAGTCCAAGTTTTCCAAGACAGAGCCAGAGATTATTCAGGAGCAAAGGCATCCACTGCCAGTGGGACACCTGCTTCTGAAAGAAACAGCTGTGGGCACACATGTACACAACCTTTACCCACTAGTGGAGCATAAATAAAAGTACATTTTTAAGGCTTTGAAATGTCTAATGGCAGGAAGGAAGCAGAGGGGTATTATCTCTGGACCCAAGTTATGGTGAATAGTGTCACAAGCAATCTAACCTAATTTTGCAGCTCCATTTTACCTAATTTTGCAGTGGGTGCAGAGGTAAGCAGTAAACAGCTGGAGCAGCCAGCAACAGCAAAATAGTCTAACTAAACCGTGGCCATATATATGAACCAAGGACCTGACTGCTCTCTCTTGACTTCTTTTACGCTTTCCCAACTAAAGCCTCGCCTGGGATTCAGTTTTGCTCTTTCTCCCTGAGCTTCTGCCCCAAGGTGTTCAACTGAAGATGCCAGATATGCCTCCTGCCATCATCCCTAATTATCTCCATGGCAGACATGGAGCACTACCCTGGGTCAGATGATGTCATGGTCTTTACATGGCCTCTGTTTCCCTTGTTGTTTTCAGGGACCTAATCTTCAAACTATGTTTTTCCCTCTGAATTTCAGTTTGAGACAACACAGGAGTCCCAGAATACTCTTGCTTTTCTTCTTTTCTTTTCTATCCCAGTAATGGTCAGGCTACATTGGCAGTAGGATTTTTAATTCAAATCCTGACAAAAACAAACAAACAAAAAAAACCGACCCAAAAAAGAAAGTGCTACTTTTCCATGTATATGTTTGTCTCGCATATGCAAAAAGAGCTTTATTCAATGCATTAATATATATAAAGGTGAACATGAAAGCAAACAACAGAATATTAATCAGAACATATCTTTTCACAATACTACCATATGTCTTAATTAAACATCCAAAGATTTATAGATATCTGAAAAAAGCAGAAAACTTTAAAAAAATAAAACCAAAACCATGCCCCCCCCCCCAAAAAAAAACCCCAAAAACAAACAACAAAAAAACCCACCCTGAAGTACAGCTGATGTGGTTAGGTAGCTACGTCTGAAAATTAAGCCTCAGTCTTCTCCAAGTCACATAACTAAAGCTGCTTTGTATTTCAGTCTTCCAAAGAACTAAATAATTCGCTGGCTACTGTCCTGCAAAGTCATTTCCTCTCTTTGTTTTCCATACTTGAATTTTCATATCTTTTCCAACCTTTTGTGCATAGAATGAGTCAAGTTTGGTAGTTTTGCCCAGAATGGTCCTTTTTTTTCCATAGATACAGTCTTTATTATCCTCCCTGACTCCATCTAACACAGATTCCTGTCAGTGCTCTCATAAATTATTCTTTTATGCAATTTTAAAACTGGTGACTAAAAAGGATTAAATGAGACAATTTGTGCTAAATTAGCAGGTACTGCTGAAGAATTGCAGCATCTATTTCAAATTCTGAATGTAACTAACACACACATGGAAAACACAGGAAAAGAGCATTTGTTTATCGGTTTTAGTTATCCTGCAAAGAAGTGAAATTCAGCATGTTTCAAATAATTGGTCCTGACAATTATGCCAGCACTCTTCTAAGAGTCCTTGTTGCTATCCAAATACCATGTGCCATAGGAAGTTCTGCACATACGGTGCATCTCTGCACAGTCTGTCAGCAGAGAGTGCTACAGCTAATTTTCAAGCTAATTTTGCTGCAGGAACTGTCTGCTCCTACCCTTGTTATCATTTGTTTGTCAAGGTGATAAAGGGAGAGGAAATAATCCAGTAGCAGGTCCCAGACATTATGTTTGGAAAGAACTATTCTCAGATTAGCTCTGCAAGAAAGACGACTGGAAATACTGTGATTTGTTTGATTGCATCTCCAGTAGCCCAAATAAGAGCTAAAGGATGAGCAGTTCAAAGTGTAGAGGGCAGCCAATGTGCAAGCAAAGTATTCTATTTTCAGGAAGACACATTTTTAATGTAGACCAAAAGACACAGGAACAGAGAAAGAAAAAAATCTGTTCATATCAAAACAGAGGGACTTTGTGACTGCCCAAATTAAAAGTCAGGGCAAGAGGAGAAAGCCTAGGATAAAGATCATTATCTATCCCTTCACTGTTTAAATTATTCAAAAAGTGAAGAAAGCCAGTTCTGAATTTGTAGGGGACTGGAACAGGAAACCAGTACTTTCCCATTTCCAGGGTAATTTAGTCAAGTTACATGCCAGCTGCCCTCTGCAGAGAAGAGAAAGTTCCTATTTAATAGAGTTGCTATTTTTCTACCCAAAGCTTCTCTTGGCCCAATGCATCTTTGTTATCCAATCAGAAGACATTGCAACCTCTTCTGGCCCACAGAGTTTCCCTGTCTGTAGCTTCCAGTTATGGTTACATTACAAATTGCTTGATGATGGCTGAGGAGGACCTCTCAGATTCCCCATGGGAATTTTGTCACTTGTTCTAGCAGGGCCTAGAAATTACCCTGAAAAGTTTCAGTCCCAGGTGGCTTTTTAAAGGTCCAGTTGTAGTCTTTGGCCTGTTCCTAAGACAGGCCAAAGGAACATTTGTTATCTCTGACTACCTTCTGAGCTCCAGCCTTAGCAGACAGAAGGCTGACCACTTCCTAGAGTGGTCTGTCTATTCAGAACAGAGCTGACACACACTGGAAGAATATTGGCACCCCTTTTCATGCTATCTGCTTAATGTATAAAGACTTGATTACCATGAATCCAGCAAGTTTCTCAAGTACTGAAATGCTGACTAAATTTAATTTTTCCAAAATTTACGTCCATAAGTGAATCAACAGAAAACCCTTCCACTAGTTAATCCTGTGATGGGGAGTCACTGGCTTTTTGTTATGTCTCTGGGCTGAAGTTCACAACTACTACATAGTAAAAGCCTCGTACAAAGAATTCCAGAATGGCTGAGGCTGTGATGCTTGTGATCTCTCCTATGACTTCTGTGACCTCTTGAGATCATCTAGTTCAACACCCCTGCTCAAGCAGGGTCAGCCAGAGCAAGTTGCCCAGTACCATGTCTACTGGGGGTTTGAGTATAAAAAAAGGATTGTGAGCACCTCAGCACAAATTCCACAGTGTATTAGACACCTACTTCTGAGTTAGCTATCTAGTCCCCTTTTTCTAGATTGTGGGAGAAATAGGCTCATTCTGGGTAGGATTCACCACTGTAGAAATCAAAGGTGTTGACAGTGTGAGAATAGTTTACCCAGGTGGGTCACTGACCTTTTTGGGGTCCAGCCTTTTCTGAAACATTTGGCAAGAATACTAAAGACATCCTTTAGCATCCATAGCTAACATTGTTCCCTCTTCACAGATGAATTATATGGATAAACATGGGACTCTGGGCTAATATCATCACCCTGAAAGATGCTGTTTCAGTTTTAGGAGTTCTGACATTCTGCTACTGTAATTAGATTCCCAGAAGTGCTGTATACTGATAACGCCAAGAAAACGTCCGGTGCCAATTAGGCTAAATCCAGACCCAGTATAAGTATGTGTAATTCCTTTGGAGAGGCACTCTATTTGAATTTGTCTAAGTTGCAATAAAGAGGGTAAAATGATCCCAAACCAAAATACAGTGAAATGGTCTTTTGATCCTTCCCCATATTCTTCTCTGATCACAGTTCTTACCCAAAATAAGTTTTTTAACACACGTGCTAATAATGTTAACAACATAAGGGATGTCTTGTGCCATATGGCAGGATGCAGTTTGCGCCGCTGTGGGTTTGACCATCTGGAAAGGGGAAAAAAGTCCTTTAGAAAGGGAACAAACCACTTCTTTACTGACACCTAGTAGCAGGTACCACACAAATTAATCATTCCCAAAATTTTCCATTGACTGGAACTTGATGGTTGGCAGTCATGCTAAACAACTTATGCTTGCTGATCTCTGTCATGGTCACACATGTGTGGTCACATCCCTGTGTGGTCACACACCACGCACGTGGTCAGCTCTCGACCTGCAGGTAAAGTGACTCCATACATAAGAGCCCCATTTCACACACCCCCATCAAGGCGAGCCAGGACAGGATGGGGTTGGCCACAGTCTCGCCATCGCCATGTGCCACTGAGGGCCCCAAGCAGTGGGGCCAGTGAGGTAGGAGGCTGGGCATAGTGTAGGTACAATGCAGCCCAGGCATGGCTCATGGCCCTGGCCCCAGCCCTTACCAGAGCTGAGATGCAGCAAGCAAGGAAGTGCAGTGGAGGCTCCCTTGGGGGACCAGTATATTGCTAGTTTTATTATTTTATTTTTTGAATCTTAAATCCGAAAGTTACATTACATAGTCTATCTTCATATTGAAAATGTACTGCAGATTAGATGAATTCTTTTTGCTGTCTTTGAGCATAAGTAGGAATCTCGTTATAAATTTTTTTGGAAATGGACTCTTTATGAGGGAGTATAGCAATAGAACAAGGAGTAATGATTTTAAACTGAAAAAGGGGGGATTTAGATTATATATTAAGAAGAAATTCTTTACTGTGAGGGTAGTGAGACACTGGAACAGGTTTCCCAGAGAAGTTGTGGATGCCCCATCCCTGGAAGTGTTCAAGATGAGGCTGGATGGGGCTTTGAGCAACCTGGTCTAGCAGGAGGTGTCCCTGCCCATGACAGGGGGTTTGGAACTCGTTGATCTTTAAGGTCCCTTCCAACCCAAAGTGTTCTATGATTTTATGATTTTATTAAGTATTCCTTCTTTAAACCTTTATTTAATATCAGTGATGGGATCAAACCTCATTCCTTAGTGTTTGCAAAATAAAAATAAGATAAATACTATTTTTATTCTCATCTGTGTGCAATTATTGAGTCACTGGTTTGTTCAAGATGTCTGACATGGGAACTAAAATTACCTGGATCCTGAGCTTCATCGCAGCAACCCTGAAAGCCTACTGATTTCACTGGATCTGCATGGGCACAGATTACCATTCTTCATTAGTGCTGGACTGCATCATTTTTGTCACTCCAAACAGTTACTCCTGAAAAATAAGCCAATACTAATAGTTTTCAGGTTGAGATGGTGTGAATGACAGTGAAATACTAATTTCTTGCACATAAAGCCTACTTCTCCAACTATCTTTCTTATCTGGGAAAGTAAAATACAACATAACACAAAACAAAATACAATAAAATAACAGCAGAGAGAAAGTGCACCTCGTTACAAAGCAGAGGAAGGTCTTGAGCTCAGAAGGACTGAAGACAGGAAGAACAATGATTGCCTAAAATGCCTGAAGAAAAATGTTAATAGTAAATATTAGTTGAATTATGATACTTTTTGAAACTGCAGAAAATTTTGAAATTTGTCATAACTATTGGAAGGTTTTTACCCAGATTTTGTGAGGTGAAAATCAATTTGAAATCTTGAGTGCAATGATGAAGTCTTATCAATCACAGATTTACTTGGGGAATTATTGATGTTCTGAGTTTAGAAAATATTCACTTCATTTCTGCTCTATGTTGGAAATCACGTCTGCTTTTGAATAGTGAGACGTGATATGGGGTATTTAATCTGGTTTTCCAAGCACAGTAAGTAGATATTTACATTTAGGGAATTTGAAAATAATTTCTTTACAGCATTTCTACTTTCCTATTCAAAATCATTATTTAGTTTTAAAATTTTGTGTCACTAAAATGGCAGGCAATAGAAGGCAAATGGAAATTTTAATCCTGCTTTTAATCCAATCTCTCACTTCTCGGTAAAGGTTGTTGTTCTACTTTGATTCAGTTCTCAGATGTGGCGAAATTCCTGAAGTATCTTCTGCCATTTGAAAAATTACACTGCTACTGGTTGACTCCACAAACTACAGTTTTGTAGCCACTTCAAGCTAGGCAAATTCTCCTTTAAATGTTAAGAATTCTCTCATATAAAGTATTCATGTAGCAATTACTCCTGAAAATCCATGACGTTTCAACTGTCTCAAAGGTACTCTGGCAGTACAGTTTGATTTAAAATTGTCATCCTGATTTTAATATCTCTCAGCTTATTGCAAATGGATGAAAAATGCAACTTGACAAAGTTCGATGGCAAGGTTCACTCTATTAATTACCGTATGGGAAAATATACAAAGTAAAATTGAGTTACACTCAAGTCAGAATGATTCACAGAGAGAGCAAGGACACAAAGGGTAAGGGAGGCCCATTCGTTGAGTCATGAGGCTCAGAAGGGATCCCCTTGCTTTCTAAACTCCTTCTCAGAGAGGCATTTAGGTGCAACTGTATCCAGACTTAGTCCCAAACTTGGTCAAAGGTTTATGTCTAAAGGATTGTAAATGTCTTATTACCATCAACCCAGCATGCAATCAATGTTATCAAGGCAAAATGAAAGTTATCATACTACAGTTATGCGTGATATCAGTCACTTACTAAAGATCGGCCGTTGGTGAAAGGTCTCTCTGCCTTGAGGAGCAACCTTGAGAGGTGCACCAGCTCAAGGGGAAATCACACCACGCAGCCACACTGCCTAGCAGGGAGACCTCAAAGAAGGATCACTCGGGCTGTCATATTTATGGAATAAAGTGCTTGCCTTGTAGTCAAATTACATGTGATGGAAATGGTGTGCATAAGACTCCCTGCACCCACAACTTTCTTTGGCTTTTGATAAATGAGTTTTGGAAAAACCACTTGATATTTATGTGTTAATTGCATGATTGGTGTTCCAAACTCATCTGTATTGATGCTTGCCGTGTCTTTTGTGAGTTTTCAGAGAACAGGTGGAAACAGGAGGAGTTATTGGCCCAGCTACAGCTCAGGCCTTTACCTCCTTTGGAACCTGTACCCAACGAACACTAGTTTGGTTAAGTGGTCGAGCATGGCTCGCTGAATGACCTTGTAATTTCTTCTAGCACAGTCTATCAGTCAAGCAACCTCTGGGCCAAGTTCACTACATCATGATGGAGAAACTACAGCAAAGCTCAGGAAGCATATATTACTTCTTTGGAGGGACACCTGCACAGGCTGGCATCCAAAAGTAGGAACTAAAGTGATTAGTACTACAGAGTGAGCTGGAGTGTATCAAACCACCTTGATCTCATCTTTTCTTTATAGGCAAAAGATTGCCAAAATCATCAGGCCTCCAGTAAAGTCAGTATAGAAAAAGAGTACTTCGCAAGGAACCTCATGTTTTTGAGATGGATTAAGAAATTTCCCCAGTTTTGACTTTATGAGTGTATTTCTAGGTACAGTCTGTGCCCCCTGGAGTTCCTTTTCTCCCCATATTCATTTTTCTCATAGACTTTGATCTGAAAGTAGCCATAATCAAAATTAAAACATTGCACAAAGCATTATGAGAGATCCTGGACTGCAAAACAACAAAAAGCTTTTCACAGGATCCCAAAGAAGCCAGGCACCATGGGGTGAGCAAAATGCAACAGAAGTGAACACTTATTTCCCTTAAGTTCCTCATTATAAATATGTACATACAGCTCACTAGAAGTATATTTTAGTACAGAGATTTCAGGTCCTGAGGCCACAGTTTGCCTCTTTCGGCTCTGCCATTCAAATCCCGCTCCTTTCTCTTTGGCCCGGTGCCATATCTGTGCCTTTTTTTCCCACTTCTCCTCCTTTATGTCTCAGCATTATTTTAAATTCAATGTGTTGAAGTGCAACATCATGAGCCAAAGCCTGATCTCATGAAAGTGGGTGGTCGCTCTGCAACTGCCCGTTAAGGATTCATTTGGTTCTGACTTCATTTCCTATTGTTTCTCCAGTATGAAAAAATAATATATTTTTATCCTTGTCTCTCTGAGAGTATAATGAGCAATCATTTTGTGCCACAGGCTTTGTATTTGTAGTCAGAAACACAAACTCAGACTTCAGCTACATCCAAGTAACACTGCAATTTTCAATAGTGTTGTCTTGCTGCACAAAATTTCACCTGTCTTTCCAAATTTCTCCCTCCATCAATTTTTCTGTTACAGTCAAAAATTCCTCCTTCTACCTTGGCTTCTAATTTTGATCCCATTTTAAAGACAACAAATCCAAATATGTTGGATAAAAAGCTTTCATGAGAAAGACTTGGTTCCTAGCATATTTTTCCATTTAATATGAAATACTTATTTTCATGGTTGAAAAGTAATAAAGAGATCTGATTCAAATTTTAAAGACAACTCCCTCCATTTAGAATAAGGTAAAACAAAGAAGAAACTGGATCTGTTTGACACTTTGGAATAAAATAAACAAATAAAAGAACATTTTCTTTAGTTATTCAAAATAAGATTTTCATATTTAAATATTGCCTATGCTTTAGGCTTCTCTGTCTTCTTTCTTCCTTCATATCCAGATAAATCTTTGTTGTTTCATCATCTTCTGGTGTAAAATTATTTCTCCCTCCCCTCTTTACCATGTAAAATCCAGTAAAAGCAGAAGGCCCTGTGCAAGCCAGGTGTTTCCCTGACTCCTTGTCTTCTTGCACCACCACATCACAGTTGGTTCCTCTCATTTCCCCTGCTCACTTAGTAGCAGTTTTTAGGCAGTTCAAGTGATCCTTTGCTAGTGGCATTATAGAAAACGAAATGTAAAACCTTCAAGTAAAGTGATAGCAGCAATGCAACATTGACAATTTATGTGAAATTTTCACTGGAGACATCACACATTCATCACAATGGTATAAAATATATGATGAAATTACATAGAGACACACACAGCTGATAAACCAGAAGATACACTGAACATATTCCACTGGTGTGAGGTAGAATGCACAGGAGTCCTTAGTGCCTGACGAAGAAATTTTACTGCCAAGCCAACTGAAACTTGCACCTCAGCTTTGTGCTTTTTTCTCTTCTCTTTGCTATTCTTTCCCCCTGTTGTGAAGTACATATACATTGAAATTTTAGTGATAACTGCAATCTGTGATGGCCACAATGCGTATTTTAGCAAAGACAGATTACAGGCTTCCTATTTAGGACCTTACCCAAAGCCCATGGAAGTGAAGTTGGTTTTGTTTACTTCAGATCAAACCTTTCTGGTATGTGAGAGGCATCCAGCACCTAGAATAACCTTCTAGCCTCCATTTAAGCTGGATCAAGAGTCGTTTGCAGCCACAAAATTAGTGTGCAACTGGAATCAGGCTTGAGTCGTGCCTGAGAGTCTCTGAGACTTTTTTCTTTCACACATTAGTAAATATATCATACGCTTCCTTCCAGATAAAAAGTATCACGATCCTGCCTTTTCTTCTTTATTAGGGAAGTGTAGATCATCGTCTTCAATGGAGTTTAGATTAGGGCTAAAATTATTCCACTGCAGTAGATCTTACACCCTATACATATTTAAGTATAGATTTATTATTTTTATTCACAAACACATATACACAAAAATTTTTATATAGATATATGTAAGACCCTATTATCTAATCTTCTTTGAGCATGAGTTAGGTTTCTCTGGTTTTGTAAATTAAGTTTAGAAACTGTATTGAAAACAACAGGATTCAATTCCATTCCTGGATTCAGCAGTTAGACCTTGGTCCAGTCAAGAGTGACTTGGCAACTGAATCAAGCCATAAATACCTTCAGAAGATCATCATGACAATGATGGCGCACTGGTCTATAGAGCTTAGCGTGGAGTTAAGCTCTCCCAGAAAAGCCACAGGACTGTGGATTGTGACTGACATCTGTAACGAGAAAGTATCAGAATAACACGATCAGATTAGTGTTACTACATCATCCAAGCAAGGAGTTTTCAATTGTGGTTACTGGCACATGTGCAAGAGCATACAATGATAAAATGTGTCTTTGTTTTAAACACACCAACCTCTTATGCCCTTACAGTCTCGGAACACAAGTTTTTTCTGATGGGTCAGTGGTCTGATGGGTCTGATGGCTTAGCTTCTGCTTGAATAAAATATAATAATTTGCTTTAAATATACACCACAAACTGCATACATACACAGAAAGAAGAATGTGGATCGTGACTGAATTGTAGTGGTCTCCAGTCTTTCAGTACGTTTTTTCTGACCAGAGTGTAACAAAGAAGATTAGGAAAAAGATATAACATTGTCTAACCTATAGACAAGTCCTGTTTCTATTTGAATAACTTGAATATAAGAAGTTCCACCTAAACATGAGGAGGAACTTCTTTACTTTGAGGGTGGCAGAGCACTGGAATAGGCTGCCCAGGAAGGTGGTGGAGTCTGCTTCTCTGGAGACATTCAAAACCCGCCTGGATATGTTCCTGTGCAACGTGCTCTAGGTAGACGTGCTTTGGCAGGGGGGTTGGACCAGATGATCTCCAGAGGTCCCTTCCAACCCCATGTGATTCTGTGATTCTATTCTGAACTAGATAGAGACTTTTTGCCCCCAAATACAGATCTAAAACTGTGTTGCTGTATTTTGGTCCACTCTTTTAATGGGGCTAATTTAACACTACATGGTTATAAATAATTTCTGCACACAGTGGAGCTCTGAGGAACACAAAATCCACATCTGATTCAGTGACAAGAAGGGAAAAGAAATTGGTAGCTTAGAAAAAGAAACATTTCTGAACCTGTGAAGTTTTTAATCTTTGGTTTGCAATGTGTCTGGCCTCTGTTAAAAGCAACATGAGAATTTCGGCTGGGAAGGTGGGGAAAAGCAGTGAAAGATGCAAGGTCCCAGTTGGATCAGAGCCCATCTCTCAACCAACCGACATCCCAGCCCTGAACTCCCCTTGCACTGCCCCATCCCCCTTGCGCTGGCTTCGGCTCTCCATTGGCACTTGGGTGAATGACACATTAAACACCTTGTCTTGCTTGAAGGAGGAGGAGGAGGGGGGTGCTGGATTTTTTTGCCAGTTTGTTGATGCAAATAGAGGGCTGTAGAGCACCTCTCCTGAGCTCAAGGGAGGTGATGGGGATGAAGTGACCAAAAGAACCGGGAGGTGCAGGACACCAAGAGGAGGAGTAGCATCACCTTTCCAGTGAGAATGAGTACAGCTCTGTCCTGACTCATGAAACTTCACTGAACACATTAAAATTATTAGACTTCAATGGGAAAAACACAGCATCACATGGTGCAAGTCTCACCCATTTGTCTTTCTTTCTGCTCTTGGGACACATCCTGAGGAAGAAAATCACAAATGGATCCCTATGCCTACTCATGCTCTTTCCTGAAGCTGGAAACCTGATTTACACTGGCAACCTTTAAAAGAATCAATATTCTATTGTCTTGTTCCCTGAGCTTTTCCAGTCTCCTTTCCAAGGGGCTATATTATAAGTTTTGTTGAGTTTTATAAATAACATGTAATAACAACACAGAGACTTTGGAATTCATTTCTACTCAATAGGTGTCATTTTGGTCTCCCCCTAATTGCTTCTGCCGACATATTCAAATAAAAAGCCATAGAAATTACATGCAATATGCTAACTACTACATATATTTTTCCACAACCATTAATTTCTGTGTACTAAATTGTATACTTTGGCAGAATCTTCAAGTGTGCACAATTTAGAGATTGCAACATAATATGATATGGCCACATGAAATGGCAGTATTTGGAACACCGATCAAACAAATTTAGTAAATGGTTTAAAATAGGTAGTTCCACATTTAAATATAATACAGAATATCATACATATAAAACTAGTCCTAGTAGGCTAACAAAAAAAATCTTTATGCTTTTTATATGCGAACAATTACATGCATCCCCCACAATTTCCATAAAATACTATATATAAACTCTCTTTCAGTAGCAGTGGGATTTTAAAGTTTTAATGACTTTGCTGAATCAGAAAATTCTCCCCTAAAGCAAAACCAACATGTGGATAAAGGTATATGAAACAAAAATTCTCAGTTAAGATTTCATATGAATATTTAAATTCATCATTTGGAGGGGAGGAACATATTTTCATTTAAAATAACAGTATAATAACAAATTGGGGATCCATTTAATAAAAGATCACAGAGAGAAAAAACATCAAACGAACAAAAAGAACTAAACATAAAATATATGCTAGCTCTTTTACAAGCATTCATGTCTTTCTGACAGGGAGCTGCAGAGCACTTTCTGACCTTACTGGATATTTCATCTTTATTTCAGTGCTTATAGTGCTACTAAGGCTCGATAGCACTTTCTGTTCACACCAATTATTTTACTGTACTAATCTGATTTCTCTGCTACGTGACAACTACCTCAGTCAAGCATATGTTATTGACAGTTGATGGAATCTGAACCATTTCTAATACTACCAAGTATTTGACACTATTAAAGTTTTGAAGTGGTCAGGGGGGTCCTGGAGCTGTACGTGCCGGAAGGGTCCCCTTCTCTCTTCGGCTACCTCTGCTGCCAGGTGATCAAATATTTCTGCAGGCTGGGATTTGTCCCAGGGGTTTCACATGGAGACAGCATGGGGCATCCTGGACCCTATTCTTCCTTCTCTGCCAGGGACCCCTTTCCCATGGGACTCCTATATTTGTACAACCTGCTGCCTCATCCACTCCCAGAGCCTAAAGATGAGACTAGCTGCCCCACGAGCACCACTGAAGAGCCCGAGGTGTATTTTCTGGCTGAGGGCAGGGGAGACAACATCCAGAAAGGGTCCACATCTAACAACTTTGGTAGCATTTCTTACCCGAGTCCATGATATTTAAGTGGTACCAGTATATTGCCAACCACCAATACACATTACAATTGCACAGGTACAAAACTGGAATATAGCAGTGAATTGGAACAGAAAGATTGGTTGATATCACAGCAAAGAATGTTATAATATTTTTTTGAAAAATAATTTGTTGAACTTTCAGAAGTGCACATATATCAAGAAATCATAATACATGCCATTAGAGATTTAGAGGTATTTATTATAGATGTATAAGATCAGTATGTCAATGTTTTAATATGTATATACACTGTACTGTGAGTTACTGTGTATAAATACTACAATGACATGGATATACTCAGTTACATAGTTAGACACATAGACGGGAAAGAAGCAAAATACTGCAGCTCCACATGTTTTTTAGAATAGGAGATTTTTGTTCAGACTCCAATATTTCTGGTGGAAATACTTTGCAAGACATGCATGTTTTCCAGTAACTTAAATGCTATTAACCCCAACAGAAAACACACTATTAAGAAAATTACTTGCTCATATATCATTCAAAAACAGTGTGCTACACATCTGCTCAGGGACCTGTGCATTGTAACCTGTTAATGTTAAAATACCAGCCTAATTATGTTTTCAAATTGTTTGTTTGTTCTGGAAAACTAATCCACAGATTCGTGTTAATTCACAGACAGTAAGTCTGAGATACACACGACAAGCTTGATCTGGAGCATATTAATGTCAATGGAAGTTCATTGACGTCAAAGGATTTCAGATCAGAAACTAAAATAAGGTATTACAGCACAGCATTGAACAACCCTTTTGTTATCCCTTCATTCATCTTGGTAGATGAGGAGAATTGTCTTTTTCTTCTTTCTTGTTTTCTTGCTTTTTTGTTTTCTTGCTTTTTCTTCCGTCTTCCCTTCATTCCTGTTTCTCTCTCTTTTTCTCTTTTCCTCTCTTTCTATTTTTTCTATTTTTCTCTTTCACCTTTTCTTCTCATTTTTCCTTGTCTGTTTCTTCAGCCCAACCAAACAACTACATTGTGAAAATTCAGTGACACCTTAATGAAAATTGTTTCTACCAGAGATGCAGTCAGTACATTTTTGACCCCTAAATCCTTTAAATATATCAGGCAACACTTAAAGATTTTTGAGGAGTGGGATATGCTTCTTTGGCTTGCTTTATTGTTGATGTAAAGGATGTTTTGCATCTAAACCAGGTAGGTTTTACTTAGAATTGGAGCACCCCTTCACAGTACACACCATTATAGCTTGAGAACCAATCAAGATCATTCCTTTGAGGTATCTAGCATACTTCCATTTCCAACATGCACTGAAGAGTCCTGAGATAGATAACATTTTTGAGCCACATGAAATGGGTGGCATCAGAGTTTACAAGAAATCTCCCTACTGAGCAGCGAAGGACAGCACACTTTGTGAACTAAGCCAGCTCCACTAGCCTCTCCACTCTCCAGGGTTCCTCTTTTCTACCCATTTCTGCCTTTACACTATAGAGACTTCCAACACAGAGACTGTCTTACACACATGTGCAGTCACTGTGCCTGGGAGGAGTATTTGATTGACCATTGGACTGGTCTAAAATGGACACTCATTTCTGCTCTCCCTGGGTATTCTTTTACCAAGTCTTTATTTGGTGTATTCTTTAGCAGAGTTTCTGATGCTGAACAAAGCAAAGGAAGAGAGTACAATCTGAAGGATTTCTGGTCTGAAATAAACACCAAAAAACATAAAA
>JAOXNO010000001.1:111239281-111264891 GCA_028565335.1 Limnodromus scolopaceus
CAGTGTACCGAAATAGTATTGTTTTGTTAGCTAGGCGGGATAAACATTTAAATGTAGCCAATTGTATTGCTCACAACGGTGTATAGACATCCACTTGTAACCTATCTGTGTAAAGAGCACAACGCATGATCAAAAGACAGAAACTATAT
Source organism: Limnodromus scolopaceus (assembly GCA_028565335.1). NCBI lineage: Eukaryota > Metazoa > Chordata > Aves > Charadriiformes > Scolopacidae > Limnodromus > Limnodromus scolopaceus. Next base: position 111,239,431 of record JAOXNO010000001.1, read on the forward strand.
GCGCTTGAAAAGTGAAACAATAAATGTCTTCACCACTTAGCAGAGTCCGTGCCTCAAGTGCCACAGGTGACAAACTGCAGGGACAGTGTTACTTTTGCATTACATTATTCACAATGTTTACATTTAACGTTATCCAAACCTCACAAACAAATTGTCTGTGAGCCCAGCACAGCCCAGCAACAAGAAAGAAATGGAGAACTATAGAATTACAGAATCACAGGATGGCTGTGGTTGGAAGAGAACTCCAGAGGTGATCTGGTCCAACCCACTTGCTCAAGCAGGGCCACGCAGACCCAGTTGCCCAGGACCATGCCCAGATGGCTTGTGAATATCTCCAAGGATGGAGAATCCACAGGCTCTGTGGGCAACCTGTGCCAGTCCTCAGTCACCCTCAGAGTAAAATGTGTTTCTGGATGTTCAGTGGAGCATCCTTTGTTTCAGTTTGTGCTCATTGCCTCTGGTCCTGTCACTGGGCACTACTGAAAAGAGAAATGAAATCCCTTTCCTAAATAGACCACACAGTTAGAGCAAAGGTTTAGCAAAACACTGCTTCTGACCAACTCTAGCTGAAATATGTTTCTGGGAGGGCAAAATCCAGTAATGGTGTATCTGCTCCACTGTAGCATGGAATGAATCAAATGTTCACCTAGTTTCTCACCTGACAGAAAGCTTTCCTTCCCTGACAGCACAGTACAGCCTCTTAAGCAACTTTTTCTTAGCGAAAAATAGTCATCGGTTCAGGACTTATTGCTACACTGACCTGATCAAGACAGCTGGGAAATATCACCTGTTGGTTTAGCACTCTCTCTCTTCCACAGGACCTGGATACACAGGGTCTGGTAGGCATCCTCTATACCTTTCCTGTGCACCTGATGTCCTGATATACTTTCTTTTCACTTGGAGATGTAATAAGAGTAATATTACTGAAAACAAAAATCAGCTCACTGTTAAAGTTGTCAAAATATTCCCTAGAAGAACCAGATATTTTATGACAACAAAGGATGTCCTAGTATGTAACAGCTGTTTTATCTGGGGAAGTTGGTTTTGCTTCTTTTTGAAACTGTTTCATAGACTTTAAGTAGTTCAGGGATGATTTTCTTCTTCTGCAAAAATAAATACATAGATATATGTATTTCATTTTTCAAGCAACGTTAACAGCTTCTCAGGGGATATTTACAGAGCCAAAGAGTAAGTGTGCACTGTAATGATTTCTATAAGCTCTTCTACCATAAGAGGCAACACTGATTGAGAAAAAATTATATTTGTAACATGACAGAAGAAAGAACAGTGGTATGATTTGTGGAAACACTGTTAGAGCTATAATTACAGTGCACTCTCATATTCTTATGGTGGGAATCTTTTTTTCCAGCATATAAGATAAGAGCAGACTGGCACGGGCACACCTTGCCTTCACTGAAATTGATTGGACTTGTGTTATCAACATCAACAGAAGCAGAATTAGATCAAATGTGTCCAGCTAGCAAGAAGCCTTACAGCATAATCTAAATCCTAGTTGACATCAAGTGTCGTGACACCATTAAACACCCTCAACTGATTGGAATTCTCATACGCTGCAAAGCAGAAAAGCTCAAACACTAAGAGCTGGATTTCTCTGCAGTAACACATCTCTAAGTGATATGTGTGTATTTAAACCAAATCATGAAATCCTCACCAATTCCATGAAAAACATTTGAGTTTATGCAATCCTAACACCATACTCTATTACACAATGTAAACAGGGGCCAAAGATTTTTTAAATAATTAAAATATTAGCTTTGAGATCCAGAGTGGATCTTGCAGACCTCGTTCAGATGTTTGTATCGTACCCCTAGTGATTTCCACGTCCAGGAAGGCTTCTCAGCACAGATATGGCATAGCGCAACCCCGTACTGATGCCTTCCTGCAGCACTGCACCCAGCCTAATAAGGTTTTTCAGATCCCCGAGCACAGTGTCGATGTGTAATCAGGCAGCACACTGAACAGTTGGGCAGGTTGAATCCAAGTGCCCTGCTGAATATACAAGTGGTCTGGCACAGCCAGGCATCGCCCCCTGCAACACTCAGGTTTCAGGACTATGGTACAAGTACACCCAAGCTGGCTCCCTGCAGAAGAGGCTCCAGACACGGAAGGTTAGAATAATCTTTGGTTTTATACTAAAGGTTCCTACTAGTTAGTAGCAAGTAAGTCTATTACTTTTAGACCCTTAATATCACATCAGCATTAATATTTTTTTTGCTGGTCCAAACAAATTACTGAATGCAGTCAAAGAAGAATAATATTTTCACCTTTTGTATTTATTTTACAATTGGTAAAATGACCTTTCTTGGTACTCAAAGAAGTCTCCTTCCTGTGTATTTCTACGTGCAACTATGCACAGGACTAAAAACCACCAGGTACTTTCTCCAGTATGGTATGCAGATACAAAAACATTATGTTAAACAGCCATGGAATGATATTATACTTTTGAATATGTGAGTAGGTACACTGCCTTTTCTATCCACTTTCAGAGGCTCAGCTGCCTGACAATCTTGTGTGCTTAAATATCAAAACCACTATATTTCAAAAGTCACCCATTTAGTTTTTTCAGTAACTGTTTCTGTGAAGAAACAAATATTCTCCTAATCACCTCTTGTGATGGATTAAGATCCAGCTCTGATTCTCATTTTATGCCAAATACCTAGGCCATTTAATTTTTTTGATGATAGGAACAATACTCCTACAGTAATATAGTTGTTTGATTTCCACAGCGGTATAAAACAGAAGGAAGGAAAAAGAAAGGACATTATGGCTATACAACAGTGAAGCCTAAGATCTCTAAAAATGTTTCCCTCCTTGGAGCTGTTCTGATACGCTTTTGAGACATCTTCTATCAAATATATTGAGTGCCTAGAAAGTAGATATTCCTAATTCAAACCACATGTCTTAACTCCTAGCTCCTCTGATGATCTCATCTCTCAACCATCATGCGCAGTTGTGAATTGTGCAATTCTTCTCTTCATTTTGAGCCATGGCTTGTTTAATAAAAGAGCTCTTTTGAACTGTGTTTTTCCACAATACATAGGAATATAAATATTAATTTCCCACATTCTGTACCTATAATTGAATTTCACTTCAGAAATAATATTTCCAGAGGTGCCTCCAAAAGACAGTTAAAAAATACATGGTACATTAATTATAAGTAATTGAACTCCTTGCATATATTGAATATAGTGCCCTGTAATTTTGGTTCATTAATTCTGTATAATTGTGTGTAATTGCATCTATTACTTATGCAAGCCTCCTAAGGACCTGCACATAAATAACTCCCATTTACTTGAAGTTACTCATATCCTGCAGTAGAAAAAGACTCCTGTTTACACTTCACTGCAAATTTTTCTTCAAGAACTCAAGAGTATTTGTTCTTCTTTAACATAAAGCCAAGAAACTCACCTAAATACCTGAAGAATTTGCACAGACAAAAGTCCCAAATGAAAGAACTGGAAGAGTTGAAACATAAGAATAAATTGTTTCAAGTTAGCGCTTCATGCTTTCTGTTCTTTGCCTCACTTACACAATGTTAAAAATCAATTAGCCACATAAGGTGCTGATTTTACTGAGTATTATGCTAGAAATTATTCTTATTGTTCCATTTTGCATTTGGGGCAATATTCCTTTTTGACCAACACCTGGTCAGTGAGGTACTGGAGAACAAGGCACTACAGCAGTGAGAAGGTACAAGTGTTGGCATGTATGATAGAACATTAATAACTTTAAAATAACATTTATATATTAATACTAACGTAAATCCAGGTTCTTATGCATTTTCTACACTCATTCGGAGAAGAATTTCACTCCACAGTTAGGACTATTGGTTACAATAACTGAAGATTTAAAATCTGTTCTTAACAGAAAATAGAGTTCAGCTGTAAAGGATAAAGGAAGGATTACGTAGACAAATATAGTTGTACATAAGAGGTATATGTATCGTTTGCTTGATCACCTTGCTGAAGTCTTATATCATTTTTCTCCATCTTTATTCTGTTCTTTAATTGGCTAGCTCCAGAGATAAAAGGCATGTCAATGATCAGACAGGACCACATACAGTTAACGCACACAGGACGCATACAGTGCTTTTGAAATTTCAGTAAGGATTAAGCATGTTCTTACCAATCTTATTATCAACAGGTATTCATTTAATTTTAAACAGTAAGAGGTGAATATTTCCATCTCCAGGCAGTAAATGACTATGAATTTAGAGCAAAAGAGAAATCCGGGTTTCATATTTCCTGAACTGCTGGCAATCACAGGTTTTGAATTTTATTATTTGAGTGGGCAATTTCTTCTTAGTTTTAATTCTCTCTTGATTAAACCTTTTTTCCGGTGATTAGATTTGTATGCACTAACCTGGAAACCAGTTTCAAAGACAGCTGTCTCTTTTCTTTCACCCACCATGAAACTCTTCCATATGGAGAAGGTCAGTCAGAAGCCTATTCACCATTTAAAAGTCACTGGGTTTTGCAAAGCAGAGTTAAAGCGACATTTAAGTAGTGCCTAGAGCTACCTCTGGCTCCTTGCAAGGGGGAAATTTCACCCATAAATCTTTATATATCTTGTTCCGCTGATAAATTAATACAGAGACTGAATTTTTTAATATAAGGAACAGGTAATATATATACCGCTGAGTGAGGTGTTTTTCAGCGTCTTTGGACTGGAATTAAAGCATTCCCCAAGTAGATGTAAAATACATAGGAAGTTTAACAAGCTTCTTACATTATCTCTTAAATTCTCCCTGGCTTGAAGTAAAAATCTATTTGAGTGATTTCAGACAGCTTAAAAGAGAGCTCCAGCCTCCTACTTAATATCTGTGTTAACATCATCATCCACCATGTTTAGGAAATGATTATTTTGCAAGGGGATACTTTCTTTTTATGGATAATAAAAATATTTGCTGGCTAGGATAATAAAGCTTTATTAGGAGGAATAAGATTAAACTATTTTTTTGTCAGAGCCCTCAGTAATTCTTCCCCTTAGCTTGATTCAAACTGCAAGATACCTCTTAAGTCAATGATGCTCGACCAAACCTGTGAGAATTCTGTACAAAAACAACATTGACGGCCTAAACAAAAGCCGAACAGTATCTTAGCCATTTACTCATACATATCCGGAAAATCAATTATTGGGAAGAGTTTTCCTGCCCAGATCTCATCACTGTCTACCTTGGATTTATGCAGCAATTGATAGTAAAGTGTGAAAGTAATTGGAGGCTGACTGCAGGCTGCCTTTACTCTACAGCCTCGTGTTAACCATTTGGTGAGAGCCAGTTATATAGAAGTTTTGCTGGTATATTTCCTGCTGACATCAGAGTATATCCAAAAACTATATTATTAAATGTGTGGCATGAGAGCTTTTATCCGACAGGAACCTATACCTCCTCTTGATAGGGACTGAATACTGAGTTGAAAGAAATGACTACCAGCAGTCATGAAACTATGCAGTTTCCTTTGTCTATCTAGGTCCTACAATGCAAATCACTGATGTGCCCACGTGCAGTTCTATCATGCTCCAGAAAGTGCCCTTCCAATATCGGGGAGTGACTGAAATTTTGAGCAAAAAAATAATCCACCAACTGTCCAATTCTACTGCTTTCCTGCCTTGGGTTCTCAGCCCCCGTGAGCAGAAGAGTGCTGCTGCAAGACAGGAGCACCTTCAAATCTTCTTGACACAAGAAAATATTTGACAGCATCAGTCCTCAGCTAAAATTGTCCAAATCAGGCCATCTGGGCTCTTGACAAAAAAAACCACACACCCATATAAATTATTATTAAAATCAGCAGTATGCGGTAAGGACCTGAGAGCAAGGTTTCACCCTTGGAAGCTGTAAGCAACTAATAATTAGATTTCCAGGTCTTACTGACTCTTTACGGGTTTCTCAATTTGAAAGAGTGTAACTAACCAGTAAATGATCTGCTGTGGTCCCGGAAAGCAGACTGAATCAACATGTAGAGGATTTAGACCATTTCCATAAATACATTCAAAAACAAAACTGACGGGAGTTTTCAAACAGGTCTTGAGTGAAAAAAACTTTTGAGGGCCTGTACAATCTCTCCAGCTGATATCTTCTCCATATGTGCCTGAACCACAAACCAGCCAAGAAGTTCTCTGAGAGCTCAGGCCGCTCTGACGGAATCTCACAATGTGCCGCTCGACTGGATGGAGAGCACAGCTAAAATTCCTGGCTAGGAAATACATCACTTAAAAACAAACGAGGTCCAGGAAAAAAGTCATGGAAAACATTGAAAACAGTCATATGGCAATGCGAGATGTCAGCAAATGTCTTTTTTTTTCTTTAACCAAAAAAGCTGAAAGTCAGCATGATTGAGCGTATCATGCTTGCTTTCTTATCAGAAGTATTTTTTCTGTCTGTTTATGTGAAAAAGCACCATAAAAACTAAAAAAAAAAAAAAAACCAACAAAAACCTAGCCTTACTCTCACTGTGCTAAACTGCTAAATCAACTGCAAATTAAACATTGAATGCACTCCCAAGCCATGACCCCAAAAAGTTTGTATGTTTAGCAATCACAGTCATACTGAATTGGATGTTTCAGAAACAAGGGAACTTTGCTTTACTTAGCCTGAGTTGCTAATGGTCCCCACATCCCATGATAAGAATTTAAAATGTCTTACCTACAATTCATGCGTATAAAAGAAAAATCCTCGGGACGTTCACTACCACACACAACTTCATCCACAGCAAACTCCACATTCCTACCCTTAACAAGAGCAACCTCAGAACAGGCCCACAGAAAGCACCAGAGAAGTAAATATGTCACAAATAATGCATTTCCCTCCCTGTGCCAAGCAATTTTCTCCATTCTTTAAAGCTACTCTGTTGTCCACAGAGTATTACTCTGGCAAGCCAAAGGACCCTCCACCAACTTCTGCAGACCTATTCCCATAGTCCTGCTGGGAAGCAGCTTTTGTGTCTGTAAGTCCCCAAGGGAGTAAATGTTGGCACCTTCAGTATTCACTTGCCCTTCTGTGTTCTCCTGAGGCTCGATCTCTACATGCTGATGTGGACAATGGAAAGGAGAGTGTAATAGAAATACTCTGCTCTGCATCTTACCGAATCTTCAAGGGGAACAGGTTCCTGCCAATGGATCAAAGCCCCACAGGTTATGCCTCCAGGATCTGGCCGTTTCTACATTGTAGGGTGACAGGAGCAGCATGTGCCCTCCTCACCCCACAGAGCCAGCCCTCCACATCTCTCAACACCTCCAAACTGCTCTGCATGTTGCAGGAAGTAGAGGCAGGAGCTGATGATATAGGACCATTATTTGCATGATTTAGTCAGCTGCTTCCAAACATGAGCTCTTGAGATCAAAGCAGATCACCATCGTCAGCTGCTCAGGGAGGGGGAAATAGCTGGGTAGGCTGCATAGGTTAGCTGGGGCAGATGTGGGCTTGTGTTTGCGATGATCGGTGGCTCCCACTCTGCTCCTCCAACTCTGGAGAAAACTGATGTGACTTAGCCCATGTTGAAGCACATGCTAAGAAGTGCAGATTAACGTGTCCATGTTGTGCAGCAGGGTGTGATAGTGCAGAAATCCTGCACTATTGCTGATCCGAGTCAGGCAGCACAGCTGAGAAGTCCCTCCACAAGTCTTGCTATCTTGGGAGCACTTCCAGATAGAAACAATTGTGCAACTCTTAGGGCTGAACTGGCCCACGTGAGTTGCAATCCCCAGCTCTTCTACTTTATATTGCTGCTTTTCCCTTTTATTCGTTTATTTGAAGTTAACATTAAATGAGTATGGGAGAGAACATTAAAGGGCAATTCAATCAACCAAACTGCTGCCTAGGAAATATATAAAAGGCATGTTGCATTAACATACAGGTCAGGCAACTCCAAAAGCAAGTAATGAACACCACCAAATCTATTTTATCGTCTTTAAGGCAACATGAGATTTTCCTTTGTGCTTGTTAATTTATTCTGACATTACACTATTCAGCTGTATTTAAACCAGATGCAGGCTGCTGGGTTTTTTTTTTTTTTCTTTTTGTATTTGTTGTTCATTTGCTGTGCCCGGTTAACAAGAGTTGCTTTTGTTAAGAATTCTTGCTGCAATGCATTTAAAGATCAGTTGTCATCTAATCTCTTAACCCAAAAATCTCTCAGGTTTATCAGGATCTCTTTTTATTTTATCAGATTAAATCTGGAGTGATTTTTCACGAAGACCACAGTTATAAGTAACACTACGCTCCTAAAACGGTTCTGTTATGTCTTATAACATTGCTAAAGGCATAGTTTAAAGCTTACAGGACTTGGGGGCTTATCGCTTTCCCTGACAGTCACTGCCTGCACCTTCATCCAGAGGAGGGATTTGAAATTAAATGATCCTGCTGGGTTGAACTGACAGTCATGGCTTTCTCTAGGACACAAATGGTGACCCGAGTGAGAGGTGTAAGACGCGGGGCTATGATGGAGGCAGCTATAGACGTGGGGCCAGGGGGAAGAAGACAATCCCAGGATTCACTCTTACACAACATGCACATGTCTGTGCGTGTAGAGATACAAGCAAACTGGGAAGCATCAAGTTGCCACAGGTATCGAAGCCCTGAGCCTGGAGACCTTTGCCTGCAATTTCAGAGGATCAGAAAGACAGGTAGAGAAATTCCCACAAAACCTGGCCAAAAAATAGCCAAAACTATTTGCCGTGGAAAATTCTGTGAAGAAAAAATTTCCAATTTTGGCTTTGGCATTTATTTGGAACGGAGTGTTTAAAAATATGGTGAGCTTGGGCCTTTTGAGCAAGAAAACTTGCAAGTTTGAGAAGCAATGAAGAAATAAAAACATTTACATTTCCAAAGCAAAGTCATTTTTCATCCGCAAAAATGCCTGAGTGAAAAATATGAGTCTCTTTATTCCCCTTTCCCCAAGTGAAAGAAACAGTGGCCACCTGCAAAGACCCCTCCTTTTGACTTTGGCTGGCACAGGAAGGAGGCTTGGATGGGAATGGGTATGGATATGCGTAAAACAATAACATGAAAAAAGAGATGTTCAGTCAGGGGAGGAGGTTGGAGAGTCTTTTAGAAGTCCTGCTGAGTAATAATCTGTTCTCATTCTTTCTTATGCATCCATTATTGACCACTGACCAGATGAGCTGGCCCAGAGCAGCTGTTCCCATGCTCTTATTTATAATAAATGGTTCTGCTACCTGTACAGAAAACAACACTGACTCCACTGTAAAGGCTATGTGATGCTTTACCCCTCCTTCAAATGTCCCACAGAGAAGTACTAGCTGACAGAGCCCAAGGTATCAGAGGCCTCAACACAGAGACTCACAGATGCATTGATTTTGTGTCACGGGTACATAAAGCCACTGCCAGCAGAACAGAAATGAAGTCCCTCCAAGCCCTCCTCCCTGAACCATCAGTCTTCAGCCATGCACCACAGGAGCACCACATGCCCTTGCTTCCTCTTCCCCTTGCCTACTTACAATAGGAATGCCAACAATGAAGCTCTGCAAGAGGTGACAGCCCACATAGCATGCTAATCTTCAATGATGGTAGTACCTAGAGATGACTCCATAGGTGACAGTGCACTCAAAAATGGATTTAGAATGGGTTATAGGCAAGTAGTCACTATCTGTGACATTTCACAGTGTTAGTTTTTAATGGTTCTGAGTTCTCTTTATCATTGCTACTGGTTTCTCTTCATAAAGTTCTCAGACAGGCTTTTAATTTACAGTTCCAGATGGAACTTGTTCTTGAAGATCTTATTTTTTCACTGTTAACTAAAAAAATTATTTAAAACTTTGCACAAAATTGAATAAGAAACTCGATCACAGGTAGATTTGGAGGAAAAGAGAGCTTGGTTTACATTGGATAATCTTAATCCACTGTTCCTGTGTCATGAAATTAAGTTCATTTTTCTCACAACTGAAAAACACCTTCTGAACAAAAGTAATAAAGTATTTCACATTATGATTGAGATATAGAATATCTCACAGCAGCCAGGAAATGCAAAGCTAAAGCATGTAGTATTACATACTCCACATTTTCACCCATAAGTGCATTCGTATCACTCCCATGTACTACATGCCCTTACAAATGCTCCAAAATGCAGCCTGTGCCTCTCTGTGGATGCCCATACTACTGGGCACTACAAATATCCATGTGACTACAGCGAGCCATGTAGAGGCTAAAAGGAAAGCAGAAGTGTGTATTTGTAAGACAAAGAGGATGGCAGCTGTTATTTGCATCAGTTAAGTTGTATAAGCAGCTGATCTTTTTCCATCTTAACTTAATTATGTACTTGCAGAAGTTATTGTTGTTGGTTTTAATTGTCTGATGATGTCTTTCATACTATTAGCAGGATAGCTCCAGTCTTTAAAAAGGAAGTTAAGATTGTGAAATGCTGCATGACTGTGAGAGTGAATACACTGTTGTTCTACAACTGGAATTCTCAGAAAAGAGTTGAACGACAGTGAATTTTACAATAATATAATTAAATTCTCAGTGCAAAAATACAAGCATCCTAATGGAGGTGCCCTGATTTGCATCAGATGGTGACGTGACTCTAAAAGCTTATTAGAGTCATAAAATGCTTTTATATTTAGGACCTTTACAAGTCTTCATGACAGAGCTCAGATTAAACATTATAATTTTGTGAATTGTTTCTGATCGTATTTTAATAATTATAAATGTTTCAGAGTACTCCAAAAGAAAAGCATAATCACTTGTTTTCAGTGAAAAGTGATTTAGGATACAAGTTTAATAAAGTTATCACCACTGAAAAGCTGCTTTACTATTTCTAACAGTATACAGAGTAACAACAGCATTGGTAGTGGAAACATCAAGGTCTGAGCTGGCAGATCTTAATTTAACAAGTTTTTATTGAAATTACATGACTGTGATATTTGAATGTCATGACTGAACAAAACAATTCCTACACAGATTCCCAGTAAACTCTGCCTGATTCCTCCCATCAGCTACGAGACTCCACATCTAGCTCTTATCCACTAGCTTAGGGTGGTGGGAATAGCTGCCTCAGATAAAGCAGGCCAGTTAGTTTATTCCTCTTTTTTAAAATCTGTTAAATCAGTCCATTTTCTTAAAAATATCCACTGAATGAGGTACTGTCTTTTAAAGCTGCTGTAGTATCATACTGAGAAGGAAGGTCAGTCATTAATGGCTATCAAAGACTCAAAATAAGCATACGGTGACAATTTTGATAGAAAATGAAGCGGTTTTCTGGCACAAGAAAGAAAAAGTGTTTTGGGAAAAGTCAACAGGGAACTAGTTAAACCACACAGAAGACATGTGTGTGCCCTCCCAGAGATCGGGTGAGGTGTTTTAATGAAGTCTAGTTTTGAATACCCCAAATTTCCAAGAGACAGGTGGAACTGGAAAAGTGTTTGGTTCAAACCTGTATAAGCGGAGGGATGAGAAGACGACTTTGTACCAAACGAATGGAGCACATTTTATAGCCTCCTTCCAGTTTCAGTTGATAATTATAAGGAGTTTGCAGCGTTCAAGATAATCAAAGGCCTCTGCAACTCATAATCAGTCCAGATAAATATTTTTCTTGGGGTGCTTTATCACTTGGACAATCTGCTTGTACTTCACCTGTCTATTTCTTTCATGTAGTATATAGCTTATATATAAGACCATTTTCCTAATCTCATCCACATATTTTTATACTAAACTCTCTCCTACATGAAGACCACCTGTACCTTGCCAACCACACTTTCATGAGCTGTTTCTTAAAGAGAAAAAAAACCCTGTTTATCTTGTGTCAGTCTGTAAGCATAGCTGTACATGTGTTTTCCAACTTGAGAAAGCCTGAAGACAGTGCACCCCTGTACAGGTGTAATTAAGAAGGGACCCTTATGCTACAACAGAAAAATGACACTGTGCAAAGATTCAAAGCTCATTTGCTTTTTTTTTCCAGCTTCTAAAATTGCAATCCTGGGAGACAGAGTTGCCTGAATAGTGGGAAGAAAAACACAATCTTTTTAACCCTCCTAGTCACTGGTCTAAGTCCACGTATGGCCAGCAGTAATCCAAAACCATCTAGTAGCTGTTTAGAAATCTTTGTGCCATGAATTAGTGGCCACATGCCAGGCACTCATTAGGCATCGCTCAGCGGTGGTCCCTGAAGGACAAAGCAATGGCACATCAATGAGGAAAAGTGAGAAGCTTGTTCAACCGCTGGACCTGCTCTGTGGATAAACAGAGGTCTTCACACTCACAGTCTTGAAGTTTGGATCTTCTCACAAGCAGGCATTTTTTCAGACTTTTTCAGGTAGTTGGTGTCAATATTTGCATTTTTGCCATGCCTACCCAAACATTTTGCTTCTCTCTGTTATCTCACATATGGATCAGGGTGAGTTTAAAGGCACACCCATGATCCACTCACAGCACAGGCTTTCCAACACCATCCCAGCACTGAGTGTAATTCTAACTCTAACTTGGCTTCTGAATTTGACTGAAATAACCAAACAGTCAAGCATTTCAACATATTTCCAGTCTAAAGATACATGTATGTGCCATTTGACTCCCTCGGTAAAGCTAATGTTGATGTGGCCACCTCTGCCCAGGTGGGGTGGGGCGGGGCGGGGAAACACCTTCATCTTCCCTTTACCAACAGGAAGTTGAGGCATGAAGAAATTAAGGCCTGGACCCACACAGGCTCCAACACAAACAGTTGTTAGGTGCCTCTTGCTTGTGACAAGTTAGACTGAAACTTTTTCCACACCTCCTGCCCTGGCCGTAGCCATGTTCCTGTCCCCAGCTGCTCTCCTCCTCCCCTGGCCAAAGGCTGACCAACCACTCAGGTCTGCCAGAAAAACTGCATGTGTAACCTCCCCCTCGCACAGCTGATGAAAAACAGTAAGGGCTAGCAAAGACTTGTTGTTTACAGCACTGAAGATCAAGGAAATCAACTCAGAGAGTGGTTTTCCTGGTGGAGAAGAGGTGGTGGTAATCACTGATGGAGGGGACAAGGGGCTGCAGGGGGAGGCATGGGTGTTGAGACATGCCTCACTTATCACAACTACCTCCAGCACCAGTGCCAGGCTGAGCAAAGCAGAGACCATCTGCAGCAGGGTGGTAAAGCATCCCCAGCCGCTGCCCTGCCTGCTTCACCTGCACAAAGATCTACCAAGAAACACCTTTGCGGTCTGTGGATGCAGCCACCACTGCAACACCTGCAGCAAACCTGCTTGCCTGGGGCTTTCTTTTCCTCCCCTGCCCTCCTTCTGGCATGCCCTGGTGCTTGGAGCTTCACCTGGGTCACAGAAGAGAACATGGAAGAGCAGAGGACGTAATCCTGGCTCTCCTAAACCCCAGGCTGATGTCCCTCCTTCTGCTCGTAACAGTAAGAGGCAGTGGAGAAATCTACTGATCTGCTGCTAATCTCAGAAGAGCCTATTCCAAACCACACGATACTGGCTCTCACTTCACAAAAATCTTCCATCCCAGCAAAAGTGAGGCTTCTCCGAGCACCATTTACAGTCACAAACTGTGCGGTTTCTTGTAGGTGGAGGCATCGTCAAACACTTGGCTCGGCACACTGTATTTCTGGTCGTCCCAGGCACTCGCAGCGAGCACCTTGGGAAAGAGAGAACACTCGGCACTAACGGTGTGACTGCGCCGGCCGAGGGGGACACGTGCACGCACATGCACAAAATCTGTCATAGGGTGACTGGATTCTCCCTTGTAGCTTCTTATGCTTTTATGTCAAATGACAGCTATGACCTCTCTCCCTGCCTGCAGTGGCAAAACGTCAGAAGTCGCACACAGAGATTCTTGGACAGAAAGTGAATTTATCTCTTGTTGCCAGTCTCATTAGAAACAAATAATAAGTATTCCAAGAAACAAATAACAAGTATTCCAAGACTTCTGCAGTCCCTGCAGCCTGTCGCCAACAGCCTTGCTTTCTGTTACAGCTCAAGTCAACTGCCCTGCTCAAAGGTAGTCTGTGAAGGAAGGAAGTCTGTGAAAGAACTGAAATTCAAATCCAGGTCTCTTAAAACCTAGATTATAATTCTATAATTAATTTATTCTATGTAGCAAAAATGTTATGCATCTTATTTTATTATTTGGAAGTAAGGCCTTCTGGTTTTTATATTTCATCATAGGCATCAGTTCCACAAATAGTTTCTGCATGTGACTAATCCTACGCAGTGTCTGAAGTCAGACTACCAAAACACATGTCTGCAAGATCAGGGCCTAGATTTGTTTTCAGTCATTCTGGTAAGAAATTACTTAGGTTCTGAACAGCTAAGCCACATCTCAGAAAGTTTTCAGGAGGAAACCTAGAGGTTTGCCAGAGCCTGGGCACATGCCTAACCTCTCTTCTTTTCAAAGTCTCCCAACATGTACTGTTAAAGCAAGGGTATATTAGTTCCACAGAAACTAATGAAAAGGGTCAGAAACATGAATGTATGGATCAGTGATATCACAAAAGACTAATTAAAAAAAGATTAAATTCCTCTTTTGCATCTGCTACTAACCTATACCACACTTCAGCTGTTACTATTTGTTTCGCTTGCTGGTCTAGGCTTAGAAGGAGGACTGTCATGGGAGCACAAATTACCTCCAATGCAATCAACAGTGTGAGCACTCAACAACAGCAAGCCTTGATTATGGCACAAAGTTTCATCATGAACAGCAGCATGAATAATTTAGTTACAAAACAGCAAACTGGATAAAATATGACCAATTTCTGAGATGAAGTTTCACACCTAGCCATCCACAGTCCTGTACTGCCATCTGCAGCCTCCTGGTAACAGTCAGATGCCTAAATCATCAGGCTCACATCAACCTTAGCAACCGCATGGCCCTTGTAAACATTAGGCATGTTCAGTGGCAGGCAGATGGTTTTTTTCCACAAATATTATCATTAAAATAATCAAAATACTCCTCTTCAAGATTATGTTTGTTCTTTTTCCAGCCTTTTTTTATTTTCTATTTTATCTCACTTCTCTGCTGCCTTTGGTAATTGAAGTCGAACATCAGACCCAAAGTGCAACACATTTGATCTCTCAGAAATTTTTTTATATGCTGATAAAGAAGAGCGGTTTAGAAGTCACACAGAATGTCTTTGTTACATGTAGAATTTTTTTTAATTTGTGTCATTATAGTTATGGCATTAAAATTGAGTTTTAATAGAATTTATCCTCTAACATCTATAGTTAGAGAAATATGAATATATTTTCTTGTATGCAAAAGTTGTCTGGACTCTAAAAACTTGCTATAGTGTGCTCTTACAGCGCAGATGCCTGTCTCTGTTTCAGGTTATGGAAGCAGATCAGCTAAAACAGCGCTGGGCTATTACCCAGCAGGGAACTGGTATGTGGCTAAATGTAACAAGGTCCAGTGGTTTAGCAAGCTACCACACGCCAGTGGTGAGCAACCACAGCTGACCATGATCCTTCATGAAACTTCTCGCAGTCTGCAAGGTAAAACAACAACCCCTAAGGGGTTATTGAAACCATTAAGTTTAACCCAAGTATGCTCCAGGTGATACCTCCTGGCCATGGCTCCCATCTCCTCTGACGTGTAGTAATTTAGTAAGTAACTAGTTCATATGACTTTCGGTTCTTTTCAAATGAATTTATCTTTGTTGATGACTGTAAAGCAAAGAATTAGGATGGTGTTTGCTAGGACAGAGTCACTGTTAGACTAGGAATGTTAGAGGATAATCATAATGATCTTTTTCCCAGTCAAAGAAAAAGGTCCTGGATTGAGAAGAGAAAATAGGCATGAAAAAGTGAAAAGAATTGACTTTATAGTAATAAGATAAACTGAGAACATCCACTGGCTGTCAAAGATCTAATAAGGCACCTCAGATCATCAAGTCTGCCTTGAAGCGAGCAGCTCGGCTGCACCATTTACCATAACCCCTCTGAGACCTGGTGTAACTCAAGGGTAAGTCAGACCTGCTAGAAGCTGAGTGACTAACAGGTGTTTGACATTGGTTTTGCACATCCTGCCCCTCTGTTGCTAGGAGGTGGCACATCAGTCAGTAGGTATTGATCACAGTGGCTGCGCACGCTGCAAAGCAGGCTGCTGCTCTTGAGGAGGCACTGTATGCAGGATGCCCAGCAGCGCTGGGAACACTGAGCTGGTGGGGGACAGGGTGGTCTGAGCAGGCTACCCTTTCCCAAATTAGAGACTAAGCAGGCTACCAGAAGCTCAGGGGGATACCTGAGCTGCTAGAGTGGTAAGATGCCACATATTATCAGCACAGATGCCTTTCTTGAGCTGCCACAGCACCAGGCTCCTGGCCGTGCCTCTTCCCTGCTGCTTGGTATTTAAAATCCACCCACGCATTGCCTTGGCAACTCAGGCTTCTGGCACTAATCCTGCTCTACAGCAAATTTTCAAAGTAAATTGTTTCAATATTGCTAGTGTAATATAAGGATTTGAAAGGTTTTGATCTGAAATAAGGAAGGAGCCTGAAAAATCCATATTCTCAAGAAATTTATTCAGGGTGATTGTCATGTTCTGAAAAATTTAACACTGTCTCAATAGCAATGTCCTTCTGGACACAGCCTTCTGTAGTTACAGCCCTCACGTTGCGAACGGGGAGTATCTACTTGGTCAGCTTTATCTTAAAAGCCAAATGCTTCTTCCAGTGTCTAGTCAAATCACAGTGCTTAGTACTAAACCCACAGGTCTTTTAGGAGGCAGGGGTTGAGCTAGAGGCATATCTCACACAGGCACATGGCCGGAAAGACCATCACATCAAGGAAATCAGCAAGAAGGATTCCAAAACTGGGGTCCAACCCCATAGCTGATGAGGTTATGCACCCTGAACTGAGCAGTTGCTGTTCCACAGATACAAATGACACACAAAAAATATACAATTAATTGCTGGAGCAAAGGTCTTAGGGAACGCATGTGGAAATTTAAACTGTACCACAGGGATCAAATAGGGAAAGAGGGAGAGAAAGTGACCCATGACTTGCCTAACAGATAATGCGCTTACTGCACAAACTGCTTAAAGTAAATGGTATGTAATAGTACAACTAATCCTTACTGCTAGTATGTGTCTTTGCAAGTGTTAGCATAGCAAAACAGTAGCCAAAACGTAAAGACCAAGGGTACATCAATATTAAAACTATTTTTAAAAGACACAAATTATACTCCCTGACATTGTTTTCTGTCTTCAATATATTACACTATGTGAAGGAGTCACTGCAAAGAGAAAGAAGATGTATGCTTATAAGTGAACAAATGCAGGACAAATTGTAGAGGTAAATGAAGAGATTATGTTACCAGAGTTATTAGAGTTAAAAATCATACCACGTGAATCGGTGTGCAGGACTGTGATTGAATTTTTATGTAGCCAGACTGACATCTTGTGGCTTGTGCAGAACATTTAAACGTGCAACTGGGGGGAATTAACTTGTAAATTGTTACAGCATGGTAAGATACATCGTTTTTTTCAGCAGAACAGAATGTGGCTCCCCCAGTGTATTAGTGATTGCAACATGATGTTTATATATAACTCTCAGTTTCTGCTTTTGCATGTACTTGTTATAAAGAGAGTGGGGAGATCAATGGTGATGCTGGAGCAAGGGCAATGAAGGATTGCTGGGGATCTGTTCGAGAAAGGCTAGATAAATGAGTATGTACAGGGACAGTCAAAGGGCACAACCACGCTGTGCCCTGGTAGCTGGCACAGATCTTCAAGCTACTGGCAGCTTGAAGCACATGAAGCCTCCTAACCCTACTGACTTCAGGGCTGGGGAGCATAGGCACAGTGTCGAGCTCACCCAGCTGCTCAGCTCTGAGCTTGGGGCTATGTCGTCTCCAACCAGTCACTCAATACCAGGGGAACTCAAGACGAGCTCTGCAATCTCTGCACCACACTCCACTTCATGGTGCCAGGCATACTCCAACCATCATTACAGGTCAAGCCCAGCAGATCTGTTCAAGCAGAAGGGACAAGAAAGAGTTAGGAGATGGGTTTAAATAAAGCATGGTGAAAATGGAAAACAAGACAAAACCTGCCAGAAGAAGCCATTCTTTTCTCCTTGCTTTTCATGGCTCCATGGATGAAAAATGAGCTCTCAGGGTCACAGGGTCTGCTTTGACACTCAACACAGCACTGAATGCCTCCTGTATCTGCATTCTTATCTGAATTCTTATCTGAATTATTCTAATCTAAGTTCTTATAGAAATGGAGAAAATGGGCCTCCCTGTTATGAATAGTTCACAATTGCTAATATCATAAATACCGTATAATTAGGAAAGTCTGCTTCAGAGAACAATTCAAAGCAAGAGCATACCTAAAGCTGTGAAGTATCCAGAGTCATCATCTCCCTCTCTCCACAGAGGATGCAGAAGGATCTAAGACCTATGTCCCAACCCAGGGCACTTGCATGACTGCCCTGAACTAAGGGGCAAATGTTCCAACAGCACTTGCAAGACCTTGTAAGCCTGACCCCTGGGTAAGCATATCCTCTGTACATGCTCAGGCATCCCCTGCGCTCAGAAACTGGAAGCTAGGTGTGGATGTAGTCCCCTGGTGACAAGGGACACAATCAGAATGCTCTGCCAAGAAAAGCTGGATTTTTTTCCTCTTTATTTTTAACATGAGAGAATAGAAGGGGAGGAATTAACGTCACCATGCTAAGAGAGTTATTTCTGAGGGCAGAATGGAGCCACATGCCCAAGCAGATCAAATGGCTTTGGCTGAAGTTATAGAGAAGCAGCAGTACCCAAGCTGGACTTGAGCAATAAACTCAGCTGAGCCTCTCCCACACAGCTCCACTCATGTACCTCAAACACAGCCTGGATGCAATGTCCCTGCTGTCCCAGCTGGGATCTGCTTTTCATCAACAGCTGACATTCACACCAAATTGTAGAGTTTAATATTTATCCCTAAACACATAAAGCCTGCTAATAAAAATGGACTGGGAACTATTTGGTTACAGTTACTAAGGCACCAATAGTCAAGAGTGGGAGTTCACATCTCCAAGCCTCAGGCTGTTCCCATCCCCCCTGACATGCTGTTCCCAAGCCATTTCTTGGCTGCTTTGCACTTTAAACTAACTCTGTCTCTTAAATGTCCAAAGTCCTCTCAAAGGAAGGGCAAAGAGTGGGAAAGAAACTCCCTCAGCATATTCCCTTCTTTTTCTCACCTTCCGTCCCCAAAAAGGGGGGAAATAGTTAAAAGCAGGGTATTTAAAAGCAGATGGGGAGGGCTGTGGAGGTGAGGGGGGCACCAAGTCTGCGAAAGCTCTCCCAGCTCTGCCCCTCTGTTTCCACCCCACTTGAGACCATGCCGGCCAGGCACTTGTTTTCCCACTGCTTTTAAAACCAAGTATAATTAAAAGGAAGAGCACCAGCTTATTCTGTTTCTTATTTCCCGTTTGTGTTGATAACAGGCCCTTAAAACGCACGCATTCTCGAAAGACTGAGAGATTTCCCTGTCGCTATTGCTAGGCAGTGGGCAATGTTTGCAACACAGGCGCTCGCACAGGCGGGAAGTGTTTGGTCTCCCAGTCTGTCAAGTCAACACATTTCATGGCTGGTAACAACCACATAAAATAATTACGAGCACTAACAATGTAATTAATAACTAATTTCAGGACCCTCTGGTTCCCATAACGGCAGCTGGCACACAGGTACACGGTTACACAAATCCTCCCCGCAGGCCTTCATGGCTCACCATATCCAGAGGTATCAAATGACTGCAGATGGCACCAGCTCATCATTCACTACGGTCGCAAGAAATTCTTGAGGCGTTAACCAAGTTTAGGGGTGTATGTACCACATGTATCAAGATCCCTGAACTTCTTTAAAACTGGAGCAGCCATCCCAGCCACTGGAGCTGCTGAAGCCAAGACCAGGTCACGCACATGACACTTCTCCATACTAGGGCCTGAAGGCACATAGGTCATATTTAAACAGAATAAATACTCTTCAAGTATTATTGAAGGTGCTAGGAATTATGGATGTAAGCACAGAAAGGTTTTCAGGGTGAGGCGATACTTTTTATTAGACCAACTGATAAAACTGGAATAAACAGGCAAGCTATGAGGCACCCTAGCTGTGACCCTTCCGAGCCAAAAACGGCTTGTGGGCCCCAAGCTTGTCCAGCTATTCCCACCAGTATGAACTAGTTCAGCTAGTCCACTAGAGGACCACACTTCTCCCTGTGTGGAGGAAGAAACCTTCCCTCAGGTTGGGGAGACCACCACCGCAGCACAACTGCTGCTAGTGGCAGCACCACAACAACTCGTGGCCTTCCCTGAAAAACCAGACAAGCTGGCAGACACACAAGCTCTTTTTCAGAATGATGACTACAAAAAAGGCTTCTGTCCATCTTCCTCTTGCAGTGTTTTCAGTTACTGTAACAGGGAATAGGACTTCTCACCACAGGAACCATCTTGCCTAACTAGGCCAGTTTGTGGTAAAGCTCTGTCTTCTTCAGCTCCCTTGATAAATATTACAGCATCATGTGGTAGAGATCATAATTTTTAAATGTCCAAACCCATACTATAATTATCTACAAAAGGACAATGGTATTGAGAACTAGCCTTGTCAGCAAAGTCAGTGCCGGTACCTTCTTCAGGAGGCAAAACAGTCCAGGGAAGAGGACAAAGCCTGGTAAATCTGAGTTTGGCAAACACTGACTCTCAGGGCTTCACGAAGATGTTTAGATAGGTTTTGCAGGCTCTGAGAAGTAAGCTCGTGGCTGCAGTGTCTAATACTTGCCATGTCTAATTATCATACAGTACTGCACAATTGTCTAAGTGAATTGTATGTTTCCTTTGAGAGACCATGAGCTTTAGTGGTCAGCCTAAGGGACAGTGTGCTGGATTTTTGATCAATGAATCATCTGACCAGGTAAGGTATCTTCTTTCTTGTACTATAAATGTGTGCAGATTTTGCCTCACATGGACTTGCAGAACTTAATCTCAGATTGGCTCTGGACAAGCAAAGAGGCAAAATGAGGATTTTCAGCCTTCCCTAGCACCAAAATGCTACGAGTTCTTGAGGAGATCCACCAGCAGTGAGCATCAACCCTGTGCAGCTGAAGGAAATCCTTTCCGGGCTGTATCCTCGACAAGCAATTCTCCAGGGGTCAGACCCAGCCCCCTTTATGCTCCCCAGGTAAATGGCACTGGTATTTATTAGAGTAGATTTTCAGCAGTATACACATGGAGTTAATTACGCAGCCCACATTGCCATTAATGACAGCCAAGCACCTAATCCTCCACATGCAGCACCCCAAATACGTTACCCTATGAAACTGCAGCTTCACAGTTATTGTACTTCAGTTTATGTAGTTTCCCTTATGCTGCACTGAATGGATTTTCATTCTGTGTCCAGGAGCATTCCAGTCCCTCCAGTAGCAAACAATAAATGAATCTTAGGAGGCTCTGGTGTACTTAGGAGGTTCTGGTGAACCTATCAAAACAGGCAATTTATTTCTGAACTTGGCACTAGGCACGGCATGCCTTGTAAATGTCAATTTGTGTATGTGTGAGCATCTGACACTACTCAGCAGCACATGGCTGAGGCCAAGAATTTGACTGATTCTGGCTGATTTGCAAGCCTAAAAATATTCTCTTTTATCAATATCCATTTTTTGTGCTTATTTGCATGCTAAGAAAATTCTAAACAGGCGGTGGTTTCGTGGATCAATCCACAACAGCTCTGCTGGGATCAAGTACGTGATGACCTGCCATAAACTGTGTGATGACACAGTTAGAACCATTGCATAAGAAGTGGCCCATATATAGGCATACTTTGATTTTCACTGTTTGTCTGTTCTAATCCTGCAGGAATCAGAGACATTTTAATCTCTTTTATTGTCTTGTATTAATTTACATGCAGTGCCCAAAGACCTCTGGCAAGCAGAGAGGGCTATATAAGTCAAATGCATTGTTATTACTACTGTAGTTCCTATCATGGGCCCAATTCTCTTCCCATTGACGTCAATGGCAAATCTTCCAATAACTTCAGTGGGAGCTAGATTAAGCCAAAAATCTATGATCACACCCTGTTATGTTTTATACTAACAGTACTGTGGGCTCCGGCTGAAAATATTAGCATTTTTTACAGTACGGGAAACAGAACGTGCTCTAAAAGAGGTTTTGATGATAAATGGGTGCATTTATGTGGCAAGATGCTCCACGTGTCCTTGGAACATCACAAAGGCAGGTGCCAAAATAACATCTCCAGATATACAGAAAAAAAATACAAATTTATAACTTTTCTTAGAACATGAGAACTCATGAGAGTTACGTGGATTTATATGACAGTTTTGAACTTCAAGAATTAGCCTGATAATACCGCACCATGATAAAGCAGTAGAATACTAAAAAGACACCATAGTTTTACAGCTTTGGTGTACTATTTTTTCCATTTCATCAGTCCTCTTCATTTGGTGACTCTCAGTACTGCCCTATCACTTTGAGTTTCACCCACTGAGGCCCTTCATTTTTCTCTTTAGTGTTCATTTTCCTTCCTTCTCTGCCTCTTTCCTTCGTTTTCAGGCTCTCATCTGCTCACTGCTTTCTTTCTGTGTTTGCTGCCTCTCAAAGGCCTCTTTCTGTTACAAAGGAATTTAGGCACTTAACAGACACCCAGCTATTCATACCTGCAAAATTTTTTCTCTCTATTGCCAAATTCTGTCCTTTTTCAAGACGAAAACCACATAATGCTTCCAACTCCTACTCTCAGGACTGCTTCCTCTCCGTCCATCTTCTTGATACAGCTTTTGCACCTTTTCCTTAGCACTTTGACAAGTCCTCCCTAAATTCATTGTTTTTCAGAGTCATCTTTTCTGACATGAAAATTCAATATGCCTTGTCTGATGGAATCTGCAGCCCTTAGATCTGAACTGACACCATCGATCTCTCTTGAAATCCGAAGAATATGTCAATACAAGATGGGTAGGAAACCCAGCTAAAAGCTCAAAATGTTATGGTTAAATCAAACAAGCACAGTCACAAACGGCATTCCTCAGGGGTTGATACGGGGTCCAATACTATTCGGCATATTTTTCAATTATCTGAATAATGGGACTGAATGCTCACACCAAGTTTGTGGATGACACCAAACCAGGAAAAGAGGTACGCTGGAAGGGAGTGAGCCACCACACAGAGAGACCTCAACAGGCTGGAAGAGGGAGCCAACAAGATTGCTGTTTAATATGAGGTTAAAACAATAAATGTTTGAGGTTTAATGAAGACAAATGTAAAGTCCTGCAGCTGGGATGGAATAATCCCAAGCAACAGTACAGGCTAGGGACTGGTTGGATGAGGAGCAGCTCTGCAGAAAAGGCCCTGGGGGTCTGGGCAGACAGAAAGTTGAGCATGGGCCAGCAGCCTGCCCTGGCAGCAAAGGCTGCAAACTGTGTCCTGGTCTGCATCAGCAAGAGTACAGCCAGCAAACCAAGAGATGTGATTATTCCTCTCTACTTGGCACTTTTCAGGCCACACCTGGACTATTTCACTCAGTTTTGCTTTCTCTGTGCTTGAAAGAGACACTGAAAAATCGGAGACAGCCTAGTGGGTGATGATCACTGACAATTAGAGTGCTGGAGAAATTGATGCAGAAGGAAAAGTTGAAGGATGTGAGTTTTTCAGCCAAGAGAAAGGCCCACGGGGAATCTAATCACAGTCTTCTAACACCCAAAAGGTAGTTTTAGAGAGGTAGGCTGAGATACAGAGAAGTATTGTCTTCACAGGGATGCACCTCAACATGACAAGAGACAATGGGCATAGGTCATTACAGGGGAAATGCCATCTAGATTTAAGAAAAAAAAGATTTTGCTGTGAGAACAATTCATCATTAGAAATGGTTGCCCAGAGAAGTGGTGGAATCTCCTTCACTGGAAATACGCCAGATTTGTCTTGACAGGGCCCTGGATAACTGAACATAAGGCCCTGCTTTCAAGAGAGGGTCAGATGATGTCAAGTGGTCCCTTCCAGCCTCAGTTTCTCTGTGATTCTAGGAAAGCACAGGGAAAGAGGCACATGTCAAATTCTCCTCTCAAAGGGGCTTGGAAGCATTAAGAACAAGGGCAGGTGATAAGATAGACATAGGACAGGTTCAGTAGATGAAAGGCGATGAGAAAGTACACGTGAAGGGCAATGATCTTTGCAGGCTCTCCTCCCTGTTCAAAGCAGAGCTGATCTCTGAAAGGAATATATGAAAAATGGGTAAATTGTTTTTCACCTCAGCACAGTGGCCAGGAAATTCAGTCATGGAGCAAGACACCGCAGGGATAGATGTTTCACAAGTGATGGTTCCTATCTGAAAGAATTTGTCCATGTATAAGATAGTATAAGCCAGGAGGTAAATGAGACTTACAGACTCTCTGGAGAGTGCCAGAGACTAATATAGTATTAGTCAACATGAGAGCATTGGTTGGGAACCAGCTCTGGGAAACGGCAGCTGAATAGTTGAGGGCCAGTGTGTGAAGCCTTCAGTCAGTAGCATGTACCACTGGATGCAAACTGAAGCCGTCACACTCTCTGGAAGCTGTTGAGCTAAGCTGCCGACAGCCTTTCAGCTCTCACTGTGCTGCTGAAAACTTTCTGGAGCCCGTGGTGATAAAGCCCTGAAGCTTCATCTCTGGTGGCCATGAGACATCCCTACCACCTTACAGCCAGCAGCAGCATCTTGTGAGTAATCCATGGCCGTGGGTTAGTGTGGGCCATTTGCTGAAATTTCTAGAGCAGCAAGGGGGATGTGTGAGTGCGAGGGCTACACAGGTGTTCAACTTGTGTGAAATGTTATTCTTTAGGAGTTATTTGGTACTCTTACTGACAAAGTTATGTCTGATTTGTGTTCTTTTCTTTTCTTTTCTCTTCTCTCTCTTTTTTTTTTTTTTTCCAATTATTCCTGAAAGATCTGAGATCTGTCCATGCATCAGCAGAAAAGTCAGGTTGCAAGGCAGGGACAGGGGAGACTGAATTGATGTTGCATAGTGATACCTCACCACACACCACAGGCTCCACGCTGCTCTTCACTCCTCACCACAGTCCTTCAAGGGACAACTTCAACAAGTAAACTAAGCATACCAACAAAAATGTTGGTTATATCAAGAGATTTCAGGACTCTTGATTATGTCACATTCATTGTGTTCAAACACAGGGATTGCAAAGTGTAGGGGACAGTGAGCAAGGCGTAGGCGTATCCCATACACCTTTTTCCTGACAGACTGCTCTGTTTGTGCCACTAAGGAGAAGTTATGTCCCTCAAGGTGGAGTTCCAGGACCTGCCTACGCACGCACAAGAAAACCTCTGCAAATGCTGGCAGAAGGTTTAATGGCACCATTAGTGCAAGTCAATGTTAAGTCCAGGCAGATTGCTCTTCTTAACTTTCATAGAATCATAGAATCATAGAATGGTTCAGGATGGAAGAGACCTTAAAGATCATCTAGTTCCAACCCCCTGCCATGGGCAGGGACACCTCCCACTAGACCAGGTTGCTCAAAGCC
>JAOXNO010000001.1:111274392-111345092 GCA_028565335.1 Limnodromus scolopaceus
AACCTGGTCTAGTTGGGGGTGTCCCTGCTGACTGCGGGGGGGTCGGACTAGATGACCTTTGGAGGTCCCTTCCGGCCCAGATGATTCTATGATTCTATGATTAGAAGAGGAAGAAGGGGGTGGTCCTCAGGTCTCCCTTTTCAAGCAGAGACGGTAACAGGGAAGCTGACTCCCTACCAGAGCAATGCCTTAATTCTCTTCTGACTCCCCTGGTGTCTCTGCACGTCTGCCACAGTGTGATTCCACAGGCTTTATCATATTTAGTTAAATGTATTAGAGATTTTCCTTTATGATAACTACAACTCTGGTTTTAAAATCCATACCATAATCTACCCAAAAGCAGATGTTTTTAAGTTATCCATTCTGTTTTAACACCACATTTTTAAGACAAAGAAAACCACTCAAATTATTTTAAACTTAGATTATTACTTTGGCTTCTTTTAAATTCTTAGGGTTTTCTTCTGAATTTAATGAGCTTAGCAGTGCTTTTACAGAGCCAGTGTTTAACATGTGTTGACCATACAACCAGCAGGATAAATTCCACTGAAGAAAATTATTGAAGGTTCCATAAATCAGAAGAGAATTTACAATATTCTTCTCTAATTGCTGGGAGTAGTTTGAATGCAGAGAACAAAAATATATTAAAATAAAAATCATATTTTAATATATTGCAGACAAATATCTACTGTATTATTGTAGTGAGATGAATTCAGTAATTCGCTCTCTATCCAGTATCATGGCAGTCCTAAATTCAGATGTAAAATGTGGTACTTACATGATGCTTTCTGCAAGTTGATGGAGCCAACTGTTTGTGTAACAAGGAAAATAAGGAAAAGCCTCTCACAGCACATTTGTACAACCTTTAATGTCTGGGTCAGAAACAAAATTGCCAGACTTCTTACAGCCTGTCAGAAACTTTTTCCTCTAAGAATGTGTGTAAAAGATATATATAGGAGAAGACTGATGGGATTTCAAGAGATTCATGAAGAATGTTTCTCATAATGCCAAGATAAACTACAAAATAAATGCATACGTGAGAATTAAAAATCTGCTGAAGCAGCATAGCATAACTGGAATGGGTACAACCACCCATCTTAAAATAATTGTTGTTGTTGCATTAGCACCTGAAAGCTTAATCAGAATTTAAGCCCTAAACTCCAGATAAGTCTGTTTGCAATATGAGCAAAATACATCTGTGGCTTCAGGCTAGGAGTGTGGTAGAGAAATAAATATCCATGTGCTTCCAGGTGTTAAAAATCAAAATAACATCCAGCGTCCAACACTTTTGTTTGGAAATCTGTCATGAGCCAAAGTTTCGCATTTTTTACAGGTTAATTTATTACTCATTTTGCAATCACTTGCTGCATGCCACATGCAGAATTCTGTGAAATAAGCTAACTAATTACAAAGTCCTGAACTAGACTCAAAGCCGTGTTCAGCACAAAATAAACTTCCTCAAGTTCTTTTCACTTTACAGGAAGATTTGGAAACTAGAGACAGGAGGCAGTGAACTTGGATTTCTGCGAGACATCAGACATTTCAAACATACATCTAGCACTTCCAGATGTGAAGGTTTAAAGCTTGCCCAGTTTTTGAGATGTCTTAATGATGTCATCAATGGCCTCAGAGGTCACCCTGTACGTTGCAAAAGCACTACCCAATGGAACATGGCCGGCAGGTTGTTTTCAAAAGATAGTTGAATATGAGGTAAAAGGGGGTGTTGGAGATCAGGGTCCGTCTGTGACATAGATGTGCGTGGAGCTTACACAATGCTTGCGTTCTCCTGACTCTTGTCTGCCTCTGACCAGTGCTACTAGTTACGTCTGTTCACACAAAACATTGTGCTTGGTTTGCAAAGACTAATGAATCTTCCTTAAACTCCTCTGTCCAGTGCTCCCTCCCTTCCCTTGTGCTGGTGCTAGAAGAGGCTGCAGACTCAAAGTGCCAGAACAACACTGGTCACCCGGATACCAGGGTGATGAAAAATAATTTCCAAAATAGGAGGAGGATGCTGGAAGAACAAGCAAAACCTACATGGCAAAGATGAGAGACTAAGTGACATGGCTCTCAAGGACCCAGACATCATGAGGTAGCTGCACCAAAACCTCTGTATCAGACAGGGTTGAGAGGAGCAAGCTGATCAGGAAAAGGAAAATGCCTTGTGACTTGGCAACTGCACTTCGTAACACTTATGCTCTGAACTGTCTGCCCGTTTGCCAAAAATCCATCTAAGAAAAAAACCACACTGGCTATTTTCCCTTCCTGATGATCTGTCCTCTGACGGATATCTCTTGTGGGGAGAGAGATGGCTGGTGGAATGTGAGATCCATTTAAGGAGTGAATTGTGCAAAGAATGCGCGTAGGGAAAAGCAAATGGAAACTGTGCTGTGAGCATGGGGACACACTGGTCCCTACTGGTCCTGTGTCCGAAACAGCAGAGGGTAATGTCCTGTTGGTATTGTGGTGCATCGTTTGCATAAACTCAAGCTACTTTAAGCATGAACATCACTTCAACCGTGACAAAATGTCAGTGGAGTGACTATACCTGTAAGGTGCGGGGTTGTCTTTTAGGAGACAGGAATGATTCTCCAGGTGAATTTATCGTTTTACCTGTCATATTTACTCTGTTCAAATGTTCTGCCAAACAAAGCACCTGAGGATGTCTGGTGGTACTGTTTGAGGATGTGTGGGTTACTGTTCCATCTTAAAGGACAAAGCTATTAAAGGGATAACGTCTGTGTATTGTGCAGAAGGGAGGATAGTTCATTTAGGGAAATACCTGTTGAATCTGGAATTCTGTGCTTTCCAATGCAGCAATCGTTCCTTCAGTTAAGAAACAACTGAGTAGACATGTGATCATATAATTATAAATTTCCTTTTCTCTTCTTTTTACTTAAAAATTTATATGGAAACTTGTTGGCACAGCTTTTCAGCCTGTAATGCATACCATTGCTAATGAGCACAACTGCAGTGGGCTGTAAATAAAGACTCGCATTTAGAACATAAATGCAAACAGACTCAGTCTTCCTTCCTCCCTCAAAACCACAAAGTACGACTGGACCCCAAAGTCACTGCCATTTCCATTGATTCATCTGCAAGTGGCTTTCTGTGGATGGTAATAAACACAACAGCACTGGACGAGGATGAAAGCGTGCATATTAAAAGAAGTGGATGCTCTCAGCTCCTCGCAAAGTGGAGAGGGGATGCTGTTTTGCCAGCAACTTTTTCTCCAAAAAGCATATTAAACACTCAAGTTTTTTGAAAGCCTCTTCCTCATGTTTAACTGCCATGTTGGTGGCCTCCCCCTTAGCTGTGGCGATGGAGCCGTACCTTTTACAACACTACAGGGTTCTTCTGTGATCCCAGAAAGTCATTTTTGTTGCCACACCAAATTGACAATGGAGCTGGTGCTTTGTTCAACTTCCTTACAGCTTATGGGAGAGAGAATTGGGTTACTGCAAAAAGTAGCTCCACAGTAATATTATGCATTTTAATGTGTTTGCTTGTTACAGCTCGCAAGCAGTGTTCAAAGTGAACATCATATGGAAAACTGTCACTGTAATACACCACTATCAACAAAGGGAATAGACTACCTGTACCCCTGTGTAAACTGGTTACAGGAGACAAAAACTACACATAAAAGGGAAGAGAACAGGCTTTAGACTGAAGATCTTTGGACAAAAAATTGGGTGGAACAGCCCTGACAGCTAAAATGTTGAACGTTGCTTTAACAGATTGTTTTGAATACCCAAATAGAGAATCCCATTTAATTTAGATGAGCTGAATTTTCAGTGTTTAAAATAAAACACTGTTGCAAACGTAGGACTTAAAGCAGTGCCTGAAACCAGGCTCTCCTACTCTTCCTGTTAATTCAAACAGTAGCCTCAGGTGTGAAGAAATAATGGTTTTAATGAGCTATAATCTGATCTTCTGTGTACTTAACTAATTACATGGCTTTTAGCATGGCACTATTCAGTGCTTTGACAACACAGCTGGCAGTATTTCCTAAAACTATATAATTGTAGAAAATCTAATTGCTTTCTGTTTTCTAGCAATGGATGGTTTAGCTCAAAGTTGTTTAGCAAACAGTTTAATCTTGTAGCTATAAAGTAAAATCAGTATAGTTTATTTTTTAAATATAACTGATGCTGTATTTGCCATTGGTGATGACTTGCACGTTCTGCATCAGAACATTTTGTAGTAATCAATTTATGGCCTAAGCTTTTCAGTAAATATTCTTACAGATTTGAGGTGGTCTTTTTACCTTATTCCTAAATCAGATGAAAATTCAATTATTTATCAACTGTAAGAAGGTAGGTAAAATTTTCCCCATTGTTAAAATGTTCTTTCATATAAAAGTATGGGTTTGATATTTTCTTCTGATGTTTGCTTTTGTTATGTGAGAGGTATGTAGTAGGAGTGCATAGGCAGTCAAAAACAGGAGACGAACTTAGTGAATTTAGAGAGTAAGCACATCTCCCTAATTATGTGTTGATCTGTGTGTTGAAGGGATTTCAGTGTTCTGCTCTGCCACAGGGGTCTTCAGCAACCTGAACTAAGGCCCTTCATCTCTTCAGGCCTGAATTTCCCTATTGCTCTAATTGGGCAGTGTGCTTTCCCTGCCTTTCGGGCACATATTGATAACCTCTTACATATCACAGACTAGGGGAGGCCAAGTATGGTTTTAATGAAGACTGTGTAAGTGCTTAAGGAAATGAAAGTACTTTCTATGTGTAGAACTACTGCCCCAAGTTTCCTGGCATACAAAGGAAGCATGCCTTGAATGCTTTATTCTGTAGTACCCCTCAAGATACCTTTTTTTCATTGCACAAAAAAAAGTGTTGTATGCTTAGGACGCCTCCTTTTCAAATGAAATAGTGTCAATCCAAAAAGCCAAGTTAATATTTTTCATGTAATTATAGATAGTTCCATTTATTTTTTAAAAATTAAATCCCTCAAATAGAATAAAGAAAAGGATTATAGAAGTGTACTAATGTTTTTTCACCATATGCAGATACGATTCCATTACTAAAATCAGATTTTAAGATTATTTTAATTTTGATTGGACAAACTGTGACACTTTCAACAGTGTTTATTAGTCAAGTCTTGAAAATATTCTGTATTTAAACTGCCTCTTGCTGATATGTGGAAACTGCGGCACCAAAAATCCTGATTATTTCTTGAAACTGTGATTTCAAAACATCAGTTTCTCTTTGGCTTCTAGATTATCATTAACCAGTTCTTATGTATTAATTAATACTTGTAGTGTTTGGGTATTTTAAAGCATGCATTCTTTTGATTTATCTTGCTACTACTATTGCATTTAATCAGGAGATACAGTTGTAGAAGATACTCAAGATACTGTGATTTCAGCTGTAAAGACAAGATTATTCCTGATCAAGTAAGTGACCTTGACATAGATTCTGTGATGGTGCTACACAAAGAGTATGAGTTGAAAAAGTGTAGTTTAGCTCAAGTTTAAATTATTGTTATGCTTCTAAGAATACATAGCTCTAAATTTCAGGAAAAAATAAACTAAGAATTGCTTTTTTCGGTGACTTTTCTATCACTTTTGCAAGGTCTGCTTAGAAGTTGCAAAAAAAGAAAGCTGCATTGCCTCGTTCATATTCACTGAGAGACGAAAATGAAAGCAAGCAAGGTAAGTGGAAATACAGCAGTAATGGTCACACACAGCCTGGATAAGAGGCTGAGGGTCTACTACAGATTGCCAGCTCAGATTTTGGGATTTCAGTACACACAGTAAAATTTACACATTGCCCATTTCCTCATCCAGGTTTCTTCCAAACTGCTTTGACACATCTGGACTGCTAATTGTGTGACTCTCTTTGGTGGCCCATTTTCAAGTCTTCAGTATTCAAGTGTCTTCATTTATAACAGAAGAAGATAAAAAGCCAATACAGGATTGCATAGTTAACATAATCTCACTTGCACTTATTTGTATTACAAGAAATTTAGGAGACTTTCTTCAAGACTGTTAAAACATGGTAGGTAGATTATTCCTTTGTAAAAGCATTTAGTGGGAAAGGCCAGCTTCATTCTCTGGGTAGACATTTGTGCTAGTTAAAAATTTGTGCAAATAATCTTTCAGCTAAGCTCTTTCTAATTAATTGCACGCAAATAAGCACCTTGGGCCAAAACTGAAATGTAGCTGCCAATTAGGGTCTTTTCACTGCCCACTAATTGCATTTACCAGTATTTTCTAACTTACATAATTAGAAGGATGAGTTTTCCTTTTAGCTTGAACTTCATGTGTATCAAATTGACCCTAAAACCTTCTGGCAGACTGAAACCTAACAAAAAGGCACTGTACTTTCTTCACAGAGGAAAACATCACAAACTATAAAAATCCATAAAAAGGGACTTATTTAGAGAATAATGATAGTGTTGGTATACTGATACTAAGATGTGACTGAAAATATACAGGGGTTTTCAGTGCATAGTCAGAATTAAAATACCAGAGGCGTCTTTCTCCAGAAAGTAACAGCTGTAAGTTGTTTTAGATCTTGGAGAGATGAGTTGAAATTCATCCATTAATGTCTGAAGAAAATGTTAACATTTTTAAAAAATGTTCCAGCTAGCTTAACATGTGTTACTTATCTGTTTGTCTTCTGTGAACCTCGTTCTTCGAGTGTTGAGATCAGCATCCCAAACATTGGAACCAGAAACCTTCAACAATTGCTCAGTCACAAGCTCTTTTCCACAATTGCGCTCTTCACTTTACCTACAGACGTAAAAGGGCTTGGAAAGCGCCGGCTCTTTTGTAGAACTGCAGCAATCTTCAGATACAAACATGCTCTCAGCTACCAGATAGGGTGTTAAAACAACTGAAAAATGGTTGAGTTTGCCCCCATCACCATTAACTGGAAAAAGAGTCTTCCCATTCTTGAAGACTGCAGGCATAGATTTCAAAACAGTTACAGCTGATACCACAAACCCGTAAAAGTTACTTCACACTGATCTGTCCTAGTGGATGCATACAAGAATAAAACATAGTAGAAATTGGATTTTTATCTCTATTTAAAAGGGAAATATTCTGCACCATCAGAGGTATCAGAACTTCCAGGGATGTGGAACAAGCAAGCTACTGGAGATACAGGGCTTGAGAAAGTGAGCAAAAGCAACAGGGTAACTGCCCACATTGCAAAGGTCTTCTGTTGAAGACTTTATGGGAAATTTGAACTTTTGGGAGAGTCAAGGCAAGGCAGAAAAGCCAGTAGCTATTGTGTTTTAGAGGCAGACCTTATCAGGACATTGTGTAGTGTTTAAGGAGAAGGGCTGGGCCAGTGGTTAAGTCTTATGGAAAGATCTAGGTGAGATTAGGACTTTGAATAAATTTATGGAACTCTATTCTCCCAGGAAAGAGTGAGGAAATCCTACAAAACCTGCCTCTTGGGTACTGAGACCATAGGGTCTATGCCAACACCAGTATTGCATGAAGTACATAGATACTGACCTTTCTTTCCTTATTCCCAGTCAAATCCCTCATACATAAAACTACATGCAATCCTAGCCACAAAAGGATATATTTATACACTTTAGAAATCTTTTTCTGAAGATACTCTAGAAATCAATGAAAAATTTAACAAGTATAGCGATCTCTATATACTTCAATGTAACTAAAACCAGCCTTGCTCGTTTAAAAACTATTAGGTTGTGCAATCATTTGGCTCCATTGCTTTTGAAATACAGGATGCTGGGCTACATGAGGGGCAGGATGATTTTGAGTCCTAACTGATCAAATCAAGGAACATCGTTTACTGTTACAAGAGCACCTTCTACTGCATGGGTAATGGCATTGTGTTAGGAATGCTAAATCTTAAAAGACAGGTCCCTCTGAACCTTCATTCTTATCAGTGCCTTCCTAAAAAGTTTTAAAGGATGATCTCATGTATAACATGGCAAAGGAAATAATGTAGATTTCAGACTGCTTGTATTTTTGGAAATAAAGATTGAGTTTTAATTCAAAATCCTGTATATTTCCATGCTTATACTCCCAGATCCATACAGATGCTTTCCCCTCTTTGTCATAGATTGTACTTGCATTGAATTTCTTGGTCCTGTTTCAGTTCGCCCAGTACAGCTGTTAGTACTATTTTGCTGGAGTGGGGTATCACATAGCTCACAAACCACCTATTAATAAAGCAGTTATTTTAATTACAATATGTTTCTAATATTTAGGCATATGAATTTTATGTTCTCAAGGAACAAGTGTCCTGCCAATCTGTACACTAAAGGAACTCTAAATGTTGTTTAGCAAAATGCTACTACAACCATCAGATACATTTAGCCATTACAGTTTTATCTGCCAGGGAATATGAGGGCAGGGGTTGTCCTTTTTTTTTGTCTCTTTTTTTTTTTTTTTCGTCCTGTATCCTCTTGATAAATCTGCCCATGTTAATATTGAGTATCCTCACCTCATATCTCTGTATCCTCACCTCATATCTCTTTCAGGGGAAAAGTATCCATTCACGAGCTGTATGTTAACTATTACATTAAGCAATTCAATTGCAATATGACACCAGAAAGAAGCTCTGACCTTAGTAAACCTCATGGACACTAAATGGGATGACTCAGCAATTGAATGCAAAACAATAGGCTACAGAAATAATCCATTAAATCATTCCGTGATGACAATCTTTTGTGTCTTGCAAAAGACTACACCATGTTATTTCCAGCCTTTCCATGAGTTAGTTACCTATTTCTCCACTCGTATCAGGAGCCATTGCTACAAAAAACAGTGTACTGGAACACTTGTGCTAAAGGTTAATCTGGTCCCTTAATCACTAAATGATTGCCATTAGGTAAAAGGAGGCTGTATCCTCTTCAAAATCTGTTCAAGTTTTCTACTATAGATCATAACTCCCTTCAGTTTCATCCTGATGTATTTCCACTTCTGCTCTTGACATTTCCTCTGCAAGATCTCTCACATAGACACATAGAGCAATTTTCCCCAATTACACCTGCACTTCCCCCGTAATCTGTTCCTTCAGTGTTCCCTCACCCACGCAGTGTGACATTTTCCCAGGGGAGGCTGGTTTCACTCACCAGGGACTTTATGGGATGACTTGCTCAGTCTGCAGAGCCTGAGCTCCTTTCTGAAGGGGACTGGAGGGAAATGCCAGCTGACATTATGGAGCAGCAACTGTAGGAAGAAGAAGGGGATGCTGACATTTAGAAGGGTCCAGCGTCCTGAATCAGTAGAAGACTTTATAGGCCACCTCTTGAAGATAGACTTCCACTTAGAGGAAATAATACTTTTAAAGAAAATGAAGTTTCTTAAAAAAAACTCACTCAATTTCAGATCCTCCTCGCTGACTGTTTATATGTGGAAAACCTACTTTTTTTTTAAAGATAAATCTAAGGAATCTTGAAAAATGTAGCCAGGACTCTGTTCCAAAAGGTTCCTATTTCAGGTACACTATGCAAAAAACAGCTTACACAAAAACTCAAAGAGCTCAAAAACGAGTATTCATGGCCACCTGCAAACAAGTAAAGAAAAGAGATTTTTGTTCTCTTAGAAAACCAGCTTGGGACTGGCACTGCAATACATCTATCTGATTCTGGTTTTACTCTGTCATCTTTGAAGGTAAGGCTTCCAGGAGCTGTCCCATGAGTATTCTCTCTAACGATGTGCATAAGCGCTTGGAGTTTACTGTATTGTTCAATTAGGATGCAACAAGATAGTTTTGGGTATATACTACTGTCATCCCTTTGCATAACAGTGCCCCAGTGTTCCTAAGCACTAAATGAAAAGGCTAATGAAATCATTTTCAGAGATGAATATTCAGCAGAAATCTTAGCATCTCATTTTTGCATAATATTTTCCCTAATCAAAATTCAGCCCAGTTTAGCTTTCCTCCTTTTCCTAAGAGTGTCTGGATAATATCAAATGCTTCCACAGTTAGGCTAATTCTGCTTTTGTGTGAGTGAATTCATTTTGACATCATGCTAGACTTGGCATCAGTTTTGGGTACATACCACTGGGGACAGGTGGAATTTCAATAATAACTCCTGTCTCCTTGGTTGTGTTATAAAGCTAACCTGTGGAATCCAAGGAGATGAAGCAAAAGCGTGCTGAGCTAAATTGTATTTTATAGAGATTGAACTTTTTTATTATTGAGTATATCTCTTAAATCCTATAGACAACACTAGTTTTACTATGTTTTACATCGTGAATCATACAGAATAGTGATTTGCTTTTATAACACATTTTCTTTGCCAACTTCTAAAATTATGTTGTAAGAGCCCGGATATAACAACAATTTTATAGAACATTTGTGGAATAAAAAATTTGAGGAATGACTGCAGTTTGTTTATTTCTTTAACATGAACTGCAGTATAAAGCTAGTTACACTGCAGTTAAAATATTTCCCCATATGCTCTTAATAAGTAGTGCCGCTGCACTACACTGCGATGAAATGGATGAGGGTGACCATCTGGGGCCATTTCTCACACAAAGGGAAATGGCTGAATAATTTCATTATTTAACTTGACTGCCGTAATTAGCCAAAATGTAACATAGTCATATAATTACTCCAAATATAGACTTTCTTAGACTTCCAAGAGCTTGGCTGGCTGTTCGTAAAAATAGTTTCGTTCCCCCCTCCCACAAGCAGTTTAGCAATACGGGCTAGCGGCCGCTCCGCTCGGTCTATTTTTGCCCCTGTGTGTTTGTGCATTGTGTGTTGACAACTGTAGCATGTTTGTACTACAAACCGTGCTTTGAATGAGGTCTCAAATCTGTTCAAGTTTTCTAATGTGAAAGGAATGTTGGCAGGGCTAGAGAGAAAAAGAAACCCTTTTAAAAATCTTCCTGCATGAAGAAAGAAACTTCTCCGCAGTAAATGTGATGTGAATAGAACAGAAGGACTAATTGTTTTCCTTTTGTTCTGGCACATATGTTGTGAATCGGGTGTGACTGCAGCATCTATTCAAATTGGTAGCAAATAATTAAGCACTAAATAATAGTTTTATTTGAGAAGGAACTTTTGTGCAGCCCTTGCTGTAGATTTCAACATGTACTCCTCGAGTGGAACATTTATTCAGTCATTATGCCTTAAAAGACATAATATATTTAGATATACAAGACACACACACACACCAAGCAGACAACTCAAAGGCAGGCACCCTAAGCGACAGACACGATAACAATCCTTCATCGCAGGTTACCACAAGGAGAACTTTTTTTTTCTCTCTGTCTTCAGTGGAAACAACAAGGAGCCACAGGACTAAACTGAAATGAGAGTTGTTTAGGATAGGCATTTTTTAAAGCCCTTTCTAATTTTAAGTAAAAAGTAGAAATGTAATAGATTGCCTAGAGAACCATGGAGCCTGCATCATCGGTATCTTTAAGGACACACCATGTAGGTACGTGTCAGGAATGACCACGGTGCTGTGGTCATTGGACCTGCCTTGGACCGGGGATGGGCTGCCTAATCTCCTCAGGTGGATGGAAGTGGGCGTAATTGCAGATTTAAGGATTTTTTTCTATTTCCTCACCAGAAAATGGGTCAGAGAAGACCCCTGAACAAGCCCTAACTCTACAGGCCTCTCCAAGATTCGTCCGTGTCAAATGTTCCACATAGGTTTGGATCTGCTCAGCAGTGTACGTAGCCCTCCCTCTATACTCCTTCTACCCTCCGTGGATTCCACGCACCCAAATTCGCAGGTGGTCATTCAGGAAAAGCCCAAAGGTGTCCTCCCCTGTGCCACAGCAGCAATGGACCTGCTTTCTCACCATCAGGAGGGGAAGGCTACTCTGCATGGATGCCCCCCAGGCCTTTAGCAGACAATTTGGGGTAACAGGAGCTGGTCAGAAAATTGAATACTTCTTTCCATCCCTTGCATGTACTGGAAGACAAGGCAGTGTATTAGGAATATCCCTGTATATCTGTCCTGTTTTTATGTTCTTGTCCAGACATCTGCTCTTGTCCACAGCCAGAGACAGTGATTTGATCCAGGGAGTTGACATTGCCTTCAGAAAAGGCCAGGGGCTTCTTACCAAGTAGCTGTGTCATGCTACCACCCATCCAGACCAAGATATGATCTTATGTGCTATGGGGGTGGCCATGAACACCACGGGCTGCCTCCTCCATGCTGACATGCAGCTACCTGCAGCACCCACACACCCATCCCACCACCATGGTGGAGGAGACAGCGTGGTCAGACTCAGTGCTCCATGGGCAGCAACAGTCCATCAGCAAATGCAGCAGTGCACCCTTCCTC
Organism: Limnodromus scolopaceus; assembly: GCA_028565335.1. Taxonomy (NCBI): domain Eukaryota; kingdom Metazoa; phylum Chordata; class Aves; order Charadriiformes; family Scolopacidae; genus Limnodromus; species Limnodromus scolopaceus. Next base: position 111,286,639 of record JAOXNO010000001.1, read on the forward strand.
TTTACCTGCCCCACTCGCTGGGAAGACATGACTCTTGGTGGATCATGTCTGTGGGGTTCCTGCTGAAAGCAGGAAGGCAAGCAATCCTGTGCACTGGATGCTGAGCTCCTGCAAACCTCCAGTCCCCCCAAAGCCAAGAGCCGAGCTTGGTGCCACACTGGCTCTCTGCAGCAGAGGACATGCAGCAACAGGCCTGCGCCTCTGCTGTGTGCATGGCACCAAAGATGGGCAGCTTTGTAACTCATGCTGGTGGGAATGCAGAGGAGGGGAGGAGAAGAGAGTTACCACAACTAGAGTTATTACCTGAAGTACTGTATTCAGCTCTGGAGCCCTCAGCACAGGAAAGATATGGACTTGTTGGAGTGAATCCAGAGGAGGGCCATGAAGATGATCAGAGGGTTGTAGCACCTCTCCTGTGAGGAAAGGCTGAGAGAGTTGGGGTTCTTCAGCCTGGAGAAGAGAAGGCTTCCCAGTACTTAAAGGGGGCCTATACGAAAGATGGGGAGAAATTGTTTGTCAAGGCCTGTTTTTGTAGGACAAGGGGTAATGGCTTTAAACTAAAAAAGGGAAGATCTAGACTAGGTATAAGGAAGAAATTCTTTAGAGTGACGGTGGTGAAACACTGGACCAGGTTGCCCAGAGAGGTGGTGGATGCCCCATTCAAGGTCAGGTTGGATGGTGCTCTGAGCAACCTGATCTAGTAGAGGATGTCCCTGCCCATGGCAGGGGTTTGGACTAGATGATCTTTAAAGGTCCCAACCCAAACTATTCTATGATTCTATGATTCTAATTGGCTGTTCCTCCCCAGCCGGTAACTACTGAATACTCTGAAACTCTTCAGCCCAAGCTTGCCTCTCGTGACTGGGACAGGATCTGCACCATGCTCCCACCTGGCATGGCACTGTTCCTCTGGCCATCACCCACCACATTCAGGTTGAGGAGAAGACCCCTCGAGCAACATCTGTACAGAGATGTCTAGGGGGTCTGTATGGAGGGAGGTGGGCACACACACTAGGTGACAGACAGATGGGCATGATGTGGTCACACAGAAAAACTTTCCTGCAGCCCGCATCTCCAGGGGGACTGGAGACAGATTTGCCATATATCTAACCCTTCTCCAGAGCTATGAGCCAAAGATCCCAACTCCTCCATAATGCTCAAGCACTCCTCTCCCACTCCATCAGCTTTGCAAGTGAAGGGTACAAAACATACAAAAAGCTGCACATCTACCAGGAGCACTGGCACAGGACAGTGGTGGATGCGAGTGACAGGGAGCGGGGATCCTGGAGGATATCCCAGAGGGATGCAGCCTACACCCCCACCCACAGTACCCCCATCAAAGCCTTGGACACAGCTGATGAGGAGCTCCCAGTTCAGTCTCCTCTAAAGCGATGCCCATTCACACGCACTGAAACATCCCCATAGGTTGGGTCGGTGCAGTTTAAACCCCACCTACAGCTCCAAAATAAATTGCTAGCGTAGATGCAGCCTTAACGTACAAATGTCAGGTGAGATTCTCTTTTATTCCTCTGAATCTTGCTTTCTATCATACTTCTGTTTTTCTTTCTGTGAATTCCTCACAGCAAAACATGTTAAGCAGGACGATAATGGGGATAATTTGAAATTTATCTGTACTTTTTGGACCAGGCTAGCAAAAGTAGTAAAACGTTACCATTAACAGTAAAGACAAAATATCATTATGAAGAAGTCCAGACAAAGCACTGTTATTGCAGACATAGCCATTACTTTCATGGCAGATTTTTAGTGATTTTAAAATACATTGATTTAATGCACCTTCTTCTTCCTTCATATTTCTTCATTTCCATATTATTTGCTTTACACACTTTAGCTATACTAAAATAAAATTACGGTACTAAAGCAGCGCATTCAAAAGTTAAGGAATATAACATTTAAATTCACCTAGGCAATTTTAATTTAATTGCCCAAACACATGTACATTTTTGTTGTCTAACTGCATGATCATTTAATGTACTTTCACACAGGAAAATGTGGTTTGGTAATCTATTAAAAACATAGTTATTCTGTCTTCTGCATGTTCTTCTTGAATGTGTTTTTTAATGAAAATCATCAAGTTTCTGCTATTAGTACTTAATTATGCTTAACAATCCTCTAAGCAAGGATTTGCAGGGACTTTAGAAAACCTTGGTTGGCATTAAGCTAATTCTTTCAGTACTAAATGTATGCATGTTATATGTATTTAGTAACCTGAGCTCTTTGTTAATCTATTCCTTTTCTGCCAGGATGAAAGAAAGAAATCTATGTTGAGATACCAAAACTGCATTGGCTGTTTATCTAAATAGCTCTCCATTTCTAGAAGTCTTTTCAAGCTAGCTGCTACTAATCAAAAACCATATATTTGAGGATGTTTGCTTCAGGTACGGAGTATTGAGACAGAGCTGGAAAAGGACTGAAAGCATGATGAGCTATGCATAATTTTTTACTTTTAGTTAAATCATTAACGTTTATTACCTATATTGCTTTCATTTCTCAAAATATCACTCCTATTCCAACATCAGTGTGACATTAGAAAAAATATTTGAAAAAAACATTTTTAGATAAGCTTCATGTTAGTGAAATGTCATAAGGCCAAAAGAGATATGGAGAAAAAAAACATTTCAGTTCATGTTTTGGATTGGCTGAAACAATGAAGTACTGTTACTTGCACATTTTCTTATAAAGTTCTTTCAGCATCCCAGAAAATAAGTAAAAATCTGCATCTTGGCTGGTAATCCAAGATGTACATCAAGCTGCTTGGTATATTAAAATGGTGTTGCAGGCTATTTGAGATGGAGGGTGCCTGTTCCTTCCTTCATCATTCATCCACTCACTCTTCTTCTTTTCCCAGCAGCCAGGATGGCAGACCTCTGGAAACCTTCAGCCTCTTGTCCCTTGTTATGGCAGCCAACTGCCACCTCCAGCATCCACCGCTGCCCCCAGAAAAACAGTCCTTAGCTAAATTCGGCTGTTTTTCTGAACATCTGGCCACTGATTGAAGGTTTCTATCTTTCCTCATCAGGCCATGGGGCTTCATGAGAGAAAATCCCTGTTAGTTCCTGACCTTCCCTCTTCCCCTCCATTACAAGAAACTACATTTGCACTAAAACCAGAATTAGTCTGACTAACTTCTAAACGTCACAGAATAATATGGGGTTGGAAGGGACCTCTGGAGATCATCTAGTCCAACTCCCCTGCCAAAGCAGGTCCTCCTAAAGCAGGTTACACAGGAACCTGTCCAGGCAGATTTTGAATGTCTCAAGAGACAGAGAGTTCACCACTTCTCTGGGAAGCCTGTTCCAGTGCTCTGCCACCTTCAAAGTAAAGAAGTTCCTCCTCATGTTTAGATGGAACTTCCTGTGTTCAAGTTTGTGCCTGTTACCTCTTGTCCTGTCACTGAGCACCACTGAAAAAATCCTCTTGACTCCCACCCTTTAAGTATTTATAAGCATTGATCAGATCCCCCCTCAGTCTTCTTCAGACTAGAAAGACCCCAGTCTCTCAGCCTTTCCTCATAAGGGAGATGTTCTAGTCCTCTAATCATCTTTGTAGCCCACCCTTCTTCTCATTCTATCTCAGTAAAATCGTCTTATACCTAGAGAAAAGCCAAATTGTTTACACTTTTGTATTATCAAAATGTAGTGGGGATACTTTCAATAAAATGTTAACTTTTTAAAGAGTTTAATGGATTTTTGGATGCGGTTTATGTTGCATGCAAATAGTTCAAAGGGAGTGTTTATATAGTTATATATAGTATGTGAAGAAAGATGATTCTTCTTGTTAAAAAGTGTTTTTGCCATAACAACAGTCCTTATAAAGTAACTGAATTTTGATGCTTTTGCTTCTCTTGGGAAAGCCACTCCTTCGCTTTCTCCATCTGCATCTGCACAGAGCCAGAAATTACACTGGAAATAAAGCATTTAGTAGCTGTTTTATTTCTGTTCCTGTTTTTTTTTGCCTCTCAGACTGGCAGACCTGGGAATGCTGCGAATCCATTGTTTATGGGGAAAAAAAATGCATTTCACTGGTTATCTTCCTACTTGGTTAAAATACAGCAATTCCACGGTTTCTCATGCAGTTTTCCTTAGCCAGAGCAGCGCTGGTGGGCAATGCAGGGCCTAGGCTGGTAGAAAACCAAAATGAGAAAGTCACACAGAATGGAAGATGATGGCGGAGGCTCTGCAATTTTAAATTAAATAAGATCTTGTCTCCTTAGCAAAAACGATTTACAACCATGCCAGTAATGACTAAGGATTAAGAACACAATGGGGTTTTGTTGGGTTTTTTTTCCTAGTCTAATGGGTGTCCCATTGCCTCTGAGTGAAGAGCAGCCAGCTTCAGAAGACCTATAGGGATCCTGTCAGTATCCCAGGTGGAACAGGGGCTCCACAGTGAAGCAAGCCATGCCAAGCCTGACCTCTGACCACTACCAGTGTGATGCACAGCTGGACTGATGTCATCAGCCTGCTGATGACTGAAGAAGTAGTTTTTTCCTACTCCCCCTGCTATGGAGCGCTGGAGATGCTCACGGATGGATGGAGAATAAGCACCCTTGCCCAGGTACGACTTCTTATTGTGGCATTAGCAGCAGGATAAATTTCAAATTTATCTTCAAATAAGATGTGTCGCACACATCTGTCTATTTGTGAGCAGTTTCAGGAGGAGAAGCACAGGCTTGGGCCTGCTACCTTTTCTCTTTCCCCCAGGGTATGAGCAGGGCCCTCAGCCCACTCGTGTGCGCCCGAGAGATGCAGCTGGACTGCTTCAAAGTGTAAACATCTGCACTGTGTACCCTGCTGGTGCCAAGTTTCACCCGAGAAATGCCCTGCTGTGCCCCCTGCTTCTTTCCAAGTACCACGTGCAAAGCGGGAGGCAGCCTGCACATCAAATGGGTATTTTTATAAGGGACATTCCATATATCCTATTTGAGTTTATACAGCTTCTGTTCTACAGGAGGGTGGTCTATGCTACAATAATTAGCCACCTTGGCCTTTAAAGCCATTAATTTGCAAAGAAATGTCTCATTGTTTAAATAAATTCTACAGACATTAACTTAGATTGGCTAAAGTAATCTAGGCTGTCTTTCTACTCAAACTCCTGGTTTCTTGTTTGTTCATTTTTGGAGGGAAAAGGAAGTTTAGTTAGATCCAAATTTAACAGTAAGGCCTTTGACAGCGTGAAGTATTAATGTCTGATTTCAGTCATGGTTTTTGTGTTGTTTCTTTGTTTTTCCAGAACTGCCAGTTGAAACAGCTGTAGAGAGGAGTATCATATAACTTATTTTTCTTCCTATTTGTTTCTATATCTGGAACTCTGATGAAGTTCTGAGTGCTAGGAAAAGCAACTCTGATTTATATACCATCGTCAGGTGCATTAACATCACATCCTTATCACAAACAGAGAAGGAAAGATGGTCTTCAGGAACGAACACTAACATTGGCATTAACTAGAAAAATCTCATCTTCTAATTATAACTCCAGACACAGCTACTTGTAAGGTCTTAGGCAAATCATATCTTCTCTCCGCCTCGTAAACTCCATCTATAAGTTGTAGCTGAGTGCAAGAGTTAACTATGTGACAGGTGGATAGGGAAAAAAAAAAGATGAGCAAAAACCTCCCCACATGTTTTATACCTTCATTGTTATGATTTGCACCATATCCAGTGAAAGGAGAACGAATGGTACTTTGAAGAATTACATCAAGGCAAAATATTGTATTTGGCATTTAAATTCAAAGTTGATAGCTGTTACAGAAATGCCTGAACCAGATAGTTAATGCCAAACACTTCGTTTTTCATATTCTGTAATATTCTTCAATAACTGCTCCAAGACTTAAAGAGAGACAACAGTGCACAATGAAGGCTGTTACTAATACTTCGATCAAATTCATATGGTTTGCCTTTCTGATTTTTTTAAAGTTTCAGAGCTGGTTTTGCTTTGTTTTCTGTTGTAAGAGTTCTTGGTGCAAAGTACCACTTACATACTTGCCACAGCTCCTGAGGTTTGTACATGGGCTATGTAAGTAATAACAATCAAGGTGTAGTAAATTTCCTGAGGATTAATGACTGGCTGGGAGGACGTGAAGGTCAGGAGCACAGCCAAGGATCATTAACCCAAGATGGTCATTAATCTCAAGAATTTACCTCATGCCAAGGTCAGTATTGTTAGTTTAAACTGGAAATGAAAAAAAACATGGCTATATGAATTTGTATTTGATAGGTTTAGCTGTAACATCTAACATATTTTACAAAAAAAAATAATTTTATATGGGAGAATTACATTAGCTAATCAGACCACCAGCCTACCTTGTAGTATTTGATTAGTTTTGCTTTCTTTAGCATATGTACTAGACTATGACAGGCAGAAAGGATTTATAACATTTTTCTTCCATGTGGACCTATTAAATAATGGCCTGTTTATGTATCTATTTACAAGTTTTGATTTCCATCCCAAATTTTATCTCTTAGAGCTTACTGACATCTCTCATAAAATATTTCTTTGACTGAACATCTGTTCAAATTATTAGAGTTTTGAAAGTGACGTTTCAAAAGATTGTTGTTTGTAAAGTGAGGGTATTACAGATAACTAGAGGGTGTCTACAATTCAGGGGGCATTTACTCCCTTTAGAAAGCAGTACTCCCTTTAGAAGTAAAATGAAATGGTGATTTTGATATCTAACTAGTATTCACATTTGCATTTATAGTCATCTAGTATTGAAATTAACACTGCCAACTAATCCTTTCTGTAGCTATCCTTCCTACTTCTATGTCAGCACACATATGCTGTGACCTTAGATTCTCCCTGATTAGGAAGGATCCAGCCACCAGCTCAGTGACATGCTTCATAAGACCAGATTCCCACACACACTTTCCTGAAATAAGTCTCCAAAAAAAAACAATCCTTGTCTCCAGGCTCCAAAGGCACACCAGGAGATCAAATGTCCCCCAACACTTCTGGCAGATTCCAGTTTACCATTGATATAGGTGAACCCCACAGAATGGTTAGAGTTGGAAGGGAAAGTACATACAGACTCAGTAAAAGGAAAACAAATTGTAATTTGTCTTATACAATGTAAGAAATATTTAGATCTTTTTAAAGCAAATGACATTTTCCTTGTCTCAAGGTGGAGCTTGCCTTCTGTCTTACAATGTTTCTTCTTGCTAGGAAATTTGTACCCTGTGAGTTCCTCCTCAACTTCTCAAACTTTGCAGATTTAAATCTCCACTCTTTTATTTCCCTCTTTGCTCACAGCTGGGGATTTGCTGCTGAAAGGGACCAAATGGATCTTTGAGTTCAGCCCTCCAAGTTTGCACGCAACTGTGCAATGGACGCACATCTATAGAGCTTTGACCCAACTTGCCACAGATCACTAAATATTTTCCAACATTGCTTACAAACTTTAGCTCCACACTAAGAGACCAAAGCAAGAGTATAATGAGCTACGCAAAGAGAGCAAGGAGTGACAAGGATCCATTGCAGCAATTTTACTTGCTCGGCTAGATCTTGTTTCCAGCTGAGGTCAATCTGCAACGCCTTACAGCATGGCTCACCAGCTAGGCACCTTGAAGATTTTAATACAATCTAAATCACCTCATTTATTCTTACTGACATATGTTATGTCTCTACTTGTAACGTATTTTTAGTATTTCCTTTAAAATATATTAACAGGTGTGCATGTGAAAAATGGACAGCTTAAGGAGGTTGTTGTTGCTGGACAAAGACTCAATTTGAGTGTAGTCCAACGAAAATGTTACATTACGTAGCCCTACAAGCCAAAAGAAAAAGTTTCCCAAATCTCACATTCTGATTGCACATCAGGCTAACTCAGCCACAAAGAAGCTAATCTTCAGGCTCCTTCCCACAATATATTTAGTTCCTTTTTTCAGTCACGTTTCTTTGTATCTTCTCCTTCTAGCTTTTCCTTAAAAAATCTAGGAAACATATTTAAAGAAAAGTCTTTTTGCAGAGTTATTTGAAAACCTGCATAACCCGTGAAATACAGGATTGCTTCATTATTTATTAAGTGCTAGCAAGTATCTGTTGCGATGGAAAGCCATAGCAAATGTGGACTCCCATACATAGTCCGTAGCATTAAGCTAGAGTATTTTGGTGGCTTGATTGTCTTGTACTATGACAAAGTCCTTCATTATGGGCCAAATTTTATTATCCTTTTTTTGACTGAACAAGGTATGATTTCAGAAATGACTCTAATAAAATAGCCTTATGTGAATACCTGTAATCTGAATTTTTACGATGCATACTCATGAGTCATTTACAATATATACAGCTATAGACTACACAGATTTTGCTTAACATTAGTGGCTTTTCCCCAAGTCTGTCAAGATGCTTTATTTATATAACCCTCAAGAAAATCTTTCCTCTGAGGTGTCTGATGACATATTGTATGCAGTACCTACTAAGCTTGCTACATCAACGTCTCGTGTTCTGGTAGACAGCTGGCTAACCACCCGCCTCTGTCCCCGGTTTTGAAGCATGACTGTAATGGAGTATCAAATGTCATTATGAAAGACATTTCAAGGTTGTTTTGAAATGAAAAACCTTTTTAATATCTCTTTATTAGATTTTCATACTAGAACACACACACGGGAAAACTGCCACCCTAAACATAATTACGTGCAGATTTTGTTTAGTTTCTTAAAAGTCACACTTTTCCTGACTATATGAACACTTCAAATTGTCCAGGAAATAGTATAGATAAGAATACCCTGGCAAAATGTTCATAATATATCCAAACAAAAAGAGAGAGGCAAAACATTTAGAAATGCAAGAACCACAGCCTACCTAATCGAGTATCAGTGTCAGTATAATCAGTATGAGCAGTGCCAGCCAGAACACAGTACACAAAGTCTTCTACAGGGTGACGGGTGTTTTCCCTGACACCTTTACAAGCACATTGTGTAATAAAGGACTCTCAAGTAAGTTTTCAGATGACAACCGGGAGGGCCAGTTTTCTGGTGGAAGGACATGATGCGATGGACACAAGTTGAAACAAGAGGGGTTCAGACTGGATATAAAGAAAAAGATTCTCACTCTTGAGGATAAGTCAAGGAGTGGAACCAGTGAGGTTCGGCAGGCTCCATCCTTGGAGGGTTTCAAGACCTGCCTGGAGCAAGCCCTTGAGCAGCCTTGTCTGATCCCAGAGATGGCCCTGATTTCGACAGGGGCTTGGACCAAAGAGGTCCTAAAGACCCTTCCTGTCTGTGTGACTCTGATCCTATAATTAGAGGTCTTTTAATAGAAATAGTAAGCTCAAACCTTCTCACAATGTTTCGTTGTTCTTAGTTAACAGTCCCTAAAGATGACTAAGTTCAAGCTGTATCATTTTGCTTAGTGAGTTTCTCCTGGTATTCCTGGTGTAACCTGCTTCAGCAAGTAAATGAAAAATGACTTTTTTTTCTACTAACAAATCTCAGTAGTCACTTTTAATGTAGGGTAACCCCATCAGAATTCAAACTAAGTGCATAATGTTTGAATAACCTGACCATTTAACAATTCTTACTCTAAATGCCCATTTGTGGACAGCTGCTTTTTATTTGAAGCAAAGAGTTAATGTCTTTCATTGCCTGTTCCTCAAATAAATTGCTCCAAACTGTTGGCTTAATTTTCCTATTTTGAAAATTAGTTCTATTACTTAATTATATACTATGAAAAAAATATATTTCTTGTCTTTAAGTTTTATGTGTTCCTGAGAACTCACTTAAAGATTCAATTTATTCAGTTCATACAATGTGGTTTTCAGCATTCACTGCTTTAAAAGCTTCAATCACGTTATACTCTTTCTCTTCCCTTCTCCAGCATCTAATCTCCAGAAAGTCAGTCTTTCTCTGGCTTCAACAGCTCTCCATCATCCATTCATGAGCTTCTTTAAAAAACAAATACACAACATGATTCTATATATGTATATCTATATATGTATGCTTATTATAGTATTTCCAATTTCATTTTCTCTCCTATTCTAACCTAATATATTTCTATGCTATCTGCTGCATTTTTTAAACAGATTGTCACTGATTTTCCATGACAGTGATAGATTTTCTGAAGAACGACAACAAATTTACCCTGAAATGTATATGGACAATTACAATTTTTCTGTCCAGCTTTTCTATCTTCAGTTTATGAACACTAGAGTAGCTATGACTCTGCTGAAGTCAATGAAGTTATAAAAACTTAAAATAGGTAAAGATTTAATCTGCTGTGTTCATACCTACTCAGGTGCCTACAATAAGACAAGATTGGTGTTTATTATAGTTTTCTCTAACACTGAATAATTTAAATAACTGACTGACTGCAGTGTTTCTGCTTCTCTCTACAGTCCTGTACAATGTCAGAACTATTTCAGGCAACTTGAGCAATTTTTCAACCTGTTATTATCCTGGAAATTGAGCACATATTCTTTGATTTCCTTGTTAAACCTTCTTTAAGCTAAAAAGGATGGTGTTCTCTCTGGCTAGCTCATAGTCTTTAACGTTCTATAAAAGGAAGAAAGAAAGATTTAGCAACCAAAGAGTTTTCTTAAAGAGATTCAGGAAAAACTGTCCCTCTTGGGATAACTTCTGAATTTATTCAGTCACTTATGCTTTGCTGTTCAGTATGTTCTGTTTCATTCCAGTTCCAGTGGACTGACACATATAGAAATCATCCATTATTCATGTAATGAAAATGTCAGTTCAGTCTGAGTTCTGAAACAGGAGAAATTTTTCATCCCTTTTAGAATGTGTTTGCTGAACATATATCATAGAATCATTTAGGTTGGTAAAGACCCTTGGGATCATCCTAGAACTTTTTTTTCTATTATATACAGCCTTGGTAGAAATGCCCTTCTAGCCGGTATGTTTTTCTCCTGTCATATTGCTCCCTGTAGATATATACATTTCGTTACTAATGTAATTAAAAACCAATAAAAGTCTCTGTATTATGTATGCATACATTCAAATCAGCTATTTCTTTGGTAAATTCCTTGACACGATCCTACTGAGCCTGACTACACTGCAATTTTGCTATTTGTAAAAGACTCCAAAATAACCCCTTACACCTTCCTGTAGGTGACGGTTCTAGATAAAACTACAAGGAATGCAGTTGCATTTTAGCCTATCATGATTGTTGCCGACAAACATGGTGATTAGAGTAATCCACATTATTTTTAAGCTTTTTAAAAAGAACTCCTGATCTTTTATAATTGTCAGGAAGAAATATTGCCTTGTGACTGTGCATCATTTTCCTGTTTTCTCTCTTTCTCTCTGAATTCTCCATTCAAAGTTTTGGAGACAAAATAAGAAAGCACACTCAAAACTAGCAGTATGATAGACTTCAGTATTTGTGCAGGCAGGAAGTAGGGGAATCTCTTATCCTGCTAATTTGGTTGTCAGAAACCAATGCAATAGAACACTTTTTAGCCTTATTTATCTCTAAAAACTCACAGTTTAAAATGGCAAGACAAAGCAGAAATGCCCTGAAAATAGCTGAAGGAAACAATCTGTCCTCAGACAGTTGTAGGTTCCTGGAGAACAAACATCAAACATCATACCTACCCACTGAATGAAGCAATCTTGGTAACAGAGATATAAAAGAAAGCTCTACTATGACTCTGCTGCTTGAGGTGGTGTGTTTTAAGATGTAAATGTAAATCAAAGGACTTGATAATTTGTGACTTAAAAATACCAATTCCATTTTTTTTGCATTAGCAGTAGGTTTTTCCTAGGTTTCTGGCCTACATCCAGTTAAAACAACTATATGTGACTACTTACCTAAACATTCTCTTTCTGCTCAGTTGATTATGGTATTATTCATTTTCTCTCCTGAAGTGTTGAAATACTTTTGTACACTATTAAAAAGTTTCTTGCCTTCTCCCTGAGGTAGCTGCATTTCAATGATGAGTGATGTAATTTCTTCAATAGAATAGTTGGTAATTGGTTTGTAAAGTTTAGCATGCACTTTGGGATCTTTTCAGGAAGGGCTATAAACAAGTATCCATCATTCTTACTCCCTAATATGTCATCCCTGGACCTTTCCTTAACAAGTCTAAAAATTCCACAGCTGTGATTAAATATAACCATGCCATGGTGTATTGAAGCAATGCCATGATGTAAGGGCAAGAACTTTCATCAGTCCGTAGGGAAACAAGTGAAAAAAAGATTCAAGCTATTCACCTTATAAATACATAAGAACAGTGTGTAAAAACCAGCATTGACTAATCTCTGTCAGTATCTGTGGAGAACGGGAAGTCAAAAAGTTTTATTGGAGTATAAACTCCAAGGTCCAGCTTTTGGTATGGTTAGGAAACTCACTAATAAGATTAGAAAGGGAAATGCAATTGGGAAATGGGACACTTGGAAAGAGAAGTTAATTATCCAAAGACTGGAAATGAGTAACATTCAAGTGTGCTTCACATCAACAGTAGTATAGTTTGTCACTTAATAGCCGGGAGCAGTAAAAACATAATACTACTTTTGACTTTGCTATGTAATGAGCATGTTACTTCAAGGATGTCAAGGAAAATACCCACATGGTATAAGTTCATGTAATTAAACAAAGGATAAAAAAAAGTAGGTCTGTAACTAAAACTTGCTATCCTAAAGTGTCAATCTTTAATAAATAAGAGGAAAATTGAATTAAATAAATCAAAATATGAAAGGGATTTCAGGATGTGAATGTGAAAGAGATCTTAATTGCTTCAACTCAAAAGGAGGTGAAAATATTTGATCATGGTTAAAGGTGGAAGCATGGGAATAAATGCCTACAGGTATATGCTTCAAACCTAATTGGTTAAATGATCCATAACAAGCAAGACAATATGAATATTCAGAGTGTCAAAAAGTAATAGAATAAAAGACTGATCAGTAAGAAAGCTATGTCATAAAAGCTAGCAAATAGAATGTAAAATAAGGATTGTTAAAATCAATTTGAAATAGTCTTAACAAAGATAGCAAAACATAGAGCAAAAAGTTTTGCACATGTGTTCAAAAAGACAAGAAGGAAAGCAGCAGGATCTCTGTACTGTTAAGCTGGGATAACGATTTAAAACAACAAATGGATGATGATTTTGGCCATGATAGCAAAGGCAGTACCTCTTGCTACCTTACTGCAGTGTCTGTCTCCATTTTTAAACAAGAAAAATGAAGCACAGTGAATCTACTTAGACTCCCATGCAGCTTTTGATGTGATGTTTCGTGGAAAAGTATGATCTAAGCTGGAGATGATGGAATTTGCAGAGGAAACATGAGGTTAACAAGAAACCAAATACAGGTTAGATAGTCATTTATCATATTGAAATGGAATAGTATCAGGTTAAAAGGAAGTCACTAATGGTGACTTCCCAAAAGATCAGTCTTGGGGCTGATTTTACTTAGTGTTTTTATCAATATCCTCAACATCACTCTGATGAGAACATGAAGTCAGCAGACATCACACAGGGGGAACAAAATGACCAGAACATGAGCAACAGGCATCTGAAGTTGAGTAGTAAAAACAGTAAACCGCTACAGAGATCTCACTTTATAGTCAGTTATTTGGAAACCGTTGAGGAAAAACTGAGGACAAACAGCTGATCACAAAATGGTAGGAAACCATTTTTGCAAGGAAAATGCAAACATGATCCTGGCATGTACCAGGAAAGTTCCAGAAGAAATGATACAGCCAGTAAATTCTGCAAAACATCAGTAAGGCATTACCTGGGGTATTTTGTAGAAGTCATATCCAGGGTGAAGTCACACTTGAATCCATACACAGAAAGTCTAAAAGAGTTGTAAGACAAATTAAAAGAATGTCTTATGACAGGAAACTTTTAAAAGCATGTCTTATTTAGTCAAGCAAAACAAAGGGTGTTGAGAGCCTTTCTTTGTCTACAAATCCATCATGTAAAAACTATGAAAAGAGCCACTTGAGCTTACATATTTGCCAGAGTAAGTGAGTATAGAACCCATCACCACCACATTTAGGCTGGGAATTACCAGGTTTCCAATCATTACAACACTGAAGTGTTATAATAGCTTTCCATTAGAAAATTGATGGCAAGAGACCTAGCTACTTCTAGGAAGATACTTGCTCAGATTAAGAAAGAGATTATATGATGTGGTTGCCTGCTGGACTACATAGATAATCTAAAGAGATTTCTTCCAGACCTCTCTTAGCAGTTCTGTCTTTGCAGTCATTCTGGTGGCTCTACCTCCTCAAATGCACAGAAACAGGAGTATTCACAGGTCCAGCACGGGTCTACATCTCTTCTAGGACATGGAGGGCCAGACACAGCCGTGAAACGTTTGAGAATTTTACAATGAAGACCTCTGAGAGCTAACAGGCAGCTAGGAAGTTATGGGTTAAGCATTGCTGTATGAGAGGAACTGCACTGAATTCCAAATGGGATAGAGCCATGCAGCTTAGTTCGTGTAAACAAATAGTTATGACTCCTGTCAAGAACAATTTTTCATCTCCATAAAGCCTGGTTTAATAACACGGCATAGGCACCACTGAAAACGGGAATATTAGCTTTCCAACAATTTCCCAAAATTGAAATAGAATCTGTTTTGGCAAAAACAGTACAGTTGTCTACCAAGAAAAACATTTTAGGTAGTTATATAAGCAATAAAAATAAATGTTTTATAAAATTCACCCAGAAGGACTTATAAGTATTAAAAAACCAATAATAATTAACCAGATTTCATGAAGTATCAAATAGCCAAAAATAACAACCACTATAGCTGAAGATGGTGAAGTCATTTCTTCTACCGCACTCCAAAGCCCGACCACCTGTAGAGATTAAAAAAATATATCCAAAGAATTAATTTTCCTAATATGAACACAGTGCAAAATTCTGTCTCTTAACATGACTTCATTTTGCCAAAGTAATGGAATTTTATGCAAGCTTAATATGTTTTACAAGTACTTGTTCCTCTGGCGCAGCAGGAAATCATTGGGAAGACAGATGAAATGAAGGAATATCTACTGAGTTTCCTTTTGCATTTAAAAAAATGGCATTGTCTCCAGCCAGGCTCCTGCTCACTACTGCCCCCTGAAGCAGCCTATTGTGCTCCACTGATGATCAAGGTAATTTAGGAAGAGCAGCCACATCAATGTTAACCTCTGTCAGAACCCGCCATTTGGACACAAACATGATAATCCTACTCTGCATCAGCCAAGGGGTTTCCAGTAAAGCAAACCCTTAGCGTTTTCCCACAAGTTAACATCTCAGTTTGCCTGTATGTGGACACCACATTGAAAGACAGAGTAATTCCTATCAGAACAGGTTCGCGAAAGAGCACAATAAAGACATAAATTAGGTGGCAACGATGTTTACTTTTGTTGGAGAGATGAAGGTTGAGACAGGTTATGACAACACTTCATACGGAGGAATAAATTAAAAGAATATAACATTTTACACTAAAATATAATACTACAAAAAGATCAGATCCGTGAATAAGTTTACCCTGGAAATTGAAGTTTTCTGAATTTCTAGAGTTGCTTTACACACTATACAAGGAACCTAAACTGTTTTAAGACAAATCTTGATGGTTTCATTTCTGTTCCAGAACAAAAATGATCCTTGAGTTAAAATCTCATCTTTGGAGCTCTGACATCTCTGGATGTCTGGTTGCATTGACTTACCCCAAAAGATTGGACATAAAGGACACTTGCTTACTACTGACTGATCATAGTCCTTTGCATATATTTCTGGTATATTAATTATGATTCTACATAATATCTGTTTGCTACTTCAAAAAGCATTAGCTTTGAGGCTAAAGAGTAGCGTGTTGCTTTTACTTGGAAACGCTGAAGGCAGGCAACAGCTAAAGGCAGGTGGACGGCAGGATGGACTAATACTGAACTTTCAGCTAAGTTTTCCGGATACCTGGCCGGTGAGCTGGTGTCCAGCACCTGGGTCAGGTAACACCAGTCACTACATCCGCAGGGAGAATGGAATTGTCCCCTCCTGCAAGAGTCATGGAAACTCAGCAATTGCTGATCTTTTTTTGTCTGTGGTGTGTGGGTATAGTCCTTTCTCCAAGAATCTACACAAATTTATTGTTACTGCAAGGACTAAGTACACTGATGAGATCTTTTCTTCCTCACATGGGTATGTGGAATAGATGTTCTACAAACTTTCAGGACAAGGTATCTATTTCCTAGTTCTTTGCAATGGAGGGTAAAAGGTAACACCCCCACCATAAAGCAGGAACTCCCTTTCTGTGTTTTCCTATATTCCTACGGAAAGGTGACCTACAGTGGATACAGAAATAAAAGGAATAAACCTAGTTTCAAAATGAATTAGCTGCATTTATGAACTATGAGCTGCTCAAAAATCAAGGGATGATAGCCTCTGTTTTACAGACACCATTTACACTTGCAAGTGAAAAATGGAATTTGTTTATTTTTCCCTAGTTCCAGAGCCAAAAATGGAGGCTAGCAAACAAGACACACCTCAGCCCTTA
Source organism: Limnodromus scolopaceus (assembly GCA_028565335.1). Classification (NCBI taxonomy): domain Eukaryota; kingdom Metazoa; phylum Chordata; class Aves; order Charadriiformes; family Scolopacidae; genus Limnodromus; species Limnodromus scolopaceus. Next base: position 111,303,095 of record JAOXNO010000001.1, read on the forward strand.
AATGTACGTAAGGCAACAAAGATTAATCTACTGGATCTGTCATGTTCTTTTTTTTTTCCTTCTTTTCCTAAAACTGATGCTCTTTAAAATTATTACAAAAATAACATTTTAAGATTCTGGCCTGATTATTAGCAAAGACCTTTCCCACCATTGACCTAGACAATTCCATCACTGACCTAGAAATTTATGTCAGTCTCCAAATTTAAGTATTCAGTGCATTAATAATTGAACACGGGTGTTTCATGGGAATTAAGTGCTCATACGCCTCTCTCTCCTGCTTTCAATCAGAATTTGTTTTTTTCATTTCTGTTTTGCTGTGCAGAGCAGACCATTAATCCACTCTTTCCTCTGGAATTTCCCCTCAATTCTCCATTTTGCAGAGCCTCATTTCCATTTGAATTTGGGAGTCTGTAGGGCTGGAGGTAAGGTTGCTGTTAAGTGTCAGTGGTGGAGAGTCATAGAAACGTATTCTTTCATAACTGGGAAAAAGAGCTCCACTTAAGGAGAATATCAATGTCAGCCTTTCTGATGTGGAATTGCCACTTAGAAACTTCCCCAGCACCTCTTTAGTTTGGCTTGCTGCTAACTAAAGGTTAAAGGTGCAAAGGTTGTACTTCTCATGATGGAAAAAAAAATTAATTTGGGAAGCGAGTGCAAAAATAACAAGCAAGAGTAGCAGGTCCCTTTCCCATCAACCTTCAGGGACGGCCAGGTCACCTCCTGTGGGGACGACTACCTGCGCTTACACTGACTTAGCGAAGATTTTTGATATCGGATCGATTTTCTCCGTATGATGAACCCTGATGCTGTAATTCCACTTGAAACGGCCGTTTTCACTGGAAGTTAAGGTTTCAGTTTCATCGACAGCGGGGCCGCAGGGGCCGCCGCAGCCGTTGAGCAGCCGTTAGACCCGCGCTAAGGACGGGCCCGCGCCGGCGCCCTCCCACTGGCGGCGTCGGGGGCGCGAACGCTACGCGCTTCCCCTCAGAGCCCGTGGCCACACCCCTTTTTCCCCGTCGCGCCCGCCCGGCCGGATGGGCGTGCCCACGCCTGCGCGCCCGGGGAGGGGGGGAATGAAGGGGGAGGGCGGGAGGAGATGGCGGTGGTCTACGAGTTTCCTACTCCGCGGTACGACCACCTGGGGGCGGAGGGGCCTTTCGGGGAGGTGTACGAGCCGGCCGAGGACACCTTCCTGCTGCTGGACGCGTTGGAGCGGGACGCGGCCCGCCTGAGAGAGGCTGGGTAGGCGCGGCGGGGGGCGGTCCTCGGGAGGGGCGGTAACGGCGTCCCTCGCGGGTGAGGAGGGAGGAAGCCCCGTCCCTCGGGGCCGGCGTTGTCACACGCTGAGGAGGGGGCGTCCGGCTTCTGCCTGTGGCGCAGGGCCACGGGCTGCTCTCGGGTGTCAGGGCCCGGGGGGAGGTGGTGCCCCCCGCTCTCCTCAGGGGGGCTTTGGCCTCTGCCCGTTGGCCGTAGGTTGAAGAGTGATTTTAGGAGCAGCTGCGCTGATGGCTGCTTTTTTCTTTTTCTTTTTTTTTTTTTTTGTGGTAGCGGCAGCAGCAAGTATTTGAATGTGGTTAAAAGCAGCTGTGTCTCAGCTTTGAAGAAGCTGTAAGAGCTGCATCGCTGCTCAGGTCGCTGCCCAGTCTCAGTGGCTGAAGTATGTCTATGTAACTATAACCACTACAGAAATCACCCAAGGAGTTAAGCTTTTAGGCACTTGTTTTAAAATTGCCTGCCACTGCTGTTGCAGTGTTTGTCCGGAGCTGGCTGAAACTCTTCTGAGGTACTCTGTGTTTGAGGCCTGCTTTCATTGTGTGGCTTGGGGTTGGAAAGGACCTGCCAAAGCAGGTTCCCCAAGAGGAGGCTGGACAGGAACACATCCAGGCAGGCTTTGAATATCTCCAGACATTCTCCTGTGATTTCTGTTGGGAGTTGTCTTGCAGCAATAAACATGCAGTAAATGCTGTAGAAATGTAGCCTGCGCTATTGATATTGTGTAGTTCATGGAAACTTTAACGTTAGGCACAGGGGAAACATACGTGTTTCCCAAAGTGGCTTGTGATAATCTGGAATTGCCTGTATGGGCACCAGTAGCCCTGGCAGCCATTATGAAAGAGACAACACCATGTGGGCTCTAAGACCCTATGATCAGCAAGTATTTCAGCCTGTTTGGGAGACTGGCACTTCAGCAGCAGGTTTCATAACACTGTCTTGACTAATTCTGCATCTGTTGCAGCTGTTCTTATACGTTACAAATAAAAGTCATCCACACTTTTCTCTCTTTAGAATCGAGATCTGCCTTGAAATAGGATCTGGATCTGGGGTGGTTTCAACATTTCTAGCTTCTTCCATTATTGGATCCAATGCACTGTACATGTAAGTATAATACCACTTACTGAAATATTGCTGCATTCAATAATAATTAGCCCTCATATATATACTTATAATTTCCACATTTAAAAAACTATTCACAAAGAAATATTAGCTTAGTGCTACAGATACAGAAATCAAAGCAAAGAGAGCCTCACCTATTTCCTTCAGGTTCTGTAACAATTAAGTAGTCATGTGACTAAATTCCATTTTCCCACTTGTTAGACCAATTGCTAAGCTTACACTTGTGTTTGCTGGCTTGAGTTTTACTTACTGCAGTCAGATGACATAACATCAGTTACCTGCATGTTTGCAGTAACTGAATTTTATTAGAGACTTGTATGCATATATATTTATGCAAAGCTACCATTGAAAAGGAAATCCTATGCTTCAGCTTTCAGATGGTCATTAAAAATTCCAGTGCAGTATTGACTGGTTTAACTGCTGATACATTGTGTGTACTTAACTGGCTATTTTTTTGTTATTTAATGCAAAGTAAAGGATGCTGGAAAAGACACTTTCATGGAGTGCACATAAATTATCATGTGGTTCAGGGGGTTAAACTTCCAGATATGATAGCCAGTGACTTGCACTTCATAATATTTTGCTTTTAGATGCACAGATATTAACCCGATGGCAGCTTACTGTACACTGGAGACAGCTCTGCTTAACAATGTTCACCTCCAGCCAGTCATTACTGACTTGGTAAGATAGATGTTTCAATAATATCTTCTTTATAGTTTTTCTAACTTTTTAATACGTATTAGAGATACTGACCGGTAACCATAAAGTCAAGAACAACTGTTCTCTTAAGAAGCACGGATGAAAAAATGAAAATAACAAAATGCCAAAATGTTTCTGATAGAAGGGAAAACCAAACTACTCAAGCTTTAAAATGCAAATATAAACTTTAAATATTCATTGAATTAATTTAAAAAATAAATGATTTAGATATAGTTTGGAAAATGCTGCACAAGGAGCTCTTCAGTGATCTGACATTATCATAGCCCTTCCTATAATGCTACGCAGTACTTGGTGCTCAGCTCTTTCTGATTTAATTAGGAATTGTGTATGTTGTTACTTCTTGTTTCTTAGGAATTTTTATATGGAGAAAAAAGCTTAAGTTTCTCATCTCTTTGGCAAGATACTTGTTTAAAATACCCTGAATATATGTTTATAACTGATGAAGATAGGCAACAATAAATGTGATCTAAAATGTAAACTGCTCATGCTTAAGAACTGAAATGCAGTTGTCGCAGATTATTCATTTTGGGTAACAAAATGATGAATTTATTCAAAATTCTTTTATATCTAACAAATTCTGAACTGAGCAAGAATAAAGTACTACCTCTGGGTCCACCTATGTGTCTCTTGCTCTTCTACATCTCATACGTAACATAGTCTTAAGACTATTGAAATTGTTCTGCTATGCACAGGTGGTACTTCTTGTTGCTTCTCTTGCACGTAGAAAGTAAAGTTTAGTGTTTCTGAGTCAGGCTGAAATGTTCGGAATATCCAGCACTACATAACTGTATGCTTATAAAATGTTTGCATTCTTTATGTTTCAAAAGAACTCAAACCAAACTACAAAAGAATCATCAACTTCATTTATAGGTTAAAGGACTGTCTCCAAGATTAAATGGGAAAGTTGATCTACTGCTATTTAATCCACCATACGTGGTAACGCCTTCTGAAGAGGTAGGAAAACTTTGAAATACACAATAAAAAAGGTATTTCTACTGTCAGAAAAAGTGGCAAGTCAAATCAGCTCTGGTATGAAAACTGCAGGTTTTTTTTCTAAGTAAAGGATGTTGTAGGACTAGCACTGTTGTAGTGCAAATTATTTACTAGAGTTGCTTATGAAGACTGCATGGGAATGAGGATTGCTAGCTGCTGCTCGTCAATACATATTTTCTCCATCAAGTATAAACCATGGAAGACTCTCTTAGGCACACTAAGGTATCCTTATAGAAGACTTTCAATGGAAAACGTGTTTGTTCCCTGCAAAAATAAATATCCTCTGCTTCTGCAGACTCCTACTCTCAGAATTTGACACATGAACACCTTCCACTTGACAAACAAGCTCATAAAACATTAGAAGAAAATACATACAAAGCAGGTGACAAAATACAGTTCTTTGAATTCAGTTTAAGAAAAGAATTTGAAACAAAAGTAGTATGTTCATCGTGTAGGAAGTAGTCTTGAAGTAATTTTGCTGCATTAACTAATCTGCTGAATCAAAGTTGTCAGACGTCTAATGGCAGACACCTAATCTCTAGATTATGGTGACATTTGCCTTATAAGTACCACTGACATTTAGGTCATTCTGTATTAAGACAATCTTTGCTTTCATTCTTCCTAGGTGGAAAGCCATGGAATAGAGGCATCCTGGGCTGGTGGCAAAAAGGGCAGAGAAGTAATGGATAGAGTTTTTCCATTAGTACCAGACCTACTTTCACCAGGAGGATTATTCTACTTGGTCACAATTAAAGAAAATGATCCAGGTGATCACTTTCCTTGGACCTTTTAATATGCCAAACCAGATCTAATGCTGTATTAATCACAGTGTTGATCACAGCAGCGTTCTCTGGGTTATCAGACTTCAGTAAACAAGAACAAATAGTACATAACATCAGTTGAATCTAACGTAGTGACAGTAACTAATTGAAGATAGACAGCACGTATTCAAATTCATATAGGTGTTCTAGGTCATGATTTAGAAATGCTGTAGATGGCGAGGGTGTATCTGCATGCTTCATACAAACCATGGCGTCTTTGCAGACTCTCATGTTTCTCATCTTTCAAGTCTGGGTGAGGGTCTAACCTACAGAGGGAGTTTTACGTAACACGATGCCCTTGGAATCCTTTTCCTGAATTCACGCCTTGTGCATCCAGTGTATGGTAAGCTAGACCAAAAATATAAGCAAATTTACCAAAACTAAGAACTCCCTGAGCTAGTTTGGAAAATGGTAATATGTAGGTCCTGGGCCCAGGAGCTCTGCAAGACTTCAGTTCCAAGTCGGAAAGGTAACTGAACGAAGTAGTGAAGCCAGGCCAACCTTTTCTCATGAAAGAGAATGGTGTTGTAAACTTAAAATGCAGAAGCCTTTAGTTAGAAGCAGTAAGTCCAAATCTTTTCTCCACACGTGTCAAAAATTAAAGACGTCACATTTCTGATCTAATTGCTTAATGGTTATATATTATGAAATAATTTCAAAAAGAAAGATTATTTTTTACAACTGATTTGGCAACTTCTAGGAGAAGTTGCTATGAATTTCAGTTTCTCTTACAACTTAGCTTCATAATTGAGTTGTTCATTGCTCTTAATAACACCAAAATGCAGAACTTCACTTAATAAATTGTAAACTTTATTTTTTCTTGGTGCCAGAGTACTTTGCATAAAAATCTTTCTCTGAAAGAGTAAGAGATCCTCTGCCCATATAATCTTTGCTTTACAGCTTATGTTTGGCAGATACATTAGCATTGCCTTTTATAGCGGATTTCTATATAAACTTGGTTGTAACACTGCACTTTCAATTACAGATGAAATTCTGGAAACAATGAAGAAAAGTGGCTTAGAAGGCACACGAGTACTTTCCAGGCAAGCAGGACAAGAGATGCTTACTATCCTCAAATTTAGGAAGTCTTGATAACTGCTCTTAACCTTCCAGATGGCATGCAGAAAGTTGAACACAGAGTACTGAAGTTGTCAAATCAATTTTTAAGCCAGGATTTTCACCCTCTTAAGGTGTATCCTCACTTCCTGATCGCTGCAGTGAAACTCATAGAGATTCTGTATTTATTTTTAATCCAGATGTTAACCAGCTGTTATCTGCTGTCAGAGGTACAATTGTCCTCTGGCTATCTGAAGGACAGTTGCGGGGGAACTGTGAAATACCTTACCCTGCTGCATTTACACTGAAGTACTAAAGATTTTTTTGTCTATAAATAGGTATCTGTATATTTGTCCCTATGGCTTATTAAAACAATGTATTTGATATAATTCTTCCTGTTTTAATAGCTAGTCTATGCCGGGTTGAAATGAATACTTGCAATGAGCGTTACTCATTTTGATGTAGCATCAGGCACTTTTACAGGTCTAAGGCACAGTTACTGAGTTTATATTTCTGTTACAAGGAAACAGCGTGCTTCTGAACAGAAAGATGCAGTAAGTGTATCTCCAGAGCTGGATCAAAAGGAAGCTGTTACTCTCCTGAAGTCCTCTGGGCAATACTGTGGTGATTGCGCTCCTTTTTATGGCATTTTACAAGGAGGGTAATATTATGGAGTATTTCAGATTAGATGAAGAGTTCTCATCTGTGAAGAGGTCTTAAGGGGGGGGGGGGTGAGGAAGGAGGGGGAAGCGTACGAGATGCTATTAAAAAGGCTAGTTACTGAATAGCTGAAAACAATGACTGTAAGTAAGGAAGTGGAATAAAAGCCCTCCCACAAAATCCCTATCCAAAAGGGGAAGCTATTTCCTGACCACCAGACCCTGATGAAGAGCTTTCCATTGCGGCCTCCTCCCCCTCCTGGTGCCTACAGAAAGTTCTAATAGAGCATTGTCCCAATGGTACTAAGAGACATGTGCTGTGTGGTGGGAATAGGCCTATGAGGAAGGTGTTTGGCTTACACCCAGCACCACTAGTGCTGTCTGGGAGATACTTTCAAAGCAACTGACCTTGAAGGGTTTGTGTCAAGTGATGTTATGATGAACCATTAGCTAGCTTTTTGTATGGGGACCACAGTCACAAGGGCTTTTTTTGTAGAATGCTGAGGCACTGAAAAGACTATTCCATTTAAGACTTCAGAACTAAACTTATGACTCTGTAATTACCCAGCTTGCACAAACATTAAAAGTTCTTCTATGGTTTGAGCTGACCACCCAAAAAACTTATCTAGGAGATTGAAAAAAAGGAGGTTTAGGACAGGCAAGATAACACATAAGTGTAGGTGCTGTTAGCAGAAGCATGGGACTGCAAACCTCGCTCAACCATTTGAGGTATCTTACTATAAAGGAATGTGAGAAGCTACTTTAGACTCATACAGGTCAAAAGTCAACTTACGATGGTCTGGTATCAGAACTGTTCCTTATACTATCCTGAAGAAAATACAAAAAGGACTGGATTGCAGGAATTGTGCAATGGTGATTATTTTACATCCTAAGGGTCACCATCCCCCAGCTTCAAAGACCACTGAAGAGCAGCACTGCAATTCAACAATTCAAGCGCAGGTAATGCATCCGCTTCAGTAACTTTTCTGTCAAATTGTTTTAATATAGCTAAACAGGAATGTGAATGCAAACGCACAGTGGAAGACTTCAGAGAAAACAGAAATTCTAGTACTTGAAACTACTGAGTCTGAAAAAAAAAAAAATCATTTCATTGACCAAAGTGAGGCTACTCTCAGGACTTTGTTGATTCTTGCCTTCTGAATAATTTGTCTAAGGAATGTCAAAAGTGAGAAACTGAGAGGAAATTTTTGGCCATCTGTGAAATAACGTGTTTCCAGTTTTCCATTGAAGAATTTGAGCACCATTTTGTTCTCGCAGCTTACCAACTGGACAGTTCTAAAGTGTAATTTTTCAATTTGCTTCCTAATTCTAGAACCTTTTGGACTTGATGGCAGACCCTTTGCTAAGCCGCGCTTTTGGTTTTTTTGTTCAGTTCTCCCTTACAAAACCGCGAGGAGGATTTATGCTTGGTGATTTTGCTTTTATGTAGAATCATGGGGTTTGAGGTTATAATTATAGCAGTAGAACTGTTTGTATAAACCAAAATGCTGTCATCCTTAGACAGCTCTGGAAGTTTTACGTTGCTAACCACTTTGCCTAACAAAGTTAGGTTGCCGAGCAAAAAATCACAGCAGCAAAAGAAGACTTTAAGATGTAGTCAAAACATGTCAGAATCAGATCACAGGTTTAACAAAAGGAAGTTTTAGTTAATCTGTCTAGCTTTTAGCTACAGCTGAAGAATTAGTTTTAAAAGGTAATCAAAGATAAAAAAGGGCAGACATCTGGCACAGTAGATCACAATGCTTATCAGCATATGCAGTTTTAAGTTATAAAGGACAGAATGATGAAAATCAGAACAGGAGATCAGAACAGAAAGTGTAATAAAGCATAACATGCTTTCAACAAAAAACGATTTCACTGGACAATTTAACAACTGGATATTTGACAAGGAACTATGTGTGTCCACTTTAATGAATCATAAGTCAGTTCTGGCCCCACGGTCTGGCTGCCTGCTGCAACTTCAGTGGAAGCACTTGCCAAAATAAATCCGAGTAAGGACAGGGGTGAGTTCTGTAAGAACTGACTCTTATTGTGCTCCCATCACCCTGGTGAAGACTGGGAACTAGTGAAAGACCAGGTGACTTTTTATTTTTCCTTTTTTTTTTTTAATTTTGAAATTTGCTCTGTGTGCACAGAGGGCTGCATGTACACTTAGCATTTCCCAGGGCACTCCTATTCCCTTCTCCTAGGAAGGCCAAAGAACGTGATGCTTTCCGGAGAGTTTTGGGAAGCATATTCCTGCATTGAGTGCACATGAGAATAAGCTGCATGGCAGATACAGGTTCTGCTTCCCCCAGGCCCCGAGGCACTGCTCTCTCACCAAGCACCAGTGTCAAAAGGCATAGTGCTGTGTTGCGAGTGCCTGCGCCTCTTCCTTCTAGCAGAACCAAGACAAAAGCTCTCCACAAGGCTGCTCCTGGTAGACAATTTGCAAGTTAGGGTCTGTGGACAAGTTTAAGTTGGCTCTCTCCAAGCAATACCTGGTTAGCCACAACTGCCCTTCAAATCAGTTATTTAACTTGCAAAAAAGTAATTTAGAATATCCAGTCTTGTCTGAAACGAAGTGATGCAACTGAGACAATCCTGGAGTTTTAGTATCAGTAATTATGAAAACAATACAGCTTGCTCTTTAATCTGTGCTTTCAGACCTTTTCAATATCAGTTTTAAATACCAGTTTTAAATCCTGTCCATTCTCTTTCTCAAAAAATGTCAGGAAATTTCTCTTCTGGATGCCCAGCGTTACCTGTTATCAACAGCTAAAAATAATTTCTAGAGCTGTGACCTTAAAAAGGTCCAATTTTAGGAAAACATACAGAATCTAAAATAAGCAGCTCTTGAGGTACAGCCAATTGATCATGCTGTAAACTTGGCACCTGAAAATGTATACTATTAATTTCTGAAAGTTTATTATCACACATGGGAAAAAGCAACCCAGAGACTACAAACATTGCCCAAATTCATTTATTCCTCCCCTTTTATTGACTTTTCAAAGAAATCCACCACAAATACCATCTAAGTTAGAATATATTACTATGTTACTGCTGTTAAAAGAAAAGCATGAAATAAATGTATAGTTGAAATTGAGACAATATTAAATTTTGATACATCTGTCATGTTCATTTAAGAGTCATTATTATGGGACAGTGGAAGTACAATGTACAATCAGTAATAATTAAATAACCAGCTAATGAAGCCATTAACTGCAATCATGAAAACAAGAATTGATCAGTGCATATGCCTTCTCTTTAAAAAGCCAATTGTCAATAAAGAGGTAGTGCTTTTCATGGTCATGCAGGAATGATTGTACTCTCTCTACTTACTTGGGCTTCCAAGTTTTCATGTTTTTAGGGTGCAGGATGGCTGAGGTTTTTTGGGAAAATGAGACTGTTAAAGGTGAAAGCTCAGTTTATGAACACCTTAGTCTAGAGCATGCCATGTTTAAATTTTATGCTTTAACAGAAGGTTATCATGCTAGTTCCATGCCTTAATGTCTAACAGCAACAACATCCTTTTTTCCCCACTGTAAAAGAAATTACCATGTATGTACTATAATCAAAAACCAAGTCTTTATACCATCTATGTTAAATTCACCTGTTGTATTAAGAGGCGTGATCTGGGTTAAGTGCATAATGCCATGGTAGAATATACCTAAAATAAAGAGGTTTTAATCAGCTATGCCGTGGCTTAAACACCACTTTTCAGACTTAACTCTACATTATTTCTGTATTTTTAACATATCTCAATACCTTGAAAATATACAAATTAAAATAAATTATTCTTATATATTTCTTTATATCAAAGAAGAATCTTCAAACTTACAAAAAACAGTCCAGAGGTAAATATGTGTCATATCCCACTAGTCAAAGACTTAAAGTAACTGACAGTATTTCCAAGTAGTTTGCTTCTTTCAACATACAGTTTATTGCCTCCTCCTCTTCATTTATTACTGAGTTCACAGAAGGAAGAAAGACCATTTTATTTCAGAAAAACGTCTCTCGACAGAGTGGACAGGTGGATTTGTTGCTGGATGTGAACCATTTGTACTGGAAGAGAAAGACAACTGTTTAATATACGAATGGAAGCTGAATATCAAGAACACTGGTTTCTCAGTCACCAATAATAACCATTATTTGGCAATGAATATAATTATCAAAACATGAACTACACTTTAAAAAAACACCAAGACGACATAGTAAAAAAAAAAACCCCTTTCCACTTGTGTATATATTCATGTATATATATATACACATATTACACACACATACAGATACAATACTATAAAAAAAAAAATACAATCAAATCAAAAGCAATACAATCAAAATCAAAAAAATACAATCAATACAATACAATTAAAAAAAACAACAACAAACTGACACAAAGGAATTCTCACCCGGTGTCATTTTAGAATAAAAAGCTAACGTTTTTGAAGCAGCAATAACTCACCTGTGCTATAGCCATAGAGATGCCAACCTGTTCCATGCAACCAATGCCTATCACGACTTGGATACAGCTAAATGTTAATTATCCAGATCAGCAGGGTTTACTAAAGAGCACGCTGCATAAATTGAAATTTAACCTTTTCTATTTCCATATCTGAGCTGGTAACAAGAAGATGCTGCTGCTACACCCTACGTGGACGTAATGCCTTATGTCTTAGTGAACATGAAATGGATAGTTCAAAAGTGGGTAGTACAAAAAATGGATAGTACAAAATCCATACAAATAATTAATGAGTTCCGTTAATCCCAGAGACTCCAACAACATAATGGAGAACTAATGGTATTACAACAGAAGTTCCTCGTTCAAACTGTAAACGGATATTCTGCCTATTTAAAAGCATTCGGTCTAGGTACTTACCAAGCAAGCTGAATGAAACTTTTTCTTGCATGTTCTGCAAGCTTTTTTAGGAAGAGAATAGTTGGAGCCATGAATGACTGAAAAACAGATCATGCAATCTTCAATGCCCTCAAAACGTTTATCCACATTATTTTTCCACAACGATAAGCCTTCCATTATACTTCCATTCTAACAGAGAGAAAAGGGCTGTTAAAGCTGCAGAATTCCTTCAGAATATTCTTACTGTTATTCCTAAATACATGAAGGAAACAAAGCCTGAAGGATTTATAACCTGAAATCACAGGCAATATATGCAGTGAGCAATTTATAAAGCCAACACATGAAATACAGATGATAGTCTGATCTGTAGAAATGCGAGCATCCATCACAATGAAAAGAACGCACTTCCAAGGGGGTTTTAAAATTTTCAATCACTGTTTTGTTATGTTCTAACCATAGATGATGCAACTTCAGCAACCACCAATCTTTTAGAGAATTTCATGTACTGGGGTTTTTGTTGGTTTTTTTTTTTCAATTTATAGTCGAGATGGCTGACATGGTTTGGGCTGGGCTGGCCACTAAAATGAACAACAGATGGTCTCTTTAAACCAGGACAGATAGCATTGTCACATGGGGCAAACAGCGGCCCATGTCTTAAGACTAAGGTCTAAATTTTTAACTTTGGCTATAGATTTAAAAGGACTTATTAAGTGGTAATTTTACCTCTCTGTGTCAGCATCTGGAGAAAAGCAGATGGCAACAGTGACCAATTCTATGAAGGCCTTTGAGATCTACTGATGAGATTCCTTATATCAATCTAAATAATATTACATTACTAGGAATATTTTTCTAGTATCAGGACTCTTAAGTTTTCAAAATGATGGGCTTTCTCTAAACTCACCTGATGTGTAAGATACGTGCTCAACTGTAGCATCCAATTGCGCCATTGCTGTACAGCCACACCAACCCTCTTTCCACTCTCAACTGTTATGGATCCCAGCGGGTAATTGGATGGAAGCTGTATTATTAGTTCAATAAATATATCATCAACTGAATAAGTAGCGATGACTTCCCGTGCAGCAGACCGAGCTTTTACCTACGAAGACAACGCACATATTAAAAAAACTCCACAGGGATACACACCATCTCTGGTCTTTTTATACATATATATAAACCATGAATACTTTACTACACACATTAAATAATTTTCTTAGACCAGGAAAACACTTTTCTCAAAGAAAATAAAAATCCCCTCCTATCTTGGCAAACCAAAAAGAAATTACTAGCCATTTTTCAATCTACTTATTACATTTTTTAATAAACCAAAAAGAAGTATATTGATAGCAGTATCTTCCACTTACCCCCTCAACTTCTCCAACATCATAAAACCCATATTTTTTCCAAACAGAATATTAATAAACATCAACTTAATATATCAATACCAAGCTAAATTGTGTTTTCATCAGTCATTCAGAATAACAAAAATGCAATCGTATACAACACTGTGATACAGTCTGGTTCTGAGAAGTAACATTTCTTAAAATGTTTGCAAAAACACTGAAGTAAATAAAAAAAAAAAAAGAAAAAGTCTTACTAACCGTTATGCCATTAAATAGCTGTGTGCTATTCTGAACAGAAGATATTTCCTGTGAAGAAAGCACGCTGCTGACATACTTGCTTGTAAATTTATCTACAACATTGAAGACACGTTTCTCACAGCTATTCCACCAAAGCCTGACCATGGCTGGCAAGTCTTTCAGCGTTATATGGTACACAGAGCAGGCCAAGTGCGGGATCTGGGACGCCAGGACTCCTGTCCCTGGGAGGAAAAGAAAGGATGTTGAAATACTCTTAACACATTAGTCACAAATGCTGGTTCGTCCACACCACATACAAAAATTTTGACACCAACATAACTGTGGTAACTGGAATTTCACGTACGTGCTCCTTCTGTATTTGCTACAATTAGTGCTTGTTTGACTCTGCCTTTCTCCATGAGTCTGGTTCCTTTGTTTCTCAGGCTAACACTTCACAACTGGAAATGCATCTTCTAATTTAGAGATGAACTCTTGGTGAACTACCAGAAATGAAGAATAATTTTATATTCTAGAAATGACAAAACGTTCACCAATAAGATGTTTGGAGCACATCTGAGATTTGCAGTGTTCTACAGAAGTGCATAAAGAGAAAAGGGAAATCTTTCTCTTGGGATATCACTTTAGTAATTCTTTCTTACCCTCATCCAGACAAATCATTCTGTAACATCCAGTGATGTTCAAGCAAAAAATCAAGAAGTGAGAACTCAGTATCTTTGCTTACAGGTATATATAAATACAGATTACAGGTACATAAAAAAAAATTATCTCAATAAAGTAACTTTCAAAACTAATTTGCTTTTTCGTATTTCTCAGCTAAAAAAATCCAGTCTATCTTCTCTCATCATGGTTAATTAACTTTGGGTCTTCTGAACAGTGTGATGAAAACACCACATAATTTAATGCCTCAAAATTTTTTAAACAATATTAAAATGTATTTTGTTTCTTATTTATGTATTAAAACAGAAGAAAAAATAGAAATTCCATTTAGTATAAAAAAATTATCTAGAAGAAATGGAAAAGTTCCAGAATAAATCACACATTTTTAGTTATTCTGGAATCTTTGCATACATTCAGGATTCAGATAGAAGCAATGTATTATTTCTGCCCTAAGTGAATAATCTAAGCATTTCCTGCTTTGTTCGTTTTTGTTTTCTTCATTTTTCTGATAAATATTTCAACTTTGTTTAAGGTTCAAATGGAGAGTGTTAGCCAAAGATTTTTAAACATTTGTATGTATTTGTGTATTTTATAGGTAAGATTTTCTAAATATGTATTTTAAGCAGAAAAAATATTTAAACTTCAGCAATATGAAAATTCTCTCAAATGCAAAAATACAGTTTTTACTAACCTTTAACATCCAAATGAAGCTCTTCTGTAAAGAAGGTTTTTGTGTCCTTATTTGGAACTTCTGAAGGTGGCCCAGAAAAGACAGGGTTTTCAGGCATAAGCCGGAACAAGTGATAAAGCAGTTTATTCAAGCTTTTACTTCTTCTAAGGTATTGAGAGTAGAGAACTCGCAGCTGATAGTTTTAAAAAAAAAAACAAAACAACAAAACAAACCACAAAATACAGATGAGACTTAGCAAATATAGCTTAATCTGTAAATAATACAAACATGTTTCTGTAAGGAGGAAAAGCAAGACTGTGATTCAGAACAAGTGTTTAGAAGAGTAATTTAGTTCTCTGCACCATTTTGAACAACTATAAGATCATAAAACTTAGCAAGCTTGTTTGAGGATGCCAGAAAGAATCATCTATTACCGTATCTTAATTCTTTATTACTCTATAATTACCATCCTTAACTATTGCAGTGCAGAAGCATAAGTCTGTTAATGCTTTGAGAATTCCACAAAACCAAGATGTAAGAACATACAAAATTGAAAGAATATAAATGCTAGATGAAACTTCAAGATTCAAACCAAACGAGCATGCTAAGAAATTCAATTAAAAGGAAAAGACTCTGAACATATACCTGAGAAGAAGCTGCTTTGAAGAAAGCTAAAGTTAACTTCCAAGTGAGAAGATAACCTAGAACAAGGCAGAACTCATCGCTCAGGGGCTGAATAACTGCATATTCTCCAACTGGAATGCATTCCAGGATGTTTTCTAGCAGGAGTTCTTGAGTGGCCAGGACAGACATAAGAGCTGCTGGAGGTGATCTATGGACAAATGTTATTTGGTATAGTAAATTTAAATCTTGAGCAGAGCATTAACTGCATTTATATTCACAGTGTTCCTAAACAGATGATAATAAAGCCATGTAGAACATAAAAGGGGGCTTTTCTTACAGGAAAATTTACTGTCAGATTCACACAGTGCTAGACTTTAAGATTTTTATTTTTTTTTTCCCTGAAATGGACAGCTGGTGTTTTAACCTCTCGCAAAACAAATATAAACTGAGTGTTGATCATTTTAATCTGAAAGTGGTCTATGGCTGAGCTGATTTAACCTAGATCATGGACAAATGGTTTGCTTTCTTCTTTGTCTATCAAGTGACACCAACAAAGGAGGAACTGAACAACGGATCTCCTCATCACTGGATGCGTTGGCTTTGGGCTTTCGCATTGGATTAAAAAGCCTTCTGCAGCTCCATAGTAAGGAGAGGTATTAATCATTGGGCTGACATAAAAAAAAAATATATATTTTTTTAAAACAATTACCATATTCCCTCTTCAAACTGTTGACTTTATCAGATTCAAGCTGTATAAAACACCCAGGTCAATTCTGGAGGTTCAAGAAACTGAAGTTACCTGTGCAGCTAGACAGATTCTGAATACAGCAGTCCAGTAAAAATCTGTCACGATTCTACAATATAGAGCATGTATGTTGCACTTACTCTAGTAACAATTGAAAACAATTGCAAATATTGTTTCCAGTGCTAGCACGAAGGCAGACTTAACCATTTATACTTAAGATTTTCAATATTTATGACCCCACTGTCATAACCATGTCATTTTTTTCTTTCAACTTCTCCTGACGGATGACTACACTGCTGCAAATCTCAGCTCTTGCACCACCTTTTAAAAATACAGAAAACGGTTACAAAAAAACATGAGGAAAAAATACACACAATGCCGATTCCTCCTCTTCGTCACCATAAGATTTGAGATCTTCATCATCAAATTTAGGCAATTCAGGCATTAATCTATAGAAATATGGAAAGGAAATCAGATTTAATTTTTACTATTTTAATACGTGATGCATAGTCCTTTGCTTGTTAGCGTCAACATTAACCATAAGCAATAAAATAACGGCAATTACTCCTTAATAACAACACAGAATCTTTAATACATATGTTACCATTGCAAATTTAATGCCCAAATGACAGTAGCCAATGAGCATGTAGCCTTGCTCGGTTCTTTTCCAGACCTTTTACGCTTCCCAAGTCATGCTAAAATAAACTTCTCCATCTCAGAATAAAGCTATTGCACCTTCATGCCTCAGTGTAAGTAAAAGATAATGGTAGCTTCTTAGGCTTAAGCCGTCTGCCTCACAATCTGCATTTTGAGCAGTCAAACGCACATACTATTTTTCAAATTCTGTACTGTCTCTTTTGGTATTAGAGATATCCAAAAAGTTCACAAGAATACTACAAATTTGTATTCACTTTTTTCATTTTCTTATCTAAACTAGTGAAAATGAAAAGTTTATAGTATTGAATGATACTGTCAGGCCCAGCTCAAACCTGCAATATTTCAGTTTATATTTTAGGATTCCCTGAGCGTTAAAACAGGGGCTAAAAATAAATCACTTTATAGTTACGATACTGATATCTGCAACTGTGGTACAGAAAATAAAATTATATCTTCACATACTGCAGTAAAATTTCTCAGTATCTATTTAGTCTACTTTTACAACCAAATTTAGCATTTGTAGCTTCATAGAATGCTCTCCAACACAGAACACGAATTACCCAGTTCAGGATTTTCTCCCATAACGGATCATGACTTTGCTAAACGCAACTATAAATGCATGTTCTACAGCATATTAAAAAACATAGAAAGGATTGGGAAGCACGCAGAAGGAAGGTGAGGGAAGTAAGATATTTGTTGATTCTTACTTATACAACATATGGTAGACAGAAATCTGTACAGGTCTGGCCCGGAAAAGCAACAACGGAGACAATGTATTTAGTAGAGTCTGGAGTTTATCTGGAAGATTTGTTTTCTGGCCTGCAACAAACTTCGCTGGCAATTTATGGTTTAACAACTGGTCCTTCGAGATGTATGTTAGAGCTTCACCCAAAGACGTTAAGACAGAGTTCTGAAAGGAGCCTTCAGATGCATTTTTGGTTTCTCCTATTTAAAAAAGAGAAAGAAAAGCTGTGATACAGAATGTATGGATAATATCATAAACAAGCATTACTAGAAATAACTCAAACTCTGTTTATCAGAATCCATCGAATCTTAAAAGTCACTATGTTAAGTGCAATTACTTCACTAATTAGCAGCATGTAAGTGTTCAAAAAAGTGAGTTTTTATAAGGTATGTTGACATAATATTCCTATAAATTAATAATACAGCCTGTCAAATTCTATTTCCGAATAGCCTGACAGGCACCACTATTACCCTCCTTGCCATATACTTGCCTGTGACTTTCACCAACAAAGGTAACAGCAAATTGTGAATTCCTTCAGAAAAGAATTCCTTCCATTCACTCATCAAGTTCACAGGAAGGTTTTCAATAGCTTCAGGAGATGCAGCTTCAAAGTAAGCACTAAGGGCAGATGCTAAGTCACAACTGACACAAGCGAAAATCTGCACAAGCGGGACATGATAAAGCGAATGGTTTTCACTTGTTGTCTAGGAGGAAAAAATAAAAGGAAGATTTCTTAACTATAAATTTGCTTTAAAATACCTGTTTCACGTTCCCTGTCTACACCAGAAAGTGTAATTTCAAAGACAACTCAATTGCAAAGCCACTTTAAAACAATTTGGGAGGAAAAAAAAGAAAAAAGTTTTAAAACATAATCTGTATTTTAGTAATATAAATTATTGCTGAAAATTATTTACAGGTCTCATCAACATTTAGAATCCTGGATTGTTTCCCTTATATGACCTTCTTTATAATGACAGAAAGAAACTGCCACCAAGTGGATTCAAACAGAAATGTACACGACTGTAGCTTATCTGGAGCACTTGTGCAGCCAACTGAGTCAAAATGGATACGTGAAGGGCTCTCACTTTTCTCTCCCAAACATATAAGCATAACCAATGTGATGCTTGTATTTCCAAACTGCAGAAGGAAATTGGTAATATACTACTGTAATCTGGAAATTACTGAAGTGGCAATCAGGAGAATATTTTCTCTCCCCCAACATAGCCCCTACTTCTTACTTTTATTCTTACTAGTTTTCCCAAATAAGGAATATCATTAAATATTTTAAATACTCCCAAGCACCTAATCTGTGCAACAAGTTTTTTATACAAGTTTGTTGTTTCTTCTGTAGGTTTTTTGTCTTGTTTTGTTTTGTTTTGAAATTGAAAAAATAGTTTTGAGGGACACATGGAACAGGAAAGAATAATCCTGAGACTAATCAAATGCAAAAATGCCCAAATGTAAGCTTCTAGCCTGTCCTTCTAAGTCTGTAGTGACAGAGGGTGCTACAATTGTTTAAAAACAGAAAAACAACTCCAACCAAACAAAAAAAAGGACTAGAGGGTGAGAGTTTCTGTATCTTCATTTGACTAATAAAGAATCATTCAGCTGTTCACTCTGACTTATTTTCTAACATTAGAATATAATTTTGATGTTTCATGTGATCATTTAGATATTGAAATACAGATACTGCTTTTCATTCACTTAATTTTTGTGCATCATGTTAAGACTTTGGTCTTAAAGGGATATTATTTTTCAATATAGAGGCCTACAGCAGACACATTTCAAAATTACTCTCCAATTACCAGTGCCATTACTAAACATTGTATTACTTCAAGGGGGAGGTAATTTCATCTCCGTATACAAAAAGGAACAGGAGATACAGTATTGCTTGTGCTTTTAAGCCGCACGTGACTTTGACAAAGTTCATTGAATAAAGGATTTTGTGCAATTCTTTTTAACATTGTGTCAAATATTTGCTAAGCTGAGATAACTATGTCCCTGCCATATCCAGAGAATAATGTAAAAAGCTAAGTACATCAAAACTAGAGATGCAATATTAGCACTCATGCAGTAGGTAAAGCTTTTTTCTTAGTTCCATATTTCAACTGAGATGCTTTTTAAAATAAGTTATCTTTGAAATGCTGAGTACTCAGCTATTAATATCAATCATTACTCTAAAGCACTAGAAAGTTAACACACGCATTAGATAAAACAAAGTTAAAATTAAGACCATTGCGTTCTAAACCCTAAGTAAGAATGATTAGGAGCACCCCCATTTCCATTCATCTTGGCAACTCTCATGCATCTTTGTTCCAATTTAATTGCTATGTGGCATACCTTCTACAATGTTTTATTGTATCGCCCTGACACACAACTTTCCACTTTAAAAGTTCACCTATCTATTTACAAACATACAGCTTTCAAAGATTTAGGATGAAATGTCAACCCAGTAAGATTATAGAAAGGCAGTTATTTTGTAGCATATTTTTTTATCCTGCTGGCCCCTGTAGGTTTAGAGGGCATCAGGAGGATCCTATTAAAAGCTGCAATGGAATGATTAGTAGTAGTCTCTTTCATATTACCTCTAACCAGGCCAGCATGGAGCACATGATGAAGTCCCATTCATTATCAGCCAAAGGGGCCGTGGAATACTTCAGCAGCAAGGGAAGGTAACGCATCATCTCTATGTTGAAACCAAGCAACTGAGCACTTGTTTCTTTCAGATTGCTGCAATAAAAATACAACTAAGGCTTACACATATTCATGTTGTGGACACAAATATTTATATTCTTGCCTTCACTCCTCCTCTTAGGACAAATTAGTCTTGCACCAGGCACTGCCCCATGCGCTTTTCATACCCTGTCTCTCAGAGTTAGAATACTACATTAGCTGCCAAGTCTAAATAAGTCAGTCAACAGGAACAAAATAGACTATCAGAACTACTTGCTCATTTGCATGCTATACAGATTCCTAAAACTGTACAATTTTCATATTAACTCAAGTCATATAATTCCATAAACTATGAAATATAGCAATTTTAAATAAATCAATGCAAGAAAAACAGTCAGTTATTTTTAAAATTAGTAACTTAAAATATAAGCCCTCAAGTGTCCAAATAGCATATATTATTTCAAGACTTTGTTGTCTGGATTTTTCTCACTATACTCAAGACAAATGAACCTCAGTATATTTTCACTCCTTGCTGGAAGCTTTCCAAGTTATATTTTCAGGTCCAGAATTAAAAAAAAAAAAAACTACATTTGATATCCAAGTACTCTTTCTGCTACCTAAATAAGCAATCAGAATTTGGAACTGAGTATCCAGCAACACCTACAAAAGCTGGTCAGTTCTGAATGCTTTTGAAAACAGTTGACATCTAGGTGCATTAAAAAAGCTCCTCATTTCCCAGCCTTCAACCACCCACACAACTTTCTTCAGTATGAGTTATTAGATACTTAAAGACTGGTATATTAAACTGAGGGATGCAGTTCCACAAAGGCTTAAAAGTGTAATATTAGAGCAGTGGATAGTGGTTGTAACTTACAAATTGATTTTGTTTGAGTTAATAACCGGTCTGTATTTTTAAACTCCTGTTTTAAATATTTAAAAAAGTCAAATTATCTCAAAGTGGCACCCACCAGCTAAAGAGAAAGCTGTCCTCATTATCATTTTTCCAAGACATGATGATTTTTAGTATTCCAGGTAGTAGATGATCACAATCAATACTTCTATCATCCAACCAGGAGTTCAAAATGGAAAGACACCCAAATGCTCCTATAGCATAATAATAATAATAATTAATAATAATAATAGTAGTCATACTCAATACGTCTTAATTATCAAGAGAAACCAAACATTGTAACATATGTCAATTGATTGGATTGTTTTATTTGAACTTAGGTATTATCCAAGCTATCTTATAATATTAATGTTAAGGTTTTTTCATTGAACACTTAAACCAGAGATGCCGTTGTTAAATCAGAAATACTATATCCAACCCCTACTTCAAAAAAACCGAAAACAAACCCAAAAAACCCTCAAACCAACAAAAACCTCCTATAAGATTAATTGTTGGTTTATACAATTAACAAAAAGGGAAAATAACTGCTGAGATTTAAATCTATTTGTGCTACTGAAAATGTTGTATGCTAAGCAATAATTCAGGCAGACAAATAAGTAAATGTAACTGCAAATCGTGAATTCCAATAATGTTGTAAGAGTGTTAATTTTTACTGTCAGAATAAAGTACTACTGTTGTATTAGTAGTGTTTTCCATTTTTAAGGAAAACTGCATATAGCTAGATTTCTTGGAGAAATGAACGTTTTTTCCAAGCATGACAAAAAATAATTAAGTGAATTAAAGTATTATTTATGCATAGCAAAACCAACCAACCAACCAACCAACCCTCTTCACTTAAACAGTAGTGCAATGTTTTACAAGAACTTTGCCAGCATTTTACTGCTCTGAAAAAAAACTAAAATCTGAATGGTAAGCCCACAATCTACGTCACACTTGAGGGGAAAATTTCTGTATGTATATTTTCTGCTCAGGAATCCCTAGGAAAATGAGAAGCAGCAGGAAGGAAAATGCAGACCAGTGTTACACACAAGAGCACTTCACAGCAGGAGAGAAGTGAGGATTCTTTTTCCCATGTTCTGTATAAAGTTTCACAGACACATCCAGGTGGTTCATCGGTTCACTCAGAAAGCCAGGAAGTCTTAACTAAGTCTGAAAAGTGTTTCCCGAAAAGGGAAAACTACCACAGTAGAAAGATTCAAGGTTCCTCTCAATTGCTGCACCACATTAACACTGAAAATTTTCACACTTTAAGGACATCTATTTGCAGAACTCATCTGAAAACCTGGACACTGCCAATGGACAGAAGTCCACAGCTTAAAATCACCGAAGATAGTTTTTTCAATTTAAGTAAGCACTGTCCTGTCAAAAAATACAAAATCAACCTTCAAGTTTTTATATAGACTGATTAGTAAGACCATGTGCAAGAAAGCACGGAAGCAGTACTTAGAGAAAAGAAGGAATTTCTTTCTTTTAAATGACATCTAATTCAAACACGTAGAAGGACTGTTTGTATTTCCAACGAGTATTCTGGAAAATGAACAAGTTTTTTTTAAAAAAAAAGGTCTTCTAAAGGATATTCAAAGCAGTATTATAACACATCTCAATCACCTCTAAGTAATTTCTCATGAGCTGCTGAAAGTGTATGTACAGTAGTTGTGACTCAGTACAATATATCCCATGTACTGGAAGAACTACTTAAAAATTGTACATAAACTGTGAAAGAGTTCTTGCTAAAGGATCTAAAGACGATCATGACGCTATCAGTTGGCAATATTAATGCTTTGCATGCTGTATAAAGCCTAAATAATTAATTGAAAACTTTGGTATTTACAGATGTGTTTAAATCAGATAGACTAAACAAGTAGAGCAATATTAAAATTCTTTTAACAATATTGGCCTAGATCTTCAGTTCTAATTTTGACCAGGCAGTATAGCTCATACTTCCTTAATAAGGCAGAAAACTACTACGCCAAACAGTCTAAAAGAAATAAGCAAACTAAGCAGACATTTCTTTATAGGAAAAATTGTATTATTATAGTTAAAATATTTTATCTAGAAGCAAATATTATTGCAGAATACTGTTCTTGAATTTTACTGAAGTGGACTGAGGTAGGAACAGACTCACCATCAGTACTGGAAAGCTCTGTCTGTGTGCACGTCATAAGTTTGGCCACACAGTGGAAGACAAGCTCATTCTTTTCTTGCTCAATTAAAAAAGGTGATAGACACTGAAGCGTATGCAATTTGCCCTCTGTTAATGGCACAAACCTATTCATATAAGCAAAACATCAAGAATGAAACAAACCCAAAATTTTAACTAGTAAACAAAATTATCAACTGTTTCATAATGACCTAATATCCTATGACATAACTAATCCCTCACATTAAACCAAGTTTCACTTTTACATATACTACCAAATTTTCAGTATTCAAATGTCATTCATTAGAATAAGTATCATTTAACATTATCAACATTTGCAATGTAAACTAAAAGATTATAGGAAGCAGTGTTAAGATACCCTTCTGTTGTCTTAAAAAGTTGTTTCATCTCACAGGATACAGTGTTTTCCGCCCGAATCACTTTAGCCATGGTTAAGGACCAGAGTCTTCCATGTTCCTCTGATCTTCAAACAAGAAAAAAGACCCTGGTTAATACATTCTGATGCACAGATCACAACAAAATTTGAGAATCACTTCATTTGGATGAAGTTTGAATCAATACTTGTAAGGAAATATGGTGGCACCTAATACTCTATACAATGCGAAATATGAAAAAAGAGTTAAGGGTTGTTTTACTTGTTCTTACATACCTATCAAATATTGTTTGCTGAAGGCTAGTTGTATTACTAAGTGTACTGAACTTCTCATATGTGACGTGCATTTCTTCTAACATATGAAGATATTCCAGAAGCAGATCAGGAGGATTCTCCAATTCTTCAATCCATTGTAATGAGTACAATAGCTCTGCAACTAATTAAACCAAGGTTGTTGTTTACAAACAACTGCTGAATATATTCAGTGCAAAAGCAAGAAGTTTCAGGTCAAGGTTTTGTTGAGTTTTTAAGTATGTTTTTAATGCATTAAAAAGACAACATTTACACACAATCTCTGGTGCTTCAAAGCATGAACTGGATACTTGACTTTGCTTCATAAAATACAAAAGAAGAAAAAGTTATAATTATTCTAGATGTTCAGGAAATTCTAAAGTAAATCAAGCATGAAAAAAACTCTAACTCCTCTCTATTTTCTGTTGGTTTTTCTTTGAATATTTATATTTCTTGCATACAAGGTAATCAAGATCAAGATCTAGGTCCAGAGGAAAAAAAAAAAAAAATGATGCTAATAGTAATCATATCTTTATTAGCTTACAGAGACCCACACTGAACAATTATACTTCTCATCAGGGTGAGACTTCTGGAGACAGAAATATTAACTTGATAATGCTGCCTCTAATTTGAGCATTCAATAAATAAAAAGAAATTAGATTCTACGTGGTCGAACCAAGAAAAATTGCTGCCTCAAAATATCTTTACATTAGGGCTAAACACTCAGGGCATTTATTTGATGGCATGGATGGATACAGTTCATATTGCCCACTCGTGCCACTGCACCATGTGTTTTGGCAATGAACAACTTTGAAGTTCATCATAAATTCATACTTCTCCAAATTCAAAGTTCTGTTGAGATAGCATGTATATAATCACAAAAGGTCCTAGAAACATAAACACTAGAGTTGTGGAAATTTACACTTTTAAAGGAGAACCAAAGAAGAAAAAGAAAGAAAACAACAAAAGGTAAAAGGATGATTTCTCATACCTATAATCCTATAGGTAATAATTATTCATTTCTAATTATCAATTCAGGTTCATTTACAACTACTATAAAGTCAAATTCCTTTAAGTTTTAGCATTGTAACTTACTTATATTGTCAATTTTCTTTCTTTCAGCGTCATCGTTTCCATGGACTAGACCATTTTCCAATGCAAGTAGAACCATTTTACTTAACAAGGCTGAGGTACACAGATGGCCTGGAAGTTTAGTTGTGCCACACAGCTTGACACATGATCCCAAAGGTTCACAATTCATACTAAGCCTTCCTTCCAAAAGAGGTTTGTGCATCCACTGTAATATGTGCATAAAAGAGTACAAACAAGTAATTAACATTTTAATGATGTCTGATAGAGCTATGATCTGTTTAACCCTGAAAATTCAGAATTATTAAAAAATACCATGAAAGATAAAAAATTAACACCAAAAGCACAATGCTGAGAATGGCCCTCTCCAGTGTATTAAAAAACCTAAATGCACAGCAGTAACTTGAAAATGTATTGCTGCCTCAGAAATAAATATGTACCTTTAGAACCCTATATGTTTTACAAGAAATACCAGGGTTACTGAATATTGGTGGTTGGACAGGAAATTTATGTCTTTCCCCACTTTCCACTCCATGTATATCAGAATTTTGTTGACAGGGCATCATGTTCCTCTGCAGACATTGGTGTCTTTCATAAAATTAATTTAAAGAACAATTAACTTAAAGATAAGAACATATTCATGCAATTAACTTAAAGATAAGAACATATTCATGATGTATAATCTGTCAGACAAAACTCCTGAATTGTAAAGTGAGTTGCTGATGTTCTATGGAAAAAAGGGTAATTTCATAGATTTTGATTTTCTCCAGTAGTACTGCATGGGACCATAAACACACAGATTTTGTCCTCTGTCACAGAAAGAGGCTGAAGAGAACCTTTACACAGGCATGCACGTATTCATAATTACAGTGTCGTGTCAAAATAGAGAATGCTTATCACCCTAAAGGCCAGAGACTTGAGGTAAGATTGATTACTGCGTGCATTTTCTTACCTCAGTGGGTAGAGACTCCTGCAATTTCCCCCACTCAGCTTTGCTTGGTGTGACATGCTCAATATAAGCTCCCACAAGATATCCAGACTGTCCATCAGCTTCCATAAGCTTAGACAACAAATCACTAACTGCAGAGATCAAAACCTGAAGGCTGAGAAAAGAAGAAAACACTGCAAACGAGTTTGGCACTATCCAGTAAAAGCTTTATGTAAACTGCTTTATGTTACATCGATACAATGCTATATACATTGTATCAGTGCAATATACATGCTATACCAATGGCTTTTAAATTATGCTCTACAACAGAGTCAGGCTGAAAAATCTCTCAGTAACACAGATAGCAATTAAATAAAGAATAGTATAGCACTGATCTTAGTTTGCTTTGGAGAACAACATATTATGAAATGGACAAGTACATCACAATTACCTTTTAACATCCAAAGAGGAAGACTGAATTTGATTCTTGACCCACAGCGCAGACTTATGCAAAAAGGTGCTCTGCTTCTGCATATTCCGAAGTTGATGCACAAGTGAATGTACACCAGACATCCAAGTGTGTTTTAATTTACATACAAGTAAATCTATTGTAAGGAGAAAAAACCAACCAAACAGACAAGTAAACCCATCACAAACAGGTAAACTCATATTACAACCTACAGCATACAGCCACAACCACATTTCCTACAGCGGGAAAAGAATTCTCTCTTCTATGCAGATACATGCAATAACTACCAAGGGCAAACACACAGGTTTTTTGTAGAGCAATTTTAAATTAACTCTGAGACACAGCTAATGTTTTCTTTGAGAATAACAGTGATGTTTCTGTTGTCTACTACAGTATGTTCATATGGTCTTCAAAATGATAGACCTTTTAAAAATACTGAAATACTGAACATTCACAACATCAATACTCATTTGCAAAGTAGCAGTGATTTTCAGGTTAGTGTTGTCCTACTTCACTTCTACGACAACACTGCAACATTTCCTCCTTTGTATTTATGTCAGTAAATTAATATACCAATTTATCACTCTCAAATTCTGCATTCAAAGAATATAAATCAGGACCTCAGTCTGAAAATGAATGCTGGTGGAGACAGAAATGGATCACAGTTTGTCAGAGCAACTTGACCAATACAAATGACTTCAGAATGAATGTATGCGTCTTATGAAGTGATTACATACATGTTTTCATAGCAACCTCAAACCATAGAATGAACAAAAAAAAAATGTTCATCCTTCGTACTTCATAAACCTTAAATAATACATGTAACACTCCACAAAGCGTGGAATATCACAGCCTCAAAGATAGCTGGGGCACAGGGATACAAACATCTAAGAAAGTTTTAAATATTTGTGAAGATATACAGGATTTGATGTTTAGTAGTAACTACTGGCACTGTAAATTAAAGCACAGATTTTCATGTCAATTACAGCTGCAAGAGATCAATGTCTGTGCAAGAAACTCAATATTCTATTATATACTTGAATCTGTTGCATTCTTCAAAAAGAAGAATTTAAATGTAATCATCAACTACAAAAAAGTCTGAAGTTCTTTTACCAGATTACCTGTTAAATGCGTAGCATCCTGCTTCTGAGCACACAACTGGAAGATGGTAAGCAGCAAGTCTTCTGAGGATGGCATCAGTAAACACCCTTTAACTGAGCTGAAAAAGCTTGAGGCTACATCGCAGATGAAAGATACTGACAGTTCAGAATTTCCAGCTTCAGAAAGATCCTTAGCTTTAGACAGAGCTGCTTGAAGTTTATCAATAATCCTTTCAACAAAAGTTTCGCCAATCAAAGATTCTATTGGAGAAAGGAAAAAGATAGCATACTTTGACTACTCAATAAAAACAATCATTCACAGGCATCATACTAATAGGTACAGATTTGTTTTTTATTTACTAATGTTGAATGCAAAATAAAGGGCCAAGCAGCTACAGTCTAATGTATACCTAAACTCTCTTTCTTATTCCAGTCATCTAGGATCACCTAGCCAAAGCTTCACATTGCCAAGTATCCTTCCTCTGAAGCAGCTTAGACAAAAAGTATCTTAAAGCAGAGCAAGTGCAGAGTTAACCTTTCCCCTTTTATGCCTTCCTAGCTTTTGGGAATCAACTGAAAGCCAGAGATTACACCTGGACCATTGCATATAATTAACCCATTCAAGTCAATCTTCCAAGAATATGCTTAGTCTCTCACTGGATTGAAATAGGTTTATGTCATTTATCCTAAAACTCCACAGCATCCTGTGTCAATGAGTTCCATTATTTAATCATGGACTGTATGAAGAACTATACTTTTTTCTTTCACCAAGTCTGATTTCCAAATATCTGTAAGCAATCTCAGGCTCTCCCATTTAAAGGAACAATGAAAAATTTCTTCCTATTTGCTTTTTCCATAGCAAAATAATGACTCCATGGCTCATTACCACAACCCCATCCCAAATCACATTCATTGCAAGCTGAAAATTTCTAGTCTGTTTTATTGCCTCTGCAACCAGAAGCTACTGTATTTGCCAAACCATCCCTGCCACCTTTCTTTGGGCAATTCTATCATACCTTTTTTTCAAAAGCATACAGGTGAACAAGAACATTGCAGTGACAAAAACTACAAGCCGTATTCAAGATACTGACACACCAATACTATAGTAATTTTAATTTGTCCTCTGTTGTTTTCACAGCAACTCTTAATAACCTATATTCCTTTTTTATTGCTGAACACCAACCTATTATTTACAGGGAACCATGACGATGACAGATCTCTTTTCTGAGTTTTAACAGCTCAGCACCTACCATTGGATAGATACAGTTACAATTGTGTTCTTCCCATGTATACTTTTAATATTTATTGGTTTTGAAATTAATTTTTAGTTATATCAGTTGATCATTCTGTATCACAACACACTTCTGCAGCTCCCTGAAGTTTCAGTTTTGATTACTCTGAATAATTTATCAGAAACCATTATCATCTTTCCAACATTTATCCTTTTTCCCCTTTAATTCCTATCTTCTGATAGGTTACTGATCCATGAAAGGCCCATCCGTTTACTCCACGACAGTTTACCTTGAGAAATTTAGATAAGAGGTCTCATCAAAAATCTTTTTGAAAGTCCACATACTCTGTTTTGGCTAAAATTGCTAAGAACCACCATAGTTCCTGAAAGTCTCTTAGACTTCATCCAACATACATTAAAAGCAGGTCACACAGCACCCAGCACAAAACGAATACCTAAGTTCAGCAATATCTCCAGCTCTAGAGCCAAAAAAGCAAAGTCACCAGACAATCAGCCCTAGGACACCACTGACTCACAAGTGAGCAAGGCTGTCAAACTCTCTCTGGAGAGAGGGAATAGGTTTTTCTGATACTCCTCTGCATCCGGAGGAGTATCCATCTGCAAAGTTCCAGTAACAGAAATAACAATCTTGCAACACCTTCACTAGGTGCACTAGATATGAAACTCCACTGCACTAGGTATGATACTCCACTGCAGTCAACTTGTCCTGTGCACCTTTGAAACCTGAAAGCACCATGAATGTGCCCAGCATTCAGACAAACTGAAGCATGTTACCTCAGGGACCAAAGCAAACGCTGAGTTTAACAAAACACAAATAACAAGTTTACATGGAAAACACCAAGAAAACTGAAGTCTATATCACAGATACCATAAAATGCAAGGAAGAAATTAAACAGGATGTTATTAATAAAAAATCGATTACATATACAGCATAATCACACACAGTTTTAAAAATACATAAATCTAACTGAAAGTGGTTCAAAGCAGTTCACAAGTCCTGTAAGAAGGCATTACCAATACATACATGGGTCCATAACCATTGATTTTTGATATTTCAGTTTTGAAGGTAAATTTCAGATTGTACGGTTTAAAAATTAGTATTATTTTACAGCACATCAGCTAATAAATCAAACTTAGTTAAATTTTCCTCAAGTTTTCCAGACTTCTAAAATCTGAATCTCTTCTTTAAACACTGAGTTTTGTTTAGCAATGCAGACCAATAAAAATTGCAATGTTGCAGTTGCAAGTTAGTGTTTACAAAATTAAACTTGATATGATTAATTGGCCAGGGAAAAAAAAAAAAGGCAAAACAAAAAAATCCCAAACCACTGACCCCCCCAAAAAACCCAACCAAAAAACCCCACAAACAAACAGACAAACCAAAAAACCAATAACAAAACAGAAGAAAGCCTAGATGTTACAAATTCAGTATTCTGGAAGGTCTCAGATTCCTTTCAACCTTCTACAAAGTGCAAGAGTCCTATTTACACTTCACAAACTCCAAGGAATAAATATGCTTAAATATGCTTACCATTTTTAATGTGTTGTGACAACACTAGGCTCAGGAGGGTCCACCTTTCTGAAGAGGATGATTCTGATGAGGCTGCTATAGGTTTTAAACTCAGGTGACACAGATCATCTGCCAGCATTACAAGTCTTTCTCCAAGAGTATCTCCTTTTAGCCAGTCAGACACTAAGTAAAGTTTTGTTGTGCTTGAGCATGCCTGAATCACAAGAGAATAATTCTAATAATCTTTTGAGGGTATTAAGTTTTATTACTAACTAAGCATAAGATTAACATGTTATCCTGCACACACGAGCGGGAATAATATAATCTGCCATAAACAATATGTCTCCAGGTGTTTACGCCTACAACAATCCCCCCAGCTTTCTTTTTGGTCAGAGAGAGCAACTTATGGCTAGGTCAGACCTCTACTTTAGAGTGAAACAAGTCACCTTCTAAAAGCTCTTATTTTTCCTTTTTTTCCCCAACTACAGAGTCCAGGGAATACCTACATTGAAGTTGGAAAGATAACTTTTGGATGACCAGGTTGGCAGAAATAAAATAAAATAACAGCAAATCTATTTAGAGCATCTGAATTTCTCTAAAAAGAAATGGAAGGTCACAAATCAGGCAAGCATTACTTTGGTGATAAGCCATTGAAAGTTACAAAATCATAAAAACTGAGGACTCCTGAAATACACAGTAACTCTGAGGAAAGATATTACGGTCAATGCACTGGAATCTAAATCAACTGCTATGAGT
Source organism: Limnodromus scolopaceus (assembly GCA_028565335.1). Classification (NCBI taxonomy): domain Eukaryota; kingdom Metazoa; phylum Chordata; class Aves; order Charadriiformes; family Scolopacidae; genus Limnodromus; species Limnodromus scolopaceus. The sequence goes on from JAOXNO010000001.1 coordinate 111,333,804, forward strand.
TCTTGTAATACACTTCATATTTCATCATAGGCAATCACTTACATATCAGTGTCTCAATGTCCCATGTGAAAAAAACCGTACACTATCTTTTCCTTGTAAGCATGATGTGTGATGATACAAATAATCATTCAAATTATGGGTCTGATACCCAGCTTCACACTCTCTACCTTAGAAGGGATTACCAGAAACAAATCAGGAATCCCTCTGACTCAAGGAGCAAACTGACCAAAAATAGATGGGAAAACGATACATTTGTTTTGGTATCATCATTTCATTTTTAAGACTGTACCCGGATTTAAATACAGTTAAAAAAAACAACAAACTATTACTACAAGATTTTCAAGCTATGGAAATTACCACTACTTAAATAAAAAAAATAAAATAAAGAAGTCAGATGTAACTCTCAAAGCTAACAACACAGAAATATTCAAAACAAGAACAAAAGAAATCTTAAGAGGTACCTTTTGAATTATCTGGAGAAAAATAATCCATTTCAGATCCATCTGAAAAGAAAAACAAATTCCACAACACTTAACAAATTCTTTGCTGAATAGGAAGCATTTGATACCATTTTCACAGTTTGCTTCACAACTTTATTTTCTGCAGTGAATAAGCAGAAGTTGCTAAGCTCCAGAAACAAAATTATTTTTGGTGTCCAAGTCTTTCTCTACCACATAGATCAATAAGGGGCTGCATTTATAAGAAAGGTCATCAATGATTAGTGTAAAAGCACACTGTTTAAAGAAGCAAGAACATAGAAATTCTGATGTTAATGTTACTTTTTTTTTAAATTATTTATAACATATAGAAAGGGATATGTTATAACCTTTCACCCTAACAGTCATCTTCCTTAATGATGAACTTATCCAAGTTCATGTAAAATATCTTCCATTCCACAGCCCCAAAATAAAATGATTAACCAACCACAGCCCACAAAAAGAGCAGTTATTTTGATAAAAACTAGTAACAAAATATATGAGATTCATACCTTTGTTAAATCATCAAGAATTATTTTCCTTTCATCACTACCATTACAACAATTAAGGACGCTGAACAAAATATCCACCAGAAAATGGGTGTCTTTCCTCCAGTCTTCTTTCAGCCAAGTTATTAAATTCAGATACAGAAATTGTACAGATGGACTTTCATGATGAGCTTTAATTTCTTTTTGGGATTCAGCTTGAGCAGAGCTTGCATCATTTCCCTGCTCTAAAAGTACTTGAAAAACTCTGTTTGAAGAAAAAGAGCTGAGCAGGGCAGAGAGAAATTTCAAATGCTGTTCTGACTTCTGCTCATTTACATACACAATACTCAGTTCAGCAAGGTTGCAGACCAAATTTTCTAAAGGTTCTTTCCTTAGAAGCGAACTGTGCTGCAAGTCAGCCTGTATTTCAGAGTCACTATTTCTCACTTCCGTGAGCTTTCCATTCTCTGTGTTTCTTTCAGATTCATCCTCATCTGTAAATCTGATTTTGAGTGATTTTCTGTTGTTTGGTTTTGTAGCACTCTTTGGATTCTGAAGAATTTCCAGCATACCAGATATGGCAAACAACAACTTCTCGTCAGCATCCAATGTATCAACATGAAGTACACACTTTTTTAAAAGATGGTCCCAAAAATTTGACAACAATTTCTGGAAAACTTCATCTGTGCTATCATCATTGGAGAGTTCTGCTTTAGCTTCCCAGGAGCTCAATGTTTCTGCTATTTGATAAAATAATGGTCCATTTTGTAACCTGGGCTCCTTAAGTACAGCATCAGTAAGAGGAATTAGCTATAAAGACAAAAAAAATATTAAAGAACAGTGATCTAACCAGATGTTCATTTTGTTCTTTGTAATACCAGTAAATGCTATAATTTTGAAAAAAACATTCCAGAAACAATTCCGAAACCACCAGAATTACTCATGCTTGAACCCTTAATAAAAATATACAGGATGGGATGCTTTTTTTTTTTTTTGAATATAATTTAAACTGTACAGTAAATGGGAAGATTTTAGAGGAAGGAAAAAATTGACTACATTCAGTAAGATTTTTTTTTCCATAAAATCTATTGAAACTTTCAACAGAGAAGTAAATCCTCATAGAAATTTATGTTTAACTTTAAATTATTAAATGTACACATATTAACTATTTTGAATAAATACCTGATCATATATAAGCATTTGATGAATTTGTCTTTGGTCATCTTCTTCGTCTATCTTCTGTAGTATGGCGAAGCGCAGACATTCCATAAATGCAATTATAATTGCTGAACTTTCCGAAGGACTGGCTATGGCTCGCTCACTTGACAACCTATTGAAAGGCAGCATTAGAGGGAGGGCACGCTCAATCATCCATGCTTCTGAGAAACCCAGGACATATGTAATGAATGTAATGCTGGTTACGTTGTTCTTGTCCAAACACCACCAATATGATAGTACAGACTCATAGAATCATTGATAGGAGTCAGATCAAAACAAATGCAACAGGACACATTTAAAGAGTCAAAACAATAAAGCAGGCATTTAATACAACTTATATTAAAATAACTTTTTCATCTAGTTTTAGCATTCATTAAAAAATACCTTTGAAAATAGAGGAAACATATCCAGTCAAGCATACTGTCTACTGTTCCGTGGTATTTTTTGATGTATTTTAAAGGCAAAAAAACATCATTTCAAGCCTTTAAAAAAATCAGTATCATAAGAATGAAAGTTCCCGCCTATAGGAAATTTCAGAACCGCAATACTAATCGCCAATAATCTCTGCAATAATTACCCACTGGTGAGAACAGCCTGATACCTTCAAAGCCAATCTTTATTTTAAATTAATTTCCCATTTTAAAACTTATCATGGAATAAACATGAAGCTTTGACAATGAAAGATAAGAATGCTTTAGGTAAGGAAGAAAATTAAATCAAAAAGACAGCTAAAGATTTAGGAAGACTGACTTTTAAAGGGTTTAAAGGACTGACTCTAGTTTTGGATGTTTAAAAGAATTTTAAAAATACTTTTAAAAGTGTTTTCAAATATCATAGTGAAAACAGTCTTTTCTCAAATAAGCAAATAATGCATATTTATATATCCTCAAACTAAATGATATGTTACTTATCTTTGAATGCTTAAAGAAGATTAGTTCTCCTATTTCCAAACGTAAAAGAGACTTGATTTCAAATAAATAAATAAATTTGTGGTTCGTACCCTTGAATTATAGTGCTGAAAAAAGTTCTGAAATATTCCAGCTTTGGTTCTGCAATGCCAGGAGGTACCTTGCTAAAGAACGGCAAGAGATTTGGGTATATAACAGTAGCTAGTCCTCGTCCACCTTCTCGAAGCACTGTCCATAGCTTTGGTAAAACTCCTTTTTTGGCATTTACGTGACTCCAACAGTCCTATAGAAAGAAATACAGTTATTGTAAATTAAATGAGAGTATGTTGCCTTCCAAGCGAGGAATTTAATCTACCTGCCTATGTTGTAGCTGAAACAAGTTATTGTAAAATTTAAATTCACTTGCCATTATTTTTAAAAATTATTTTCTCCCTATTTCAGCTTGTGAATTTAAGAAGCTAATATGATAAAATTATTTCTTTATTGTTTAAATCAATGGACGTTCCTTGTTAGCAAACTGAAATTAAAGGCTTCTTCTTTAATAATGCTGTAAATATGCTTCATAAAAATCATTATTTTAACTGATTTTGTATTTAATTCTGAGTTCTTTTTATCAAGAGCAAGCAATGACTTCAATGACCTAAGTTCAGAAGCATCACTAACTTCAAAACTCCTCCCCAAAATCTGATTGTTCCAAAATACCTTGGCACTTTCCCCCAAAACATCAAATCTTTTGTCATCTGATCTGATTCATCATAGTTCCAGATACCTATTTTTATAGCAAGCTGAAAAAAGATATTAACCCCACACACAACTGTTACAGTTTATACCAGCAGTTACAAAAGAGATCTGCAGCATTAAACCCTCAAAGCATCCCTGTCTATGGCAACACCATTCCTCCTGCTAATAAATTCAAAGCTCATATTTCACTTAAAATTAAAAAAAAAAAAAAAAAGGAAAAAAAAGTTTTGAACCAAGCATTAAATTAGAAGGGGAAACAAACAAACCAAAAATCCACTGCAAGTCATTTTTATAACCGTCTTTAACCAATAAAAAGGTTTTAAGTATTATTTTATTTATTAGTAACTATTTTTAATCAAAGGAATCAGGTTAATGTTAACTTAATTCAACTTATAAAACAATTCAGATTTTTGGGCATGATAGACAGAATACATTTGAAAGTTACACTAGAATCCTAAGGAGGAAGGAACATGTATCATTGATAAGTTCATGATACTAATCATAAAGAAAACCCATTCAAGCTGGATTTCCTAATCCTACACAGAGAACACTGGCACTTAGTGAGAAGTTAAATTCCAGTAAAACATCTGCCACTTAGATTTTCCACATTACCTCAACAGTGGCAATAACGTAAAGGACAGCTTCCCAAAGAGCAGGACACACCACTGCATCACTGTCATCAATGCCGAGAAGAACAGCAGGACAAACTCTTGGTGCTTCAGCTTTCACCAGCTCAGGTAAGTACTGGCATAAAGCAGAAGCCAGCTCAAAGAAAGCTGAGCGAACCTGACACAGGCCACAGAAAAATAAAATTTTAGTCAAATGACAGTACTTTGTCTCTACATGCAATTTCTAATGTTCCTTTTGAAGCCACCATAGCTTACAACATGCGGTCCCCATATTTTATTATATCAGCAAAGGCTTCAATAATATGAAAAATAAAGAAATTCTTTTATAAGACTGTTTAATATTTTGTTTTAGTGATAAAATGCTTGTCAAAAATTTCAATATACTTCTCCAAAAGCATATTTTCCCAAAAGTGCCTTAAAACTTTTTAAACAAAACGTTACCAGAATCAATTCATCACTATGCATTACTGGTCATACCAAAGACCAAATAAAATAGTTTTAAAAAATGAAAATTCAAAAGCACTAAGAACAAATGGGGTAAACTGACACAGTTTGTATCTTTTACATTAATCCGAACCTACAGTAGTAGATAATTGTGACAATACAGTAGATGATTGTGACACTGAAATAAGAATTTAGCCTATTGGGCAAATTTTAGAGTAATATTGTCTATTTAAGGCCTAGAAATTTGAAGGCTGTTTCAAATATAATTCAGTGAAGTACAAAGTTCATTCTTGTAAAATACAAGCAATTAATACTTTCTTAGGTTCAGTGTATAATCTTTAACTAAAACCAACCAGAATAAAAAAGAAATAAAGTCACCTGTGGTACGCTGTGTTTGCTGTATTTCCAAAATTTGTTTTGGGACAGAAGTGACATTAACTTTTCCTCCAATGAATGCATCTCTTTCTTTGGCAACATGCTAAGCAGCTTTTTTAAAGCTAACAAGGAACAGGTCAGAATCCGGAAAAATTTGGCTTCCCTTTCTTCCTCTGGTACAGTTCTCAGAAAACAAAACAACAAAAAAATTTAAGTGAACCATAAATAAGTCAGCAGGCTTCTCAAACTTGTCTAAACTGTCTTCAGTTTTTCTGTGTTCTTCTTTTGATTTCAGATGCCAGCAATGTAAAAATGTAACCTTTCCATAGGTTCTAATGCTACCAAATTACATTATAAAGTGTTAGAGAGTTTCAAGTCATCTCATCTTCCAGCTATTCAAAAATGCTACGCCTAAAAGAGCTGAAACAAGAATGAGACAACTGATAACACTTTCAAAAGCATTTATACTTTAATCTCAAAGAAAGTTGCTAGGATCTGGACTCAAGTAACTATTCTGTGTCTTGAAATAAAACTAAATCCACTACCTTCAGGGACAGAGAATGCAATACAGACCAAGACACAAACCATATACATGAAAGCAGGCTAACATACTGGGGGTCACTGAGCGTATCAGGTGTTTCTTTCAGAAGGTGATCTTGAAGTACCTAGGGGAAAAAAGATACATATATACACGTGAATCAAATATTTATATATAAATAATATAGTCTATACATTATTCAGAAACAGTTCTCCAATAAAACTTCACAACCCCTGAGTCAAGTCTTTTAAACACATTTTAGACATGCTAGTGAACAAGAACATAATTTGACTCCTGCTGAACACAGCAGCTGTGGTACTGTTTGAATCAAGACTTACATAATACTTTGTAAGTTGCAGTCCTACGACAACAGGCTTCTGGTAAAAAGAAGCCAAACTGAGACAAAACAAAATGGTTACGTTTAGAAATGATGGGCCAGCAACGCAAACTTTCACCTTTTTAAATTCAGTCAATTCAGTTTCATAAACAACTGGCAGAAGAGCATTAACCTTGGTCAGAACTAAACTTGTAGAGGTTCTCTGAAACACTGCTCAGCATTTTTTAATCCTCTACCACTGCAGCTAAACTACTCTGGCATCATTATTCCACCTGTCAGCAACATTACATGATTACTGAGCACCATTACATTGGAAATGCATACAAGAAAATTCACTTCATATTCATTCCTCTGGTTCCAGTCATTCTAACTGCAAGTCAAAAAAAACAGAGGATGCATCACTGTCTCAGCCTTCGCTTCACGTTAGCAGGAGCAAAGTTTCAGGTGAGAAAGAAATTTAACCATGAAGAACAGATGAGAGCAGGCTGAGTTTTAAACTTGTACTAAAAGTTGACATATACTCAACAGAAAGCCTTAAACAAATAACGTAAATATAAACTCACATTAAGAATTTCATCTTTACAGAATGCTAAGGCTTCAGGTTGTTTGCTTGAAGGAAAAGCTTTTTCAAAAGCTACTTTTGCCGCAGAAGCAGCAGGGGAGTAAGTGTCACATTGAGCAATCAGCCAGTATCCCATGATACTTTTTAAGTAAGGAGCTAAGTGTTTCTTTACTTTAAGAATCAGTTGTTCAAAAGACTGCTGAGTTGCTTCTCGAACACGGCGATCATGATCCTGTTAAAGCAAAAAGAAGGGAAAAAAAAAAAAAGAGAGAGAAAGAAAGGTTTATGGGTTTAAGAAATGTACCTTTCATGCTGGGTACTTCAAAGCAGCTGACACAAAACTGATGATGACACAAAAAAAAAGACTTCTCTCAGTTCAGCCATTTTCACAATGAATTGGGCTATATATATATGCAACAATGACAAAAAAGTTGCAGTCCTACAACTAGTCCTACAACCTAGCTCTCTTCGTATCCCTAAACAAGGGGAGAGTCCTAACTTAGCAGCATCATATTCCCAATGTGTGGCACATCCAGAATTGTAACCTCTTCCTGATATCCCTAACTATAGTTTCTATTTCCATTTTATACAAACATTTAACAGAAAGACAAGAGCCAAGAGAAACAGGAAGACTTGAAGACACTTTTTGCATTAAAATGACCATAAACCTACAAAAACTGCATCATTATCCACCATTTCTGTATAAATTTACAACATCATGACTTTCTACGCTCCTGGCTCCTGAAAGAAATACTAGGAATTGTCTTACCGGATCAGAATAGTGATTCATTTTGTCTAATATCACATTTCCAAATGTAGCCAGTCCAGATAGTTTGGAGATGTATTAAATATATCAGAAAAATATGGATTACCTGGCTACGCATGGTCTTTTCATGTTTGGCGGGGGAGATGGGGGTGTGTTTTTTCGTGTTTGATTTTGCTGTTTGTTTTTTATTTTTAATATTAAGGCTGGTGTGTTACTAGTCCTAGACCAAACTGATTTGTAATTATGTTAACTGAACAGTACAATTTCTTAGCTGTTCTGGAATCTACATAAAATAACTTTTCATGAGAAGAAATACCTTGTCATCTTTTATCATAAAGATCTAACAAACAGCTATCTTGATCCAGCAAGTACAGCTCTCTACAGGTCAAGATTCCACCCACTGCCAATTCTGAAACATCTCCACAATAAAGAACACTATTTTCCTTCAACTTCCTATTTTTCCTAGAGCAAGTCAGTAATTCCAACTGTTGTAGTTTAACCCCAGCCAGCACCTAAGCACCACACAGCCACTCACTCACTCTCCCCTGGTGGGACAGGGGAGAGAATCAGAAGAATAAAAGTGAGAAAACTTGTGAGTTGAGAGAAAGATAGCTTAATAGGTAAAACAAAAACTGCGGATACAAGCAAAGCAAAACAAGGAATTCATTCACTGCTTCCCATCAACAGGCAAGTGTTCAGCCATCTCCAAGAAAGCCAGGCTCCATCACGTGCAATGATTACTTGGGAAGACGAACACTGTAACTCCGAATGTCCTCTCCTTCCTCTTTCTTCCCCCAGCTTTATATACTGAGCATGACATCATATGGTATGGAATATCCCTTTGGTCAGTTGGGGTCAGCTGTGCTGGCTGTGTCCCTCCCAATTTCTTGTGCATCCTCAGCCTACTCACCGGTGTGGTGGTGAGAGGAGCAGAAAAGGCCTTGGCTCTGTGTGAGCACTGCTCAGCCGTAACTAAAACATCCTGGCATTATCAACAGTGTTTCCAGCACAAACCCAAAACACAGCCCCATGCTAGCTGCTATGGAGAAAATTAACTCTACCCCAGCCAAAACCAGCACACCAGCAAAGTTAAAGTTATCAATAAAGACTGCTTTTGAGGTTTTCACAGAAAGTATCCAGAGTCTGAAGTTTTTAATTTAGATATTTTAATACTTACTAGTGAGATTTTACAATAAATTCTCGGCCAGTAAGGAAGAACACCTTTAACAACTTCTGCTTCTCTTTCCTTGCACATTGTCCCAAACTCTTGCATAGCCTAAAATCAAGATACCAAAAGCATGATTTAAAAAGTCAGACAGATATGTTCTGTGATTTACCAGCTTCTACCAGACACTGCAACATTCCTTTTCAAAAATCAATTCATTTCTTGCAATTAAGCATCTATAGAGTTAATTTTACGGAAAAAAGGTCCATTGCATTGCATGACGGACCTTTTCCTAAGTCCTCTAAGATACCTTCTGGCTTACAGTTCTAGCAAACTTACCAATATGAAACTAGTATTAGCTACCTTGACATATTGCTCTCCCATCCTTAAGAAAAATGTATTGTTTTCCAATAAAAAAAGGTTAGGGGGGACAAAGGGTACACCTACTTTTAATTTTGTTGTGATATCCCTTTTAGAAAGTTTTCGCAACACCATTCGAAAATCAGCATCCACAAGGCTGTCTATTTCCTCTGCTCCTTGAATGGCAGGGACATATCCTAGATCACTCTGAGATGTTCCAAAGCCAATAAACCCAGGCACTGTTCCACGTTCTTTGGCGAGGAGCTCTGCAGCTCGCCCACTGCTAGAAGGCTGACAAAAAACAGGGACAGAAGTCAGTTATCTATTTCAGTAATTTTATTTTATTTTGCACACGTCATGCATTTGAAACAATGATCCTATTTATGTTGTATAATTAACCTTCTATTTAAAACAAAGTCTCACAAAAAAGGCCACCTATGCTTTAAACATAGAAGTTTGACCTAGAAAATTATTCTTCCCTTTAGAATCAGCATTCCCTTCTCATAGTGATTTTAATCCATGAATACACACAGAAATTATACTGTTTATCCACACATGCAAAAAAGCGTAACAGGAAAGCCCTTCTTTAAGTGAACAATTTATTAAGAAATTATTTACCCTTCTTTACTACTTCTGTGTTTACTAGCTCTTCTTATGTTATTGCATATGGACCAATAGAGCTCCCAAGGTATGTTCTTCATATCACTGGGATAAGTAAGAACACACACAAAACAAAGGATGCTACCAGCAACAGAGGGGGCAAGGAGGATTTAGAGTAATGGAGTAAAAGGGTAACACAGTGCAATACCATCCTGTTAGTATTGCAGTGAGTGTTTCGAAGGTCAGCATCTCTTCCCTCTTCTAGCTTGCCCCAGGTAAGCCAACACATTGCTCATCCTATCAGTGGCTCACGTTTATGTCAACTACTCTTCTGAAAAAAAATCATAGAATCATAGAATTGTCTAGGTTGGAAGGGACCTTAAAGATCATCTAGTCCAACCATCAACCTAACCCTGACAAAACGTCCCAAAACCGACTGATGCTTTAATGTTCTCTGTGATGCCTCATAGTCCAAATACCTTTTATTTCCTAATGGCAGTTGCAGTTTTGTGAGTTTGTTCTTGGTTGTTTTTTCTTTAAGTAATGACAATTTACTGAAGTTCATTGTACTTTTCTGATTTTCTTGAAGTACATAAGCCACTCTTTACTTGACAACTATACCCACAGGGTAAGCCATTTTTTTCTGCGTGTGAAACCTCAACTATACAGACTCACTTCTTTGTGTTCCCTAGTCTTCTCTAACTATGGGAGAGGGAAAAGATTTGCAGGACTTCCACAACCTGAACACAGCACTTCGCCTGCAGTTCTCCCATCCTGCGCAGGTGCCATATATGATAGATGTCACACACCAGGCACGGCGGCAGGATGGAACCACCACGACAGGTGCACTCTCAACACTGAAATACGCTAAGCGTACCCACCATTACCTTGCTGAACTTACACCCGCGTTCATTTCGCAGTTACACAGCCCTACCCCTGCCCCTGCCCCTCTCCAGAAAGCCGCGGGGAGTTGCCACCACACTCTCCTGAAGCAGAGACCCAGGCCCAGAGCTGCCCCAGCCCCACCTACTCCCACCAGGACCGAAGGCCAGGCCGCCTCCCGACGGGGGACAGCGTTCGGCGGCCTACAGCTCCCTTCCCAAGGCACCGAGGGGGGAGGGCCGGCCTTAACCCGCCCGCCGCTGCCGGAAGTCCCAACCCCGAGGCCCGGGCTCCGCCGTCCTTCTCCCCGGCCCCGCCGCCTGCCGGCCCCGCCGCGGCGCTAACCGGGACCCAGGGGCGCGGCGGGGCGCGCTCACCCGCAGGTTGCCCTTGGTTCGCTGCTTGTTCTTGCCCCCCATGGCGATGGCGGCGGCGCTGGGCCCCAGCCGGCAGCGAGGAGGCGCGCGGTGCTTCCGGAGGGCGGGGCCAGGCGCGCGGCGCTGACGTCACCCCGCGGCGGCGGGGTCAGGGCGGTAGCGGGAGAGCGCTGCGGAGCGGGAGGGGGAGGGAGAGGGGGACGAGGTCACATGGATCCCCCGCTTTCTCGGAATGCGGCCTTAAGCGATCAGCCGGCGCGGGCAGGAAAACAGCACAGGGTTTAACAGGGTGGTGAGGCGCTGGAACAGGTTGCCCAGGGAAGCTGTGGGTGCCACATCCCTGGAGGTGCTCAAGGCCAGGCTGGATGGGGCTTTGAGCAACCTGCTCTAGTGGGAGGTGTCCCTGCCCATGGCAGGGGGGTT